>OZ025243.1:21162440-21539940 GCA_964019155.1 Osedax fenrisi | reverse complement strand
ATAATATGTCGATATGATGCTATATGAGATATATTGGTTAGATGTATGTTATATAAGACACGATATTATCAGATATTAGATATCACTACTTAACAATGTAGGATATGGTCAATAATAATATAGGATATAATTATATAATGTTATATTATAATATTATAATATATGATATAATTAGATTTATTTATATAAGATAAGATTCAATAACATAGGATATTATAAGTTCGCATAATATAAATAAGATAAGATGAAATGTTATGAGATATAAATTAATAGCAAGGACAAGCTATCATGTGCTTTGGTATATTATTAGAAACTTTTATTTTATGCTTTATACATTTCGATATGATTATGTCTAAATTTAATATAATGTAATATGCATTATATTATTTAGAATATCAACACAAATAATGTAGATAAATATATTTCAATTAGAATTTAATTTATAGATTTAGTTTTACTACTATTTATGTAATTCCAATAAATTCTCTATTAATAGTGCCAATAAACTTATAATAATAATTAAATAAAAAATTTATATTTTTAATAATATACTTTTTTTTTAATATTCCATATCAAACTATATATATATATATATATATATATATATATATATATATATATATATTATATAATATAATATATTATATATATATTATGAAATAATTATAATTATATAAATATATTGATGAAATATTGTTTGATCAGACATTTATATTAAATTTTGTAAAGTAATTTGTAAAATTATATAAATTTTATAAATTAATATATTTTAATTTATAAAATGATGTCCTTGATTGAAATGAAAATAAATATTCCACTGAAAAGTATATACGATTGGAGTACAAAAAACTACTATAGTAATGGATAGAGTGTGATGACCTTAATATAAGACGTACAACTATAAGCATATACCATGCTCTATAGAGAACAAACCAGGTTAACGTGTATCTTGTTTTTGACATGTTTGTTAGCGATCTTAGCATTTTGTAAAGTCATCAACGCATTTTGTCTATCTTTTTCTATATTGATTATATAAATATATACGTGTGTAATTATAGAATATATGCACGCGTATTGCGTATTACGAATTAAATATTAATTATGGTTTAACGAAATTTAGAATAATCAAATTTACAATAAAGGATTTAGAATAACTACATATGAATATTAAATGAATACGTTATGCTATGAATATAATTTAGTGGATATCTGCGTATACTTAATGTTCCGTATAAATAACTGGGTGTGTGAAAACCTGCTGGCGATATGGTTACGAGGAAACAGGTGATAGTGTTGCCGGAGAATGATTCCTGTGTGTGGTCAGAAGTGTGGTGGTATAGCAATATCAATACTCAAACATATGCGTATAGTATGTGTATATATATATATATATATATATATATATATATATATATATATATATATATATATATATATATACAGTTAATTCTCAGTTATTAACGAAGCATTTAAAGTTTGAAATATAAATTATTATTTTAAGATAAAATCTATAATATTCCATGTATAATAGTAATGACACCATCTTATTATCTTTGATGTTTACAAATATTTAAATTAATATTTAAAATTAATTATGTATTTGTATTATATTTAATGAATTAATATAATATATACCATTATTTATATTAATTATTAATATAATATCTATATTTCATGTGTATATCTACAAATTACCAATATTAATATCTCCTAAAACTCGAGAAAATACACCATTTTACAAAGTATTTATTTCAAAATAATTCAAAAAAAATAATTAATTTTTTAAAATTAATATATATAATTATACTTTACATAACTTTGAGTGATCAGATTGTATTGAATTGTGGATATAAGTTAGATATAAATGTCCTTTATACAAATATAATTAAAAAAATTAAAAAATATGTAAACTTATTTTGTATTTCATATTTCAAATAAAAATCCAAAATAATTTAAAAATGATGTTAATTTTTTTTCTAAAAATAATTTTTAATTTTTTAATAATTAATTTGAATTGTATTATTATTATCTATAAATTATATATTTTAATTTTTTAAATTAAATTGTAATAATTTATTTATATTAAATTATACGATTTTTAGATATTTTGTTTGACTACAATTATTTTATAAAATCTGGGCATCTAGATTATTATGAAAAATATTGTGTACTGTTAATACTACTTGTTATATATGTTTCTAGGATATATTCATAGTTGGCTTAAAAAAAATCATCCAATTTTATAAAAATTGAATAAAACTTATTTCTATATCTCCCCCATGTTAACTTTTGTATGTATTCAATGTTAAAATAAAAAAGTCTCGTGACATAACAATATTTAAGATATAGGTCTAAAATTTTAAACACTTATTCATCATAGCATACATAATTGTCACAGATGTGAAGGTTTTTAAAATTGCGAAAAAAAAATTAGTACGAACCGGTCTACTGTACAATGTACAATGTATAGTATACAATGTACAATGTACTCAGTACATTGTACATTGTACAGTGTACACTGTACA
Organism: Osedax fenrisi; assembly: GCA_964019155.1. Taxonomy (NCBI): domain Eukaryota; kingdom Metazoa; phylum Annelida; class Polychaeta; order Sabellida; family Siboglinidae; genus Osedax; species Osedax fenrisi. The sequence continues at coordinate 21,537,415 of OZ025243.1, read as the reverse complement.
CTGTACACTGTACACTGTACACTGTACACTGTACATATATTTATATGACTCCATTATTTGTTCACCGTACTCAGTAGCCATATTGTGGTTGTCGAGTTTAGAGAACTACAGTGAAGTTGAATATATACATGTACGTGTATCTATAGATACTTATAAATAATAATACGAAGCCGATATAATCTACTGATAATTTGTGTATTTATGAGGATATACGCATTTATTTAATTAGAAATGTGTGTTTTAAATATTAAAATGGTGTATGAGTGTATACATGTTCTGGTGTCGTTAATCTAGGGTGATAAGTAGGTGAGTCGATTATTTAGGAGGTGAATACATATAAATTATCATAGTATATTATATGTGAGAATAGAAATTAAGGTACATAAAACTAGGAATGGATATTTAAGTTATTATAAATCAGGAAATATCAACTTGATGAATATATATATAATAAATAATAATATAATAAAATCAGATTTGGTAATTGCCTGGGTGAAGGAAGAAGCAGAGCTTATCAAGTCTTTCACCCATTTATGATTCGTATATATAGATATATATATATATATATATATATATATATATATATATATATATATATATATATATATATATATATAATATATATATATATATATATTTATATATATATATATATGTATATATATTATATATATAAGCTATAGTAGAATATATAAGCTAAATAGTAGAATATATACACCCTATATTAAAGTAACAGGAATATCTAACTGACGTTTAACAGTTTAGATTCAGGGTGATCTCTGTAAGGAATGTGATCGTTAGACTCCATCGCTTTGAACACGTTCAGCAGGGGGTTCACACTGCGTGCAGAGAGTGTGTGTGTATACGTTCATTATTGTGTATGTGTATGCAGTCATAATGTTATTATGGCTATCTCTAGGTGATATATATCTATATGCATGAGCCTCTAACCTACTACCTACAACCTACAATTTATTGAATATTTTGCTTGTATATTGTTTATTGTTGTTTTTATTCTCTATCTGGTGTATAATTCATACAAGTCTAAAAAAATACTTCTTTATATTCTTTAAAGGAACTATTTTTTATTAAATTCGCAAATAATTTTTTATTATATATATTATTCAAACTGTTTCTTTTAAAAAATAAATTCATTTCATAATATTATTATCTCTCAATTACGAACAATTATTAACGATTTTTATTTTGTTTTATACATTAATTTACTACTGATACAACTACTAATAATACTACTGCTATTACTATAATAACTACTAATATCATTAATTGTTGTTAATGAAAATAACGTTTAGTGAGACGAGCAAAACGGTTCATTGCTTTTAAACGTTCATTAAAATGAATAATTTTATATACATTTAGAATAATATAATAACTTTACATATATATTTTATCATCAATTTCAATGTGTTTTAACCAAAAGTTCCTAAATCGTGAGTAAGTGTATTATTTTATAAAAATTACAATTAAAATCGGTAACATAATTGTATACACTATATATAACTAATAATTGAATAATACATGTTATGATTATGAATATGACATATATAAATTAGAGTAAAGACCCTCTAAATGTATTATATATACACAATTAAATTAAATGAACATTATTTTTATTTTTTATTTTGTTATTGATATATAATATAACAAAATATATTGTACTTATATATATATATATTATAAATATAATATATACTAAACATTTAATAAATGTACGAAAGTATATAATGGTTTTCTTAATACATAAGTTTATTAATTATATATATTGATAAGAAATGTTATATAATTTATAAGAAACGTTATATTATTTATAATCATTTACTATAATAGTAACCTATATTTTTCACTTTCGCAGTCAAGCCCTATTAACAAATGTACACTGTTTAATATCAATATTTATATACAATTTTATGTACATCAACATAGAAATTATAATTATCTTATTTACACAAATTATTTAGTTTATTTTAGGGTATGTCTTACTATAGTATGTATATATGTATGTATACATATATGCAGAGCTGGGCACGATACTCAAACAAATTATAATAGATACAATTACAATTACACACTTTTTTCTTATAATAGATACAACTACAATTACTTTAAAAAAAATAATAGTAGATACAATTACAAATACAGAATTTTCTTAGTAGATACATCTTAGTAGATACAAATACATTATAATTATATAAAATATATATAAACATATAGATTTATTAATTATATAGATATATATTATATCATATAATATATATGTATATATATATATATATATATATATATATATATATATTTCTTTTACTAACTTTAACTCTTAATATTTTATTTATTTTTATTTTACTTTTACTATAATTTTCTCCTCATAATTGTCCTATAGGAAAGTGAAATAGGTAAACGACTAGATAAGCATAGCGCTTCTTCGTTTACCATGGTCATACCTAAATTCTGATTATTATTATTATTATTATATATATTCATCGATGCCGAATTTGATAGTACATATCAAGGTACATTACACGGAATAATATCCCGAAATGTTTTCTAGAAAGTGATATTCTAGCAAGTTGTAGTGGGACCCATTTTAAGTCACTATATTTCCCGAAAATTATCGGAAAGTTATTGGATAACTCACTACATTCTCCTTAATTTATCAGCTGCCTTCTATACCCTTGACCATAATATCCTTATAAATTATAAACAACTCCTTATCACTAAACTGTCTTAAAACTGAATCATTGCATATTAAAACATCTACTACTATATTCCTGACACCACAAATTACCATTAACAATTTGAGTATTTCTTATGCTAATAAAGTAAAAACTCTTGGTATATTAATCGACACAACACTACAATTTCACATTCCGACTAAATCACTATCACAGTCAATTAACTACATACTACAAAACTTACGAACAATAATACCTTTCAATAATTTTAATACTGCAATCTTCTCGCTACATCCCTCATTCTACCCCACATTGATTACTATAATTCCTATCCCTATAGGGATATATATGCGTCCTCACAATCTAATAAATAAACTATAACGCCTTCAAAACACAGCTATCAGATTTATATATTTTTCAACATAGCTAAACATTCCAGACAACATATATCTCCTCTAAGAACCAACTTACATTGGCTGCCAATAAAATCCAGTATAATTTATAATATTTCACTCATCATACATTTATCTACTCACTATAACACACCAGACTATCTCGCCAACTTACTAACTTCCCAACATAACTATTTATAACAACAAAAATAAACAAATTCAAATTAAAAACTCCAGTTCTATCATATTTAACATCTTCCCAACATAAATCTTTCTCCGTCTATGCTCCAAAAATCTGGAATGATCTACTTCACCATATCCGGTCAATTGACTCAACTGTAATACTCAATTTAAATCTCAAAACATGCCGTTTTCTCAATAAATACATTAAAAAGCACGTCCGAAAACTTCCATAAAATAGTTGATGGAAGTGCTTAAATGAATTAGGTAACAAGTAACTAATATTATAGTTAACTTGCTAGAAAATTACTTTCTAGCAAACAATTCCGGACATTATTTCCGGAAAAACTGGTTGTGGGATAGATATACCTACCCCTTTTAAAAGGATATATTAAATACTTACAACGTGTTACCTTATAACGTGTTCTTCAATAAATGATATAGAATAAATTTGTTGACATTTAATGACATTTAATGATACCCACGATGAATCTTTTAGTGTATACACTGGTTGTACACACGCTGGTATACCAGCATTTATTTCATCTGAAATTATACTATGAGCCATTACATACTATAGAGAAATATACATTATTACAATATACTATTTTTCAACTCAAAATAATCAGCGACCTTTAATTTCGAATGTTCAACACGAATATAGTAAATTATCAAATATACAAAAAATAAATTATTAATATATTATTAATTATTATTATTTAGATTAATCATATTTATTAAAATAATTTTATCTTTCAAAGTAATATATAATTTTGAATTATAAATCAATTAGTATATAAAATATATTATCAAAATAATGTCTTTGTTTTCAATAAATGTATATAATGGTTTTTGAGAATATCACTATAATTGATATATCATAATTTTTAACAATGAATTAATTTCAATATTTACAAAAGATATTTGATTAAAAATATATTGATGATTTATATATATTAAAATTAATTTATAATATGATAATATAAAATATTGATACAAAATACATATGATGTCCAAATGATATATTATTTAATAAAATGTATCTATTTACATAATTGTCTTAGTAGATACGTATCGTAGAAACTATTTATGACTAATAGATACGATTACAAATACTTTTATAATTTTTATAATAGATACAAATACAAATACAAATGTATCTACGATACTGATTTTTTGCCTTAATAGATACTGTATCGGCGATACTGCCCAGCTCTGCATATATGTATGTTTAGAACATTTTGTTTTATTATCATATTTGGTTTTAACAATCGGTAATAATAGAAGCAGAATTCTGCTAATAAGTTAACTCATCGAGAATATTACCCTTATTATTCTGACATATATATACTATGATACTTTATTTCTATAATACATTATTACATAGTTATCTACAAAGAAATCACTTTTAAAATCCCTTATTATTCTGACATATATATACTATGATACTTTATTTCTATAATACATTATTACATAGTTATCTACAAAGAAATCACTTTTAAAATTACTTTGCGAGTGAAAGAATTAATTAAATTGAACAAATTATTAACATTATTAAACATATATTTAAATATTACATATAACTATTTTATTATTAATAAAATCGCATTGGATATTTATATAAAGACATTCAATTTACAATATAATGTATCTATATAGATTGAAAATATTTTTAATAAATATATTTAATTTGTATGTATTTTCATCCACAAAATTCTATAATGATTAAGAATATACAAAAAAAAATATGTAATAAAAGTGCAATTATTATCTCTACATTTATAGAGTTAAGTTAATTGATTTAAATATTAAAAATAATGTGTTCAGAATTATATTATGGAAAATATAATCACGATGTATGATAGGTTATTATTTGATTGAATGCTATAGATTTTATATCATTATCTAAAGATAACTAATTTTAATAATGGATAAATAATAAATAAAATATATAAATTACAGAAATAAATATATAATTGTACATGCTTTGTTCTATATCCAATAAATAAATTGTTTCAGTCTTTGCTGTAGATATAATGCTAACTAATAGCCGACAGCTATAAATAATGATACCTGAATTATCCACCAGAGTTATGCAAGACTTCACACCGAGGTCGTTGCCCTTATCCCGCAGTTCAAGGTTAATGTAGAAAAACGCCGAAGATCTGTAAGAGGTTTATCTGTATTTAAATAGTTTTACTAACGCGCCGGTAATCAACGTGATAGTACGCGAATACTTTGACTGTTAGAAATGTGCGCTATAGGTAATCAGTGATCTCGTGCGAAGAGATCTCGTGTTTTAATTTTGTTCGGAGATGCGCAATGTAAACTCTACTATTTATAAATAGTTATTTAAATTAACATCGCGCACGAGATCACCGCTCCGCATGCGATCACTTCGCGCGAGATCACTGATATATAGTGGCGCTGCAACAGGGGGGAACGGGGTGGGGGATATGCCCCCCCCCCACTTTAAAATCTAGGGGGACTTCCTATGTATTGGTCCCCCCCACTTTTATCACAATATTTATTTTGATTGGTTGGTCCCCCCTAAATACAAAATCGTTCCAGCGCCCCTACTGATATACCATTCTATATATAGGTCCAATGCGAAATCTTCATGCTCACAGGTGACAGTTTAATCAGCCGAGTGGACAATTTCACTGGACATGGTCTGACTAAACAAAGTGATACGAGCGAACATAATTGACAGGTCGAATATATAAATATCCTCCCAAATATAAATTATAAATATAATCTAAGAGAGTCTCTGGTAAAACTGATCGAAAGCATTCTAAGACAATCTCTAAATATATTAATTATGAAAATAATTATTTTATCGATTTACTTATTAATATTATATGTCTTTCAGATATACGTTATCCGTAACTTCTAAAATTTATGTGAAGTAAATAATAATGATATTAATAAAGCTGTATTTATAGAAAGTAATAGCATTTATAGATATATATATATATATAATTTAAACAAAATACTATATATATGTAGAAAATTAACCAACTATAGATAATATAGTACTTAAAAGAAGCTTCTGGAGTGATAGCACTCTCGTGTGTGTGTGTGTGTATGTGTGTGTGTGTGTGTGTGTGTGTGTATGCATGTGAGTGTGTAGTTATCAATATTTTGATTTTTAGTTATTTTCACTGGTGTTTTTTGGTTGGCTTATAGGCTGACCTATATTTAAATAGGTGCCATCAATCTAAACCCACACTGACCCCCCTAGTTACCCTAACCTCGCTGATTCGTCCTTCTCTCCGATGAGGCCGATGTTACGCGCCCTGTTACCCTGTTCGTAGTACATCTCGAGGTCTTCCAGTGAGTCTACTACCAGCTCGCTGAGACCGTCTATGTAACTGTAGAGGGGAGTGTCTATGTAGTATGGGGCGTGTCTACATAGTATGGGGCGTATCTATGAGGCTGTGAGGGAGGGGGCGTGTCTATGTAACTGTAGAGGGGCGTGTCTACATAGTATGGGGCGTATCTATGAGGCTGTGAGGGAGGGGGTGGGGCGTGTCTATGTAATAGTAGGGACATGTCTAAGTAGCTGTGTGATGGTAGGGATGTGTCTAGGTAGTATGTAGGGGGTGAGTCTTTGTAAATATGCAGGGGTTAATATAGGGGTAAGATATATAAACGTAAATAGAAGGCGCGTATCTTATATTTAGTGGATGTAATTATTGAATTTAAGTAGTTTAAGTAATTTAGAAATGGTTATTATATTTATTGAAAAATTGTCGACGATTGATAATGGCCGACAACAATAGGAAATAATCCATCTTATTTTAAAGCTCATTAGGAGAAATCAACAAATATATAATTTAAACACAAAATAAAAGTGAACAAAAATGTATTCTTATAGATAATTATTATTATTATTATTAATTGAAATGATGAGTACATTATTACAATCATTCTATTAATATTTTATTAATAATAGTTATATATAAGTTATTAAACAAGTATTATTATAGCTAATTATAAAGTATATATCTAATAGATAAGTAAAATATGTAATGAGAAATAATAAAAAGGTGAATGAGACTAATTGAATATAATAATATAGCATCAATTAGTTACAGTTACTACAAACATGCCAAAATGTGGGTGTTCCTTTATTGTGATTGGTTCCGAATGGGGGTTCAGTACATCCATTAGCTCCCCTTCACAAACCTGTTATTGTTTTATTAGTATATATATAGGTTAACCTATATATAATAATAATAATAATAATATTTATTAGAAGAATTTAATTTTGTTGTCTTTTAATTTACAATGATATTTATATAATGTTTTATTCTAAAGGGTTTAATTAAGCAATATATTTTTTATTACATTAGTATATTGCTTGATGTTAACACAGACAAAATATTCTATATAATATGAAATATTGTAATCTAGCAAACTTTATATATTACATTTACATTAGTCATATTGCCTACCTAGTATAACTTATGAATTCAATAGTAGCTAAGTCCCATTACAAGTGAATGTTTTTACACAATCCCCAAAGAGAAAAATTATAATTTATTTAAAAATATTTATCATAAATTTAAAATATATATAACTATATATAACTATATATAAAATATATTTTTTAATATGTTGTATTAGTATCTAAAATATTAATCGTTAACATTGAAATATAAAATATTATCGAAATAAACTATTTTATGATCATATATATATAGAAATGTTCTATATAAAAAACAGAGAAAGTACCATTTAAATATAAGTCACATGTATAGAGATAGCCATGCCATACGAGACTCCCATAGATAATGATTATGATAATTAATAATTAATGAATGTTTATTTGCAATACAATTATTAAATATACTTATAATTAAATATTATTATATTACATATTACATATAATATATATATATTTCTTAACCCATTAATGATATTTATGTTTGAATAATAATAAGTTATAATTATAAATGTTATGTTAAGATAGAGATAGAATATAAAATCATTATATCATTATAATTATGTAGAAGAAAGCAGTGCGTTTATGAACAGTACTCTTGTAGTTATATATATCGAAATAAATAGTATATATGAAATAAATATTAAATACACATTATCAAAGTATCTATAATATCGTAAATATAGGAAAATATTAAAAATGATATGTATTGTATATAAATATCTATACTATTTATATTTATATTATTTTAACTATTGATAGAACAAACAGAAAAATGACTAAACACTATGATATAGTTATAATATATATATATATATATATATATATATATATATATATATATATTAGAATAATACTATGTTTATGGGCATAATGTTTCAAGTAGCTAAATAGTGATTAGTAATGGAAAAGTGGCCACGTTTAGAAGGGCGCCGATGTAAACCTCAAGAAATGAGACCGTAACGAAAATGTCCTTGCTTTTCTCGAGTTTCTCGAGGTTCAGAAACAGGAAGTGGTTCACCTACGGGGCGGAGGCGGGTTATCAGATAACGGGGCCGGCGAGGAGGAGGGCGGGAGGTGGGGGGCGGGGAGGTGGGGGCGTGACGCAAGACTAGACGACACGCCTACTACTAACGCACGGAATAATGCCGGGCTCGTCGCTACTGCCAGACATCGTGAAACTCTTGCCGCTGCCACTCTACATCGGAATAGGTCGATAGATTAGGTACTATATTACGAGACGATAGATTATGTAATAGATTACAAGACAATTTGGTTAAAGTTGCGATGCATGTTATACGTTATGTTTTCTATCGTACTTGGTTTATTTTCATACTAATTTTTAAATATTTTACGTTCTTAATTTTTTAATTTCGTATACTCTTTGTTTATTTCAATAAAGTATGATTTATCGTTAGCACATATTTAAACTTTGTACTTTCACCTTTATATTTACTTAAATAAACAAAATATGGGTTATAGGATGAATGATAATTAATATTGTGATATGTCAGAACAAGTGATTTACATAGGGAATGATATCAATAAAGAAAATCATATTAATAGTAATATATATTATATGTAATTTATGTTTAAATTAATATCTGCAATATATATATATATATATTATGTAGTATATTATACAGTCTTTTTACAATTCCGTATATATTATACAGTATATATCCGTATAAATGTTAATTTACGATAATACTATATTAGTATTACCCTAAGAACAGCCATATTTATCACACAACTATTACCAGACAGTAATGTACATCTCTTCAGACAGAATGTCCTCTCGCTATCTCTGCAATGTTTACTTTTTAGTACTCACAACTAGATACTTGTCAGTGGTATATTTAATTATATTTCAATGATTGCAATCTTTTAATCAAATAATAAGGGATATTGATTTATTTTTCAAATAAATGCATTAATATTTTTTATTTTTTATTTCTATATAAATATCTTATTAAACATCATATTTATAAATTAGGTTTGAATTGAACGATGTTTTTTTATATTATATATATCGAAATTGTAAATAATGCAATGTGTATTAAATTATATTATGAATTTAATCTAATCATTGATTTAAAAATGAGATTTGCATTGATAAATGTTGTATTCCTGAACCTTGATGCAATAAAATAACTATAGAGGAAAATCAAAGTTTTACACACTATATAAGTTAACAGATCCTGTCCTGTCCTCGAATGTGTTTAATAATGGTATTGATATTACTCTCTCTTTGTAACTTCGCAACGCTGACCACACAGTACCGGTCATTGTATATTACTCAATATTTGTATCGGTTACCTACATTATATTAACTTTGATATTTACGCCTGCAACATTGTATTTACGTAGATCTAAAAATAACGTTGTCTCGTGAATTATTTTTATAAGTATACTGTACGCATTCTTATGACTCTACTTAATTACGATCGCATATATACGTATGTATATCAATAAACCATCTATAAATCCGTCTATAAATTGGGCGAAATTTATATCTTAGGCTGCGATTCTATTAATGTTGCATTGCTGCCATCGACAAATCTTAATATTACAAACATTTACTACGCAGTAAAAATGTACATTGTAAAGGATATAATTATATTGTAAAGGATGATGCCCGTCTGCCCCGAAACCTAATTATACTTTCGTAGAACCGATGCCTTGAATGTTCGCGCATTACAAAGAGACTCCTCAAAACTACTCCAACCCCCACCCCCCACCCCCCTATTACCAGATCAATATGCTATTACTACTTACCGCTCCTAGACTCATTATCGTCAAGTTATAGCCCAGCACGGTTTTGTTGACCAGAGATTCCAAGTTCTCGTTGAATATTTGATTCTGTAGATTACAAATATATTAACGTTACGACCGATATTGTATACTGATTTAACGATGTAATATCGACCTAAATCGGTACGACGAAGGTAAACAATTAATCGCAATGATCGATATAAATAATAATATTGATAATAGAAACGCCCATTAAATTCGTTATGTAAACAATATTTCACATCACCGGTAGTTATGATAAAGCAAAATAAAACTAGACATTTTGCATACATTAGAAATTTATAATTATATGCAATACATAATCAATATATATATATATTTATATAAATATATATTTGTATGATGAAACAGTCTCGAAAGCCTATATTAGTGGTTTAGTAAATATTAATCAACATCATCATCACGATATGTATATAAATATAAGTGTATATGTTATTATTGTTTTACCTAATCTATTATTTCTATTCTATATATACACTTTTGAGAAATCATTTACGATTTATTTAAGTGTTTAAATAAACTTTCAAACCATCAATTCAATCGATACGTTAATCAATCGTGAGATAACGAACCGTTTTAACGTTAGACTGATAACACTTGTCAAAGTTGAAGGCGTGCTGATGTCCGCCGTGTTCCAGCGAGATGTTCGTGTTGGCGATCTTAATCTTGGTGCCGGCCTCCTCGTTGGTCAGCAGAGGTCGTAACCTCGTGATCACCTTTAGTTGCGCTTTCTCCGACGGCTGCGATGCGGCGCGATTCGTCGAGAATTAATTCATTTAAATCGTGAATATTTAACGCGCGCTTAATAGTGGGGTAAGTACGGGGAACATATGTTCAATGTGTTACACCCTATGAATGATTCAGTGAATTAAGGAATTAATAAAAAAGTATATAATATGTATAATGTACGTTATTTTTTTCCTACTACGTAGTACTTTATATGGAATCGAAATTAATAGAAAAAAACTTATTATTTTCATATAAAGGGTAATTATCTCGATAAGCTCTGCTTGTATGATTACCCTAGTGTAAAAACCGAATTACGATAATAATAATAATAATAATAATAATAATAATAATAATAATAATAATAATAATAATAAATTATTAATAAACGAAATATTTTAGTATAGTCTAATACTTAAATATTAACTAGAAATATAAAGAAAGCGGTAAAGAAAATAAAACTATGATACATTATAATATATTCAAATATGTTGTGAAGCAAATATAACACTCCTCAATCTATGCTACATATTACCTACCTCCTGCTGATACTGGCTGTATACTATAGTATCAAAATCACTTATTTATGTTTGTCCTAATTTTTATACAAAAATATTTACATAGTTCTATTTAATTACATGCAATATAAGTTAGATTTCTCAGTTAGTAGATATTTATATCATTTAAAACTAAATATCATATTGCTTTTTTATATATTGGAAATTAACACTTAGTTTTCAGCAGATAAATATTTAAAATCATGAGAAAAAATAAAATAGTATGAAAAATACTCAAATAAAATCATTTGTATAAGTCAAATTGATTTATTTTGTAATATGAAATCACTGGTATTCCTATTTTTCTCTATTAATAATATCAGGCTATGTATTGTTTCGAAAAAAGAAGCATTGTATTTATTTCATATAATATTTTGTTATTATTGATGTTTACATAACGTTATATATCACTTTCAAACAATTTATTTAAAATTGGATTTTTGTGACTAAATAAATTATACTACTACTACTACTACTACTACTACTACTACTACTACTACTACTACTACTACTACTACTACTACTACTACTACTACTACTACTACTACTACTACTACTACTACTACTACTACTACTACTACTACTACTACTACTACTACTACTACTACTACTACTACTACTACTACTACTACTACTACTACTACTACTACTACTACTACTACTACTACTACTACTACTACTACTACTACTACTACTACTACTACTACTACTACTACTACTACTACTACTACTACTACTACTACTACTACTACTACTACTACTACTACTACTACTACTACTACTACTACTACTACTACTACTACTACTACTATTACTATTACTACTACTACTACTACTACTACTACTGCATATTATGTATCACAGGAGACTATCGAATATGGCCCCCGTTTGTTTGATTATGATTAGCATTGAATTAGTTAATTAATTAATAAATTAATCATAAGTAAACTAATTAATTTAAATTAATTTATATATCTTATAATATATACTATATGTTCCTTCTTCATATTAGTTTATCATGATATACATGTATACTATAGTGTATTATTTATCGAAATGAATATTTTAAATTTTTGATACAGACATTATCATATGATACATGTTAAATGATATTTACAGTGTACATTGTATACTAATGGTTTAGTTAGAATTTATCGATTATGAAATTATACATCGCACAGTAAATCAGTGATAATAATGCACAATACATAGCTATGTTAATGTTGTATTATATGTTATTTGAGGGTACTACATAAATTATGTAACATAATATGGTAGTCATATATTGTAAATGATTATTAATTAAAATTAAGGTGTATAATTATATTCATAGATAGGTTATTAAGTCAAATAATGATATTCATTAATAATTTATATAACTTATTATTAATAGATTTTTATAAATAAGATAATAAAGGGGTACTTCGAAGTACCAACGGTTATCGGTTAAAACATATCGGTTATCGCCCCATTGCGTGCATTTACATTAAAATAGATATATCTATTGCGCCTATAGGCGCTATGTTCTACTACTTTAAATTCTATTTTGGGAAAAATAATTGTAATATTAACTATATTTCTATAAATTAAACATAAAGGTACAAACACCTATAATGAAAATTGTTAATAAAATTCACAATTATTATATTTAATTCAAATTTGAAATTTGTCAACAAAATTAGAAAATCAATTTTTTCAACCTATATTTACTAAAAATACACTATATAAGTCTGGAACTCTATGTTTGATATACACATATTTTCTTTCTATATCAACAAAAATATTAGAATATATCATAAACTACTATTTTACTATCATTTTGAATAATACTATATAGTAAATATGAGAGATAATTATTTTGATATACGTGGGTTCAAACTTAAGTTATTACAATAAAAAGAATGATTTAAACAAATTTTAAATTGATATTACTTATGAAATATACTACCTACACAAAAATACTAAGATATATAGACATAACTTAATCAATATTTTTTTTTAATATATCATAATATGAATAATTTTATTATTTACTAACATTTACAAACTGATTTTATGGTACTTATGAAACAAATTATTAACTGAAAATTGTTCACATTATTTATTGTCAGGGTTGATGGTTTTTTCGGTTTTTACGTAAAAACCAAAAAACCCGGTTTTTATCGGTTTTTATTGGGTTTTAACGGTTTTTATCGTGTTTTATCGGTTTTTATGGTTTTTATAATACAAACAAGTACAAATTATAATTTTTTCATAACAAAAAATTAACTAAATTGTATTATTTTCATTATAATTTTAAATATATAGACATCATATAATGGAAGAGTTGGAATCGTAGAATATATTATTTTTGATTGTTACGAGTATATTATATATATTAAAAAAAAATATTAAATATTATCAAGCCTATCAAATATTATTTAATACTATTATATTATTGTTATCATAAAATAGATTATTAGCTATATGTAATTAAAGTGGTCTTGAATCAATAACAGGGTTGATGGTTTTTTCGGTTTTTACGTAAAAACCAAAAAACCTGGTTTTTATCGGTTTTTATCGATTTTTATCTGGTTTTTATGGTTTTTTCAAAATAAACAAGTACAAATTATAATTTTTTCATAACAAAAAATTAACTAAATTGTATTATTTTCATTATAATTTTAAATATATAGACATCACATAATGGAACATAATTATTATTCAACATTATAATAAATTTAATAAGTTCCTAAGTTAAAAACCATTATTGTTAAATAATTATAAATTAATAGATATCATTTGTATAGCTATTTAAATAAAAATATAATATCAAATGTAATTATATAATATGATTACATTTGATATTATATTTTTGATTCATATTTATAACATTTAATTTGATAATATAATAGTTAAAAATATTATAGTTATTTTATTTGCGTTTAGAGTATTTCGGCTATAGCCACACCCATAGTCCCACCCCTTTTGAAATCACCGGCTACAGTGTCTGGTAACCGTTACAATATACTAAAAATTGTAGTCTAAAATAGTACTTTACTTAAGTTTGGTAATATTTGGCTATTACATATAAATAACTATTATTAATAATAATGTATTATCATAAAAACTATAATTTAAAAGTTAAATTAATTTGTTAAAAACCGTAAAAACCGACGAAAAAACCAATTTTAAAAACCGAATCAACCCTGCTTTTAAAGCAGTGCTTTACTTCATATTATTTAGTAAAATGATTAAGTTTGGTAATATTTTGCTATTACATATAAATAACTATAATTAATAATAATGTATTATCATAAAAACGATATATTTTTACATTTCAATATATAAATAATTCATAATTAGAATATTCTGCCTAATGGTGGCGTAATTAAATTTGTTATCACATAATCATTGTATCGTAGGAATGTAAGTGTAATTAGATGAGAGTCCTACCCACTCACTGATATAACATATAATGTAGGCAATTATAACTTATAATTTAAAAGTTAAATTAATTTGTTAAAAACCGTAAAAACCATAAAAACCGTAAAAACCGACGTAAAAACCCATTTGAAAAAACCAATTTTAAAAACCGAATCAACCCTGTTTATTGTATGTACTTGAAACTGAATTCGGAAAGAAAAATGAATTAAATACACTATTTGAAGTCAGAAGTAAACTTTTAATACACTTACATTTTTATAATTATAATGATATTAATAGAAAACAAAATTCTAAGTATACACAGACAGTATTCACTGTATACATCTTGTAAATAAAGTTTAACTTCATATAATTAAATGATTGTTACATGGTAAGATAAACTGGTTACACGATATGAGTAAAATGAATGATTTTAAAGGCATTGTTAAATAAAAATAACAAGGAAATAATATCTATTTATTGTCATTTAATAAATTTAATTTTATTAATTGTATTTTAAATTAACCCTTAAACTAATTAATGTGCATATAACATGTTAAGTTCTATCATTTAATTACATGTATATATGTAATGTAACTTCAGTGGTATATATATAATTAAATCAAATATAATATTATTGAACAGTATATGTTCAAAACACGAACATAATGTTCAAGAATCAAATGGTATAGCACATTTAATTTTAAATAATATTAATTAAATAATTTAATGAAATAATAAGGTTTATGGACATTTGGACAAAACCAAAACCCAAACCAAAACCAAACCCAAACCCAAACCCAAACCCAAACCAAACCCAAACCCAAACCCAAACCCAAACCCAAACCCAACCAAAACCAAACCAAAACCAAACAAACAAAAAAAAAAAAAAAACAAAAAACATTACGCGGTATTAGATTACGCGGTATACAAATGCGCGGTATTAAAAATACGTTTCTTAATTACGCGGTATTATAAATGCATTTTACCAATTCGCGGTATTTTTATAATATAAAATATGTGTATAATCTATAAATTATATTTATGCAAATTTACACAATATTATAATGTATATAATATATTTTAATTATTTAAATATAATACTATTACCAAACATATATAAATACGTACTTATATACCAATGATAACGTAAATAAACAGTAAAACGTATTAAAACGTTTTAAAATTTGCATTATTTGTATCTATATATTTAGATAATAAATGTAACATTGATATCATTATTGTAGCATTATTAAAGTATTGTAATACTATAGTATATCATACAGAAGCGTAGCATACTTATATATTAAGATTATCATTGATAATGTAAATAACTACGTTTTTAAATTAAAATGTGCATTATTTATATTCCATTTAGGGGAGTTCCTATATTAAATATATAAAATAAGTATAGCAATTTTTATTTTGTAGCTAGAATAATATTATTAATACCATTGGAAAGAGGATACAAAAGTAATATAAGGTTCATATTTTACTTTTTTGATATAATTAATAATAAAAAAGTTATGGTCAAAAGAATGGCCAGATTTGAGGGTATTAATTCATTCAGACAGCTATTACTGTAATTGCGGCGCAATTTTTATTTGTAGCTAGAATACAATTATTAATACCATTGGAAAGAGGATTCAAAAGTAATATAATATATAATATAAGGTTCATATTTTACTTTGTTGATATAATTAATAATAAAAAAGTTATGGCCAGATGTGAGGGTATTAATTCAGACAGATATTACATTTAAAATATACAGATATTTTGGTAATTGAATTTTGATCAACTAATATTCAATATTTTTATATTTTTTTTTCAAATATTATTTTAAATATGATTTTACATTATATGAAATAAAATAACTATTTTTTTACGAAATATTTTTTTCAACTTTTTATATGAATTTTTTTTAATTTTTAAATTAATTTTTTTAAATAATCTTGAATAAATAAATAAATTTACTATACAAATAATAACAACATTTACATTTTAACTTCACCATTAATTTACAATACATTTATTATTACAGATTACAAAGCTAAGAAGTATCAATTTATGTTAAGCTGCTGAAGATTTTTAAAATATTTCACTGCTGTGTATATTTAAACCAAAGATTTTCCGAAGGAAAGATATAACACTTACGCGAAATCGTGTAATTCGAATTTGTATACAAAATACCCTGGTGCCACCTATAGCGGGTTACTTTTAGGAACTATGTGTTGTTTATAATGTAAATTCGTATTTAACTATACACTTTTAAAATGTTAAATAATATGCTTTAAATTAATATTTATATGATGAAAACTAAGTGTTCATTACTAATATATAACAAACAAATATGATATGTATGTTTTAAATGCTATAAGTATATATTTAGTGAGTAAAAGCTAATTTATATTGCATGTAATTTAATAGAGCAATGAAAACATTGTTGTATGCAAACAGAGCCGAACCTAAATCTATTTCAGTGATTTCGATACTACTGCTAGCAGCGGTTAGGGATATTACTAAATTACGTTGCATGCATAGGGAGTGTTATATCTTTGCTTCGCAAAATCTTTGTTTAAACTATATTACATATTTATTTTATTATTTTTTACAATATCTGTATATTTACATATAGTATGTTATACATTATTTATTCAAATTTGCATGTTAACTTGTTAACATAACTATAATTATAGTTTGGCAAATATACTTTACATTATTTACTTTATTCAATTACATATTTTCTTAAATAAATAAGATATATATATATCATCTATATAATCATATTATTACTAATGGTGTGTTTCAATATTTAGTTTGGTGTATGTATAAACAGATATGTTTAGTTATAACTTATAACATATAAACACAACAATATAATGATATAACGAAATGACATGGCTTTGTAATATGTATTCACCAAATTTCCACGATTTCCTACGAATTTTAAATATAAAGTTATTTTGAACATCAGTATTCAGAACTAAGTCCAATTAGCAAGTATATAATGTTATGTTATCAAAATATATAATGTTAACAAATTAATATGGGTAAATATAAAATTTTAGATAATATAATAATAATGACCATATGAAAAAGTACCCAGGTTGAATTTAAAACAGTTATCTTTTTATGCCCAATCTCCAATAGCAGCATAGTTATATCCATGGATCTCTTTAGCCTCAAATGGAATACATCTACTATCTTTAATGAATATAATTTAAACTGTAAATTATAGGCATTTATTAGTATGATAATTCACTATGTAGACAGTTAATAAACAATTATATATACAACATTATTAGATTATTGATGGATCAGTGATAATTTTTTAAATTTAAAATTCGCTTCTTTAATTTTTCCATAGTTCTTTTCGAATTACAACATTACCTACATTAGAAACTATACTTCTACCCCTACATAATTATTACCTTCTACCTCTACATAATTCTCTACTTCTACATCATTATCACCATCTACCTCTATATCGATATGAGAATGATCATTCTCACCTTTTACCTCTACATCATTATCTACTTCTACCTCTACATCATTCTCTACTTCTACCTCTACATAATTATCACCTTCTACATCTACATTATTCTCTACTTCTACCTCTACATCATTCTCTACTTCTACCCATACATAATTATCACCTTCTACATCTACATTATTCTTTACTTCTACCTCTACATTATTTTCTACTTCTACATCTACACATTTATCACCTTATACATCATGCTCTACTTCTACCTCATAAAAATGTATACATCTCCAATCTATGTCTTCCCTCTTACATACATCCTCTATAAATAACTCTACTAGCCCCTGTATTACATTTTCTATGCTGCCATCTATTGCAACCATCACAACTGTGTGCTTCCTGACTCAATTTCACATACAATTCACAATGTATACAAGTTTAGAAAAAAGTAATAAACTAATATACACATTATTGTCTTTATATACACTATCCCACTGTTGTAGAATGGCAAATATACCAATATGAATAAAGCATTTATACACCAACAATGACAGAAATGCATTTATTGTCTTTTTCATTTATTATTCAAGTTAAGCTAATTGCAATCAATAATAGGTTTATTTTTATCAAGTATTTAATATTAGACTAGTTTAGTTTGTAGTTATGTAATGTATTTCTATTGTAGATTGATTTGGTAATATTCTTTGTGTATTTCAAAAAATGCACTAATGCTTATAATTTATTCTTAGAATGCATTATATAATAACTAATAGTTGTTTTTAATTAACAAATATATATATATATATATATATAATTATAAAATAACTATAGTGAACATTTCATATACAGTTTTAAACTGTACACAATAAGTACTACCGTATAAACTGAGTTTGTAAATGAATATTAATTAGCAAATTATATTAAATAATCATACTAATTTAGTGTAAAATGGATTATTTCAGTAATTAATAGTAAATACAAAATATTATTATATTATTATTTAAAATTATAATTATTATTATATAATAATAATTAAAAAAGTATAAAAAAATTGAATATTAGTTGATAAAAATTCAATTACCAAAATATCTGTATATTTTAAATGTAATAGTTGTCTGAATTAATACTCTCAAATCTGGCCATTCTTTTGTACATAACTTTTTTATTATTAATTATATCAAAAAAGTAAAATATGAACCTTATATTACTTTTGAATCCTCTTTCCAATGGTATTAATAATTGTATTCTAGCTACAAATAAAAATTGCGCCGCAATTACAGTAATAGCTGTCTGAATTAATACCCTCAAATCTGGCCATTCTTTTGACCATAACTTTTTTATTATTAATTATATCAAAAAAGTAAAATATGAACCTTATATTACTGTTTTATCCTCTTTCCAATGGTATTAATAATGTTATTCTAGCTACAAAATAAAAATTGCTATATCCTACTTATTTTTATATATTTAATATAAATAGAATATAAATAATGCAAATTTTAATTTAAAAACGTAGTTATTTACATTATCAATGATAATCTTAATATATAAGTAGGCTACGCATCTGTATGATATACTATAGTATTACAATACTTTAATAATGCTACAATAATGATATCAATGTTACATTTATTATCTAAATATATAGATACAAATAATGCAAATTTTTAAAACGTTTTAATACGTTTTACTGTTTATTTACGTTATCATTGGTATATAAGTACGTATTTATATATGTTTGGTAATAGTATTATATTTAAATAATTAAAATATATTATATACATTATAATATTGTGTAAATTTGCATAAATATAATTGATAGATTATACACATATTTTATATTATAAAAATACCGCGAATTGGTAAAAATGCATTTATAATACCGCGGATGTGTATACCGCGTAATTAAGAAACGTATTTTTAATACCGCGCATTGGTATACCGCGTAATCTAATACCGCGTAATGTCCTGACACCAATAATATAGATCATCGCATTAGGTTTAGAGTTTATATTATGTATTATTATATAGGATTGATATATTATATTATATGTATTTAATTATATTGCGATATAGTATTTAAAGTATTTATAGTATTTCAATTTGAATAAAATATTCTAAACATTTAGCAAATGACATAAAATTTATGATAAATGTGAATATTATGCATTAAATGAAATGTATTTATTTATGCACTATTATAAATTTAATCAAAATATAAAATAAGTTATCAATTATATATTTGTCTAACCATATCTGTATATTAAAAACAATAATTATGTATGAAATAAATAAATAGTATCGCGCACTTTTTTTTGTTTATACGAAACTATGGATTAATTAAAATACGGATGTTTCAATATCACGTGATCATATATTATAAATTTGAAAACTTATAAAAGAAATATACAAGATTACGATTATCAGGTATTTATTATTTTATATAATCGTACTATACTACAAATTAACTACCTACATTTCATTAAAAAATAATAAATAGGATATGATGTTTACTATATTATATATATATTTTATTAATATAATTTAAATTTAACTTTTTAAACTAATTGAAGTAAATAGGTAATACATTATTTTATGACCACATTACAGTAATTATTAGTTTTTTTATTATCGATTTTAGATAATTAGGAATGTAGAATAATTAATATAATAAATATATATCAATTAAATATAATCTAAACTAATTCCACATTGTATAACAAACGAATATTATTACAAATAACAAGTAATACTTTGTTACAAAGTTTGTACATATTTTATATCGAATATCAATTATTTAATAATTTATTGTAATTATACAATTTTTACAGTTATGTTACATTGAATATATAAGTTATTCATTTTTATAATGTATACACAATATTAGTAGGATATATGTTAAGAATTATAATTATATCCCTGACAAATATAATATTAGATTTAGAGATTGTTTATAGAGATTTAAATCATAATTTATGATAATAATTTAATTATAATTATAATAACTATAACTTCCAGGATAATTTCTAACATTATAATGGTAGCTTCACATAACCATATACAAACAAATTAGTTGTAGTTACATTTATTCTTGTATATATTTTTGAATAAGTATATATAAAAGGTTATACTTTTATACAGGTATTTTATAATATTTTAAGATATCAAATATATTTTTTATGATTACGATTCAGTTGGGTTTTAAAATTAATTATCGGTTCTTCAATATTAAATTTGTTTTTTAAATATATTTTCAAATTTTGGATCCATATAATTATAGTTTAAAAAAATAATATATTATTTTTATGTATATATACAAATATATAATATATACGATCTATACAAAATACAAATATATTTTTGGATCAATTATATTTAAATATGTATTAAATAATATTTTCTAATGTAATAGTCAATATGATCCAAGATTTTATAATCTGACATACATTTTAATTTAAAAAGTTGTTATTGTTTTAATAAATGAGTATTAATATAATTTATTAATAATAACGGATATATTACGTGATTTTTATGATAAATAGTATCTTTAATTATAAATATACCATATACACCATGTTATTATAATATGTAATTTATAATCCATATTTAATATAATTGTATCAATTATCATTCATATATTAAATATAATATTTATACAATATTAAATATTATTTTTAATGATTAAATTAATATTATAATAATTATATTACTTACTTTACTTTAGTCGAGTTCTCACTCGACCAGATCTTGCAATTCCTTTCCATCATTAGTGTTCGTCTTCCTCACAATCGCAGTCACTCTTTAATATGTCTATGAATGTCTTGGGTTGTCTCCCTCTATTTCGTATGCCATTCTTTGGTTTCCAAAAAACTAAGTTGTATGCTAGTTCGTCGGTGAGCCTTATGCAGTGACCTGCTAGTCTTAATCTTCTTAGTTTTATCACCTCAATGATCTTTGGAATTCCCCTGTACAGTTGTGTATTGGTGACCTTATCTTTCCATGATATATTTGTGGCCATTCTAAGTAACCTGGTATAACAACCATATATTTTCGTACGTATTATGGAGTCGATTGTCCAGCATTTGCTACCATATAATAATATGGGTTATATTGTAGCTTTGAAGGTTCTTATTTTCAGACTGTTTTCCATTTTGGAGCTCCAGATTGTTTTCATCTTGTGTATTGCTGAACATGATAAAGCTTTGCGAATTTAAAAATCTTTTGTGAGCTATCCATGCCCCCAAATATTTAAAATTTGTGATGTTGTTAACCAATGTGCCACAGTTATTTAGTCTAATGTTGACCGGATTTGTTTGATTGAATGTCATGACTTCGGTTTTCTTTGAGTTCAGTTGAAGACCAATATTAATGACTTCTGTTTCAATCGATGTTAATAGTTGCTGAGCTTGTCTTGAGATGCACTCTATCATCTGCGTAACTGAGGTCTGTTAGCTGTATTGCTGGATGTATTAAATTACATGTATATTATAATGTATATAATTAAATATTATATTACATATAATATTTAATTATATAAACTATAATAATTATAAATTATTTAATCATTATAATCGGGAATCATCGAGTGAGTGCTCTAAATAATGAAAGTGAGATTGTAAATAGATTACGAAATTTGATATTTTAAATCTATATTCTATATGTTTTATTTTTATCGTTATTATAATAATAAGTATACGTTTAAAGTAATTTTATAATAAAATTTATTGATATTATTAAAAATGATAAAATAACTATTGTTATCATATATATCGAAAATTCGATACAAATATATATTTTTACACATAATAAATATGAACATGACAAATATTTACATAATTTCACGATTGATTTAGAAACGCCAATATTGATATTTAGAGTGTTCACACGATTCTATTTTTAAATGCGATTATAACTCTGATAACTCATTATTATAATAACTATATATTTATATAGAATATTCTTCATAGTTATAATTTTTAATATATTATAAATAGGTATGAATAGAATTATTTAAGTGTATAATGAATATATATTTCTGACATCAAATTTGTTCATCTATTTAGATCGCTTTAAATTTCAAAATTTATATCACTAATTCGATGATTCTCGATTATAAATTATATAATATATAATATAATTATTATAATTTTATTTATTAAATATAATATTTAATATTATACTAAATAGATGAATGATAACTGATATAATTATATTAAATATGGTTCATCTTGAATCACTTAATATATCTTTTATTATTAATAATTATTTATAAACATATATTTTAAAATTAAATTTAGTACAGTTAATATAAACTATATTATATAAACTTTATCCTACTGATATTATTGGATATTGATAATCTGAATTAACAAATATTGATATAAATACATATTTACTTGATCAATTTACATGATAATATGTTTTGAATTAAGTAAATGTAATATAAATAATGGAGAATTCTCCAGTTAACCAATAATTAATTTTTAAAACTAAACCGAAATCATAAAACATTTATTTGATATATTCAAATATTATTAAATAACTGAAATATTAAAAATTAAAAAATAATTATTATATATTTTAGATCAATGATTTGTAATTTTACTGTAGTAGTAGTAGTAGTAGTAGTAGTAGTAGTAGTAGTAGTAGTAGTAGTAGTATGAGTATGAGTAGTAGTATGAGTAGTAGGTAACATATGATATGCATTATAATATAGGTACTGTATATAGTATATACTATATACTATACAATATGAATTTGAAAGTTTCGAGACCATGATTTTGAAAGATTTGAGACCACGATTTTCAAGATTTTAAAGTTTCGAGACAAGTCAACTATTTGAAATTTTACAGAACTAAATATACTATATATTATAAATATGATCCTAGATATATATATAATATAAGTATAATAAAAAAAACAACAGGCTAAATTCAACGAATATATTTATGTGAACCTAACTTTGAATAGACATATATATGTGTTCAATGGCTAGTGATACCCATGATGGTTTTTTATTTGAAAGTTTCGAGACCATGATTTTGAAAGATTTGAGACCACGATTTTCAAGATTTTAAAGTTTCGAGACAAGTCAACTATTTGAAATTTTACAGAACTAAATATACTATATATTATAAATATGATCCTAGATATATATATAATATAAGTATAATAAAAAAAACAACAGGCTAAATTCAACGAATATATTTATGTGAACCTATCTTTGAATAGACATATATATGTGTTCAATGGCTAGTGATACCCATGATGGTACCCATAGTGATACCCTTAGTGATACCCATAGTGATACCCCTTAGGGGGACCTTAATCCTAATATATATTATATCAATATAATATATCATATTTTATAAAGATCCCAAATAGTAATTAATTTTTCTAATATATAAATATATATAATTATTTTGCAAAGATTTTTCCCAGGGAAAAATATTATTATATATATAAAATATATATTATTCTTTATATATATATTATAAATATATATGTAAACAGATCTTATCCAAATAGTATTAATTACTTTATATATTTAACAAAAATAATGATATTGATAACATTCTGTACACAATTTTTACTTTTATTCAACATACTATTACGGATTTAATTATATATTGTATTTATTAAAGGAATATAATTTATAAATATATATATATATATATATATATATATATATAATCTATACATAATACAAACATAATGTTGACTATTAGGTAAATAGTATTTTCAAACAAATTTGTATAGGTAGATTACACTAGTTTTGAGACTATTTATTTACATTTAAATACTAGTGATCTATATGAGGTCAAATGTCCTGCTTCAAAACAACTGAAATATCCACAATTTATATTTAGAAAAACATCAACAAATATGTTTCGTAACATATATAAGCCAATTATTCAAACTAAATTTAGTTTTGAAAGAATATAAAGATAATAAAAAAAATCTTTTTATTTAAAGTTATATAAGAAAATAAGTTTGTGGTAGAAGTTTGTTGCGCCGCAGCTGAACAAATTTTCGTACTTGATTGTCGAATTTGTTTATTGGATTAGATTTTCATACTTGATTACAAACTAGATTTTCATACTCCATTCGATTTGTCGTACTCAATTGTCGAAATTGATTGTAAAATATGATTGTCGTATTATACTTGATTTTCAAATTATTTTATCTGATTAGATTGTCTAACATGAGTGTGATTTCTATTTGTAAAAATTGTATTTTAAAATTAAATTAGATTATTTTTAATTACAAAATTATAATATCGTCCATTAAATTTAGAATATTTTAGTTCAAAAGTAATTTTTATAGACATTTAATTAATTTATTATTGTAAATTAAATTGCATTGCTTAGTATATAAAAAGTTATATATATATATATATATATATATTAACGATTGTTTAATTACCCTCTTATATAATAATACGATTGTGATCCAAATATGGTGCATCCATTTGATAACAATTTTTTTTTTTTTAAATGTAGAGAAATATTAAAAATTCTAAATATAATAAAATCGATAGCGATGTGACCGGCTCAACTCGTTCACTAACTCGGCTCGCTCGAAAAACACAGATTCGTTTTATATCACCAGTAAGTATCCAAAATACCCACATTGGTTATTTAGTAAAGATCCCATTAGGAAATCTTACGATATCTTTATTATAATCTAAAACACCTGAGACTACTGGTTAGACGGAATACTTGATTATAGCTAGTTATTGAACTCGTGTACCCTATCAATAAGTACAAAGATGATAGCCCTTCAGTAGATATTTAGGATACGGTTCTATAAACTCCCGATATCTCAGAATTCAAGCGACAGATGAAATGTGTCTGAGATTGCGTATTATTCTATCATGTATTATTACATAGGTACACAACTAAACTAGCTTTTGTAAAAGGCAGATTTAACGGGGTTTCTGAGTTATCGAAAATTGACTTTATCAAGTTTAGATATTATTATGTAAAATTCTAGCTTGAAGTAATCAATTTACGCAGTTATTAATTAATATTATTTACAATACTTATTAATACATAATATATATATATATAATACATTATTTATATATTATATATTTAAGTTATATTCAATGTAATATATAATTTAAACTTAGTTTTATATTATACCTAAGAAAACCTATTGCAATACTAGATTTTGTGATTGAAATAAATAAGTATTTTACTATAATATTTAATAATATTACAATTGCATAAATTAATTTAATATATTTTTATTATAATGATAAGTAGTAATAGTAGTAGTCATAGTTAGTGATCTAAAATGAGCCAAAATTCCCTGCTTCGAAACAACTGAAACATCCAAAATATATGATTCGAATCATTCGAATCATCCTAAATTGTCGCTTCGAACCGAATCCAAAATATATGATTAAAATCATTCGAATCATACTAGTGTCGCTTCGAACAGAATCCAAAATATATGTTGCGAAACATCTGAAACATCCTAATTTGTCGCTTCGAATGGCTCTAACCTCAATATTAGAGAATAAAGTTGATGCGTATGTACAAAGTATATACATGCATGGTGCGCTTAACAAGTTATGGAGAGATCACGCTACAAATAAGGAGTTGTACGGCAGAATCCCAAGAATAACAGATACAATACGACATATTAGTGTTGTAACCGGACCCTCATTTCATTGTATCAGTATCATTCAATTCAAAAAATATAAGTATCAGTATCGTATCAGTATCATAAATAATGTTGTTAAGTATCAGTATTGTATCAGTACACTAGTATGTTGGAAATTTTCAGATTGTTCACTCATTCGAAGTTTTCGAATAGTAATTATATACATTTCGAAGGTTTCAAATAGTATTATTTTTGTTAAATTATGTAATCGAAGTTTTCAAATATTAAAATTATTCATTTCGAAGGTTAAAAAATGAAAATTATTCATTTCGAAAGTTTCAAATAGTGAATATATTCATTTCGAAATCTTCAAATAGTAAAGAATAGTCATACCCAACCGGTCATTGCTCAGTTTTTGATTGTTTGCCTATCTATTATTTATTAAGTATAGCTATTCATGATTCTACATTGCTAGTATATACAATTAAATCAATTTTAGCTAAAATACAAACAAATGTAGACAAATAATTTAAAAATACAAAAAATATGTCAAAATATATTTTTAAAAAAATTTTTAAAAATAATATAAAAAATATAATATTTATATATTAAAATAATATTTCAAAAATTAGAGGAAATATATAAAAAAAATTCAAAAAATATAAAAAAATATTACAAAATATATTTTTTTAAATATCGAATAATATTTTTAAAATATAATAAATATTTCAAAATATATTTAACAAAATGTTGAAAAATATTTTTTATAGATATTTAACTAATATATTATTATAAATTCAATTACTTTGCTTATATTATAATATAAAGATTATATATATAAATCAAACTTATATAAGAAATAATATTATAATATTATATTTCCGTATTTAGTAAATACTATATACAATATTTATTAAATTTTAATATAATTGTATAGTTCAAAAGTCATTTTTATAGACATTTAACTAATATATTATTATAAATTAAATGTATTTGCTTAGTTTATAAACAAGTTATACATATTAGTGATTGTTACTTGACATCGTTTATAAAATAATCCATTTGATAAAATATTTATACAATTTAATTTAATTTTTATAAATGTAGCGAATTCTTTAAAATTCCAAAGATAATAAACATATTCGAGCTATATTACTGGCTCGGCTCGTTCGAGCCAATATCAAACTCGACTCGACTCGAAAAACTCGGCTCGTTTTAGATCACTAGTCATAGTAGTAGAGGTTTTGTATTAGTAGTAGTAGTAGTAGTTGTAGTAGAGGTTTAGTATAAGTAGTAGTAGTAGTAGTAGTATTAGTAGTAGTAGTAGTAGTAGTAGTAGTAGTAGTAGTAGTAGTAGTAGTAGTAGTAGTAGCAGTAGTAGTAGTAGTAGCAGTAGTAGTAGTAGTAGAAATATAACTTATTTATTCACTTAAATCTAATTTTAAATAAATTATTCCGAAGATATGGGTTTACGACCTAATAAGAATAAGGAAACATTTATAAAATAAAATAGAAAAAAATAAAAATTAATATTTTAGAAATGAGTGTATCAAGTGCTGTTCATATGAGCAATATATTCCAGCAATTTCGCAGTAGAATACTTAGAAGTGCAATTGCAAAATCCACTAGCAGTATAAAGTTTAGGGTGTTCACATGAGCAATCTATTCTTCAATTTTCGCAGTAGAATACTTAAAAATACATACATTTTATGAACATGAGTTGATTATATAATCATAAAGTGATAATATACATATATTTATAATTATATATTATAATTATTAATTAAACTATCGTAAACGCCTAAATCCTACGCTCAATCCTAATCACGTACAATCGTAAACGATTATAAATAGATTGACACCTTGAAAAGTAAATGCGTATGCATTAATACTCGTCAATATACTTGT
Organism: Osedax fenrisi; assembly: GCA_964019155.1. Classification (NCBI taxonomy): domain Eukaryota; kingdom Metazoa; phylum Annelida; class Polychaeta; order Sabellida; family Siboglinidae; genus Osedax; species Osedax fenrisi. The sequence goes on along the minus strand of OZ025243.1, from coordinate 21,508,196 downwards.
GTGTTTATTTATCAGTTGTATAAATTGACACAAAAACTAGAATAATCGTTCGTATTAGAACATTTAGTAATAATCACGGAAAAAACATAGACACAATTTTTCAATTCTTAAGTATTCTACTGCAAAATAGCTGAAATAGATTGTTCATGTAAACAGTGCTTTAAGTGGTTGTTCCAAAAGTAAGGTAGTCCGTACTAGTTCAAGTATATGTAAATTGTTTTTAAATTTATAGTGAAGTTTTCCGTTAGTTATATATATAATATTTGAGTTTATTACAATGAGATGAGTAGTTAGTCGATTTATTTTGTTTTAAAAGGGTACTATTTGATGATCTCAAGATATATATATCCTATATAGATACATTTATTTGTAAATAAATCTGGATTTAACATTATTTTGAATTCTTGTTAAAAAAAAAGCATTGACAACTATTTAAATTGTCTATAAACAATAATATACATTTTATTCAAAAAATATATACTATGTATAAATATTTAATAAGTCTATAATTAGTTTTAAAATGTTTATATTATGAACACGAAAAACTAAAAATAATATTAATTTAATGAAATATATTATTATATAAAAATAAATGCAAAGCATTATCAATTAATTTTCAAATGAAAAATGTGAATTTGGGAAAATCTAAATCGATTAGCCACTTTTTTTAAATATTTTTGATCGGAACTAATTAATACATTCGAGTTTTTATCTTATATGTAAATTAGTTATACATTCTATATTTCTCAAAATGAAGTGTAAATTACATTTATATATTGGTTCAATTTTCAATTTAAAAAGTTTAATTTTACTTATGAAATAGAAGACATATTGTTATACTTTAATTTATAAGGAATTTAAAAAAATAATTTTTATATTTTAGAATATAATATACATTATTTTTTAATATATGAATGTCAATGATTGAGTTAATACTGAGTTAGTAGTACCAAAACCCTTTGGGCTTTGGTAGTACTGAATATAAAGAAAATAAGTCACTCATAATCATGATAATTTTAAATGTTATGAAAATTTATCTATATAATAATTACCAATTTAAACATTATATTTTTTATACAAGATATCTACTGTTACATTTTTCACAATATTTGAATTTGTAATGAATTTCTGGAAAATATTTGAATTTTAAATCAAAACAAAATATTGTAATACATGTCATTAATCATTTGAATAATATTATTAGATAATTAAAGTAAATTTTTTATAATAATTTAATATTTATTTGTATTGGATTATCTTTAAAATATCAGACTCGCTTATTTTAATTTGAGTTTCATTATTTGAGATATTATATAGATCTATAATTGCACTTTTTATAGAATATTAATGAAGATTTTTATATCAATTATGTTCAATTAATAATTATTATTTTGAAAATAACAGATAAAATTATGAATATCTTAAATTTAACAAATTATTAAATTTAAAAAAATAAAAATATTGTGTAATTATATATATAATAAAGTGTCTGAAAATGTAATCTAATAAAGCATTATTCAATGAGTTGATTGTGGTTGAGAGTGACATTGGCAAAAATAATTATTCCGAGTAAATTGATTCTAAATATTTACAATAAAATAATGAAAAATATATCAAATATATAAAAAAGCGATAACATATCACATTATATTATTATTTATAAAGATACAAATGTTAATGCTGATTATTTAAATCTATATATATTATTTATTTGTGCTTTTAAAATTCTAAAAGCGATATTATATTCATTAAATGATGACGTTTATTAAATTAATTTTGTTTTAATTATTATTATTAAAATTACTTATTTTAGTTATATTTTACGTAAAAAAACATTATTTTTATATCATATAAAAAAATATGAAACAATTTTTTGTTCTCAAATCCAGACGTTACACCTATCCTTAATTAACCAAATGTATTGGATTGAAATTTGTACTAAACTAACAATTAGAAGAAAAAATAGGATAACATATACCTATTGAATAACTAAGATAACATTTAAATATAATCGTGTCTATATATAATTAATGTTTATATAAATATTAGTAGCTTTTATTAATATTTTATCTAATATACATAATATAAATAAACATAGAAAAAATAATATAATGATAGTAATAATTTATATAAAAAAAGTGTGAGTATACTTATATGTACATAAATTAATATATTAAAAATTGTTATTAAAGTAGTGTACATAATTTTCATTTTAGTTATCAAACACTAGAATAAATAATATATATTATTTATATATCTTTCATTATATGAATTTAGTAATATAAATATATTTATAAACAATTTAATTACAATGTATAATTTTATTAAAATAATGATAAATTTAGTAATCCTAAGCATACGCAATACTAACCTGCTGTCACGTATAAATAATGTACAACCTCATTCTATATATATCTAGTAGACTTATATTTATTACAATAAAATTCATAAATATTCTCTTTATTATATATTCTAATATATTATTTTATTAATAGATTGATTATGAATAAAGACATGAATGACAATGAAGTAGCATCGACTTCTAAATCTAAAAGAACAATAAAGAAAAATTACTACCTCACTGATGACGATTTCAAAGATTTAAATTTAACTTATGATGTAAGTAAATTTAATTATAGAATGATAATAATTATTAACAACTAATACTATTTTTCAGCAATTATTAGAGAAAATCAAAGATGGATCACATGAACGTAAGAAAAATAACGAGAACTTAGTTATTCGTACTAGGCAAGATAAAATACTTGATGCTATAGCAAACTTAATATTACCTAGAGTTGAAATAGATAAATTCAAACAAATTGACATTGATGTTGAGAATAAATTAAAAAACATGTCATCCGAAGAAATGAGAAAACTAATTTTTACCGTAAACGGTATTAATAGAAAAATTAATAGAACAAGACTATTAAAAAAGGATGAAATATGTGAAGAAGCATTGGTAGAAGAGTTAATAGATCTAACTTGTCATGATAGAACATTAGATGCCAATGAAGATATTAGAAGCACTTATATGAAGCTGAAGTAAAAGTTTAATTTCATATTTTTTAATAAACAATAATTTTTAATAAACGTGTGTAATAAATATTTATTTAGTAATTTGCAATAACTAATATAGAGGGTGTTCTAGTCAAGATCCATCTCACCGTCGGCTTCAACAGGCTTTTCATTTTTGCTATCTTTATCTTCTGTGGTGGTATTCTCCTCTTTAGCAGTTTTGTCATCTGTAGTTGGTTCTGGTGGTGTTGGTACAGTTTCTTTTGGTTTTGGCTTTGATTTCGACATAATCGGAGTACATATTTTCACAATGGACTGTAAAAATTAAAATAAATAGATTATATATATGATTAAAAAACCTAAAATATGATAGTAAATACCTGAATTTCAGTTTTAATCTGTGCAACTTTTATTGAAGCAGTTTCATATTCTGGAAGAGAAGAGAATAGAGCCAATGCATTTTCATAAAATTTATTTTTCTCTTCAATACAATCTCGAACTTTTTTGACTTCATCTGCATCTAAATGTTCTAATTGTTCATCCTATTGAAATATAAAATGATTAGCTAAAAATATATATATATATACATGTGACATATGAATCATATAATATGATGAGAATCTATATTTATATATGTTCAAATAATTTAATATAAAATAATATTCATAAATTTAAACCTTCTCATCATATCTTTCCACTGATTTTCTCATCAATTGAAGACTTTTACCTAATTCTTCTAAAACTCTTGAACGATTTTCTGATTCTTCAAATCGTTCAGCAATTGGATTACCCATTTTCTATAAATAACAATATATTTTATTTAAATTAAAATTATATACAATTATTTAAAAAAAGTTAATTAAATTAACCTTTAAATCTGCATAACGATCAATGTAAACTTGTTTTTTCTCATCTTCTCCTTCTTCATAAAGCCAATTCTCGGTTTCAGTTAATTTAACCTGGAATACTTCTCTATCCTAATAATTTCGTTATTTTTACTATATAATTTAAATAAACAATATTTTTACATCATAAATATATATTTATAAAGTTAGTCTACAAACAAATTTATATATGAAAATATTAATTCTATAAATTACTAAGAAGGGTATAACGTTGTAAATAGTTAGAAAATTAGTTAGTTTAAATATTATATTTCTTCATGATATATCAACATTTTTAAATAATGCATTAATATCTATTAATCTATAAATCGTGTATATTTATATATATATTTATTTAAAAAGAAAACAATATTTTCTATATTTAATGAAATAACTTTATTGATAAATATAAATATTCAGATATTTTGAACAATATTTAATAATTAGGTAATAAGAAATTAAAATTATTATATAACATGTTTAAAGTCTGGTCTATATTTGCAAACATTTTTATTTTCCGAAATATTATTCAGTGATATATTTAATTTTAAGGTTTTAAATTTTGTAAAGATAGGAATTTATATTATATTTAGATGTTTATTATAATATAAAAACATTTTCTATTAATGATTCTATATTATTTATATCAATATAAATAATAGAATGTGTATTAGATTGTCTGTCCTTATAAATAACAAATAATAATGTAATATATTTAAAATCTATATAAAACAAATACAAAATATCAATAATAATAGAGGAAATTGTCTTATCATGACTATCTCATGTTTCATTGATGTTTGATTAATATTAGCAGTCAGGATTTCTATCTTATATTTTATGAATGATGTTATTTTATTGCATCATGTACCATGATTCATGGTCCATATCGGGATATATATATTTGAATTATAAATGCAAATCAATGCAAAAACGCGTTTTAAAAATCCTAAATATATCTTACAATATACAATATATTATTTTAAATGTCGACATCAAGTATATGGATAACATAGCCAGACCGAATTTATCAATAAAATATTTATATACAAATAAAAATATGAATCTATTTTATTTTACAAATATATATTTGATTCAGATTGAAAGATTGTATATATATACTATATATTATATACTATGAAAAAGATTTCTAGATAATAAAATTAACCATTGCACAGATAGTGAGCATACGTCTTAAATTAGTTTATTCTTAACCTATACATTAAATTAATAAGAAATGATATTTAATTTATATTATTAAATAGTAAATTTTGTAATCAACAACTGAAAATTAATCTGTTATAATTATATTTCACTTTAATTATTTTAACCTAATATTTATTTGTAATACATTTTTATAACATATATGTAATATAATATTATTTCATAGATATTTTAAATTACAATATTGAATATTATTGTATCTGATCTATTTTCCATAATTGTATATTATTAAAATCTATAAATTGATATTATTAGTTTATAGATTTATAAACATTACATCAAAGTCGATTTTTAAAGATTAATTCTATATATCTGTTACACATGATAATGAATAGTATATTTTGTAAATGATATAAACACATTATAACATATAACAAATATTTCATATTATAACTAACTTTGTCAGTAACAAATTTGCAGTAAGTAGTGCTGATCTTATCACGAATATCATATACGTATTCTTCTACAGTATTCTTAGCATTCAGTCGTTCTGATTCCAATTTATCTTGGGAGACCATTTGACACTAGAACAATATAAATATCATATATTATTATATATATACCAAACTATTAATTTAATTATAAAACCTCTCTTTCAAAGAGCATATCCAATCCTACAACTGAAAGTGATGACTGATCAATCACAACAGGAAGTTGTATTTGTTTAACAGTACTCTTTTTCTTTTCATTTGTCTTTTCCTTGGCAGGAGATTTAACAGATGTAGATTTTTCATCTTTTTTCTCTTTCTTTGCCTGACTCGCCTTATCTGTATCATCAACGGTGTTTTCTGTAGCATCTCCAGTACCTTCTATTTTACAAAAGTTAATTTTTATTATAGAAAAATATATTAATAATTAAAATTCAATATAAAAAGAACCACCCAATACATTAATTAATTAAGGAGATTCCAACTCCTATCATTTTACATGTTATGAAAATATAATATATTCATTCGAATACATAACTATGATTTAATTCACCAAATTTATATTGTTTTATATTAAAATTAAAATTTAAAATAACTAATGATAACTGGTTAGTTTATCAACATTTACCAATTTAGCTTTATTTATTTAAATGTATTCAATAGATAGAAAAAAAGTATTACAAAAAAAACTATTGAGATAATTGAAATGTGTTTAATGTCAGTAGCGGGTTGGGTGACATAATTAGTCTTATCTAAAGTTCTAGTAAAATAAATGTTATTAAATATAAATAAGAAAAATTAGTAATATAAATATTAACATGATATTTTATACATTTTTATTTAAATTAAACAAAAGATTAAATAATTATACACAAATATTAAAATATATATATATATATATATATTTATATTAGTAAATAAGTAAGCATATTGAATAAAAGTAAACATAAACTAGATGAATATAATAAGGATTGATTATTATAAAATTTAAATATAGATATATATTATATGAAAATTAAATAAATATATTTATCAATAGTATAAAATAGTTATATAAAATTATATTAAACCTGTTTTCGCAGATTCCCAATCCATACCATTTGTATCTTTCTGCTCTTCTTCTTTAGGTGTATCGACCTTGTCACCTTCAGTTTTTGTTTCTTCAACAGCTACAACCTTTTCAACTAATGAAGCAGATGAAACGCTGAATAAACCATTACCATTTATTCTAAGTTTAATTTTGATTTTTGAACTTTCACCAGATGGATTTGGTTTAACGTTGTCAACACGGAAGACTCCTAAACGTTTAAGTAAATATGTAATATACATATAATAAGAAATTGAAAAATATTACCTAAGGAGTCATCGGTATGAGGAACTGTCGATTTATCATTATATTTGGCTTCTAATGAAAAAGGTTCATTTCGATAGAAGGTTAACATTTTAGCAAATGGAATTGAATGGAATCTTTCGAATACCTCGGTTGAACTATAAATTTAAGCATGTTAAATCAAAGATAATGTACAGTTTTTCTAATGACTAACCCTATGGTTTCTAAGGGATCTGACCAATGAAGGTTAATGGAATAGGGTTGACAATCCGTAATTAAGAAATCTCTTACACGGAAAGTAGGAGATAGAATTGCACATTGTAGAGCACAACCACGCACTACAGATTCGTCAGCATTCAAGGTTGTACTGGGTTCTTTGCCAAATACCTTCTCAACTATTTCTTTAATAGCTGGAATACGAGTTGAACCTCCTACTATTTCTATTGATTCAATTTCATCAGCACTTAATTTTGAAAATTTAAGAATATCCATCATAGTTGATTCAGTTCTTTTTAATAAGGATGCTGCTTTAATAATCATATCATCTCTACCAAGCTTGGCAGAAACATCTACATCATTCATAAAACATTCAATAGATATAGGCATTTCTCCTGCATAAGAAGACATTCTTTTCTTTAATTTCTCACATTCAGTTAATAAACGAGTCTAATTAAAATAAATAAAATTTAGTATTATAAAATAATATAATATATATAAACCATAGCTTTAGGATTTTTACGAGCATCAACTTTATCACCATATTTTAAAGCAAATTGTTCAGCAAAATGAGTTGCTAAAATTTGATCAAAATCTCTTCCTCCTAATTGTGTATCAAAAGAAGTTGCCAAAACCTAAAAACAGTTATATACTATAAAATATATAATTGAAATTGTTATCTCTATTTAAACCTCTAATTTTCCTTTATTGAAAGCACAAGCTGATACTTGAAAACTACTATATCCCATATCAACAAATACAACATATTTAGATTTGGCATCAATGGCAGGCCAATCTTGTTTATATATTCCTGATTTATTGGTCATTATGATTAATAAAATAAGATAATTTGTATATAGTATAGAAAATAGTATATAAAATAGTTCTATATAATCATTTCCATCAATTATATACAACACTGATGTTTATATGACTTAAATCTAGGATATTATATACATTCTAATATAATTTTTGATTCTGACTTCAAAAATACAACTTATTTTGCTCAGTCAGATTAAGATTTTATTTATAAAACACATCATTTAAATTATAATCTAAGAAAAATGTACATATATGTACAATTGATATGGTAACAAAATATTTTTTAAATTCATTCATTAACTGTAAAATTATATTATCCAAATATATTTATCTAATAACCATATGTTAAAGCAGTAGCTGTAGTATCATTCATTAATTTTAAACAATTCAATCCAGCAATATTTGCAGCAGATAGCATTGCACGTCTTTCAACATCGGTTGCAAAACAAGGTACCTTGAAATAATTAATCAAATAAAAAATAGTAGAAAATTAATATAATCAATATAAATACTTACAGAAATAACACAATCTACAATCTTTACACCTAATGCATGGTCCGCAGTTTGTTTTAATTTTGTGAGCATCATTGCTGTTATCTGCTCAGGAGAGAATTCTTGACTCTCATTTAAATAGCGTACCTATAAATATCATATATTATATTTATAAGTTAATTTAAATTTTATGTAAAATTACTTTTATTGCTGTATGTCCATTACTATCTTCAACCAATTCATAGGATAAAAAATCTTTTTCTTTCTTTACTATGGGATCATTAAACTTTCGTCCAATTAGAGGCTTCCATCCAGAAACTGTATTTTTAAAATTTGCTATTTGTTGTTGTTTAGCAGATGCTCCCATGAATCTACGACAATCCCCGAAAGATACACATGATCTAAAAAATAAAATAAATATTAATAAATATTAATTATCAATCAATCAATCAATAAATATATCAATTTAACAAGTAATATCTAACAAGATATTTCTAAACAATAATATATTACTTTAATTTAACAATAACAATTACAACAATATACTTACAATAATTTCATATATGTGTTCTAAAATATTATAATTATTAAAATATTCGTTAATATATATATATATATATATATATATATATATATTTAATTCTATAACAATAATAAATAAAATTCATGTTTAACTAAAATATTATTGAAAAATTTATTTTGAATTAATTATCTATCCTATTATTATTTATTCACCATCTATAAATGTAATGCCGATTTTAACTTACTTATAATATTGATTTTATACTTGGGTATATGACTCATAGTATTAGTCTTTTTTAGGACATAGTAAGTATAAATATAGAAGGAATGTAATTATCACCATATAGTGATACAAAATAACACCCCTATTAGATAATATGCTGATATGATCAGTTTAAAATCACCATATGTTCTACACTAAAAAGCGAAGATTTTATATAGCGATAAAATTACTAAAATAAATCGCATCTGAACACACCAGTAAGAGTAATATATACAAGTATATATTTTTATATTATAAGTAAGTTAAAATTTGACAAACAAATTTAAATATGAATTGAATTTCTAGATTGTGAATAATAATAGAATAGATAATAAAATCCGATTAATAAATTATAAATATGATTTCACTCCACTTCTCCTAAATAAATCAAGGTTAACTTGCTATGCACAATAGTATTTGTTGTTGAAATAAGTAGTTAATATATGATAATCTCATAGTAATCACTGAGTTTATTCAAACATAATTTCAAACGATGTTTTATATTCCTAGCTAAATCAATGTATTAACATATGTATTATATCAAAATATTAATTTGTTCATGATTAAAATGTAGAAATAGTACATCAATAATATACAAGTACATCAATATATATATACATAATATTTATTAAATTAGTACAAGTACAATGATTTTTTATAAATTCATAATTTTATATTTTCAGAAATGTTGAGAAATATAAATTATAAATATTCAATTTTTACTTCCGAAAAATAATACCAATTAATGTAGGTTAAGTATAGAACTACACATTTTGCATGGAATATATGTATTTCCTTTGAATATAATTGGCATGTATTTGAAATACATTTAAAAATTATTTTGATATCAAAGAATGAGTAACCAGTGATCTTGTAGGGAGTAATTCGTTTGGTTTTATGATTTAGTGTGCAGTATAAATCTACCATTTATAAATAATTTTTGATATTACTATATATATAACCATTATGCACTAGATCACTAATCCGCACGAGATCACTGTTATTCAAAGCATTCATAACTTTATATACATTGGTGAACGCGATAATAAAACACGTTATACTCAATTACTATATTCGAAAATGTTGTATTATTTGTATTATATATAAATATTATTATTAGTATTCTATTATATAATTTATATATATAGTTATGTCCGAATATATTTTAGGCTAGATTCTTATATCTGTGATTACACATGCTATTATTTTATTGTGGTGTGCATTCTAATTATATGTGTTTAAATGTGCCAACTTCATACAGCAACAACGATGTCACAAATTATTTAGAACTTTCACTTTATTTATTTAGATCGTTATCGCGATTCTATTTTTAAATATTTGCTTCTATAACCCATACTATGATTCCCGTTATACATATAAAATGCGTATTTCATTATTTTATAAATTTCTCTATATATAATCAAAGATAGGTCGGGTTAACGTATATTTTGTGAAATTTGTATTTAATGATTGTCATTTTATTATATAACATCATGATACAGGATTATATATTTGAATAGCATATATACAATCAATGTAGAAATTTGTATTACATTTTGTTAATGATTTTAATAAAATATTTATATACTAAAGGACTTTCAATATCTCTGCAATGGTTAATTTTTAACTAGATACTGTTAAGTGGTATATTTAATAATATTGCAATTATTTCAATCTTGGTATCAAAGATAATAGATATATTGATTTATTTGTGAAATAAAATCATTCATATTTTTAATTTTGTATTTCTATATAAATATTTTGTTAAAACACAAATTATTTATAAAGTAGGTTTGAATTGAACAATGTTTTTTTAATATTTATATATGTCTATATTACAAATAATATATTGTATATTATATATATATAATTTAATATAATCATATTGAAATCATTGATTTAAAAACCAGTTTTTACATTGATTTTTATATCAACTTCCAATTTTACTTCTGGGTCATGAATAATTACTCATGAATAATGATCATCGAATTTCATCATGATGATGAAATTCGATATAATCACTCGATCGGAAAAAAGTTTTGTTTTGTCTTGTTATTTACAATTGTATCGCTGTATAATATGGAAATTAAATTAAAAAATATGAATATATTTTTATTTTACAAATAAAAAAAAGTATATATCAGATATCTTTGAAATCAGTGAAATATAAATACATATACCAATGAGAAGTATCTAGTTATAAACAAATTTCCATCAATTATATAGCGATCAAGCGAACTCTCATTGATATAATAAAATATTATAATATAGAATGGGTGATAATATATTCAAGATATTTTTAATAATTATATTTATACAATTGAATTTTATTTAATTTCTATGTAGTACCGATTATAAATAATAATTAATATTTTGTAAATATATTAAATAATTTTATATACAAAGTAATATGGCGGTGTAATGTAAATCACGTTTATATATTAATTCTAATAGTGAATTAATTGAAATTATTAATTAAATTATTACATATCCAGTAAATAATATAATAAGAATTAAAAATAAATATAAAAGATAAATTTGTATGTATTAATATATATATATATATATTTATATATTATAAATATAAATTTATAAAAAAAAATGATATTAAAAATAAATCAATGAAACTAACGGTGTTACTCTATCACTATATTCATTTGCGATCGTTTCTATACCACCTTGGCGAGCAACAGCAATATAGCATGTTTGATTACCAAAATCAAATCCAACAACTGACATATTAATAAATAATTAGTTAATTTAAGTATATATAACAACTAAATTAATATTTAACAAAATGATAAATTAAAAATTTACACACGTGAGTAAATATATTAAAGAATATTCGAGATGTGTATAATATTTTTGAAAAAAATAATAAATATTTATTTATAAATAAAAAATTAGATTATGTGACAATTGTTTCAATCATATGTAATAAAATTGTACAATTATTATTTATAAGTTAGTTAATATATTATAATCGAATAAATTAAATTAAATATTTTAAAACATAGATATTAGACGTCTATTAATGTCTGTGTGAAATTATAAAATTTAAAAATAAACATCAATATATAAAATGGCATCTTCCGCAGATATGGATGTTGACATGCCTAGTACTTCGGACAAAAACGCTGGTAAAAAGAGATTTGAAGTCAAAAAAGTTTTCATATATTATTATCAAAGTATTATATTATATATTAAATTTGAAATTTACAATTAAGTATTGATTTTTTATTATAAAATGTCCTTATATAGTTTGTAACAATAGATTATTGTATTATTTAATTCCATTAATTTAAAAAAGTTTTAATTATAATATTATTATTACTTTAACCTATATAATATATAGTATATAATTTATTCATGTAGTCGATACAAATTAATATACATATTTTTTAAAATTAATTTAAAATATAACATGTATAAAATTTATACAGTATAAATGTATCATTATATTTAAAATTAATTTTTTTAAATATTAAATATTTATTTAAATATATATTTAAATTAATTTTTTTTCTTATTCAAAATTATATTAAAATATTCGATAAGTTGTATCTCGACTGTATGCAATAATCTGACATCATATAAATAATCAAACATAAATGCAACAATTATATCGGAATAATATTGAAATGTATAATAATCGAATATCTTTTAGTATATGAGTTTATTTCTACACGGTGTAGACTACACCTGTATCGTATACATTTTATAATAAAACCATAATTGAGATTGTGAAGTTTTTGTTTTTTTTATTGTTATTTTGTATAATTTTTTAACACTAGCATTAATACGCGAGCTCAAGCCACTTCCAGACCATTAAAATATGAATTAAAATAATATTTAGAAGTGATCTTATATAATTGAGTATAAATACATTATCGGCACTCGTTAACATCATTGATGTATTAACATGAGAGCGGCTTTGTAGGGGTATTATTATAATAATAATTATTACTATAATAATTATAGTCATCTGGTAATAGGTAAAACTTCATCTAAGTATCATTATTGAGATGAAATGACATCACCAAAATTAAATAACAATACATTGAAATATACATGATATTTTTAATAAGGATATGTTTCAATATTTATTTCAACTAATAAATGGGTCATTCCAAGTGAAATCAGCAAATTTTTCACATTTTTCCCAGTCTCAAACTCAGATTTTGTTGAAACTTTCAAAGAATGTTTATTTAATATAGATATTGTAATAATTTTAAAAAAAAATTAATATTTTGCCGTAACGTAACGTTTATCCTATTAAGCACCATTTAAGCCTTAATTAAAATGGCCACTACTACGTCCTCAGCCACTACCCCCTTCCCTCCACTATATTGTTATTACTTTATAATTTATTTGAATTTTATTGAATTTATTTATTGTTAATTTTTCAAATGCACTTTACTCTGAATAAATGTTGTTGCTATATTTTCGTATATATTTGTGTGTTTAGATAAAGTACAGAAACAATCCGCCTAATTTATTTTGCTTTATATTAATAACATATGTATGCACAATTCCAGAGAGACAATGTTAACAAATATAATTATGATGTATTGTATATTATAAAATTGGTGAAAAATAAAATAAAATGTCACAGTGCCATTTCACAGTTTACGATGTAAATAGATAATCACCATATGGTCTATTAATAGCATATTGCCCAGAATTCTATTTATTGAATCAATCTATTTTTTTTAAATTATATTTATAATTTTCCATGATACTATAATAGAGATATATTTATTATATATAGCCTCTTTTATATAAATTACAATTTTAAATTATTATTTATTAGAAAATAATATTCATGAAATCTCTATTGTAATATATAAACAGATTTTCTCAGTATAATGCAAACAATAATATAGCTATAGTAATGTTGATATGCATAGCCTCTATACATACACTGTTAGTGTAAATTTACTATTTCATGAAAACAGATATTGGCAACAATAAAAATAAAATATCATCATTTATATTAGAATTTTGAATGTTTCATATGAGCTTATATATATTTTTATATCATTAAAATATAATATATATTTATAATTATTAAAGTTAATTAAAAAAACATAATTTAATATAAATATAAATCATATATTTGTTCTTAAAAATTAGAATTGTATCTTTTTAAAAAATCAGCAACTAATAGAGCATAAAGCAATGTTGTGAACATAGTTTTCAATAGATTATTAAACCAAATTATAGAATAAAAAAAAAATTATAAATTTTGAGGATAGGTATTTTGATTTATTTTCATTTAAAAAGTATAGAATTTGGAAAATTAACAAAAAAAATATTTGTTATGGATGAATTAATAAAAAAATATATTCACTAGGTTAGATTTTTAAGATAATTTATGTTTATTTAAAACATATATACAAAGTTATTAGGGAAAAAAATTTGATAAAATACAAATATTGTGAATTTTGTCATATATGTAAATCAAAATAAATATTTGATTATTGAATATTTGTAGTCTATTACTATATATCTATATAGAGAATATATGATATAATCGTATAGAACAAAAATTAATGAAATTCATTAAATAAATAAAAAGTTAAGAGTTTTAAAAATGTGCGTTTTACTCAAAAATTACATTTCAAAATTTTCAAAATATTTTTGAATGAATCGTGAGGGCAACATATTAATTTTTTTTAATTATTATGATAACTATATTAAATAAACATTCTGTGAAAATTTCAAAAAAATCTGAGTCTGGATGCGGGTTATTGATTGGTTGATGATTATTGATTTCACTTGGAATGACCCAAATGAATTTTCTATATAGATATTATTTTTAATAATATGTAAGCTAAGCTTTTTTTCACACTTACTCGAAAGCGTGTATTTCAATTTATACACACAAAATAGCATTTCCTACATATATTGTCGGAAATATGTGTTATTTATAATGTAAATTGGTATCAAACTATACAATTTAAAAATGGTTTTAAAATTTAAATTATTATTTTACGATGACAACTATGAGCTCATTACTAGTATATAACAAAGATATAGGATATTTTGGTTTTAAATAATATAAATATCTATGAATGAGTACAATTTTATTTATAAGTAATTAATATAATAGAACAATTAAAATTTGTTGTATAAAAACCATATCAAATCTAAATCTATTTCATTGGCGATAAAACTTTTAGTTAGAATAATAATAGGAATAATAATATATGAAATTATCAAACACGAATTATAATCCTTATTAATAATATGTACTGCTGTATAAATATTATGTATAATGAATATGGACACATAAATATAACACTAATAGTGAGTGTGTTCAATATCCTATTGGATAGGTACTCTTGTTTACATTTTCAACATTTACAAATTATTTCGCCCCGTACCCAATAAAATCATAAGTTTTTACAAAAGTGCTTCTTAGAATATCCATATATGTATATAAATATATATAGAAATTAATATAGTACTGTAATAATATTATACAATAATAAGTTCTAAGTAGTATTACAAATGTAAGCGATGATGGTAAGAAATAACGTTATATTTACTCATTGGCAGTTTTCTATGCAGTTCATACAATAAATCATTGATCTTATTCTCCAGCCTTCTCGTTATTCATACAACCGACTACATATATCAATATACTAGTCTGATTATGATTAACATATTATTTTAATAGCTCAACATTTATTGTAAACAATAAATCAATTCGTGTAATCATTATATTAATAAAATAATTATATATTTATTATTATATATGTTAATATGTTAATGATATATTTATTGAAATATGTATAATCTATAAACTTAATAATTCTTTTTAATTAATGTAAACTATTTTACAGTGGAATGCCGTGGCTTTGTGGGCATGGGGTTAGTAATTAATGGTCATAACATATGAATAAGTAGCATATTTATAAGATATAACTATTATTTATGATACTAAAATTATATCATTATATAACATTAAAATGTATACTTATAGTATTCCAAATAATTAGTTAATAATATTAACTTGATATGTCTGAATGTAACTTTAATGTTTATGAATTAGCTTAAGTCTAGTGGTATAGCCACAGATGTATAATTAGGTAGATAGGCATCCGCCACTATTTAGTGAAATATCCAATGTCTGCCATCTTGTGTGTAGGGACCATGTGACTGCGATTTTTATATTTATTATTATAGAAATTATAATGTATTTAAGATTTTACTATAAATTAAATAGGATTACAGTAATATCCTACATATAATCGTATATTTATTATAATAATATACATTATATAATATTTATATTTATAGCTATTATTCACATAGTCCCTACTCACAAGATATCCAAATAGATGTTTAGTTAAACCAAAGATTTTCCGAAGGAAAGATATAACACTTACGCGAAATCGTGTAATTCGAATTTGTATACAAAATACCCTGGTGCCACCTATAGCGGGTTACTTTTAAGAACTATGTGTTGTTTATAATGTAAATTCGTATTTAACTATACACTTTTAAAATGTTAAATAATATGCTTTAAATTAATATTTATATGATGAAAACTAAGTGTTCATTACTAATATATAACAAACAAATATGATATGTATGTTTTAAATGCTATAAGTATATATTTAGTGAGTAAAAGCTAATTTATATTGAATGTAATTTAATAGAGCAATGAAAACATTGTTGCATGCAAACAGAGCCGAACCTAAATCTATTTCAGTGATTTCGATACTACTGCTAGCAGCGGTTGGGTATATTACTAAATTACGTTGCATGCATAGGGAGTGTTATATCTTTGCTTCGCAAAATCTTTGGTTAAACTACATAGGCGGTATAGACTAATGCCTATCAACCTAATGATGCATGTGTGGTATGAAGCCAACATAACCATACACCCACTCTCACAGATATCGTAGTAGACAATTGTGCGATCTGTAGGAATCACATCATGGACTTGTGCATCGAATGCCAGGCTAATCAAGCTTCAGCCACCAGCGATGAATGCACCGTAGCCTGGGGTGTTTGTAACGTTAGTGCAGTAACCTCTATCGTGGCACCAATATACTCATTAGTAATATAGTACTATAGTATAGTAATACAGTGATATGGTTATTAAAATTGTAATATCATTATTAATATAGTAATAATATTTGCATTGATTGCTTGATCTATTTATTTAAGAAAATATATAGTCGAAATATATAATTAAATTATTTGATGAAGTTTTTGAAGTTGAAATATTTGATAATGATAAACACATTATTGAAATAAACAAAGAATAATACGAAAATAGCAAATTGACCTTTTTATAGATAGAATAAAAGTATAGAAAATAGAAATAAAATATAGTATTAAAATAATAGAATAGATAGTCAAATACATTGTTTATTGAATGAGAACATTGAAATATTATGTTTAAAATTTAAATAATTTAATTGTTCAAAACTTTGTAACTTATAATAGTAATACATTTTTAATTATATATTTTAATATTTATTTAATACATTTTAAATATATATTACAAACAAAACATGTTCAAAATAATAATTTAAAATAATAATGTAATATTTATCACTTTAAAATCTATAATAATAATAAAATTTCATATTTTATTAATATAATTTATTTGAAACATATATATATTACGCAAATAAAATACCATAAAATAGGTATTACAGTAATATTTAGAAGTGATCTAATATAAGTGTGTTTACAACAATTATTAGTTATAGTTGATGCCTTATACTTGTATGCCTATAGCGGATTTTCAAGGACTTTATTACAATTTGGTTATACGTAAAAAAACTGTCATCTAATTTCTACTGAAATAACAATAACATGACTCTACGGAAATAACAATATATACATCACATATATGATACCAGAGGACAACTGAAATATAATACTTATCTCATTAAAATCGGTAATATTAATTAAAATAGTAATGTAACTGAACACTAAATTCATTCTATTTATTTGTTAGTGAGTACATTTTGTATTATTCTACACACAAAATCACTGAAATAACAATAACATGACTCTACGGAAATAACAATATATACATCACATATATGATACCAATAATAATACAAGAGGACTACTGAAATATAATACTTATCTCATTAAAATCGGTAATATTAATTAAAATAGTAATGTAACTGAACACTAAATTCATTCTATTTATTTGTTAGTGAGTACATTTTGTATTATTCTACACACAAAATCACTGAAATTATCAATAACTTAACACTTTTTATTGTTCACTATTATTTATATGAGTAAATGATGATGTATTAAATTTAAATATATGATAGTTGATATATAATTCATTTAATTTTTAGTTTTTTTTTAATATATATATTGACTAATTATATATATATATTTATTTAAAATTATACATTTATTAACAAAAATAATGCTATATACATTTTTAAATAGGTGGCTAATTTTGTTTTGATAATAAACCTATTTTATAAATTTATAAATCTTTCATTCATATTGAACACATAAAAAATCAATAAATATAATTAAAAAGTTCAGAAATAACCTTTCTGTAGATATATTTATAATAATGTGTAATATTCTATCAGCATTTTGTTGGACATCTATCATAAAGGTGTACTAATATTAAGGATACTTTTAGGTTACATGATTTTATTGTTTAGATTTTGTACCAAGAGTAGATTTTCAATAAATGATTAACAAAAATATATATTGTTATTGTTATAATAATAACAATAACAATATATATTTATACCTATATATATATATATATATATATGTATACCTGTATAAAATATATATCGTGATCAATAATTTATATTAATGTATGATATTTTAAAGTAAATTTACGTACTAAGTAAATTATTTTCTCTAAAATGCTAACTTTTTATTTTAAATTGATTATATAATGAATTTTCATATAATGAATTTTACTTTTTATTCACACATATATAATTTTATTTTACATTGATTATATAATGACATGAAATATACAATATGTTCATATTTAAAAGTATAATAGTTTCACTTATCACTAACAATAACTTATAGTAATACTACAACAATAGTCAAACTTGTTAGCAGACAATATTTCTATCCTTGATAACAATTAATGACATCTGCCCTAGAATAATATTGGACAATTTATTTTATGGTTGAGTGATTTTATGTTTTTCATGTGTTTATATTTTTTAGTTTTTTCAAGCTTTAGGAATATATTTTAATATACAATTATATAGAAATACCCATTGTTCTTGTTATTCAAACTATAAACATAATACAAATTCTACTAAAATATATAAATTTTATATTTATAGAGTTCAACTTGTAAAAAAGTTATAATTACAGTAAATGTCATTGAATAATAACTGTTTTAATTATTTTAGCATATTAAAATATTTGTTTGAATATTCTACATTTTAAATTTATTATATAATATGAATAATAACCCCATGTAAATTATAATAAATAAGTAAACTTAAAAAGTAAATAAGTACTTTGTTTTGATTAATAATAAAAAAATGTTATACTAATAATTTTAAATATAAAGTATATTTTAATATATGTTATACATTATTTACATTATTATATATTTTATATTAAGTATATATTCAAACTGATTCCAAATTCTTTTCAGGCTAATGTTCTAATTAATTATTTCATATTCAATATTGTAATAGACAAATGTAGACAATATATATACAATATTGTTAAATGTACATTATTTCACCCAATAATTTAAATGAATCGTGAATTATCATCAATAGCACGCCTTCCATTTCCACTGTATCTCAAGATGGTTGAAAACTAGGCAAGTCTGTCCATTGGATAATAGAGAATGGGAATTCCAGAAGTTTGTAATATGTATTTATAGAATATTTACAGATTACCTTTGTATGTATGTGTGTGTATATATATATATATTTTTTAAATTAAATCAATATTTATAAGTCATATACAAGTATAAAAAAGAGCTTAATATATACAAATTATGTTATATGTTTATCTTATGTTCATATAGACATATGTACTAATTATTCATTTTCAAGAGAATTATAATCATATATTATTTATAAATTTATTAATAAATAAACACATGTTTTTATTTATATTTGTGATTAATATCGCACCCATCAATATTTGATTAATACTAAACATTATATATTCTATGTATGTGTATAAGAATTGTGTGTGTATCCGTAATATTCTAATGTACCTATATTTATATACATACAATCATTTAGTTTTATGTTGTGTATAATTCTACATTATATTCATTACATATATTGTATGATCTATTATATCTATATGTATTAGTTTATTTAAAGAAATTATTAATATTTCAATCAATTATAACTATAAATTTCATTACACAACAATTTTAGGTATGGCCATTAGAACCGACTGATTGATCTTCACATATATTATCATAACTCAACTAAATCATTATACTGAATAAATATATATTGCTAAATAATGTGTGCATTATTTCCTAGCTATGCATAGTTTAGTAATTCATTCAAATAGTAAATAGATATATTAAGTATTTAACATATTTAATAATAAGAGCAATAGTTCTACATAATATTTGTCAATAAATGTTTACATCTATACTCAGGATATCTATTATAGCAATACACTTTAGATATCTAAACATAACTATTGTTATACATGGTATAGTTATCATTTATTTATGATTTTCAGATACTAATGTAGATAGTCAATGATTGCGATAATACAATAATTATACAATTTAAAATTAGTAATTATATCATTATTTTAATAAAGTACACATATTTATTTCATATAGACAATCCTTGATAACTTCTCTACATTTCATAATATACAAAATAATATGACTATAAAATATTAAATATACATTAAACATGTACCGTATATTTTCTTTATATTATCATAAATTTAAATAAAAAAGAATAAGTAAATGTAATGTAATCTATTTGTATACTGTATTATCTATAGATGTAGGTATATTCTTAGTGAATATATTAGTATATGTTAATATAGTGTAGAAAGTAGGGATTATTTCATATGTAATTAGAATGCTATAATAAAGCTATATAATGCAATGTTATAATCTATTAATATGTGTATACAAAGTGAACTGTAATCAATTGCCTCCTATATAGTTGTCTAGTATTAGTCATCTATGTCCTGTATGTTATTCTAATCTTAGGTTAAAAAGATTAGCTGTCAATGTATATAATTGTGTTCTCTTGTTTTATATACATCTAGTAATTTATTAATAATGTTAATTAAGTATATATTATAATTAATACAGAATAATTTAGTGGATATCACATCATATCGATTTTAAACTATATACTGCATATATAAAACGAATAAATTATAAAAGGTATAACTCAATTTTACAATTCTATAATTATTATTTAAATAAGAATATTTTCATAATTACTATATTTTTGTTCAATTAGAATTCAATTATTATGAATAATATATACATCAATATAGTAGTATTTAATATCAACTAATAGTATCTTATGCTCAATTATAATTTATAATTATTAGAAAAAAAATGTCTATTATTAATAAACATATTTAATTATTAATAATAGAGAATAATCTTAAGTTATTTGATAACTTCTCACATAACTGCCAAATCTTCATCACAACACTGCTTATATATATATGATTTTGTATTATTAATTTAAATATAACATCTCAAAATTAGTTAGTTACTATTTCCAAAGGATTTTGCTATTACTAAGTTTCTAATAACCTAACTTATATAATTGTATAGATCAATAAAATTGAAGTATCGTGAGATAATATGTCTATAACATGGCTATTTAAGTATATAAAATAGTTCTAAATAAATTATAAATTTATAAAAATCAATGATTACCTTAATTACCATTAATACATCATTTAATTACAATTATTCAATGCAATTTTTTTTAAATATAAAATTGTATTTATCTATTATGATATAAATCCCTCGATATCGGGGTATAATAAGTGTATTCTTAGTAACCATATATATATATATATCAAAGATAACAACACTCCTTATGCAACGATTTCAATATATAAGCGTGCCGATGCTAGTAGTAGTATCAAAATCACTGAAATAGATTTTGGTTTGATACGATTTGCATATAAAGATGTTTTCATTATTCTATCTAATTACATGCAATATAAGTTAGATTGTATTCACCTCATATATATGTAGAGAATTTAAAACCATCCTAATGGTTCGTTATATATTAGTAATGAACATTTAGTTTTCATCATATAAATAATCATTTAAAACACATTTTTTGTTCCATTTCAAGTGTATAGTTTGATACGAATTGCATTATAAAAACACACATTTATCTGAAAATTCAACCTGTATTTGTGGCGCTGTTCTTGTTTGGTGT
Source organism: Osedax fenrisi (assembly GCA_964019155.1). Taxonomy (NCBI): domain Eukaryota; kingdom Metazoa; phylum Annelida; class Polychaeta; order Sabellida; family Siboglinidae; genus Osedax; species Osedax fenrisi. The sequence goes on along the minus strand of OZ025243.1, from coordinate 21,485,592 downwards.
ATAAAATCGAAATACATGATTTCGCGTGAGTGTTATACATTTCCTTAGTAAAAAATCTTAGTATATATGTTAATTTATCAAAGAGAATATATTATATTAAATTATTATAAATATTTAATACATTAGTAAATAGTAAGTTATGATTATTTGCATAGATAGTAGATTATTATTATTATTTACAAACGAATCGGAAGAACGAAATATTCTAAACGAACCGGTTAAAATGACAATAAAATTGTAGTTATAAATAGATTTATTTCATAATAAACGCCTAAATGATTTATATGGAAGTTATTAAAACTAATAAGATTTATGCATAAACGACGTATGCGATAAGTCGGAATTAATACTCGTATACATTCTTATCTTATCCGTTACGTTATTCACGAGTTCGCTATTATTCAAGGTCAAATGAACGTGTCCCACTTCACCTTTTCACCTTGACGTACCTTGTCCAGACACTTCTGAATGAAGGAAGTCGGATCAGCGGGCCTGTTGTAGATAATACCGGTCGCTATACTCTAGAGGTATAATAGGATTATAGGTTACAATAACGGTGATGATATGCTAATAGTAGGTAAGAATTAGGAATAGCTATTCATTTTATTTATTTTACAAAAAAACAAGGATCTTATAAATATGTGATATTTGGGCGAGGAGGTGTACAGCAATGGGTTCTGTAGTTATTATTAAGTTAACTACAATTAGTAAATGATATAAACAGTACGAAAGTAAACTCGTATTCAGTTTAAACATCTCTATATTTTGCGTAGTATATTACTCGCCATAGATAATAGTTGAATATAAGCATGTGAGAAATTTGATTAATAAGATCAACGTAAATAATCAAGAACTTAAGTGTATGGTATGTATAGTATAGACTCAATACCAGTAATTCCTAGACTTTTTTCTTCGGCGACCCCTTTTAATTTTTTTTTTTATAAAACGACCCAGGTATAATTTTTTTTAAATAAAACAAATTAAAAATAACTTATTACAAATATATAAAATATGTAATATATTATTTTTAAATATTGTGTATTTGAATTCTTGATACTAATTTATCAATATATGGCTGTTTTTCTCATAGAGTGCATTCATTTTTAATATACGTCTTGAATTTATTTTAATTGACTATCAATACATTTCACGATATATTTAGCGCAACGAACAATAAGTTCTTCAGCTATTGTGTGTGGTTGCTTTGATTTTAAAATTGTTAATGCTATCCGAATAGGCAAGTATATTAAAATAGTATACATATTAAAATTATATTTACCTTATATTTACTTAATATATAACACATAATTATTTGTTATTTATTTTAATGTTATACAATTTTCCTGAAATTTCCAGGAAAATCAAAAATAATAATAGAAACATTTTGTCTTATAGACATATATATAATTCCAACTATAGTTAAGATATAAGGGGATAATTAATTTGTAATTATATAAACGATTTTACAAAATACCTCATAACTCCTCCATGTTAAAATCCTAACTCTTCGACAGAGTAAATAAAAATTGAAAATAATTTTCAAAATTTGAAAATAATTTGCAAAATTTTTCGAAAATTTCGTTGCACATAATTTTCAATTATTTTCGTAAATTATCGAAAATCATTTTCAAACTTCTCAAATTATTGTCAGATATTTAAAACATTTTCGAAAATAATTTTCAATTATTTTCGTAAATTATCGAAAATCATTTTCAAACTTCGCAAATTATTGTCAGATATTTAAAACATTTTCGAAAATAATTGTCGATTATTTTCATATATTTTTCAAAAATTATTTGCAAACGTGGCATATAATTTTCAATATTTAGTAAATATTTAGTCAAATATCAACATATTTACAAATAAAAAATAAATGATCTAGGGAATATAATAAAAACAAAAAATATGGTTAAAATATAATATTAAAAATAAATATATATAAGCTTAGAATAAATGTATTAGAATATATAATAAGTATATTTGTCCTTCATTGAATGATTGAAAAATAAGTTTAACTGAATTAACAGTGTAATTGATATTAGAAGAGCTATCCTCAGTTTTTTTGTCATTGAATAGATATAAAACCCTTAATAAGGACGTTAAATATATCATATATGTATATCAATTTATATTAATTAAAATCAATGTAAATATAATAACATTGATCTATTTTATATTTTGTTCGTTAATCATAAATAATAGAAAATAAACTTTTTACAAAATTTAAACATTTATCTGCAATAAAATTATATTTTAAAATGTAAATAAATATTTTAATTAATTTATATAGGAATTGCTAGATAATAAGATAAGATAAAATAATAATAAGATTTGCAAACTTTGGGTTTTATTTTCAAAAAATGTACAAACATATTATTTTCAAATTATTTTGGTAAAATTTTCAAAATCATTTTAATATTTTTTCAAATATTTTACAAACTTCGTGTTTTATTTTTTTTAAATATATAGAAAGTTTGAAACTGTAAATTATTTACAATAATTTTAAAAATTCGTAAATAAATTACAATAATTTGTGAAAATTTGTCTAGTATTGAATTACTGGGAATATTAAATTGAATGAGGTATCACAGCTCTAATAATTATGTTTTGTATTTGTTTTTGTTATATTACATTAATTATGTTATCTAGTTCATACAAAACCTTCTATATTTATAAAAAGTTACCATTCTGAAAGGGCTTAACCTATAGTGTAGTTTATATTACCAATGTTCGAGTATAAGTTATACTTTTTAAGGCAAACTACTTAAATCTTAATACGTTATATTGTCAGAACATGCTTAATGTTACAAATGCATCTTTAATTTTATCTAGAAATAAGTACATTTTTTAATTTCCCAGCAAACACTTACATCCTCAAAACATCCTCTAATAACTTCTACATTCACTATATAATGGTAATGCATTATATATGAAGTTAATCATCAAAACATAATGTATCCACATCGTATGATAACAAATGTATATACTAATGATGTTCTGAGGATGTCAACATTTGCTGGGGTCGTGCAATAATGATGAAAATAATATCAAGAAGGTACCTATATATATATTTATACTGAGATTTAAAGAATACATTTTATTATATTTATTAATTATGGAACAAATTGTTCCGAACAATGGATGGAGCTTCGAATGGACATTAGAGCCATTTGGTAATAAGTAAAAAGTCATCAAAGTTCATGGATGGGATGAAAGGACTAGGAAAACCTATACCAAAATAAAAAAATGTGTTTAAATTGGTTAAATAGGATATATTAATGATATCCATAAAGTAAGGGCATATAAGAAAACAGTCTAACTCAGTCTCCAGACTCATGGCCTCATTTAACTTCGAAGCTAAAGGAGTCCATACTAGATTACCATATTTAATATTATTGATATAATTGTATTCGACATAAATTAATTTTGATAAATAGAAAATATCCCCTTTAATTAAACAAAATTAGTTGCGAATAATTTGAATTTTTTTTCAAACATTTTCGTAAAAAAATTCTGTAGACACATTTGATCTTTGCAAATAATTTACAAATATTTTCGTAAATTTTTAAAATATGAAATATTTCACATACACTTTATGACATAAATACAATGCCATAATGAATGATATATGAATCACAAGTGACTTATTCATTCAAATAAAACTCAAAATTCACGATATTATTTATTAAATAAAATATATATATTATAAAATGTCGTATAGTTAAAAATAATAAAATAATAAAATTAAAAATAAATTATTTTCAAATATATATATATAGTAGAAATCTGAGTGAACATTTCATTTGATATGATAATATATATATATATATATTTGATTATGTATATATATAAATAAATATATAGATTAACTTATTTTCATATATAAGTCATAATGGTTACCTCGAAAAGTTGTGATATTTCTTTTTCTGCTAAATAATGTTTAGTCTTTTGCTTTCTTTCATAGGAAATCTGATCTTCAAATCTCTCGATCATATTTGAGAAGTTATTTAATAAGTAGGAATAATTATTTTAAAAGTATATATATATAAGTCGGCGTTTTTATAAATGTCTAGTTAACCTTAACTAAATGTTAACTTTAGCAGTAGGTGACTACTAAATGTGAGATATGTTCCAATATGATGTTATTTTTACCACGTGACTCTGATGATAAAAATAATTATAATACTATATAAAAGTCTTATTATCAGTTATTGAAATCAGTTGATTAGTACGTAAATAATAACCCTAATGCGAGTATATTATATACCATATATGGGAGAGGATTACTGACGGTATATTTTAGTCGACGATATCTTAGTCGTAGTTGTAAATAAAGAACTATTGGCGCGGCTGTAGTCTGCGCTTATATAATCGAATGCGTTGCGACCGAGCACCGGGTCGATAATCTATTTGTTACGTTGGCGAGTCGACCTAGACTAGCGCTCGCGTAGACTAACAATGGGGGGGGGGGCGACCGACGACGGAATCACTGAAGCGTAACGGAGAGTTAACAATCCCCCCGCCGCCGCCGTCGTACAATGCCGCGATTGTATTGCGCGGCGACTTCTAGTGCGCCGGTTGATTAGTTGATTCGCTTTTATTATGTAACCGACAATAGCGCCGCGACGACGACGACTATGTCTACGCTTACATAACACTAATGATATTAATTATGGTTAGGATAGACTACTAGAATACATGTAAACTGACCTATATAGGTCATAAATATACATATAAGTAGCCTATTAAATAGTCCAGCGAGCTTGATGTGTTTATCTGTGTCTGGAGATATCACCCATAGCAATAACTAACCTTGACATATCTATGTCCGCTAGTATCTATAGGTACATATACCAAGGACATGTCCTTGCATATACTATAGTACATACTATAGGTAATACCAAGTAGGTATACTAGTATACTAGTAACCTACCTGATATGCATGTATTTTGTATAGGAGATATGTAAAAAACATGTCAACAATTCTAATTATATATATTTCTATAATTAAACTATCTTGTTAATTGATTTATCCCAATTTGTATGTTTATAATATTGTAAAGTTACTAATCAGTATGTATAAAGTTACTAATCAATATTTAATTAATTGATTTGTTAATCTACTTTCTCATTACCTACTAACTAATAATACCACTGTTCAACTAATTTTAAATATAATAATTAATTAATCTAATTATATTTATATAATTTATATCTATCCTACATATATTATTTGATATATTTAATTTATGATCTTTCCTAAGTCAATTATGATGAATTCACCATAATCTTATAATTCCGAGTTCTTACTAACAGCAAAGCCCTTTTACTTAATAGGCTTTGCTAATAAGTACACATATGTGTAATATAGGTAGGTACACTATATAGTAATATTAATTATTCTTAATTCTTCTTAATTGTAAGATTCGATGTAAACACTTGGGGAGACAGGGTGGGAATGATGGGGAAATATGGTAGACATGTTATTCAAGGATCTGTATCGAATATGGCCTTCGTTTGTTTTGATTACGATATATGAGGTGAAATTTAAAATAGTCATTTCGTTATTTGAAACATCAGTGTATATTCTAAACTTATTTGGAAAATTCTCATGTAGTATATAAGGTAATATTATAAGATATATATATAATTATATGTTATTATAATGTTAAAGTATATATCGATACATGTAACATATTTTAAAGTGGACCTCTGCAATTGTAATCAAAATCAACTTGGTGCCATATGGCCCCCCGTTTAGTTTGATTCAGAATATCAAATATATATTCGATATTCTCCTATTCAAGGAATAATTGCTGATGAAATTAGATGAATTCTGTGTAAATATATTAGCAGTACAGACTGCAATCTGTACATGTACTGGCTATAGTCACATTTTCATATTAAACGAGGATATTCTAAATAATAATAGTTTAGTAATAAAATAAAATAATGTAAGGTTGTGTAGCCCGTCGAGTGGCTCAGTGTACCGTACACTTCAACACACTTCTGTTATACTGTGAAGAGATTTATGTGGGTTTTGTATATAAGCTTTATTACTAAACGAATACATGAAACTTGCGTGCCTTGGAAGCGTGTATCCGAAGGCTAGTGGTGCTTATAATGGTTGTGACCGAAGTGACAATATTGTACTAGCTAATTAGGGATGCAAGTGCAGTCACACACTGTGCGTGCGTCACCCTAATTAACCAGACGGTAAACATATTATGTAAGAATTAGTGGTGAACTAGATATCGGATGCATATGGAAAGTTCCACACATAATAACTCAAGAGGCACTAATGCAAGAAATTCCTGTAAACCATGTGTAAATCTCGAAGATTTCAAAAGGAGTCCGAACAAATTAGCAATCTACGATTTAATGATACTATTGACATCTCGATAGATTCAATACAAGAACTACAATACCTGATATATGCATTGGTGACAAGCGACGGTACGTAAGTAAGCTAAAATGAATAATGTACTAATAAATAACGACAACAATATCGTGAAGGTCTCTATTAATATAGAAACATTCTTGAAGAAGTAAAACAAACGTATAAATAAATTAGCAAAAAGAGATCACTATTAGAACAGTCACGGCGACATTGATACTTGTGATGCTGGAGGCGATATAGTAAAGTATAGCTATCTACTTTAAACTTCAATTTAACCTACAACTCACTTTATTCTCTACATTGTTATATGGGTGGGTAATGGGCACGGTTTTGGTAATTAACGAATATTAAAGAAAAGTGTATAGAAGATCTCAACATATCGTTAAAACTACACGATGAAACCACTAGAAGGTAATTACGAACATATGTTATGCACCTTAAAGAAAAGTAAGCTAGGTAGGAGACCTATCTCAATACATGATACGGTGGTAAAAGCAATATTACAAGACTCAGTCGAAAGAGTCGTCGACAGAATAGATTCTGGACGGATGATGTTCACGATTGTTCTGGAGTATCAGATGTGATATTACACTTACAATACTTGACAGTTAATATTCTAAATATTTTGGTATCTGTGTTCATTCTAGAGAAAATTATATATAATTATGTTGTTCTTATAATATTATCGTTTCTATTTTTATTAAATTTGTTTGATAAAAATGAATCTTCATAATCAATGTTAACGTTATATAAATAAAAATTATTTATAATATTAGTTATATTATAATTTCTTAAATTATACTAAATATTTTAGTTATTTTTTATAAATACTCTATATTTTAACATAATAGGTATATACCAATCTTTAATTTAAACATCTTATGAATGTTTATAAATAACTTTCTAGTTAATGTGCATTATTAATTATTTATATTTATTAGAATTAAACTCATAATCTTGTATATATATTTAACATCATATAAAGCATATACATAATTAACAAATTGGTGATAATTTGTGTTATTGTAAATTTTATTTTATTTTAATAATTATTATATTTCGACTACACATTGTATATATTAAATATAATATTGTATGTGTTATTATAAAAAATATTTAATTTTAATTTATTTACAACTTTGTGGTTTAATTTCGATCATTGCAGGCAGATTAAATGTATATAAATTTACACTTTTGGGCTTATGCTTATGATATTATATTCATTCAATTGACTTAATTTTTTGTATTGTATTCATAACATATACATGCATAGGATAATACAAATTTATTTTTAATATTATTATTTATTATATTATATATATCTAAATTAAAAATTAGCAATAAAATTATGGTATTTCTATAGAAATTATCATTTTATACAACGACTACTATACATGTTATTAATTATCTCTCTATTTTACTATTCACATAATTTAATTCTATAGAGTAACAAAAATTAATATTATAATTATAATAGTTTGTATGTTCTATATGTTTGAATGCACATAGCTAGCGCGAAATAATTATTCTGAGAAAACAGCGTTTGAAGTTTGACAGCAGTAAAAATGTAATATTTTTTTAACACATTTTTATGCAATTTCTAGAATTGAATTTCTGAATTCATGAATACTTTTTTTACAGATACTAAAAAACACTACAATAAGTATTATTATGGAATAAAAAAAAAAATGAAAATAAATAAATTACAATACTTTAAATGTGCGGGATCCCCTTAACAATATTTTTTTATGATTTAGGTCAAATGAAATATTCCAAATAATATAATGTTTATTAAATTATATTATTAATTAAATATAATCATATTGAAAACATTGATTTAAAAACAAGTTTTTGCATTAATTTTTGTATAATATTAAAATTTGTACTATTGGACCAATATAAAATATGATAAAATAAGTCAAGCGGAAAAGATAACTTTCAATAAATATGCGTTGGCTTAAAAAATCCTGTTCTTGCAATATTACTGGAAACAGATAATAAAATATATTTTATTTATGTTACTAATACACATTATTTATATCATTATAATTTAATAGATATTTGTTAAAATTAAATTAATGAGCAATTTCAATAAATAATAGTATATTGAATTAAAATAATAAAAGAAATACCAAAGTTTTGAACATAAATATTAATGTCCACCAGAATATTGTTATATATGATATTGTTATATATTATTTGTTTTCATCTTTTCTTAAATCTAAAATATGAATTATAATTAAGTTTAATAAAATATAATTAATATATACAAATTATTGATAATTATATATACATTAGTTATATTTAAAATCCATTTCATTTAAATAGAAAATAAGCAAAAATTACAAAAAAATGCCATGCATATTATAATATATATGACAAATATTATATTTAAGTTAATTTTATATTGAAAATTGATTTAAGATTTTTTAAAATAACAAATTAAATAAATAATTTAATAAATTTTATAAATAGAATTTTTAAAATTTAATAATTTAAATACAAAATCATATTTATCATATCAACACCAGATGGGGATCTAATTTTAAATTGCGTGATTTCTAGCAATCAAAATGTAGTGAAGCAATTAGAAAATCTCAAACCTCGATAATCAAATGAACAAAGCATAGTATTAAATATAGTATATTATCGATGAAAAAATATTTATATTAATATTAATATATATATTTTATCTATATGATGAGATACGAATGATGTGAAATTGTGCAATACAATTCGCACTGTGGCTTCTAATACAAGATGAGTCATAGTCGTTGTATGAGTCATAGTCGTTGTATGAGTAATGATTAAAGGATGTCGATCGCGTGTGTGAGGGGGAAAGGCGACGTATAAAATATAACAATCGATATAACAATAATAGAAGTCTATTCGTTAGTATGGCATCGAAATGGAGGGCAGTAATGGAGGAGGAAGGATTGGAGGTTCTGGGCACGGGCTAGAATTCCGTACGATTCTGAACTACGGCCTCGTTGATCGCCGCCGCTATAGAGGGCGCTACTGGGCAATCTTTAATACCCGCGGAGGAGGACGAGAACAATACAAACAATAGAAGAATGATAATGAACGCATTCATCGAGATCAATACCTTCATTTGGAGAGATTGGGTTTTATATTGGGCGTCCATTTTATTTACCTGTCGAGTGTTAGCGCATTAGCCGAGAGATATATATTAAGAGTAATAGTATCGAACATATTATAAATAGGTATTGCTAATTAATATTAATCATTGGTGGAGATTTATAATGAAATAAATATAATTTAAACTTTACGTTTAGTATAACGACGTAATGAATTGACTACTTCTACCCGTGTACGAACGCATATAATCTATATTTATATTTAAGTAATAATACGTATACTTATTTAAACTAAGATACAGCGCGATACAGTCAAAGGCGGGTAAGTAGAAAGTAGTATAGCTCTCACTATATACACATACCACCCCCCCACACACACACACCCACACACACACACACTATGAGGTAGGTGTAGAGACAGACCTGTGAGGCGATATCACCGGAAGAGGCTGGCTTAGATGACGAGGAGGAAGAGGAGGAGGAGATGTTCTCAGTGATGCTGCAGCCGAGACGATGTTCCATGTAACTAGCCGGGGGTAGACTTGATTCAGGGGAAGTGGCCGTCTTCCAGAGTTCCTGAAAGTGGGGCGCGGGGTGGTTGTATAGGTGGGTCCAAAAAGAGGGTGGTTAGGGAGGGTTATAAATGTGGGTGGGTATACCGACCTACATATAGGTGGATTCTAAAAGTGGGTGGTTATATAGGTGGGTAATTAGACCAGTCAACCTAATATTTAGTTGTCGATTATTATTAGTATGTGGATTACGGGGTAATAAAGAAATATATAATTTTATTTACATTTATTATTAATTTAAATTAAATTTTAATGTATTTAGAAAACTTAAATATTTCGTTCATGCTTACGTATTCAACTTATCTGTATGATGACAATATTAATGATATTAATCTTAATTTAAGTCTCTTAGAATGGATTTATATTAGATAATTATAATTTGTATTACATCTATTATATAAACCATTATAAACAAAAACTTCTAATGAAATATTATTATTATAGAAATTATTAAATTATAATTGAATCTAATTAATGATGGTAAATATAATGTAGACTATATTATATATATTATAAAATAAATAAATAAGATGAATGCAGAATTAATAGATGATCTTACCTTTAGTTGTTGAGGATTAGTGGACACATCTTCTGAGATGACAATAGCTAAGATGAGAAACCTATCTATTATGTCTCTGGCAGTTTCACCTTGCGAAGGGAGCAGTTACAAGTTTAAGGCTATGATTTAGTAGTGAAACTACTACCGAAGCAGCTGCATCAGCTATATATATAGCTTACGCAATGATAGTGGGGGTGGTGGGGTGGGGGCGGGGTGTTTACCTGCGAGTAATATGATGTATATCTCTGAACTCTGATTGGGTAATATCACTCCTTGGGGTGGCTTCACTTTGAATCTTGCGGGAGATGTGGTTTTCACCTGAATGTTGCGAGAAAATAACATATTACTTTCTATTGAAGATGATAATGTGATTACAATATATATATATATATATATATTATAGTCAAATATAATACTTTGATATTTCGTGTAATATTTAATGTTAATGAAATCTCTTAAATGTAAATACTGTTAAGAAAGGTAATTTAAATTTAAAGGCTCATATATACCTTAATAATAATTTAATTTTATAATTAAATACGATAAAAAGTCAATAATAGATTATAATAGATTTTATAATTAGAGTACTATAATATATATTTTAATTTTATTTATCAATTTAATATAATCGGGTATTTATATTTCTGATTTTTGTTTAAAAGATTAAAACCATATATTAATCAAATAAATAATTAAAATAATAATGTTACTTATTTTAAAATAGTAACATTTTTGATAATTATTAAATTATCCTAAAATTATTAGTTCTTAAAGATAGTTAAACATGATACAAATAAAGCATTAAATGAAGCCAACTATAATAATTTCTGTGATTATTTACAATGCAAATTAAAATAGAAATTTCCTTTCAAATAATAGTTTTAAATTGATTTGAAGATATATTTTAAAATAATTAGATATAACATATTTATTTATATATAGTCGATAGTATTTATGGTTTCACATAATCCCATACATTTATGTTGGTGCTGAATATATTAATATTCATTCTTATATATCGATACAATAATGCAATTTATTTTTGTAAATACAACATTGCAATATAACGAAATTGTGAGTTATAACGTTTATTTAAATATTTGTTAAAAATTAATCTATTTATTTTCTATTATAATTTATTATAAAATATATAGGCTATTTTAAGTATTAAAATAATATCATAATAGAATCATCAACATGGAAAAGTAGTAAGGGTAATGTTGAAGCATATGTCTCATTAATTATTATCAACGGTTACATTTGTATTATTACCTTCTATTACATCCTTATTATTACATACTGTTCTGCATAATATGTATATTTTAATTTTAATCAACTATATCAATGAATTAATTAAAAGAAAATAATAGAATAATAGTATATGTTTTTTCTAATATTATTCTATTAAAATAATCCATAATATATTAATATATATATATATGATAATTAATAAAATATTATTAATAAAATTCATGAAAATGTTATTATAATTAAAATATATGTATTTCATATAAATTTAAAATTATATTTTGAATATTCAATAATTTACTAGATAAAATTGTTCAAATATACATTCTCGTAATTACACTATATTTTATAATATTATAATTAGATACATTAGAGTTTATTGCACACACACACACACACACACACACACACACAAGCTGCAGAGGAGACCTCATTCTCGTGGGGGAACAACAACAAGCCGTCTAAACTCTCGATCCAATTGATGAACTCACCGTGTTTCATGTTTACCTGTGCTAGCTGTCGTGACTCCACTACCTCTCCGTCAGCAATGCCACGTCACTCACCTGACCCACTGGACGTGAAATCAATGGAGGATCTCATAATAAGGGTTGAATCTAGTCTAGTAGACCTAAAAAATCAATCTATTAATATTACATCTCTCCTCACTTCTTCTAATCATATTTCTCATGCCTCATCTATTTCTAATACCTCATATATTTCTAATCCCCCACATATTAATGCAACTAAAACATATGCCTCACTATTCACTAATTCTTCTTCATCTACTAGCTCTCGTAATAAATCTGCACACATTCCTGTTCCTCTTACTCCTTCACTTGTTATTGAGAATCTTGAATAGTCTCAACGGAATCTGCCTTTTCTAAAATCTATTCTTTCCAAACTTGACCTTGACCCTAACACTATTACTACTATATCTTTTAAATCTAACCGCGCTTTTCTTACATTATCTTCTCCTTTTATCTATGACGCTATAATATCTTCTCGAAATAAACTAAAAGATAGTAATTTTTCTAAACTATTCTTTAGACCACAATTATCTGATACTGCATTCATGAATGGTAGAGTACTCTTTCATGCATGCAAATCAGGTATAGTCACGGGTCATAAATGTATTTTCAATTATCGTACATCGCGTTATGAACTCAGACCATGTAATGATTCAAAGATTGATTGGAAATGTGAACCGTTGTCACCATCTTCGGATGAACTAGCTCTATGGGAGAAATCCTTCATAGAGTACAAAGAAATTATTAAATCTAAATCCAAATCTACGTCTTCTAAATGACAATCACATAACACACCAATCTATCCTACTATCTTTCTTTTAAATACTAGATCTCTTAAAGCTAATATTGACCTTATACTGGACTTACTTACTGATGACAAACCCGACATTGTACTACTTACTGAAACCTGGATTACATCGCGTGATACACATATTTTTTCATGTATTAATAATATTAATTACTGTCTAACCCTTCTTCCTCGTGACAACCGTCGTGGTGGGGGAGTTGGCATATTAACCAAGAAGTCTATTGTTATAATTGAATCTAAACATATGCATTTATATTTATCTGAATGCTTACGTTTAAGTGTTAAACTCTCTTCTATTAACTTTACCTTCTTTTTAATTTACCGACCTCCCAATACTAATATTTTACCTTTTTTCAATGACTTTACTGATATTATTCATTCTATAAATAATACCAATTTTCTTATTGCCGGTGATTTTAATTTTCATTTTGGAAACCCTTTCCCTCCACATTCTTCTTTTAGTGATTTACTTGACTCTCTTTCATTAGTACAAAATGTAAATTTTCCAACCCACATAAGTGGTAATACGCTTGACTTAATCATAACTCCTATTCTTAATAATGTTATATTTTCTAAACCTTCTCTTTATTCTCTCATTACTGATCATTACACTATTAAATTCTCACTTATTGCATCTTCATTACCTACTTCCAAATCCAAAATTCACTATCGTAAACTATCTAACATTAATTATTATAATTTTCTCTCTGATTTATCTATATATTTGCCACCTTTCCCACCTTGCATTGATACTCTTAACAACTTCCTTATTATGACACTAAATACCCATGCACCGATAAATACTAAATATCTTTCAGTACATCCAAATACTCCTTGGTATAATAGCGCTCTTTCCTCTCAAAAACGTACCCTTCGAAATAAGGAACGAATATATGTAAAGTGTCCTACATCACTGAATCACGATACATTTAAGATATATAGATCAATATATAAAAGTGCAATGAACAAGGCAAAATCTATTTTCTACCAAAATAAAATTAATGAATTTTCCCGGTCACCTCGTCATCTTTTTAAACTAACTTCATCTCTAATGGGCACTAGTAAGAAAAGCCAATATCCCAATATCCCTGCTCACATTCTTTGTACACAGTTCTCAAATCAACTTAATGGTAAAACTTTAAATACACTTAGATCTATAGCATTTAATATAGCAACTGTTTCTCCTCTTTTCTCCAATTATGATATAAATGTTTTCTCTTTACCTTTATCGTGTTCCTTTACCAGTTTTTTCAGTACTTCTTTAACTGAGATTTTATCCTTATTAAACTCTGTTAAATCTACTTCCTCTGTAGATCCTATCCCATTATCAGTTTTTAAAAAATCATCACATTTTATTTCAAATCAACTACTATCTATCTATTCGCACTCTTTAATATATGGTATATTTCCCGACATCTTTTAAACGATCTCATATAAAACCTATCCTTAAAAAGAATAATCTTGATACATCAGTCTTAACTAATTTTAGACCAATTTCTCAACTTTCTATTATGAGTAAGATTCTCGAAAGAATTGTTTCTAAGCAAATTTTTAATTACCTTTCTGTCAATAATATCCTTGACCCTCATCAGAGTGCTTTCAAGAAACACCATTCAACTGAAACTGCACTAACATCTGTTCTAAATGACTTACTTACTACTCTTGATGATAACCAATGCATACAGATGGTTCTTTTAGACCTGTCATCTGCTTTCGATACTATTAACCATGATATACTTATAAATAGGCTATATTATTTAGGTATATCTGATGCTCCCCTACTTTGGTTTAAATCTTATCTTTCAAATCGTTCCTCATCTGTACAAATTGGTGAATCGCTATCTTCACCTATACCCGTTACTTGTGGTGTACCACAGGGATCGGTGCTTGGTCCTTTACTTTTTACTCTATATATTCTTCCACTATCTAAACTAATTCAATCCTTTCCTGACATATCTTATCATATTTATGCTGATGATATTCAGCTTTATATAAAATTACCTATTAACTCAAGTCCTGACTCTAATTTTTCTCTTTCAAATTGCATTAGACATATTAACTTTTGGCTACTATCAAATTTTCTTCTATTAAATGAAACTAAGACTGAACTTATAAATATTTCTCAATCCACATTTCCTCCTCTGTCTGTAAATAATTCTTTAATTCAACCTAAACCTTTCATTAAAAATCTCGGCTTTATCTTTGACACTAATCTTAATTATGACAGGCATATATCTAATATATGTAAAATATCTAATTTACATATATATAAAATTCGCTCTATTAGAAAATTTATAACTAAAAAATCGTGTTCTATTCTAATAAACTCTCTTATTTTTTCTCGTCTCGACTACTGTAACTCTCTTCTCTGCTCTCTTCCTTCTATATCGATATCTAAAATTGATCGTATTATTCGTGCTTCTACTAGACTTACTTTTAATTTATCTTATTCTGATTATACTACCTCTGTCTCTTCACTTATGTCCTCACTTAAATGGTTAACTTTTAAAAATCGTTGCCTATTTAAACTTCTATGCCTCACTCACAAATTATTACTTACGCACCAACCAATTTACCTGTATAACCTATTAGATCCTATTAATCCTCTTAACTCACTTAGGTCTACTAGAACCATTCGACTAAAAACGCATCCTTACAAAAAAAAGATATTTGGTGGTAGATCGTTTAAATGCATGTCCCCTATTAATTGGAATTCCATTCCAATTAATATAAGGAATATCAATAATCACGCCACCTTTAAAACTCGACTAAAATTATTGTTATTACGTAGGCAGCACTGAATGCTATATAAATCTAAATTATGACTATTATTATTTTATTATCGTTCATTATCGTTTCTTGTTCTCGTTTGTTTATTATTATATATATTTATATTTATACTCATCCATAGCAACTGTTTTGCTGAATATCTGTATATTGTCTATACACTTTTGAGATATGTTTTTATATATTTAAGTGTTTAAATAAACCATTACAATTACAATTACAATTACATACATACTAGTGACGAACCTTAAAAGAAATAATATCGTGCGTAACATTATAAATCTTGATGACGGTGGTGACATCCTTTTCACGGTCGGTGATCTTGAATTGAAGGTCGTCGGCGGGAGATATGTTCACCAGTGACCCTTTGAACTCATTCTTTGTTAGAGCTCGTCGGGCCGATGTTTGAATATCTCTGATCATCTATTTAGAGAGAAGGTGGTGATGGTGATAGTAATGGTAATAATATATTATCATCTATTTAGACAGGAGGTGATGATGGTTGCAATCACTGTTAAATGTATAACAACTCTGTAAACAAACAGTTATAATACAGATAATATAAGATAAGATAATAATAAATGCCTACAAATTGTTTGATTGAAATTAATATAATAGATTTAAAAAAAGAAGATATATTTCCTACCATTACAATAGTTGATTGTATTGAAATGTTTACTGTGTATATCCAAGATATTACAAGAACTCAAACATAATAAGATAGATAGAATATATATACATATATATTAGATTAACAAATAATCAAGAGAGTAAGCATAACTACACAAACTAATATAGCCAGATATCTGTTCCTTCAAATTATTCATTTTAGAACATATACTAGATATCCGCAATGTAAAAGATTTAAGATTTGATAATAGGTAATCTATAATAAACGCCTATTACACGTGTCAACCTGATTGCATTGGTAAATATAGTATGTATCATTTATTTAGGCCCGTGGAATATTCCTATTGATAAAAATAACGGAATAATAAGCCTAGATAATAAATCAATAATAGAATTGTATTTTTAAGATATTATATATATATATATACACATGGCAGTATGTGGAGACATATAGAAAATAACAAAATGTACTTATACAACAATGATCACGTGATCGTTATTTGTATAAAGTTTAAAGTAAACAATATCATGCTACATTTCCCGATATCGGTGGCCTGTAATTATAGCCGTATATACCGTACATGCAAGATCTTGATGTTCTACGATATTTGGCTATAAATCGGGTCGGTATCCGTATGTATTTTGTGGTGTACAATGTACATTGTACACTGTACATGCAGCTTTACACATATATTATAGGTTTTAATTAATTAATTTAGACTAAGATAAAAAAAATTTAATTCTTTGCTTTAAAAAACCATTTTTTATAAATTGAATTTATATTATGGATAAAATTGAATACACACACACACACACACACACACACACACACACACACACACACACACACACACACACACACACATATATATACACTGGTAGTTAAAACATTATAGATTATGTGTATTTAAGACATAATATGATATGCTAATTCGTGAATAACATTGAAATGTTGACATTTAAGATTATCAAGTAAATATCAAGGGTCACTACATATAATGCATACTGTATCTATGATATAAGTAACAATAACATTGATTCTAGAAAAATGTATTATATACTATGAATGATTTTTATTTATAATTATTTTATTAGAAATTTATTAAAAATGGTAGATAATATTGAGATTTCATTTGATTAATTATTAAAAATATAATTAAATAAACATTCTAGATTTGATACATTTTACAATTATCTCAGCTAATAATGACATATAATAAATAAAGAATGTTTAAATATCTGATATATCTATTTAATATTATACTTATATCTACTTAGAATATTAAACATAATTAGGAGTAATAATGTTTAAATTTCTACTATATATGATAATATAATATTATATAATAGAATATGTTTAATTAATTCATACATTCATTGGTCGACAGCTCCTCAAGGGTGAATCCTCTATAGGTGGGGTGCCATTAGGTATGGTAGGTGATCCATCTACCACATCTTTCTGTTGGTGGTCAGTAGTAGTGGTCAGTAGTAGTAGTAGTAGTAGTAGTAGTAGTAGTAGTAGTAGTAGTAGTAGTAGTAGTAGTAGTAGTAGTAGTAGTAGTAGTAGTAGTAGTAGTAGTAGTAGTAGTAGTAGTAGTAGTAGTAGTAGTAGTAGTAGTAGTAGTAGTAGTAGTAGTAGTAGTAGTAGTAGTAGTAGTAGTAGTAGTAGTAGTAGTAGTAGTAGTAGTAGTAGTAGTAGTAGTAGTAGTAGTAGTAGTAGTAGTAGTAGTAGTAGTAGTAGTAGTAGTAGTAGTAGTAGTAGTAGTAGTAGTAGTAGTAGTAGTAGTAGTAGTAGTAGTAGTAGTAGTAGTAGTAGTAGTAGTAGTAGTAGTAGTAGTAGTAGTAGTAGTAGTAGTAGTAGTAGTAGTAGTAGTAGTAGTAGTAGTAGTAGTAGTAGTAGTAGTAGTAGTAGTAGTAGTAGTAGTAGTAGTAGTAGTAGTAGTAGTAGTAGTAGTAGTAGTAGTAGTAGTAGTAGTAGTAGTAGTAGTAGTAGTAGTAGTAGTAGTAGTAGTAGTAGTAGTAGTAGTAGTAGTAGTAGTAGTAGTAGTAGTAGTAGTAGTAGTAGTAGTAGTAGTAGTAGTAGTAGTAGTAGTAGTAGTAGTAGTAGTAGTAGTAGTAGTAGATACTTAACCTCTTTAGTGGGTACAGAAACATCTGTACAGTCCTGCATACTCTCCAGCTGATACTTATATTCGTAATTATCCTAGTAGGGCGGTAAGTATATAGGGCACAGGGGTGGGGTGGAAGTAATAGATGGTGCAGAGTAATGGAAGGTTTGACAACAAAGGTGTACAAGTAAGAGGGGTGTAGTTGTAAGGAATATAGGTATTTAAGCCCTACAGTTTAGATGATGGGTCAGAAGGAAGTAGGTGTAGTTGGGGTAAGTTATAGGGTAGTGGATACTATCACAGGAAGGTAGGATTACATTTAAGTTTATATCGTTATTAATTATATTTGATCCTATTCTCATAGTAATAAAAAATTAAATTATTTTATTATCGTACATTATTATTAAATATATATATATATATATATATTGTATATCATATTAGATATAACTAAGCACTGACCTGGCCTCCCATAGAGGTCAGCAGCTGATCGGGGGCGATGTGACTGAAGATAGCATCTCCTTTAGAGAACACGATAGCCTTCTGTTGCTCAGGACTTAGGAACGTGTTGATCACTTTCCAAATCGCTGAAGCGTGAAACAAATGAATTCATATATAAAGGGTGGTTGGCTGTTGTCGTAGTTAATGTTTCCTAATGTTAATAGAAAGTTTATGCATCTAATCTTACTTGAACCAATATTTTATTGAGATTTTTAATTAATCTATTTTATTAAAATATTACCCCTGGTCACCTGCAGGAGTAACATTAAATTGATTAATATATATATATATATATATATATATATATATATATATACAAATACACGAGCCTTGCAATGAATACTCCTATATACATTTATTTATATAAATACACATATATATATATGTATATGTATGAATATTGGTTTATAAATATAGATAAATGGACATATATATATGTGAATATTTATGTAAGAATATATGTATATGAGTGCATATATATACACCTCATCGATATAAAGAAAGTGGATAAGCAATTTACGCATGCAATACATGTAAAAGATATATAAACTATTAACAACATAATTATAACATTATAAAATGGAATTATAATTCATTACAAAATGGCATCAGCATTTTTATTGTTAGATTTAGTCATATTATATAGGTCAAATATTGAAATATGTGGATTTTCGTCGAAATAGATAGCAGTCACTTATATCTATATCTACGCATTTATATTGTATAAATAAATAACATAGATAACATGATATCTTCAATTCAAATACATTTAAATACAAATATTATGAGGAATGTTGATATTTTTTATTTTATATATATACCTGCTTAATTTAAGTAAGCAAGCATATATATATTTATATATACAACTATTATAATAGTATTATTTATAGTATATTAAACTTGATTGTAATTATAAATATAAATAAATAATTTAAAATGTAGTGGTAGGTTTCGACTGCAGCGCCTCTATCGTAAAGTGACATACACTACTCTCAATTGCTTATCCACTCTCACTACATCGATGGTATATATATAAATTATATTTGTTAATTTTAATAATTGTAATAATACACGTTCACTAGTGTTGGATATATGTTATGCATACTATATATAATATAGATAAACGCACATACACATATATATATATATACAGTAAACTCTCACTAACTCAGACTCTCACTAACTTAGAAAGCCGGCTAACTCAGACTTTTTATTAATGCTAGTTTAGTTAACTATGTAAATACATGTCAGACTCGCTATCTCAGATAATCATTGTGGTTCTCTTCGAGTCTGAGTAAGAGAGAGTGTTAACTCTTTATAATCAAGGCAGTTTGTTATTGCTATAAGCTCCACCACAAATTTATTCATTTCCAGTATGGATATTTACCCATGCGTATTTATTTTATATACAAAATTATATTAAATTAGGTTAATTATATCTCAAAATATAATCACATATATATATATATATATATATATATATATATATATATATATATATATATATATATATATATATATATATATATATGATTATATCTTATATCATATATGATTTATATATAAGATTCTATTAGGTGCATT
This sequence comes from Osedax fenrisi, assembly GCA_964019155.1. Classification (NCBI taxonomy): domain Eukaryota; kingdom Metazoa; phylum Annelida; class Polychaeta; order Sabellida; family Siboglinidae; genus Osedax; species Osedax fenrisi. Next base: position 21,464,770 of record OZ025243.1, on the reverse strand, counting down.
TTCGGATTGTTTGTGCACTTAATTAAGAGTAACCATAGCAACGCAAACTGAATATAATAGTTTATTAGTAAGATCGTAATACAATGATTATATTTAGTATATTCAGTGTTAATTAGTGGCCATCCAATTAAGATTAATATAATAACTATAACAATGAATGTATATGACTATTGCAATTGTATGTATATAAGTGTACCTAAGAAATAAGAATGTAATGTTACAATACAATAGCTTTGTTACAAATATATCAATACATTTATGTATTATGTTTTACATAATAATACAATACGTATTGTATAGAATTGATTATTATTTAATAACTTATCATCAGTAAAATGATTTATTGAGCATCTTTATTATCAATACATGTATGGATATATTGTCAGCTTTATGTCAGCTGCATTTCACCTAAATTCCTGCATAATTCAATATTCAATATAACCACATGCATATAAGGCTATAGATACATAGTACAAGCTCTACACATAAATGGACTGAGGGAGTACACAGAATCAGAGAAGAGTACAAGATAGTGAGACATTTGTATACACTATGGGCAGTTAACAAATAGTATACAATGTATACTTAACATATAGATAAACACAATTGTATGCATTCAAAATAATAACCATTTAGAATCCAGGGCATGTTGTGTATCATCATATATGCTGTGTGAGGGTATGTGTGTGTGGGTATGTGTGTGGGTATGTGTGTGTGTGTGGATGTATGTGTATGTGGGTGGGTATGTGTGTGGGTGTGTTGGTATGTGTGTGTGTGTGGATGTGTGTGTGGGTATGTGTGTGTATGAGGCTGTGTGTGTGTGGGTATGTGTGTGGGTTAAAAGTTTGAGATAAAGGTTAAAAAAGGATGATAATGTACATAATAAGAAGATATAAGTTTTAACACTGTATACATATGAACTAATAATATGATATGCACTATGTAATAGTGTAATGCATCACTGTATTGATTTGATGGCATTATAGTTGACACTTGATCAGCTATATTATAATAATATCGTTACTATTGGTGATATGATTTTTATAATTTAAATTGTGTTTTAAGATATACAAAATCAATAATACTCGTTGATTACGACCTAATTATTAATGTACAATACAATATAACACGTTCTATTGTAATACATTTATATTATACTAACAAAGTAACGATGGGAAGTAATTTGTGAAGCAATTTATTTGAAATTTAATGAGTTCCATATCCTATAATTGTAAATAAATATAATATTAATATGTAATATATTAGATATTCAATTATGTAATACTTATATTATAATAAACTAATATAAAGGTGTGAACCTTAACATAATACATTTATTTATAAATATATATTTGAATATCTATTAAAATAAAGATTATACAATACCATTGCTTACTTAAATAAACTTTACTTAATACATATATTTATAAATATACCTAAATCCATATCTAACCAAACAATGATTATATAATACCATTGCATAATTAAATAAACTTTACTTAATACATATATTATTACTATTAGTACAATCTAGTATGGTTGATAGAGTTGAAAGGTCAACTGGACTTACCATATTGGCTATACCGGCCCCGGCCATATCGAAGCACATCATGATCGGCTGGAGCGGTTTCTTACGGAAGTGTTTCTCAAACAGCCAGGCAATGTAGAGCTTCTGTAGCTCCAGCAGGTCTGCGTCCTTCTTGTGTTTGCGGACGTGAGATATCACTGGGGGGAGGGGGTGTGAGTTATGTAGGGGGTGTAGTTATATAGGGGTGTATAGGTAAGTAGGGGTGTGTAGGTAGGTAGAGGTGTGTGGGTATGTAAGGGAGTTAGGTAGGTAGGGGAGTGGAATAAACTGGTTTTACATTAACAACACTACATTGTAAAATAGCATATGTGTATATATAATAAATATTATGATTTTTTAAATTTATCAATTATTAGGCTACTTAGAATACATCTTAAATTTAATAAATAATTGATAGGAACTTTTATAATGGTTTAATAAAATAAATGTAATGTTTATTTTCTTAATTTGTGTAGATATCAACTATAAATGATTACATGGTGAAAAGTGTACCTATATATGGGTATTGTATAACCGCATTGTATTATGGTAGTAAAGTGATATATTATAATCATTACATAATAGCTTTATATAATATAATATTCAAGTGGATTATTGAAAATTACACAAAATTAGAAATTCTAAAATTAATTTATAATAATAAATATAATTAATCAGTTTATAATATAAACTTTATATACAGTTATATTCATTATTATATTTATATTTATGTAGATAATATATATAATATATAATATACTATGGATAATGTGAATGTATTCTACAGATATTGATCATAATGATGGATTACTCTGTGATATATATATATATATTTGAATACAATTCAAATCTGAACATTACTAACGTTAATTATTTGATTATATTATTTATTTATATAGATGTTCAAAGATTTAGTTAAAAGATTCAAAATTAAGTTTAAAAAAAAAGATATTTTACTAACATTTTAATCTTTATTTTAATATGGTTGTATTTATAAATGATTATTTATAATACCTATAGTTATTCTTATGCATACAGCCATATGTCATTTTAAAGATAATATATTAAATTTACTGTTTTTTATATAATATCATTTTAAATAAAAAATATATTTATTTATAAAATCATATGTTTCACTGTTTCGCTGCATATTTTATATCTATATGGAAATATAAAATATTTTAATAATTATTAGACTAAATTTAAAAATTTACAAACCACGAAATTAATATTATTATATAAGCTAATTACATTATACATAGGCCTAACTACGAACTAATATAACACATATAATTAAATGTATCTACGACGGGGATAATTAGATTAGAGTGCGAGCTAGGCGAGAGTTCACGCACAGAGGTCGTGAGAGTTCACGCACAGAGGTCGCGAGAGTTCACACACAGAGGTCGCGAGAGTTCACACACAGAGGTCGCGAGAGTTCACACACAGAGATCGCGAGAGTTCACGCACAGAGGTCGCCACATGACTAACGAATGGGATGTCCGTTAACGTCGTGATTGTGGTAGTACATGGCGCCCAGCTCGTGGAACCACATCGGGAATGAAGACTCCGACAGATCTGAGACCGACGTATAGGGGAGATTAGTAAACGATGAGAGGCGACCGTTGATTTAATAATATATAGTATAGGTATTGATACTATTATACATACCTATACTATTGATACATATGTACGCGGGCCTCTTTAACTCGATATCTCATTATATGCAATATTATATATATGTTCCAATTTTATTGTATATAAAATAACGACTTTAGATTATTTATATGTATTGATAAAATAGATTACTTCAATAATTTCATATATGGGTATTGTTATTGTTATTTTAGTGGAGTCTTTTCATTCCATCCAGCAACTTAGATGAGATTCATACTTATAATTAAATAGATTTAATGTTCCATTTAAAGCGGCTAGAATGTTAAAGCATCCATGATTTTAACGAGAGAAGATCATTTATGTACACAGAATTATATAAGATCATTTCTAAATATTATAGTAATACCTATTGTATTGGTATGGATAGGAATTGAATCCATGTCTCACTACCCATGTGTCTGACATATTATCCAATGAGCCACACAAGCAGTTTACATATATATATATATATATATTAACTAAATGATAAATTTTATAAAAAATAAATTTTATAAAACCTAAATTTTCATTCAAACAATGCAATTTCACACGTACACACTGATAATGGCAGCTGAGTCATTATTTATCTTGCACAATAGTCATAGTTATAATGGTGAATGTTTGCATACTAGGATATATTTATTAAAATAAACAATAAAGAATACTACGTAATGATTGGCCGAGATAGAGATATATTTGTACTTTATTAGGGTTATTCTGTAATCTTATGTAAATAGAGTTGATGATTCAGACTATGTTGGATTTCAAATATAGATTTGATATATGTTTTTACTATTGGTACTATATATTAGTGTTGGAAATTTCCAGATTTTTCACTCATTCGAAGGTTTTGAATAGTAAATAAATACCCTTCGAAGGTTTCAAATAGTATTATTTTTTATTAAATTAAGTATACAAAGTTTTCTAATAGTAAAATTATTCATTTTGAAGGTTTAAAATAGTAAATAAATACACTTTGAAGGTTTTAAATAGTATTATTTGTATTAAATTGAGTATTCAAAGTTTTCAAATAGTTAAATTATTCATTTCTAAAGCTGCGTTCACATATAGCGATTTTGCTGCAAAATCGCAGCAACTTTGCAGCAAAATCACGACGAACAAAATCGCTAGGTGTGAACACCACGGCAAAATTTGCAGCAAAAAACATTCACTAGCAAAATCACTGCAAAATCGCAGCAACTTTGCAGCAAAATGAATAGCAAACATGTTTGCTATATATGCAAAATTCTGTCTCGACAATTTTGCAGCAAAGTCGCTATATGTGATCGCTGCTTAAGGTGTAAAATAGTAAATAAATACCCTTCGAAGGTTTAAAATAATATTATTTGTATTAAATTAAGTATACAAAGTTTTCTAATAGTTAAATTATTCATTTTGAAGGTTTAAAATAGTAAATAAATACACTTTGAAGGTTTTAAATAGTATTATTTGTATTAAATTGAGTATTCGAAGTTTTCAAATAGATAAATTATTCATTTCTAAGGTGTAAAATAGTAAATAAATACACTTCGAAGGTTTAAAATAATATTATTTGTATTACATTTAGTATACAAAGTTTTCTAATAGTTAAATTATTCATTTTAAAGGTTTAAAATAGTAAATAAATACACTTTGAAGGTTTCAAATAGTAAATATATTTAAAAAGGGTTATGAATTTTGATTAATGATTATAATCATTGATAATTATCAATAAGTCTAATTTCTCTAGACATAATTTTGAACGTTTTTTTGTTAAAATATTTGAAGCCATATAAAATATTCTTCAGAATTCGAGAGCAAGGTTAAAAAGGTTAAAACGGAAGTAAATGGTAATAGCCTATGGTAAATAGATTAAATTATTTTGTATTGTATAATTAAATATATGCATGCCTTTTATCGTTTTTTTCGAATAGTTAAATTAAACATTTGAAATTTTCGAATAATTTGATTTAGGTATTCGATATTTTAGAATAATTAGATTTAGGTATTAGAAATTTTCGAATAATTAGATTTAGGTATTCGACATTTTCGAAAATTTACTATTTGAAAGAATCGAATATTCTATACTATATTCGAAATCGTTTCCAACACTACTATATATATATAAATATCTAATTATAATGTCATTATAATGTATTGATTCTAATATATCATTATCTATAAAATATGACATGGTAATGATATATAAATGTTGATCAATTTAAACGCGATAATGATATCCTCGAAAATATAATCTGTAGTAATTATTAATCTGGGTAGGAATGTTACATTGCATTTCATTTTACATTTTTCGGACTGCAAACTGTACTTAAAAAGCAATCGGACATCCAAAATGGTTGTAATATTAGAGGTAGTATAATTTATTTAGGAACAAAAGTTAAATTTTAAATGAATTATCCGGAAATGAAATTGATTCGATAGTAAACAGATGAACAATGTAAAGTTTACGCTGTCACTCATTAGAATCGGGGGTCAAGCGGGGTCGCGCGATAGTTACCGTTGATTTTGATCTCGGCCCTCCACTTAAGTGTGCAGTGAGCGAGAGCTACGGCCCGCTCAAGGTTACCTCGGCAGTGTTTCACGTAGTATTCGGTGTAGACGTCGTCCGTGTAGAACTTCTCAAGGTCGCGGTCGTCATACAAGGACATGTCGTCTACGGGCCATGTGGTCAGGTTATGTAGGTCGCATAGTATGAGTTAAATGATGTAGGTCGGATAATGTAAGTCAGATAATGTAGATGAGAAAATGTAATTCCAGTAATGTAGATCAGAAATGTAGGTCAGATAATGTAAGTTAGAAAATGTGGGTCAAATAATGTAAATCAAATAATGTAGGTTAATATTATAATTTGCATGCTTGTATCGCTCTGTTGTTGGGTTGACCACTAAATAAACAATGAAATGATATGTAGAGAAATCTACTCGTGTTTATAATAAGATGTCACTTAAATAATACAGCTTATATTAGGCGTAAACATGAATGTGTATTGCTAGTAATTAAGCTGAATATACTATTGTTGTCATGTTGTAATCGTGAACAATGGTGTCTTATGGTGATATGTATATGTTAAGTGCACTATTATTTGAAAATGTGATAATATATACTTTTTTAAATAATATTCAATAATTATAAATTAAATATACTTGATTTAAATATTTACAAATTTAATTATGTAATACCTTTATGCTCGACTCTGAAACTCTCACGAAATTCAGTGATTTCCGATGCATCCATGATGAAATTTCTAAAATATATACATAGATTAATTGGATATATATATGATAGTTTAATGATTAAATAAGATAATGGATAAATATAATTTCTATTAATAATTATAATATACAAACTTAATTAGTTGTAGAATATAAACTATATAAATATCTATAAGTAATTCAAAAATTATAGATCATTTATATTGTGATAAATGTATATACATATATTTGTTCAACTATAAAAGTTAAACTTTTAAATATATTTATATACAACACATTATAGATACCTTTTCAATGAAATTTATAATAAATATTAAAATAAATCAAATATAATACACTATAACCAAAGATTTTCCGAAGAAAAGATATAACACTTACGCGAAATCGTGTAATTCGAATTTGTATACAAAATACCCTGGTGCCACCTATAGCGGGTTACTTTTAGGAACTATGCGTTGTTTATAATGTAAATTCGTATTTAACTATATACTTTTAAAATGTTAAATAATATGCTTTAAATTAATATTTATATGATGAAAACTAAGTGTTCATTACTAATATATAACAAACAAATATGATATGTATGTTTTAAATGCTATAAGTATATATTTAGTGAGTAAAAGCTAATTTATATTGCATGTAATTTAATAGAGCAATGAAAACATTGTTGTATGCAAACAGAGCCGAACCTAAATCTGTTTCAGTGATTTCGATACTACTGCTAGCAGCGGTTGGGGCTATTACTAAATTACGTTGCATGCATAGGGAGTGTTATATCTTTGCTTCGCAAAATCTTTGCTATAACTATACTGGTTTGTTGTAGACCTTACCACACTGTACACATGTATACATGCACTTATAACAGCACAACTAAAGTGTAACTAAACACTATCACAGCTACCTAATAGATTGATTAATAGAATTACTACAGGTCAACGGTAGTGGTTATAGTATGTAAAAGTATGTTATACTCTTCTATACTAGTAGTGTAGTTCTGTATATAAATGATAATTCAATGAATGACAATTCAATATACCGGGCAACAACAGTGAAAAAAATTCAATCTTATTGTTAAGCCCTTTATGAAAATACACATGTATAATATAAACAATAAAAGAAAAGAGAAATATTTGTGTTCCAATAATTAATAATAATAATTATTAAAACTTATTATTATATAAATACGGCTATTTGCATATACAACTTATCATAATTTTTAATATTGAATGGGAGGCCACCAGATAATAGAGTTACTGCTAAAGCCTCCAACTTCCATTATGCACTAACTTTAAGATAAACCAAATACACTATGGTGTATTAGGAATATTGTAATAATATTTGTCTACCATCATTCTATAAAATATCATATATATTATTGGTATATATACATTTATAAATATATATTTTCTATTCAAAAACTAATGTAATTGATTTTTGATCCACTATATATATATATATATGTCATTTATTATATGATGAATATATATATATGATTATTTAATAAAATCGTAAAAAAATAGAAATTTATGAACCGAGACCTTATTGATTACATATGTAACATATTAATCATGTACTATACATGATGTACACTGTACAATGTACAGTGTACATTGTACAGTATTCGAGATATATGAATATCACTAATTTAATACAATAATACGCATGAAATCAATATAATTTATATAAATATATAAGGAAATATCGAAGGATTTCAATTGAAAATAAATACATTTGTGTAACAAATTATGTAATATAAATAATAATGTGGCAATAGAAACATATACTATAGGATAGGCACGACGTGAAGTTGAAATAAGGCGTAAATTGCATTAAACTTAAGTTATAAATACACGAAATGTGTATTTGTTTCGTTATAAATTTCCAATATATATATTTTATTCTATATTCGAATTAAACATGTATATGTTTATCTACAATTTTAGGTATATTTTGACTAAACCTAAAATGCATGTATGACATGTTTACCTTAAATTATATCTAAAATTAGTTACTTTATTTATACATTATACATTGGTAAACCATATGTCAAGTTATAATCAATTTAAACATATATTAAATCATATTACAGTAATGAGTTATAGAAATCTTATAGTTAGGTAGCGTTTGTTCTTAAAGCAATTCACGAAATAAAGGACTCATAGTTGGGTGACCTCTATACCATTCGCATTACAAGCTTCACTCCCGATGCCAAATACTAGAGTGATACTTACACTTGACGTTGTTGTACTACATCGTGACTACCGGTCCTACTTATAGTCCGTAATACACATTCTCAGGGTAGTCGCTTTAAAATTAGGATATGTAATCTTAATTTAACGTTATTGTGATTTTAAGTTATATTTTAATACGACATCGGTGGATAGAGAGTTATGCTAATATTAGTAAATTAGTCATAAATTATTATGACTCATAATACATTTCATAAGGGATGAAATAGCACAGTTTAGACAACGTATATAGTTACGAATTATCCATTAAGTTCATCTAATGGACGATCTAAAATTGATAATATGATATGTTTATCGGATAACAAGTTACTATGTTATAATGTATAGAGATATAGATGAGTCGTCGTAATATGATATTGTTTGAAATAACAATAAAAAACACAATAAATATAAATATATTTATATAATGAAATATATATTTATAATATGAAAATAATTTATAAATTAGTTTAAAATATACAATTATTTACACTTCCGTTAACGGATAACGTATTATTTAAATATAAAATAAATTTAAATATTGTAATAACGTAATAGCAAACTCGCTGTATTTAACATCATATTTATGATAATCGTTATAGAAATGATTATCATGATGAAAATAAAATGACTAATTACTCCGATACACTTATAATAAAAAATACTAATTTATATTATGTTTTATATTGTTTTATATAATAATTTACATAGTGATCACACAGTAGGGTTGTATACACACTTTAGGCAATAGTGTAAACAACTTGTTTATATACAGAAATAAGTATTATCAATATTAATTAAGTATAATTATGATAATTAATATACAGATATAATTATTGTGTGGAGGGTGTTCATTAATTCACACTACCCATAGTCAATGAACTTGCTAGTAATTTTATTATTTTTTATATTAAGATTAATTACATTTAATAGGAATACGACCATTACAAATATTAATGTAATATATAATGGTTATAAGTATATATATATATATATATATATATATATATATATATATCATATAGTATTAATACAACCATTATATATTACATTAATATTTGTAATGTTCGTATTCCTATTAAATGTTATTAATATAAATGTAACTAATAATAAATTAATAGCAAGTTAATTGACTATGGGTAGTGTGAATTAGTTCATTAATAATTATTAAAATATATATCTATCAATCACCTATGAACAAACACATCAACTCGCTCCTTTAAACGCCACCTTAAGACTTATTATTTCTCCCTTGCCTTCCCTCCCACTCAATAATTCCCTCCCACGGACGGCTGATTACTCACGCACTGATGCAGTCCATAAACCAAAAAAGTAAAGTAAAGTAAAGTAAGAGAGTGAAGATAACAATTAATGTAATATTAAATTGATTTTTAAATACCAATATTTTAGCATGCATTCATCATGAATTTCATGAACACCCTATTATTTAAAATACATGGGTTATTCTCCCTAATAATTATTATAATATATAATATTATCATAATAATTATGGTGATTAAAATTAGTGCATAATTTATAGCATATATTATTATAATTTTTATATAGAAAATTAAGGCCTTAATATAACTTATTATTCAATGTTAACATAACCAGATCAAATATGCAGTATAAAATGTTGACTGAAAAATGAAGTTTCTACTACTGGATCATGCATTTATCTTACTGTTGATTACAAAAATATACATTCAATTATTAATATACCTTTGTTTAGTTTCAATATAAGTAAATTACATAATAATTATGATAATGTAATAAATTTATTAATTAGACTTAACTATAATTGAGTTATATAATTATTATATAACTCAATTATAGTTAAGTCTAATTAATAAATTTATTACATTATCATAATGATTATGTAATTTACTTATATACCTACATTATGATAATGTATTATAATAATCATTATCATAATGATTATGATAATGATTATGTCACATAATATGTGTAGTACATATAGTTACCTCTAGTATAGTGTAGAATTTAATTTAGTATACTATAAATATATTAGTGTACCAGTTAATTACGATGCAAGTTACATCATTCAATGTTACATGATCATCATGCTGATGTATTACATCATGTAACATTGAATGATGTAACTTACATCGTAATTAACTGGTACACTAATACATTTATATAATCTTAAAGATAAAAATGTATTTATTAATTTAATAAATACATTTTTAATAATTAAATAATGTATACAATATCATATTGAATATAATTTTTAAATGTGGGTTCTAGTTAATTACAATGTAACATTGAATGTTAAGATAAACATTTATTTATTAATTTAATAAATACATTTTTAATAATTAAATAATATATACAATATTAATATGAATATTGATAAATATTTATATAATAATATTTAATAATACACTTAAATAGTATATAAATTTAACTATAATATAAAATTACCAGGATTCCAAATTTACTGATAAATAATTTTATAGTAACTATAATAAAACAAAAAATTTATAAATATATACTGTATTTAAATTAAATTAAATATATAGTTATCACATGATAAGTCACGTTATTAAATTTATAAATAACAAATAAAATAGAATGACATATATTTTTAACTTCAGATGGAGTTATGAGTATTCATTAATATCCAATGAAATTCTCTGATGATTCAAACTCAATTCTAATCATAACTTATCTACTAAAAGGGTCAGCAATAACATGGCCCCTAAACCTCGTACTATAAGTGGTTGTAGCGAAGATTCTGACAGAATAGCACATTTTAGAGATGCCAATGAACACGAAGTAGATGATATATCTATCGATTTCTTTTATAAACCACATACATTAACACTTCTAGGAGTAATAGTAGCTGGATTGTTATATTTTGCATTAACAAGGTCTGTAAACAAATATATTTTGCCGGTGTTATATAATTTATTTTTATATTTATACTATATTAATATATAAGTTATTTATAATATTTCAGTTGATTTATTTATAATTAAATACACTTTATTTAATAATTATTATATTTAATTAATTGAATCAATAATAGATAATTTAAATAGCATGCTTTCTAGGACTATATTGTTAAGTACTCATGTACTTCAAATACATTTTATATAGAAATAATACAAAGTCCAATTTATTATATATTAATAAATACTAACTAAATATCTTATTTGTAGTACATAATTTATTGACTAATTATCGATCTGTTGAATATTTATATACAGAACATACATTTTATTAAATTATATATTAATAATTATTATTATTATAATAATTTATTGATAAAAAAATGCCGTAATAATTTAAATAAATACTACACTATTTTTTATGACGTGTAAATTTCAAACATTTAATATAACCTTTAATTAAATTATATTTTCTTATATATAATATTAAAATTATAATTATATTTCTTTAGTCCAATTTACAATATCAGAAAATATGTTAATTTTTAATTTAATTTCAAATTAAATTTGTTATAATATAAAATATCAATTTTATTAATAACTAATGTAATGATTAACATTTGTTCTCAATTTAGTAATTTATATTGTTTATTTGAATGATGTTTATATACTCGTTATGATAAATACCATATATTTATTGGAATTATTATAAAAATTACATTTTAATTATATTTTTTAATTAATTGTTTTTTCAATTACTTACATTTTTAATTAATCCTGGCTAGAAAACAAATTATATAAATAATTATATAATCGTATTGTAGTGATGACATTATTAATCATTAATGTTTTTTTTATGATGTATTTATAATGTTTAGAATGACATTTGTTTAATAATATGTTCACTGAACATTTTAATAAATATTTTAAATAGAGTTATTAACATATTATATATAATTTTTATATATTTTGTAATGCATTACACAATATATGAATTATGTAATGCATTTTTATTAATTCTATTTAATACTTTATAATTTTTAATATTTATACTTACTAAATTATTTAATTTAATATACAGTTATATAACTTAAACTAAACTTAATTATATTATTATTATTTTCATCATTAAATAATGTAAATTGTTAAAAATCAATATTTTGTTACTGCTCTATATGAATATTTGATATTTTTCTATTAAATTTATTCCTAAGTTATGATCATTTAAAAATAATAAATATTTATAACTAGTTTAATAAATTTAATTAGAGTAATTAAGAATCGGATAAATTAAAAAATATATTATTTACTTTATTAGTACATGATAATACTTGTTTTGTATATTATATGTATTTTATATTATTTTAATTATATGTTTTGTTTATCTTTTTTAATAACATATTTAATTATCGAATTCAAATTATTTAAATAGTGTATCAAATGATAATTGAAAAATGTTTAAATATCGAATTACATAATATTATATAATATAGAATATTAATAATATATTCTATTCTATAATATAATTCTCTGCATTTCAGAAATACTTCGAACACGACCGATAATCTATGGAGTGCATTATGGGTAATCATTTTCTTCTTCCTCGTGATAAGTACGCTAGCGTTTCCGAACGGTTAGTACTGTATTGTATTGTATTTATACACAAATATGCATGTATTATTGCCAAACATGAGTGCTAAAAAATGTAAATAATAGTATAATTCGAACACGCGTTTAAAACCATCTAACAATACGGTAAATGGTAACAAAAATCATGTAAAACAATAAAAATATCGTATGTAAATAATGCTATAAAGATAATACATTTACGTAGAAGTGTTTTAGTACAATTTGCTAAGTAGGTACTGTATGTTGTTAGTAGGACCAGCGTAAGGAAACACTCGTCTTGACTGCTCGCTTACTCTATCGCTATCATCGGCGTACCTAATCATCGGTCATCTACAGCCACGGTCAATACGGTACTAGAGTTTTAATCGGAAAAAATACAAATACAAATATATGTATGCACCTTTATATCGAGCTCGTGTTAACTATATATAATAATAATAATACAAATATTTATTAGACAATTTTTTTTGTTTTCTGTTTTCTGTATTCTAGTTTATAATATTAAAATGCTTTTTCCTTCTCCTAAAGGGCTTCAAAATAAGCTACAGCTGCTTATCTTCTGTTGTTGTCACCCGTAGATAAAGCTCATGTCAGACAGTCTGATTATTAACATTGTAACCTACCCTCCCTTTTCCTTTATTTTTATTGTACTTTATTTATTTTATTTTTGTTTCCTTCTCATGACGCCAATAACCACCACGTGATTTTGTAGTCAATAAAACATTTTAAAATAAAATAAAAAATTATATATATATATGAGAATATCAGCCAGACCTTAACTCTACGCATAAGTACACGGAGCCGTGACTCTGTTAGCATATCGTTTTCCAAATGGAAAAGTCGAATATCATATTGACCGCGGCTTAAATCTCTATTGATTATGTATTAGAGTACGTCATCTGTATTCTATGCATGTACATATATATATATATATATATATTTAGTACATATGGTCTTTGTTCATATTAAATCTATTATAACGATTACGACATCGGTGTAAGGTGAGCGTCTTAATGCACCACTGGTCAAGGTCATCCCGGTATTAACCAAAGTGTACGACGAGATAAAGTGTACGACGTCTATCATAAATAAGCCAGCGCGATGATTCCAATGTATCACCCGTTACATTGTACACACATAGTTACGCGCGCGCACACCAGCCTACTTTATGACTCCGTTGGTCTCGCGTGAGTCATCGCGGTAACACCTGATCGAAGTACCCGCGACGAGTCATAAACACGATGAGCTCACCGGGTACACTATTATGATTTATTACGTCACCTACGCTATTGTAGAATTAATACTGAGTTATTAGTTTCGTCAATACAATAAGGAGTTGTAGATACAATGTTTGTTTCAACTATTTACTTTAATTATGTTTTACTTTATTATTTAAAGTATTTTAGAAATTTTTGAGTTATTTTTAATCAGAAATCTAATAGTTATCGATATCATTTTCTTAATTAAGTGTTATTATGTAACCATGTTGTCACATAAATAACTATGACCCAATGATCACATTGATTGCATAATAATAATGGCATAACGTTATAATGTTGATTAAGTAAATATATATACCTTATTTATCATCAAAATCAAGGACAGGAAATCTGCTCCCTATTGGTAACTTTTGATAAGTTGCATTCTGTTATTTGTATACCTAAATTAATATTTTGTTAAAGATATATTTGTTCTTTTGGTGATTATTTAAAACATATATAGGGTAGTATTATTATTCAATTGTAAATGGTTACATATACCCATAATGCATTATGATAATATCATTAAACTATAAAATAAAATTTTCCAGAATTATTCATAAACAGATTCTGTTAATATTATATTCTTATTAAAATATAATTAACCAATACTCAAATATACCAACCATATAGTTTCATAATTTCTATGCAAATATTGTACTAATGTATTGTTTGTATCATTACCGTATCTCATTAAGCACAATGGGTGTCTATTTAAATATGTACTTTAAACATACAAAAATAGGAGATGTTAAATATTTATTATTAACAAATAATAAAAATGTCTATGTTAATTATTTGATATTAATGTATAATTTAATAGTTATTATAGAATTTAGATAGTTATATGCCAGTTTAATGTGTGTCTAATTACAAGAAACAGAATAATATTATTATTGTAATACTCAAGTATGTGCATGCATGAATATCATACATACTTAGATAAGTTATCTTTTTTACACACAAATATACTAAGGCAAACACACACACATACACACACACATGGACACATTCAATCACATCCATCAATATACACAATCCCTAACATTTCTAGTGGTTTCATGATAATCAAACTATTTTATAAGTACTAGCTTAGTATAATATAAGTACAGTCTAAGTATTAATTAAGTACAGTCTAAGAACAATCTAAGTACAATCTAAGTACAATAAAGTACATTCTAACTATAGTCTAAGAACTAAGTGCGATCTAAGTCCTAACTAAGTACAATATAAGTACAATCTAACAACTCGCATAATATAAGTACACTACAACTACGACCTAATTACAATTCCCCTCCCCGCCTCACACACACAGGTCCCTTCACTCGACCTCATCCATCTTTGTGGAGAATGACATTCGGTTAGCTATTGCGCAATACGTTATGCAATACATTATGCAACACGAACACTCAGTGTCTGTGACTGTATGAACCCTACCACTTGTCGGGTTGTTATTGTCTATACACGCGCGTGTGCTATAGACAGCTATTGTAGAATGTATTGAGAAGAAAGGATATCATTGTATAATAATAATACTTACTATGTAGTAGTATAATTACCATTAAGTGGTAATACTCGAATATATATAAATATTTATGATATATTATTATATATTATATATATATGTGCATAAATATTTGTTACATATTATATATTATATATTTATTATACAATACTGTACTACATATTCACACACTAGTACTAAGACAATTAAACACTCTGCACATAAAATAGTTTACATATGGTCATGACCTGACTTCCTCTGGTAGAAGTTAATCTATTTATAGTAGTAGTAGTAGTAGTAGTAGTAGTAGTAGTAGTAGTAGTAGTAGTAGTAGTAGTAGTAGTAGTAGTAGTAGTAGTAGTAGTAGTAGTAGTAGTAGTAGTAGTAGTAGTAGTAGTAGTAGTAGTAGTAGTAGTAGTAGTAGTAGTAGTAGTAGTAGTAGTAGTAGTAGTAGTAGTAGTAGTAGTAGTAGTAGTAGTAGTAGTAGTAGTAGTAGTAGTAGTAGTAGTAGTAGTAGTAGTAGTAGTAGTAGTAGTAGTAGTAGTAGTAGTAGTAGTAGTAGTAGTAGTAGTAGTAGTAGTAGTAGTAGTAGTAGTAGTAGTAGTAGTAGTAGTAGTAGTAGTAGTAGTAGTAGTAGTAGTAGTAGTAGTAGTAGTAGTAGTAGTAGTAGTAGTAGTAGTAGTAGTAGTAGTAGTAGTAGTAGTAGTTATTCTATCAGAGCGATATGTGTATAGTGTAATAATTATTGATTGGGTGCAAAGTTCATGACCTCTGCCCACACATTATCGACAGCACTCCCTTCGACCCCTATGACCTTTAACTCGTGTTCCTCGTGTATAGCCCCCCCTCCCCTACCGTCGCGGTCATTAGATGATCTCACGCGCGGCTTTTAATGACCACTAACACCAGTCTGCCTCTTCCCAACGATGATGAGATATTACGTAATACAGATGCGGCGGCAGTGGGGAGCATAGTATTTTTTATAGATTGCATAACTGATGCAGCATAACGATGTAGCGCTATATTGTATCATTACGAATGTGTATTACGATCTCATTACTATGTGCATTACTTGTACTATACTACTACACATACACATATATACTAGGTGTATATGTGTGTATAATACTTAATAGGCTTAGTTCTCTGATAATAACAATAATTATAGAAAATATTCATTAAATAATATATAGATACTTAATAATATATATATATATATAGTAAAAGTAAGTTACACTATAATAACTCTAAGAGTGTTCATTAAACATAATTTAAATATATAGTAAGTACGCATAAGCAAGTGCAAACAATATTATATAATAGCTATAAGACAATGAGCGCATACAATTATTTATCCTATAGTAAACGATCTTTACCCATAAATCTCACAGTCGTGTCGCACACACACATTTATTTACGTACTTTTGACCTGCTAACCTTTGCCCCCCCGCCCCCTACTCTAGGTCTGAGCGTAATCTACTCGATATTCCTGATTACGATTCTGTTCCAAAAGTACGAAGACGTAAAGACGATACTCTACTTCTTCTATCCCGACCTTGAACTACAGAGACTAGACGATAAGGTTACTACCGGCGCCACCGCAGTAGTAGTAGAGAGAAGCGTTCACCTATGTGTGGCTACTATGTGTGTGATTATGTGTACTGTGAGGTGTATACTGTGTTTGTGTCATTATAAATGTCTATCTCTATGTATTTATGTGTCTCAGTATCTATGTGTAACCTTGTATGTCTATAATAATAATAATAAATCTAATAATAATAATAATAATAATGTTTATTTAGACACTCGAATAATAGTAGAAACAATTCTCTAAAGTGTTCAAATAATGTTAAAAAAATAACTATAATAAAAGATGTTTCTTTATATAATCTATATGTAACTAATAGTTACCGCTGTACCTATGTGTGTGTGTGTGTCTATGTAACTATGTATTGATAAGCCTATGACCCAGTGCTCTCTCTCTCTCTCTCATTGCCATAGTAACAGTTTGTTGTTTACATACATATAACCCCTAGAGACCTAGAGATTAACACTGATGTGAAGCCAGACACAGCTACATCTCAACATGCAATGTTATAGCTCAATACTATGCTGTGTGTATATATATATATATATAAACTGCCTGTAAGTTAACTAAGGCATCAAACACATGGGTTATAGGACGCGGATTTAATATCTCAGGACCAATAAAATTGATCTTAAATAATAATTATAATAATATTAAAAGTCATTTTTATATTAATGTGTACAAAAATGTTTCGGCTCTCGTTAAAACCATGGATGCCTTAACATTAGAGAGGCTTCATCATGCAAATGTTTACTTAGTATTATAACTATACGCATATGATTGTATTTATATGTTGATAAGTATTAGTTTTCAAAGTATTTGTATATAACTACCTTTTTAACCTTTAACCTATCCCAGCGCATTTGTGTACTCTGCGCTTTCGAATTCCATATAACATTTCTCCATCCTTTTCTGATCATAGTGGCTCTCGTTGCTTTTACAATATCCATGCCAGTACACTCAACACCATTATAACTACCTAGTAGCACTAATATCACATACCTAGTCAATAGTAGGATACTGTTTCAAACCCGGACCCATACAATAGGTCCTAAATAATATTCAGAAGTGATCTCGTATAAGTGTATCGAAAATGTTAGGATGTCGTCATACCTTAACACGAGAGCGGCTTCAATTGCCATTTACTTATAAGTAAAAACTTCATCTAAGTTACTGGATGGGACAAAATAACAATAACCACATCCTTCATTCTTTTAGTGTTGTTCAATTATTCTATGTATTTGTCAATAATCATAGACAAATATCTGAGAATAATATCTGTGTGTTATCGCCAGCACTTATTTATACTTTATCCTTTCAACGGTAACCAGATATCGTGTGTAGTGTAAACTCTACTATATATCAATAATTAATAACATTAATATGTATTATCATTGTGCCCCAGATTAATAATCTCAGATTACCCCCCACGAAATCAATGGTATCCTTTCAACTATATATTTCCTTATAATAATATTTATTTATTGAAATCACAAATATATATATTGAATACAATACAAATAGCGGATACAAATAGACCCCTAGAGAAGTCATAGACTTATACATGTTATAGATAACTGTGAGAGGCCTGGATAATACAATACAAATTGTAACATTTTTGTTTCTTGTATTTTGATTTATCGTTTATTAAGTTCTTGATAAACACGAGAGAATCCTGATAACAACCCTCTTAACTAAACCCCTCAACAATACTGATAACACCCCCCCTACAGGAATACGCTGTGAATTGTTCCGACATCTCATTTAAGCGGGTGTGGTCTCACGTTGACATCTTTGCTTTCGGGCACTTCTGGGGCTGGGCGCTGCGAGCCCTTCTCATCAGACACTACGGTATCTGTTGGACTGTCAGCATCACTTGGGAACTCACAGAGGTCAGTGAAGGGAATCAGGGTACCAGTCATTTCATATCCAGTCAATATTGATATATTAATATATATATATATATATATATATATATATTATATATTGAAGTAAAATTGATTTTGTTGTACGAAATGATAGGTATTCACATAAACTAGTATCTGTTAATGCAGTGTGCAGTGTGTAGTGTAGTGCAGTGTGTAGTGCACCAGGCATATACAGACATAGACATATACATTGACATACCAATAGTGATCAATAGTTAGTGTGTAGTACACTCTACTTGTTATCTATACTTAGTATATTCAATAATCAATAATGTCTCTTCAACTTTTATTTATCAGTTCATATATTATAATAGTTATATGGTGTGATAACTTAATGCATATGATCACAAGGGATACAAAGTACATTTGATACTTACCTTTTCGTAGCACTGAAATATATCACGGTACAAATCTCTAATTATCTAATTCTAGTTTAGTTTACCTCAACTCATACAAATAGTATTAATATAATCATTATAATGTGGGTGATTATGCTCTATAAAAAGAAATAATTCCTATTTATTTTCCACTATATTATCTTCTATATATATATATATATATATATATAGATTATCACCTAATTTGATATTATACTTTAAATGAAAATTAATAATAAATTTAAAAAACACTACACTAAGTATTTATGTTTATTATAGTCTCCTGTTATTATATAATTAGCGTCAGTTGAATCTAGTGGGTGTAGTGGTTACACCTAGCCACCTTTAACATCTTCATACCCTTGACACGTTAACTCTACCCGATATACTATCCCGTAGAACTTATAACTCTACCCTTAAGAGTAACTTTCCCCTACTCCTACACCTAATCTATAACTAAATTCCCTTAACCTTTCCCCTACTCTTATTCTATAGATAACTTAACCCTCCGCCTCCTCTTAGACTATTTCTAAGTGTGTGATGTTGTAACCGTTAAGATGATCTATTGACAGATGCTTGTACCAACTTAATACATTTTGTAACTGTAATCTATTACTATAACTGTAATCTGTCAAATCTACACAAATCGCAAATTAACTTATCCCTAACCTAGTCCCTTTCCCTAAACTTAAACCCTATCCCTAAACTTAATCCCTAAACTATAACCTAATCCCTAAACTTAAACCCTAACCCTCTTTAACACCCCCCCCAGATGACCTTCGCTCACCTGCTACCTAACTTCGCCGAGTGCTGGTGGGATGCGCTCATCCTCGACGTGCTGATCTGTAACGGTGTCGGTATCTGGTTCGGCATGTTCATCTGTAAGCAACTCGAGATGCGCAACTACCACTGGGAGAGCATACTGTTAGTATTCTCCACCATCACTTGCTCATCTCCATTTGATCGCGTGGACTGCTTCTCACCACCACCGCCACTACCACCGCCACCACCGTCGCCACCATCACCGCCACCAATACTATTCGTACCACCACCCCGTCTAGGGACATTCACAGCACTACCGGCAAGATCAGGAGAGCCTGTCTTCAGTTCACCCCAGCCAGGTAATCACGCCTCTAACTCCGCCCCCACCCACCGCCCCCCCATTCTATCCCGCCCCTTCTTATCATCGTGGAGTCGCGCGCGTGGTATCTATACGATCTATCCGTAGACTGACAGCTGCCTGATCTATCTCCTATCTCCTGTATTAATCTTTCTTATCTATTTGCACGTATATTATCAGTAGTAGTCTTCTCTATCAGTAGAATTGTGATTATTTTCAACCTTTTTGATATTATATTCTTTTAAATGTTCTAAATTATGCATTTATATATATATATATATATATATATATATATTTATATTATGGATAATTCTAAATATTAAATGTAAAATTTTACTTACAATTTACTTATTAATTTCAAGTAAATAGTCTGCTAAATTCAACTATTGTTTATTTCCTAATCGTATATTTATTGATTTCATTAGCAATCCTACCATGATTCTAATGATGACTATTAATTATAAACATTTACGTCTGCTATTTGTATCGGTGATTCTTATTGGCTAAAACTAAATGTCAATTCCTATTCTCATAACTGCGTAATCGATATGTTCAAATTCGTATAATCTCCGCATAATTGATATAGTCTCAACATAATACCCGGGCAATTATGAATTACTAATGCCATGCATCGTAATATATTTATAAATAATTTGTTTAAATGATTATTATTGTGGGTACTTTTTAATTTCTATTTCTATTATATTATTTGTATTATTTTAATAGAATAAGATCATATTTTATGAACATGAATGAAATATTTAAAAAATTAAAAAAAAATTCAACAAATTTGATTACATTATATAAGTATTATGGTTATATATACTCATATACTAAATTACCTTATAAAGAATGAATTAATTCACAGAAGGAATCGATCTTCCCATACGATACATTCAATAATCCAATATTGCATTACAAATACCAACTACTCGCTAACGAATGATGTATAGAATGTTCTATTCAATAACATATTTTTTTTCGTTAAATTATTCGTAAAAATCAATCGCAGACGCGTATCTTATTCTATGATTGTTGTGACCTCGCTTACTAAACGCATGCCCCGCCGACTTTAACGCCTACTTCTGTGGCCGTGTCACACGCGCGCGTGGGCTAATACTCTCTCCTTCGTACACAGTTGGGCTCCGGTACGATGGATGGACTCCAACTCTTTCTTCATGCGATTCATAGCCTTCTCGATACTCGTGGTCGTCTGGCAGGTTATCATCGCTAACGCATATGTATAGATAGTTATTAAATAGATTAAATAGTTATTAATAGAAAGAACGGGTCCCGTTAACATTTCCGACGGAAATTCGTTTAGAAATTCAACTGAAATTAAAATGTATTTATATTTCTAATACCGCATGTCTGTGTTTTATGTACTTATTTCATTATGGTTTAGTAGTAACATAATATTTAACTAAAACCTTTATTATAATATAGAAATAATCTTCATCATTACAATTAAATACTAATACTATTGATTACTTATACTATAAATTGATGTCATTGGAGACTTGGTTAAAATAGAAATAACTTTAATAGTATATTTGGTTACTTATTAGTTATATTTTTAAATAATTTAATTACTAATCCAATTAATAATTCATATTGTTAAATATTTATTTATATATAAATATTGTAAAAGGAATTAAATATATTCAGAAATTAGATATTTTATATATAAATGTTAATTCAATATTATGAAATATAGTTGTTAGAGAGAAGTAGGTGATGATCAAATTTGCTTAGTTAGAATAATATTTTTTTTATTTCATTCTATAAAATGAATCAATATATCTCGTTTTATAATAAGATATTTCTTTTTTATATACTCTTATCTGTACTAGTAGTATGATGATTATTATTGTTATAGCAAAATGTATAGCTTTTATTTCATACCCATGTTCTATTGTTAGTTACATTACATATTCTACACTCGATGGGATACAAATTAATCTAATAATGTTTTATTTCATCTAAATATCCACCGATCGCTTATCATCACTTCTATAGAATGGAACGTCAATGTATGCGTGTACTATTAGAACAGTAGATATAATAGAGAATAGATAGTTATCTAGAACAGTAGATATAATAGTGAATAGATAGTTATCTACCCCATGTATGCTACCCTAGGAAGCATACCATATTTGTATGGCGGTTCAATGTGGCTATTATTGTCGAATATATTAATTATTTTCCTTATACTAATATGTTAAACACAATCTCTTCGCTATTGTTTACTTATAACTATATAAATAGCGAACCCATATACAACTGCACCGAAGTAACTCGTCTTAGATACTCTCTATAGGTACTCGCTGCAAGTACACTTAGCCTCGTCTTAACTCTTTCGCATGCTCGCGTTACAGTTGGTCGATCTGAATACTTTCTTCTTGAAGCATTTCTTTGTGTTTGAAGCCAGCCATCCTATCTGTATCAGTCGTCTACTACTATTGGCTATCATCTCAGCGCCCTCTATCAGGTAATGACTATTATACTCATTATTTTAATTATACCAAATATTTGTCAGAGTATTCAATGCCATGCATTCGTTCCTTAGCCAACCTATTATAGTTATGTACTCGTTTGTATTTGTTATCACCCTTAATAATTGAATAATAAAAATAATCAATATTTATGTTTACACTTATATAATTTATTAATTATGAAATATCCGATATAAATAGTATAAATTTGTAATAAAATTGATATATTAACATCCATATTAATATATATATATATATATATATATATTTGATAATTTATTTAATTATAATAAGGAGTATTATACAATTAAAGTATTTGATTTATTTAAATGTTTGAAATTATAACTAGTAATATTCAAATTTAATATTTAATGTTGTACAACTCTTT
Source organism: Osedax fenrisi (assembly GCA_964019155.1). Taxonomy (NCBI): domain Eukaryota; kingdom Metazoa; phylum Annelida; class Polychaeta; order Sabellida; family Siboglinidae; genus Osedax; species Osedax fenrisi. Next base: position 21,440,904 of record OZ025243.1, on the reverse strand, counting down.
TTGATGTATATGGAATACTTATTAAGGAGTAATGGTTACATTTTTATCTCTAGAAAATTACTTTAATTTCGTGTATCAACATACAAATATATATAACTTCAAAACCATAAATATTCTATTATTACGAGTTGAATGTATATTGAAATATACTGTATATTATATATTTAAATTATATTTGACCAGTATAATATTAATATATAAACATACATAATTTGTATATAGCTTTTTTATAATGAAATTGACATGTCGATATTATAGTATATAAATGAATAGAAATAGATCATTGTATAATTAAATTATTTATCAAAATAATATTTTATGAGTGCGTAAATAAACAATTAAATTTAAAAAAAAATAACTTTTTATAAAAGTTTTAAAAAAAGCATTCATTCACGTATTAGTAAAATAAGATATTGAAAGATATTAAACAAAAATGATCACTAAATATTAATTTATATATTTATAATGAAAATATATGATATACATATTTTAATGTGATATAAAATAAAATAAATGCATATTACAGATCTTGGTGGTTTTTAATTAGTATTATTTGAGGGGTATGAGCCCTCTATTTTTATGTAAAATAATTTAAAAAACCCTTATTTTTTAAATTAAACTTATCATATAAATCAATTATCCGTCATTTTATGTAAAAAGTATATAATAACTCATTATAAATAAAACATTCTTAAATATATTACTCGATATTTCTACAATTTAAAAAATGTCAAAACTCTTATAATATGTAAACATTTATTATTTATTTACCTCATAAATATGGCACTATTCATTATGCATATTAACCCTTGAAATCAAATATATCTTATTTCTCAATAATTACTTATTATTTAAATTTCACTATTTTATTTATTATTTATTAGTTGATTAGTTAACATAATATTACATTATCGATACGCAGTGATGGGCACTATCACGACTTTTCACGATCGCCGATCGTCGATCAATTTCGTCGATCATTTTCTAACGATCGTTGATCGTCGATCTTTTTACTCAATCATTTTTTAACGATCGTCGATCGTGTAATTATTTTGATCGTCGATCTCGATCATCGATCGCCGATCGTGGATCTCGATCGTATTATTATATAAGCGTATGAATTCCGGGCTTCTGCATGAACCACTAATAATCCACGCAGTATTCGCGAGTACTCACCCATTCACGCCGTCATATCAATATATTTATATATATATATATATACCAATGTATCTTTTTTACTAATGTAATCGTAATATTTTACCGCGCGAGACATGCAAGATCAAACAATACGTTTAATTATCTACTCTATAATAGAGTCTCTACGCCAAAAATGAGTCAAACTGTCAATTTCCCTGTGGTCGTATTATATAGGACTATAACTTTACTTAGATTTAACGATTATTTTTCATTTGAGTATTCTATCAATAGTGCCATTATAGCAATAATATATAACCCAAAATGTAAGTTAAATTGGTTAAGTAATTACGTAGAAGAAAAAGATATGTTGTTATCTATATTTAGGAAATATGTTAATAGACATATCCCAGATAACGAGGTTTATATAACTACACCAGAACAAAGCAAAACTAATTCAGATGAATTCTATGTTATTGATGATAATGGACCATCCACTTCTAAATCAACGGTATAAATAGAAATAATTAATTATATAAATAGTAAAAATACTAATTTAGATATGCTAAATAATTATCCTATTATACAAATGTTATTCATAAAATACAATTCTATACTCCCATCATCCGCGCCGGTGGAAAGAATATTTAGTATTTCTACCAATATAAAAAACCGAAACGCAATAAACTAAATGATACTAACTTTGAATTGTTAGTTCTATTGAAAGAAAATTCATTATATTAATATTATTTTATTATTAATTTGATCGTATTTCATCATTTTCATAAATAAAAGTTATTATTATATCCCCTATTTTGTTATTTCTTGATATAAATATATATAAATTATGTTTAAATTTTTTTCACGATCGTCGATCGCGATCAGTTGCTGACGATCGTCGATCATTTTACTCGATCATTTTCTAACGATCGTCGATCATTTTCAAACGATCGACATACGTATAGAAACTTTTACATATTTTATATTCTAGTTATTATATAAATATATATAATATAATAATACTATTAATCTATTATAACACGATATATTATATATTATTATTATAATTATTATTATATTTTAAAAGGTTTTTTATGCCATACCGAAGAGCTCATTAGCTGTCAATCAAAATATACAATTAAACTTACGATGACCATTAATTTCATTTTAGAAAGCATATCTAATAATGTATATCAATACTTATGTATTTCATAAATATACATTAAATGAACATATTTGTATTTTATGTTATATGTATGTTAATTCATAGTATACTCACACATATATATATATATATATATATATATATATATATATATATATATATATATATATCTATAATATAGTATACTCGTATATTTATTATTATATATAAATTAATAATATAGTATGGTGTATTATATATAATATAAACATACGTGACTTATGTGTGTATATACTATGTATTAACATACATATAACGTATATCATACAACCCAAATACATTCATTTAGTGCATATATATGATATATGTAGGTAGTGTTATATATATATATATTAATATATACCCAACCATAGCCATGGTAGGTATATCAATAGTACATCATTTATTTAATAATCCTCATATATTGTAAAATCTCACAAGTTTTGAGAATATATGAATTTGTATATACAAATAAATTAAATTTGTAACAAACAATGTCGTAACTTCTTCTAGAAAATGTGATGACTCACAATGCAGCGTAATGTCATGTTAACCTTAGTTCCATAACTACTATCTCCCTTTATTCATAATAATTATATATATATATATAAACAAAATATATATATATAAAATATATATATATATATATATATATATATATATATATATAATAAATTAAAAATATCTATATATGTATATTCCTGTAGCTAAAATTTTATATTTTATTATTTTCTAAGCTAATACTATTATTACTGATAAATTAAAATATATACTTCGATCTTGATTTTTTCAATATATATTTTATGATACAAATAATAATCTACAAATTATATTGCATATACAATAATACTATTTTCAGAGTATATAGAAAATAAGGTCTAGGTCTAAATAATCAGAATATGATATTTATCTATTTAATTACATTATTAAACAAGGAATAATGTTCACAATAAACCACCTAAAAAACATAATAACTAAATAAAATTGACATAAAAATCAGGAATATTATAGCTTAGTAAGATTATAATTCATTCATGTAAAACTATAATGACCTATATTGAATTATAGTTGGAGCTATGATATAGCTTACTACCCACTGTGCAAGACATCCCCATCTATTAACATGGCACGAGTATTAAATCACATTATTATATTCAAAGCGCACCTATCCACTTAAACTGAAATAAACAACTGTAATATAAATATTTAAATTGAAGTCTTGAGTAAAATTTAAGGATAATTTATAATTTTATATTTGATGATAGTTTTAAATTTATATATATATATATATATATATATATATATATAGACAATATAATAGACTATATAAAGACTTATCAACTATCAACATTAATATCGGATATAAATAGTAGTCCTAGTTGAATGAATTATTGAAATTGTTATTTAAATATATACTACCCCTAAATAATTAAAGATTACTATTTTAACAATATAATAACTAGAATTTACGCCCATTTTCAATCGGCACCACAATAACTAAACATTACCTATGACCACCTACTACAGATACATACATAACTATATCACTGACACACACACAGACAATACTACATCTACGTGACAGACCCTCAGTGCATGCGACTGGGTACGCAGTGTTGGATGTTCTTGTTAGTATCTCCCCCTGGTAGCGGTATTAGTACTAACCTATATAGGCCGCGTAAACTCGTTAATTTCTCGTAACCTACGCGTTTATATTGTGGCTTTCTCGGTCATGAAATTAGTTATCATACCGTATCAGCGTTGATGCCACACACACACGTGTGAACGTATGCTATAGATCCGCGCCTTACTCGTATCAGATATATATTTCTCTTTCTGGTGTATTATTCACACGAGTCTAAAAAAGACTCCTTTATAGGCCTCAAAGGAGCAGTTTTTATTATATTCACAAATAATTTTGTATTATATATGTTATTCAAACTGTTTCTTTTAAAAAATAAACTCATTTAATTTCGTATCTGTAAAACTTTCACGCGCTTTCATACGCGATAAATAATTGATCCCATACGATATGGGTACATTTACCAAAGATTATAGATAATGCGCCGGGTGATGGCGTTATTTTATAAAATCTGAGTCATGTAAACATCTTATACAGTCTGTGTATCTAATGTGACGTGTTCACCCAACCGTGACCGTAGTAGGTATAGCAATAGTACAGCAGTTATTTAAAAATATTCGGCTATCATAAAATGTCACAAGTTTTGAGAATATATACACAAATTGAATTTGTTACAAACAATGTCGTAACTTCTTCTAAAAAATGTGATGACTCCTAATGCAGCGTAATATCATGTTAACCTTAGTTCCATAACTACTATCTCCCCTTATTCTTTATAATTAACTACTATCTCCCCTTATTCTTCCTAATTAATTACTATTTATCCTTATTCTTCCTAATTAACTACTATTTATCCTTATTCTTCCTAAGTAACTACTATCTAGTCATGTTAATCTTATTTCACTGGCACATTACATCAATAGATTCATCACATTCACTGAAGCCATCATTTGTATGAAGTTTGGTCTAGATCTGTTTAAACAGACACAGGTCTGGTATGTGATAGGCTGGGTTCTTACTCTGGTTAGTGCAATAAATCTTAATAACTACTACTACTATTACCACTACTATTACCATTAATACAACTAATACTACCACTGCTATATTAGGTTGTCAGTAGTATATGCTGTGTATACTTGTGCGTCTACATGGCCATGAAAACTGAGGTTGTTATCCTATTGTAATTATCATATTTAAGAAGGCGGAGTATAATAAATCGAATATATAGGAAAAAGTGCTCAAATATTTCATATTATTTTTTATAATATATTAATAATACTCATTCCTGTCACTATATGTTTAATATAAATATTTATTAAATTAGACCTAACTTATAATATGTATTCTAAATATATTGAAAATGTAATTTAGAATATGCATCATTTATAATATTATTATAAATTATGCGAGTATGAATAATGAAAGATCATTATTCAGAGTAATTCAATTTTAAAGATAATTATTTATTTTAATGATTATATGAATATATAAATATTTAATCTAATAATAATTAGGATTCTATGTATTCCACCTGCTACAATATTATACCAATCACCGGTTATACACTATCTAAAATGTAAAATCCTACTTAAATACTATATTATAATAAAGCAATATAAATAAACTTTAAATTATTTAAAATCAATCTTATATTTTAATAAAATAATTTAATTTATTTATAATATATTTTTTCTCTGATATAATTTGATTATTATAAGCCTAACTATTATGTTAAGCCCTACTATTAACCGTATACATATGTATAAAATATTCTATACATTACGATATGGTTATTTAAATCTATACATCACCACGATAATAGCGTTGCGCGTAGAATACCCACCCTCTACCTACCTTCTACCTACCCTCTACCTACCCTCTACCTACCCTCTACCTACCCTCTATCCATCCTCTACCTATCCTCCTCTACCTACCCTCTACCTACCCTCTACCTCTACCCATCCTCTACCTACCCTCTACCCATCCTCTACCTATCCTCCTCTACCTACCCTCTACCTACCCTCTACCTACCCTCTACCTACCCTCTACCTACCCTCTACCCATCCTCTACCTATCCTCCTCTACCTACCCTCTACCTACTCTCTACCTATCCTCTACCTACCCTCTACCTACCCTCTACCTATCCTCTACCTACCCTCTACCTACTCTCTACCTACCCTCTACCCACCCTCTACCCATCCTCTACCTATCCTCCTCTACCTACCCTCTACCTACCCTCTACCCATCCTCTACCTATCCTCCTCTACCTACCCTCTACCTACCCTCTACCTACCCTCTACCTACCCTCTACCCATCCTCTACCTATCCTCCTCTACCTACCCTCTACCTACTCTCTACCTATCCTCTACCTACCCTCTACCTACCCTCTACCTATCCTCTACCTACCCTCTACCTACCCTCTACCTACCCTCTACCCACCCTCTACCCATCCTCTACCTATCCTCCTCTACCTACCCTCTACCTACCCTCTACCCATCCTCTACCTATCCTCCTCTACCTACCCTCTACCTATCCTCTACCTATCCTCCCCTACGCCTAATGTACTAAGTATCGCCCCCTCGCGACAGAAAACCAAACTAGAAGGCAAGCTGAAGAGTAAAGTGGACAAGATGAACAAGCTACAGACCGCCGCAGCCGACATTCTCGAAGCCAAGACTCCGCAGATGAGAGGAGACTGCAAACCTCAACAGCCTAGACGCAGGAACATGCGCGACTGAACACTCGTCGCGGTTCACTGACCACGACGCTAGCGACTACCTGCGTGCGCGCGCTCATTTCTATTATATAAAAACTTACATTGTTGTTGTTGTCGTCGATGTCGTTGTTGTACATTGTTTTCATATTTTTTAATAAACAGTATAAACGACCACCTCGCTGTGTTCACTAATGTAGATTAGCCTTTTCGGTCAAACGAGATCGCAATACACGATGATATATGACATTATTTAATTAGAATACATGATATTATATATTAGGATATATTAAATTGTATATTATATGAGATAAAGTATCTAAAGGGTAGATAAGATAGCGCAGTGTTTAAATGTGAAAAACATTACAATATTATAAAAAGTGTTATTATATAATATTACTCTAACATTTTATTTAATATCGGTCAAAGAAATGTAATTTATCTAGAAATAATTTAAAAGCTCTTTTATTATATTAATATTTATAAAATTAATTATTTATTGTAATCTAACACCCTAAATGGTATAAATTAATTTATAATTTACATATTTAATAAATATTATTATACTACTGATTTAAAAACATATATGTTTACTTTAGTTTAAAAAGTACCTTTTATGACTTTATTTTTATTTATTAAATACACTTTTTATTTGTAAAAAAGTTAAATCATTTTACTCAGAATGTGTTTCACAGGAATAATTATTGTTCTACATTTTAACTACCTATGTACACATAGTATACTATATATATAATATATAACTATTATATAGATAATTTATTTGCTATATATAACAATTTAAAAAAAATAAAAGTAAGATTGTATATGTATATAAATATATTGATTTTCAATGATACACAATAATTCTATAGAAATGTAATGATATATCTATATAACCGTACTATACAAATGTAATATGAATTTGTATGTATATTTTATATACGATATGTTATTAATAGCTAGGAAAGATTCATAGAAGCATATACATATGTATAATACAACAAAGAGTTCAATACATAAAGTATTTTTTATCTAATATGAATATTAAATGGAGTATATATTTCCTATCTATTAACATGTAAGTGTATTTTTTATTATAAATATGACTATATACTATATAATGCATAGTATGCCTTAAAATGGAGTGAAGTATTCAAAAATGGTGCATTTTGATAACATAATTTTTGAGACTTCCACATTTTTTAGGAGGCACCATTTTCTGTGCCATCAGTTTGAAATATTAGCCTTTATTTAATACATATTTTTTTAAATAATATAATTATTAGTCCTTACTTTTATATTATGTTTTTAATGCATGTATACTTTACATAATACATAGAATTTTTTAATATTATAAAAATTAACAATAAATGTATTTAAAAAATAAAAATTTCTTAAAAAAAAATTCAAGCCAGGAATGTTATCATAATCTAAGAAATTTTAATTATGTATATTTTAATAAATAAATATAATATGTATTTAATAAATATGTTATTAGAATAATGAATAAAATAATGAGTTTTATATAAGGTATATGTACCCCATTATAGAATTTATATCTCCCCTAGTTTGTGGATCAATTTGTTTAATATTTTGAATATTAAATAATTATATATCATTATGATTAAATAAATAATCATTGTAGATAATACAAATTACATACATTCCTTCTTAGTGTACAATGTACAATGTACATTGTACATTAGGGTAGCCCATTTTGGTAACTTTTTTAGTTCCATTCATAGAAAAGTGTCATTTCGCTCGGAATAACTCCTTTTAATCATTCCAGATATAATTTAAAAAAAAATTGAAAACCGATAAAAATTCAGAAAACAAAACCATATTAAAAAATAGATAGGAATTTACATTGACAAATTTACGAACAAAATTTAAATTACAGATATATAAAAGTAAAAATTGTGTACAAGTAATAATTTAGCATATGTTGTACCTCCTTAAAAAATATTAAAATTTTTTTAAAATAATTAAATCGATCTACGGAAATTTTAATTTAATTTTTAAATCGAAAAAAAAAATTATCAATGGAATAATAAAAAAATAAAAATTATATTATATATTTTCTATCATCATTATATGAATATAAAATATAATAGCATATATTTATTCAAAAAATAACTTTTATTGAGCATTTTAACAACAAATAAAAGTTGGGGTAAACTAGTCGTAAAAAAATTTGTGTTAGAAAAATAAATATTTTTATTATTATACCTCATATGTATCAATTATAGGCTCACAGCAAAGTTTGATCTTTAATTAAAATAATTTATCAAAAAAATAGTCGAATTAAAATAAATTGAAAAATTAAAATAATATGAATTAATTTGAAATTTTTTACGAAGATTTTGACTTTATTAATATTATAATATATGTATACATGTATTTGCCAAATATTTTATAACACTTGCATAAATATATAAAATACATAAGAAAAATTGTCTATTTATAGAAATTTACATTGTAAAATAAATTCAAATATTTCTTCATTAAATTTTAAATTGTTTTTAAATTATTTTAAGTGCTAATAAATAAATAATTTAATGCTTTATCAATATTACATATTTTTTGATGAAACTTCGTAAATATGTTTATTATGGCATTTATGACCACCTACTGTAAGCGAGCTAGCAAAACTTTCAAAAACGGGCTACCATATTGTATATGCCTGTTGCTACGGTATCTCCTTAACGATGCACTGAACATTATTATATATTACAAAGGAATAGACACAGTATTATTAATACATTTATTCTCGCTAAGATACACGATATCGTGTATCAACAAGTTGTGTGGGAACTTCTGGTTGGGTAGGCGGAGTGGGGTTGGTTACCAGTGGTAACCTACCACTACCACCGCTATCGAGTGGGGTGCCGGTTATTATATAGGGTGAAGTCAGACTACCACCACTACTTTTAAGGAACAGGTTGATATATTCTATTCGGGTATGTAGATTGGAGTTACGACTACCACCACTATTAAGGAATACCGGTAAACTCGGACCACTTTTGAATAGGATTCGGCCATTTTAAAATAACTATATATATAGTATACTTCTATAATATGGGTTAAAGCATAAAAGTGGTCCGAGTTTTCTTCAAAAGTGGTCCCAGTTTACCTGGTCCGAGTTTACCGGTACCCCTATTAAGTAGCCATTTATGTGGGTACGTAGAGTGTCAACGTTTCAGCGTCTACGTCCGCCATTTGATTCATGTAAAATCGCGTCTCCTCACAGTCTATTGACTTTGTTCGAGTTCAAACCTATCTACTTTTATATTTAGTGACCATGTAAGAAACTACAGAAACATTTCAAAAAGTAATCTACAATTGATCATCAATTCTGTATATTATTATATATCTAGTCATAATACATCTTTATCGAATTACATATTTTATGATAATTTTAATGACGCATTACGATATTCCCTTGATGCACATTCACCTTTAATAATTAGTACAAATAAATATGGTTCATTTAAGAATGACCATGTTCTTCTAATGAGAATACTTCGCTACCATCAGTTGAAATTCAAACGAATAAAACGTTATACTAATTTTTAATCTTTCAAATAGGGGAGAGAACGGAGTAGTGGCCGATAATGTATATGCCTCAGCATAATTCTAATATATCGATAAATATTGAAGTTTAATATCTTAGTTTTTGTTTGAAATAGCTATAAATCATATAGATCTAGAATACTATTATTTCACTTTTATATATTAGTGAATAATATTAACGATTTATTAGGCATTCAAAAATGCATAAAAAAGCATTAAAATAAGGCTAGTCTGGGATAGTGGCCGCTATTATCAGAATATGCAATAGGTGTCTCGTAATGTATTCGATTTATATTTTTTTTAATTATGTAATATTATATAATTATATTTATGATGCCTACGCACATCATTTGATTCAATGATTTAATTATATATACACATACTCTTACATATTAATAAGCATACAAATATATAATCATGTTTTTGTCAAAATTTGACAACAAATTATTATGTAATAAATTAGAGTAATTAATTAATTATTTAAAAAAAAATTACTTTATATTATAGACATTTTGATTATCTAAATATTGTATATAGAACTTTTTTCCTATTTAGCACCATTTACTCGTTAATTAAAACGACCACTACCCCATTCCCTCCCCTATATAAGATATTTGTACAGGAAAAAGTTATCAGCAGCAAAATCTTCCTTCTATACTGTTAAACTTAATAAGTATGACACTTCTTCCAAAGAAGCTTTTAACTTAGCTATTTATCTAATTGGTAAAACTCGAATACAAAATTACAAGATGGTTCTGATGATAATCTGTGTTCTTTATTTGCTTACTTTTTTTAAGATAAAGTTTTAAAAATAATAGAAGATATTCCTAGATTCTATTTATTTTGAAAGTCCACCCATTACCTCTGATACTCATTAGTCTTGTTTTAATTTAATTTAATACATTTTTATAACCAACCCACTTACTCTATTATACTTTCTCTCATGTATTTTTTGAAATCCAATTTCCCACATCCCAGCAAACAATATATTCGACGCTTTTGGACGCACATGCGTTAAGGTGAGCCGGTTGTCTCAGAATAGCATGTCTCACTTAATCAATGAAACTACATAGAACTTGAAACATAGTACCATTTTTTTTGATTTGATTATGTTTAGGCATTTCCCTGGCCATTTGAAAAATGACCAAAAATTGACAAAAAAATAAAAAATTCTACTATTACCTATATGTAACTCACGTTAGGTGTCGCTACTTTTTATACTATATTTTAAATTAATTAAATTAAATAATATTTAATTTAGATCTAAATACAACTTCGTGATAGGGGAATTATGTCTAATACGGGCCACTTTTTATGTTATCAAATAACTTTTTTATTTATGATTATAAATTAATGAAATTTTATCACGATTTAGATATTATAAACGTCAATAACATTACAATTTCAATTTTTGTAAAAATGTTATGTATCGTCGAAAATGTGCCCGGCCCGTATTGCAAACAATGTTTGTAATACGGGCCAGGTGGTTTTAATACGGGCCGGGTAAAACATCCAATAGATGGCGAAAGTAGTTATAATTTTTCAACCAATAAAATGAATTGTTATATTGATGATACAATTTTCACGCTATAAGAATACTTATCACACATACTTTAATTTATTTCAGTGATTTAAATTTATTTACACCATAGTGAACTAAAGGCAACCTACTAATGTAACCTATGTATCTAGTAGATATTATCTACGTTATTTCTATATATATATATATTTCTAGTAGATATTATCTACGTTATTTCTATATATATATATAGGAATAAAATAAATAATAGATTACATAATTTAATTTAAATAAGTGGTAGTAGTTGTAGTAGTAGTAGTAGTAGTAGTAGTAGTAGTAGTAGTAGTAGTAGTAGTAGTAGTAGTAGTAGTAGTAGTAGTAGTAGTAGTAGTAGTAGTAGTAGTAGTAGTAGTAGTAGTAGTAGTAGTAGTAGTAGTAGTAGTAGTAGTATACTTTAATGTATATTATTAGTAGTTTATATATTTAAAATACGAGGGTGACATATTTAAGTAGTATTAGGTTATTATTTAAAAACATTATTTGATCTAAACCTAAAATATATACAAGTAACACATCTTAACATTTATTATATGTATTGTATTGTATTTATTATAATTAATGTGTGTCATTAATTTATTTAAATTTAAATTCATTTTTTGAACACAAAATATGATAATTAATATATTTGTTATATATTTAATACGGAAATATAATTATTAAATGATCTTATTATCGATTACTAATATGTATTATTATTAATATATTGTGAGGGTATACCTTTAAGTATATAAACTTAATAGATAAGTGATTATATATACTACTTATAAACCTAATACCATCTAGGAACTGTTTAGCGTTCCTAGATGGTATTTGGTGTAGACGTATTCGGTGAACATGTTTCATTAATAAAGTTATATTTATAATAAATATATTAATATGAATATCAATGTAATGTTAAAATATACGATACATGTAAAATATATTTATAAACTAAATATCGATTTCTATAGAAATCAAATGAATCAAAATGTATTGCATAATAAGATGTTGAATTGTATGGCGAATTTTAATTGTATTATTGATTATTAATAGAATAGTATTTATAATTTTAAATATAAAATAAAACTTTTCACTGAACTATATGTTATAATGTGTGCCTGTATATCGAACGTCGTTAGGCACACATAATATATATATATATATATATATATATATATATATATATATACATATATATATATATATATATATATATATATATATATATATAATATCTATACATTAATAATATTACGATGCATTATATATTTCTATATATTGTACAGTATGCAGGATATAGCGAATTTAACAATATTAAAATATAATTAAAAAATATAAACTAAAAATATAAACTAAATTTATTAATTAATTATATATGTTTTGTATTAGTGAATATTATTCACTGAATACATTTGAAAATGGTGTATAAAATATGAAATAAATAAAATAGAAATAACAATGACAAAATTTAACAATACAATTTAATAAATTCTATAGAATATCGATAGAGCGTAACTTTAATTGTTCTATATGACGTATACTATTCTGAATGTAAACATTCATACGTATGTTAGACTATGTTACATTTTATAATTATTTTCTATCAACTGACTTAGGAAATTAATGTAACGCTGTAAATATATACAACCTATATGTAGAATAATATGATATAAAATCAAATAATAATGAATGGAAATTAGGAATGAGATAACATTCATTATGTATTGACAAATATATATATATATATATATAATTATTATAAATTATGTATTATAAATAATATCATATAATCATAAACATATAATTGTTAACATAAACTATTTACCAAACATATGGTTTATAATATTAATAACATAGAAACAATAATACATTGTATACATTATATATTATTAATACACACATTAATAAATCAGTAATTCACATTATAATTACTTCAAATGAAATACATTGTAACATCTATAGATCTACGTATACGACTTTCTTTCACAATTATATTATAAACAAACAATGCACATAAATATAATTGCTGCCTCGCTAGATATATAGTATATGCCATCTCGATGAGCTAACAATAATTTCCGATCTCACTAATTTTAGATAATATTAATTATACTGTATATTAAAATGTACATTATGCTTTAATACTTATTATACTACTTATTAAATACTATTATATTATATTATATCATTATATATACTTATTATATTATATCAATTATATTTCAATATAATATTTATCGATTATAATCGATAATTATAGATATAGATAGATACCAATTATGATTTTATTATTTAATATTAAAATTGATACACTGACATAATTATAAATAATATCACATTTACAAAAGTTATATATATATATATATATATATATATATATAAATATTTATATGAGCATGTATCTATGCGTATACATATTTGGTTATATATATAATACAATCGTACATATACGATTACACATATTCACTCTCATATATTCAAATATATGTACAATATTATAAATGCATATATATTTAAACATATAATATGCCTTTATATATCAATACATATGGATATTCGTATATGAGTATATGCGTATACAGTGTATATGTATATGTATATATTAACATACAACGTGTAATAATCATATATATTAGAATACCTAATTGTAATTTCTATGATAATAATGTACACATTCATTATAACCACTCTCATAATAGTTCGATCTATCAATAAATGCATATATGAATATTCGATATAAAGAAACTTTCGTTATATCTATGGTATGAATATACGCACGATGTCGCACGCATTTATATTAGATTTTATTTCAGTGATATGATATTATAAAATAGTAATCTAGAATCAAGCATTTTCATTGGTCATGTGGCCCGTATTGCTAACATTAGGTGGCCCGTATTGCAAACATTTGATACACCTGTTAAATGACCCCCCACGCACTTAATATTGAATATAAAGTCGATTGTATATATTTATATTCTTCGTATTTAATTAATCTTTCCAATCGTGCTTTGAATTATTTAATTAATGTTAGATTTATTAACGAAATTGGTGGATAAATAAATAATTATTTAGTAAATTTTCATTTGTAAACTATTTTTTGATATAATGATCAATATTAGAAATATAAATGCAAATATTAAAATAAAAAATATCCTTTATTAATAGAAATATGATGCTGAATAAATCTTGTATATATTTTTTTTTGATTTGAACAATAGTTACTGAGATATCGCAGTGGCCCGTATTACACACTGGCCCGTATTAGACATAATTCCCCTACATCAACGTTCTCAACATTATTTAAATACGAATGTATGAAAATAAATAAGTTGCCCAATATTGATATTGATAAACATTATTTTTATATTACGTCATTCACCCACAAATCTGTAAATGATAGAATTTATTTAGTCGTTGACGAAATCATTTCAATTTTGGAATCGGCTTCAGTACCATATATTTCTCGTCATTCTATATATAATAAACTTAAGCGCCATATTCCGATATTAGGTTTTAAAAAAATATAAATTTACTTCGTACATAAGGGCTGAGATTATACAACACGTGGAACAATGCCACCAAAACTCTAATCGAATTTTGGGACCACCTGAGCGAGGTCCTAGAGCCAAGATCTAACTACAGACTAGCCAGACTACAACTAGAAAAGATGAAACAAGCCAAAGATGAACTAATAGACGAATACATGACTAAATGCATACTTCAAGCGAAGAAATGCAAATTCCGTGATGAAACCGAGATAAATACGCGACTAATTGAGCAAATAATCAGGGGGGGAGCCCACGACAAGGTGCGGGAAGATCTGTTATGCAAATATGACACCTTCCCAAGCAACCAAAAGTGTATTTCATGCAACCATTAATGGTTACAGTTCGTATTACGGCTGTAACCATATGGTTACAGTTCGTATTACAGCTGTAACCATATGGTTACAAACCGTAGTACGGCTGTAACCATATTTATTAGTTTGAATAGAGGGGTTACAAAACGTATACGTTAATATAGTACGGCTGTAACCATATTTATTAGTTTGAATCATAGAGCTAGAAAGAATTCTCTCTGGTTCTGTGGTTTCAATAGATAGGTTACAAAACGTATACGATACTATAGTACGGCTGTAACCATATTTAGTAGTTTTAATAGAGAGGTTACAAAATGTATACGTTACTGTAGTGCATCAGTAACCACACACACATACACACATATATATACCTAAATGTAATATAAATAGAATATAAGTTATATATATATATAAATTATATTATATTTATATTATATTGTATATGTAAATGTATATATATATATATATATATATATATATATATATATATATATATATGTTATAAAGTGAAGTCTGCAGATATATTGATTAATGTAATATACATTTATGTCGAATTGAATTAAATTCAATTCGGTCATTACATAATATCGATATATCTGCATGCATAAATTGTTTTAGGCTGCAGGCTCTGTTGATTGCATAGCTATGTGTAGATTTATATTTTGTAATTAAATTTGTATTATTTGTATAAATTGTTATTCGTTTTGTATTTTATATTTGTTATCGTGTGTCTATTTCGTGTGATTTGTTTCCTATAAAAGGAATGCGGCTCGGTGAGATTGATACACTTTCGGTTCTGCGTCTCACCTGGTTGGTACATATTGTCATTGTCATCATTATTATTACTGTGTTATTATTATTTTTTATGTTATTATATAGGTCTTCGTCAATAAAGTTATATACGAATAAACTTCACTTCGTTATATATATACCCAGTAAGTAAAGTAATCAGTGATAGTGGCACTATGGTGCCGCATATTAGTGCTATTTAAATTGCGGTACTAATACATTATAGATAAATAATTATTTATCAAAGTTCTAGATGTATTTATTGCTACTTTGAACTTGAATGCATACTATGCATTGCATAGTATAAGTAACCGATGAACTTTAACTTAATGCCAGTTAACAATAAAAATTATGCATAACATTATTACCTATACAAATTTTAATTGTATATATATGGTATATACATATATATATATATATATATATATACAGTAAAACCTCTCTATAAGAAACCTCCTTATAAGAAAAACCTCTTTATAAGAAAATTGTTCACACATTTGGTTGGAATTCAACCTTTTCCACATTAAAAAACCTCTTTATAAGAAAATCTTATAAGAAAAATATAATAAAAACCTCTTTATAAGAAACTTATTGTATACAAAATAATTATATATAAATATAAGTATTGTATATTGATAACAATTATAGAAATTAATTATTATATAAGATATTTTTTTTACTTACAAATATTATATTACATAAATAGCTCAAAATGAATTAAAATGAATTAATAATTGTTAGAGTATATCCATAAATTTATTAAAATGAATTAATAAATGTTATTTTTATTCTTGCATTTATTAAAATTAATTAATAAATGTTATTGTATCATTAAATGTATTGATGATACAATTTATTATATTATAAATTAATTGTTAAATAATAGATTATTATAATATTCATTATACTATATTCATCAATGATGATTCATAATTTATAATTTCTAATGTAAATCTAATAAAATTTCATTATGTAGGTGTACCTATGTATTACCTATTAACATGTATAAGCGCAAACAATACAATATACATTTAAAACAGTATACAAAATAGATATACTATATATATATAACCTATAGGTTATATAATGCATTTTCAATTATAAATTAATTTTTAAAATCATTGGAAAAGTAAAAACCTCTTTATAAGAAAACCTCTCTATAAGAAAAAAAGTACTGAAAAAAAATAGTTTCTTATAGAGAGGTTTTACTGTATATATATATATATATATATATATATATATATATACAGTAAAACCTCTCTATAATTTCTTATAGAGAGGTTTTACTGTATATATATATATATATATATATATATATATATATATATACAGTAAAACCTCTCTATAAGAAACCTCTTTATAAGAAAAACCTCTTTATAAGAAAATTATTGTATACAAAATATAAAAAATAATTATATATAAATAGAAGTATTGTATATTGATAACAATTATAGAAATTAATTATTATATAAGATATTTTTTTTCCTACAAATATTCTATACTACATAAATAGCTCGAAATGAATTAAAATTAATTAATAATTGTTATTGTATATCCATAAATTTATTAAAATTATTAAAATAAATTAATAAATGTTATTATATCCTTAAATGTATTGATGATACACTTTATTATATTATACAATTAATTGTTAAATAATAGATTATTATAATATTGTAATATATACATTGTACAGATACAATTATTTTAAATCAAACAATTATTAAAAACTATTTTAAATAAATCACATTTCTAAACTATCCTTTTGATTAATACTTTTAAATAAATATAAATAAATAAATATATTATATATATAACCTATAGGTTATATAATGCAATTTCAATTATAAATTAATTCTTAAAATCATTCTAAAAGTAAAAACCTCTTTATAAGAAAACCTCTCTATAAGAAACAAAGTACTGACAAAAATTAGTTTCTTATAGAGAGGTTTTACTGTATATAGTAAAGTGTATAGGTTTAATATATATTTTTTTTCGGACAATGGTTAGTTAATAACCAGAGCCAATTATCCCATTTATTAGCGAAAACATATTAATAAAAATATGACGAAGTAGGCAAGGGAGAGGCCAGGTAATTAAGGATATTACAATAATCCATTGCAGCAGTAATTGCGATAAATATTTAGACTGCCTGTCATGACACGAATACTGAGTAGCGTAATATCATGCTTCCCCAGGCCTAACGAATATAGGTCTTTAGACGTTAGGGATGATGGTATACCACGCCAGTTCCAACAAGAGGCACTTAGTTTAGCCTGCTTTGCACCAGTAATTTGTTTTGCGTAGGAGAGTATTTCAGGTTTGTTATAGTAGTCAGTTTTGTGTCGGTAATTAGTATCGGTATCTATTGTATCAGTTGAGATTTGCGTATCTATAATATAAACAATGTCATTTCGGTAAGCCAGTAAGTCAGGTTTGCGTAAGCCAAGTTGTGTTCGTATGTGTGGTTCCAGTATAGTTGTAAATTTGTACTTATTAAGTAGAGTGATTAAAAGAGCGTTAACATAATTATGCCTGTGAATAATGTTATTATAATTAAATCTACAGGTCTGCATAATATGATTTAGGAAGTCATATTTATAATTACACCCTCGCATTAAACAGTTTGTATTTAAACTTGGAAACATACGTTTACATCTGTAATGTGTATATAGTAGACCGTGCTTTAGCTTTACCATATCTACAAAATCGCGACCAGAAAACATCTTTATAGGAGAAGTTATCCAATTATTAATAAAAGGACTATGCGTGCCTAATTCTAAACCCTTGCCATCGACAGAATTAAATAAATATATTGAATGATATTTATTTATGGAGGTGTTATCAATAAACGTGTATTCATCGTATACTCGAGGTGTAGACCATTTTAGAATAACACTATCGGGAAGAGTTTGAATAATAGTGTCATCATTCCTTCTAATGGATGAAATCCTTTTTAGCCGCAGCACCGGTATTGCCAGAAAAAGACGAGTGATAGCTATCCCACCGACACTACTAGGTGCGTAGAATACACCGAGTGAAGTATCTGAAGGTAGTCGAAGCCAACGTCTGACGAACGCCCGAATACTTCTATCCATCGTTTTTAATGAATTTAAATAGACGTTAGAGAAAGTCAAGGTATGAAGCATACTTGGAATTAGATGATTTTTGAGCATAAACAATTTTTGTTGGGGTTTTAGAGTAGATTTAGATATTGCCAAGAGTTTCGATGTGAGGTCATCATTAATTGTATTATTTTTATTATCCAAAGCGCCTATGTTGATGCCAAGATATCTATAAGTTTCTTCTATATTTAGCGCTTTAATTGTAGAATTATCAATAGATATAATACTATATGGGTTACATATCCATTGTTTTTTATTTGGGTTAATAATTATATTCAATGTAGCGCATTTTGATTTGTTAACGTTTAACCCACATGATCAACTTGATATTGCATCATTACATCATCTTTCGCAAATAAAACCAGATCATCTGCAAACAGGGCCGGCTTAAGCATACTATGGGCCCGGGCAAAAAAAACGTATGGGCCCCATAGTAATTGAATAACATATTAAATGGGCCATTTTAGCAAAAACTAATATTTATAACTCTTCAATTTTATCATATGTTATCATTATACTAATTATTTTGTAATTTATTTGTATACTTTAATCAACTCCTCATAATAATTTATTTTCTCGCATATATATTTAGAGCAGTGGTTCCCAACCTTTTTTCACCGTGGCCCTTTTTTATAATTCTTAATTAAAAAATATACCATGACCCAATGACAATTTTTATTTTGGTATTATTATACTTTAATCATAAAGTAATCATATAAACATTAATATACATATATTTAAATATATATTTCCATCTTAAATTGTTCTCGTCCATAAATCCAATTTGCATATAAAAGCATTTATATTATTTTTTAGAAATTAGCTTATGACCTATACAAAATACTCAATGACCCAATTATGGGTCATGAGTCATGACTCATGACACATAGGTTGGGAACCACTGATTTATAGAGTGCATACATATGTATTACCACTATTATCTCAATATAACCTAATTTCAATACTTTTCTGATCGAATTTATACTACAAAGTAATTAGCTCAACGGTTTTTATGATATTGAAGTCTCAAATTCTTGCATTTTATTGAATAAATACGTTGACTCTAGTAATGTAATTTACGTTATATTTTAACATATATAATATCAGATATAAATTATGTAATTATAAGAAGTCCACAAGAGAGTGCACTAACAGAATCTGCTTGCGATCCCATTTTATATTCGATAATGCTTTTAATAAAAAATATTATATTCTTCTTTAATCTAGGTGTAAATATATTCTTTATATAGTTTGGTTAAATAAATTATATTGATTTGGGATGAAGGCAAATAATATTGCTACACTTGTCGAAGATTTAACGGCATTTTGCCTAACCAGATTTAAGGAATACACAGTATAGATATGTGGATCCATATTGACAATGGACTATGGTATATTATAATATATTTCATGTCATTGAATCTTCCAGACATATTGCTGGCATTTTCATAACTTTGAGCTCTATAATCTATTTTAATTATATTATTATTTAAAAAATTCTAATAGATCGGTAGCTAAATATTGACCGATGTGATAAATTATCACTGATAAATTATCAGTGATAATGAATCTCAACGTACAATCGTACGTCGTAAATCAATAAATACCTATATAATAATAGTACCTAACTTGATACAAATAACGATAATTATTACCCACCTACATGTGATATATCTGGAATTTAATACACTGATATATAATATAATATTTTGAATTTTGTATTTCTTCAATTATGTAGTTATCAGTGATAACATATCACCTATTCTCCAATAAGAATATATCCATTGTGTGTATTTAGTTGTAAATAGATAGATGAGGGTGCAGTGCACCCGGTGCACCCATGGTGTCAATCTAAACATTCATTTGTAAGTACTAGGTGGATAGAATTGCAAAAATGCCTTTAGTATTATATTTATGTTATATCTGATAAATAATATCTGTTTCAATACATATAATATCTTTCTGTAATAATAGTATGTTGAAAAAGATAATCATTTTATGTACAGAATTCCCTTTCATCAATAGACATTATTAAAAATACTATATAGTAATTCCTATATAGGAATAACCTAAAGCAGAATAATCCTATCTAAATTAAAACTATTATATATATATATATATATATATATATATATTTATATATATATTATGTGTACTAATACAATTATAATAATATATACACTATGAGAATATACACATTTTATTAATACGAGCATAAGATGTAGAAAATTAATTATTTTGAAAATATCTATTTTTTTAATTACTATGACAATTATAAATCTATATAGAATATAATTTTTTCGTAATTCATAATCAATATAATCCTTTAAAAATATCAGAAATCATAGTTTAAAATATATCTTAATATATACATCATATTTAATTTTAATAAAAAAAAGTATACTTTTTGTTTTGTAAACTAATTATAGAATTATAAATTGTTAAGATTTAACTATGGTTAATAATCCCTTAATCCCTTAATACATTTATCTAGTTTATCAAACAATTATTTATCAATCCGTTTCATACTATTTTATCTGACAATCAGAGATGTGTGAGAAGATCTATGTTATCACTATTAGCATGTGCTCCAAAATCTTCATGTAGCTGTTTCCACCATATATATATTCGTGTCAATTTACAAATTTTTGTAAAATTCACTCTTCAAATAGGCCTAAATGACTCATATTTAATTAATTTATTATATTATTTTTATTTTTTTAATTAGAATTAATAATATTTAAGAAAAATAGTTAAGAACATTTTTTTTTTCATATAAATAGTAAACAAAAAATTTCTCAAATAATTCATGGGCCCCCCAAAATTTGGGGCCCCGGGCAATTGCCCGATTTGCCCCCCCCCTTAAGCCGGCCCTGTCTGCAAATGACATATGGCTTATTGTACTATTTCCTTGTAAATTAATACTACCTGGCATATTATCAGTTACATAATCTATAATGGAGTTAAAAAGAGCGGGAGACATTGGTACGGAGACATACTATGTGATACTCCATTTTTATATTTTAATTGAGTTGAACAATCAGAATAAGTATGCATGATATAACTTGTATACATTTTAGGAGTCCCTACTCTTTCGGCTAATGCAACAATTGAGTTGTGAGATACCGTATCAAAAGCTTTAGAAACATCCAACAATCACATCTTTAATGGGCGCAATGCATTTTTATGTTGATATATAATAGATTTAAGTAAAAAGATATTCTCAGCAATACCATCACGTCGAACAAAAGCTTTTTGCCGTGGATTAAGACTAATTGTGTTTTCAATTCTGCGTGCCAACATTTTATGGAAAAGTCTACAGAATATCGATGACATAGTTATTGGACGATAATGGGACGGCTCAGTACTGTGCTTAGTTTTAGGGATTAAAGTAGTTAGGCCTAATTTAAATGCGGAAGGTGCAGTCGATGATATGAGATAAATATTAAAGCGAGCTGTTATATTATTTAAACCAATTTTAGTTAAATCGCATTTTTTAAGACCATCTATTCCAGGGGCGCCGTCGTGTAATGTGCCGTAACATGACTTTCGTTTATCGTAATTGGATGTATATATGCATTACTATTATTAACAAATAAGTGGTTGAATGGAATAGATGGCTTACTTATTAACTCACTCCAATATTTAAATTGTAAATCGATTGGCATTTCTTTAATTTCTTTTGTAATATCTTCGCCGTCGAAAATAGATTTAGCGAGCCTGGATCTATTTTTTGGAATACATTTGTTGCGTTTTAGCAAATAATAAACACCTTTGTTTACGCTTAAAATTTCTATTTGATTGCACGCCTATATTATCATTACATTGTGTATTGTTAGAAATAATATTGTTACGTAATATTTTTGGTTTTTTTTTAGATTGAACTATAGATGAATTAATTAATTGTTCATAATCTAGGTCTATTAGATTTTGAATATTGTCGAAATTAAAATTCTGTATATGTAATTGTAAACTAGGTAATATGTATTTGCTAGGGTGTAAATCTAAGATATATTGTAAAATATTTGTTTTATTAGTTAAATCAATATTGTTTTATGATCTAGGACCTGTAGATAAATCATAACAATAGCTATTCGAGACATTAGAATTAATCGTTTCGCATGGTTGCGTATCATTAATAGTGTTTATATGAATGTTGTTATTATGTAAAATGTTAGTTTGTATATTGTCAATGTAATCTGATAAATGTGGTGTATCTAAATGTATGGGCAAAGTGTCGTTAGGGTCATAGTTAGTACTGTTAGTATCAGTAATGTTATCATTATCGTATGTATCTTCAGTATCGTTATTTGGATTGTTAGTTAGTAGATTGTCTATGTGCAAAACAGGCTGTACAATATGATTTATATTAACGTATGTCTGGAGTGATCGAACCAGAGATTTGTACTTCGCAGATGACCGATGAGTTGTGATAGCCTGTAGAGACCTCTCAGTAAACTTCTCCGCTATCTCCTTATTGATTGGAAACCTCTTCGAGTCACTTTTTTTGGACAGTATATCAATTTCGATTAACGCAAGCTTTCTCGAGACGCCTTCAGACCAACGCTGTCTCGACTGAGACGTGATGTTGTTTACTATTGTATCTGTGTACTCAATATGGTATGCATGTGCATGCATACGTCGACGATGAATAGCAAGTCCACGAGTACCCTTGAACTGCTTACAACAGGTTATGCAATATCCTTCATTGGGTTGATCCATTTATTACCTATACAACTTTTAATTGTATATATATATGGTATATACATATATATATATATATATATATTTATATATATATAGTAAAGTGTATAGGTTTAATATATATATATATATATATAATTTAACTAATTATTATTTAATATTACAGAAATTAGCTCAACTGTATATGTGAAGACACCACCTCTTTCAATTATTTTGAAAGAAATGAAACAGAGATTTCAAAGGACGAACAAATAATTCTAATTATAATAAATATTTATATATAAATAAATTTGTTTTATTATTTATATAACTAAAATAAAATTGGTTTATGGTTACAGACAATAGTACGGAAATCCGGATTTGTACTAGTACAATGTACTATGGTTACGTACAATAGTACGAAAATCCGGATTTGTACTAGTACATTGTACTATGGTTACGGACAATAGTACGAAAATCCTGATTGCTTTCATGTACATCGTAACTATTACAGAAACTTACCAAAAAACTGTTACCAATACTAGTACACAAGAACTGTTTCTGTACATGTACATTTTATGATTTTGGTTGCTTGGGCAGTGCCCCGCCGCACAGTCCAAATGTCGATTTTGTCACAAAATTGGTCACTGGGATGCGGTGTGTCGCCAAAAATCTAAACCACTTTCTGCCCAGTACCATAACCACACAGGTCACGCCCGAAAACACGAACGCGGACCCGACCGCACATATGACCGCGGACACGACCGCTCATACGACCGCACGTTCGATGAACTAAAGTTCAACGAGATACGCACCGACTCCAACAATAATCTGACCGCCGATCTCCACTTCACGTTGAGAGGCCAACTCTCCACCATGACGGTGAAGGTAGATACGGGAGCGGAAGGAAACATACTTCCATTACGCACGTACCTCCGTATGTACCCCGAACACTGCACGGGCCCACGACCAACCCCTGACCACTTAAAACGTAGTCTAACCACGTTAACCGTATACAATGGAGAATCTATGAAGCACTACGGAACTATCGACTTAGACATCACGCTAAAGGATTACACGACGCGAGCTAAATTCTTCGTAGCAGAGTCCCCTGGCCCTATAATATTGGGACTACCATCGACAAAACAGATGAAGATCATCACGATAAACCAAATAAAGACGCAGAACATCAACACAATAAACGACCTCACAAGCATGTACCCAGACAGGTTCGAAGGCATCGGAAACTTCGAAGGTACATACCATATTGTAACCGATCCGACGATACTACCCGTGGTACATGCCCCTAGAAGACCGCCGATATCAATGATACGAGAAATCAAAGAAGAACTTGACCAAATGGAAGGGACGGGAGTAATCGAGAAGGTCACAGAGCCTACCGACTTGGTTTCAAGTCTAATCTATGCACGAAAGCAGTCAGGAAAACTCAGAATCTGCCTTGACCCACGAGACCTAAACAAGGCCATAAAAATACCCCACTACCCGACGAAGACTATAGAAGACATATCTTACAAACTTAGAGGCGCAAAGATATTTAGCAAACTTGACGCACGACAAGGATATTGGGCAATTAACATCGACCACGAATCTAGCTTAAAAACAACATTCAACAGCCCGCACGGAAGGTACAGATTCAACAGACTACCATTCGGCTTGTGTCTAAGCCAGGATGTGTTCCAGCTGAAGATGGATATGATTATTGAGAACTGCCCCGGAACGCTCGGCATAGCAGACGACATTGCTGTTTTCGGGAAAACCGAATAAGAACACGACTCAAACCTCCACCACCTAATGAAACGGGCACAAGCTGGAGGACTTATATTCAACAAAGAGAAATGCAAGATTAAGCAAAAATATATACGCTTCTTCGGTCTCATCTTCAACGAAGAAGGAGCGCAGCCAGATCCAGAAAGGATAAAAGCGATTCAATACATCAAACCCCCAACGAACAAGACCCAGCTTCAATAATTTTTGGGCATAGCTACGTACATGAGTCATTTTGTACCAAACCTATCGACACACACAGCACCACTACGAGACCTGATCAAGAAAGACACCGACTTCACCTGGACATCCTCTCATGAAAAGAAATTCAACGATATCAAAGATCAACTACTCAACGATCGACAAATGAAAGCAGCCAAGACATATAATATAACACGAAGAAATACTCCAAATCTTAACGATGGACAGAAGATATTCATCAGAAACGCCATCACCAGCACGTGGAGCCCTGGAACGATCCTCCAGAAACATACGTCTCCAAACTCATACCTGGTAGATTCCGAACAACACTCAACAGTCCGGCGAAACCTGACAGACATCCGCAGAGACAACGTCGCCACTCGAGAATCACCCAGCATCACCCCGCCCCCTGTCGCATACGAGCGACCATTACGTCATAGGCGCCCACCCAACCGCCTTGATCTAGGACATGCGCAATAGAACATCACCCAAACTACGTATCCCTCACGACAAAACACAGTCATGAGGTTGATTATTATTATACTTACATCGGTGTCGCTATGACAACCTAGCATGTACCCTCCATGTCAACATACCTGACTTTGACTAACAAAGGGGGATGTTGTATTGTTATTTATAGTCATTGAATATGACCTGCGACCCTTGACACATTTAACATTAACTTCCTCTTGTAAATAAATATATACCTAGTTAGACGTGTTTAATTAATATATCAAATCTTCGTAGCATAAACTCGTAACTTAGCCATTCTTTGCATCCAGATCGATTCCATATAGTTAGAATAACAAACTATTATAACAGATACCACGATTATTTTAGGGGGTCGGTAATAGGAGAAGGAGTTCGGTATTAGGAACATGTATCCGATTACCGACCCCCCTGTTAATTATTGTAAATATAATTATATAAAAAATTAAAATAGCCACATTATTCATTGCTATAATATTACCCTGTTTACAAAATTTCAAATAAATATATTTAATAAGTTATTACAAATAATCGTTTAGGGGTCGGTAATCGGAGACTTTCCCCTACGTATTATGTTAAATTAATCAATATGTTGAAGGTAGAAGAGATATCTAAAATAATAACTAGGGTGGTTTATTATGGTCTGCAGAGAGTAATAGACCACCCATACGTGAAATTACGTAAGGTTCACTTATATCAAAGCCCTTGTAAGCGTATACATCAAAGGGCTTTACTTATATACCACATATGTGGTTCCTCGTGTAATAGTTAAATATGTTGTCTAGTGATGAGTTGTTATTTAAGTATACTAATGTATACATAAGTATATATATATCTACTATAGTAGATACATCCTCTGTAGCAGTATACTGCTACATAAAATATATGTTCAAGTATACACTTATACAACATATGTTGGTTACTAGAGTGAGTTATAACTCATATATGATATAGTGTGGTAATTTGAATTAACAAAGTTCTTTCTGTCATTACACTAGGACTGGGGAAATTGTAGAAAACCAAAGAAGGAGTATCTAAAGCATGGACGACGTCAAGTTTTAAATAAATAAATTTATAAAAATAAACAAAATCTCAAAATTAAATTTTTTTTTTATTATAAATTATTATTTACATTTAATAAATAAACAACAATATTGTTGATTTGGTAAATACTTGATAGATATAAAATAAAAGCGTAGAGATAATAGAAAGTAGGTTACGTGTGCATAGTGGATAAAGATGGCGCGCAAGCATACCAATGTCATCACTGTAGCAACCGTATATTTAATTATCTTAAATACAGTAGTTCTGGTAAGTACAACACATATATTTACATATATATATATATATATATATATATATATATATATATACTGCTATATTTATTAATTATATCCGAGATATTAGGTATATAAAAATAGTAAATTTATATATTCTATAAAATTAGGATGATATTTAAATATTACATATATAAATCAGATATTAGTATTCTATGTTTTTTTATTTTAAAATATTAACTATTTAAATAATAATTATTATTATATAATATATATAATAGTATACTATTCTTTAATATTTATATATGCATGCTATTAAAAATAATAAATATGAATATATAACGTATACTTATTATATACTAAATTATGAAATAATCACTATTGTTTATCAATTAACAAACGATATAGGTTGGAGGTCTTTGTATTTTTAGCGTTGCTAATTATATGACGGCGAATTCTGATTGGTTCATCACCCTAATAGGAAGATTACCCGATGAACATGTCGACATCAATAATAAGGTTACACTCAACTCCATGAACAATAGTAAATTAATCGAGTAAGCTATCAATGTTTTAAATATAACATTATATGGTGTAAATATATATACACCTTATAATATGTTGATATATATATATATATATATATATATATGACTTTATGTATTATATGACCCACATTATTTTATAAAATATTCCTCCAGTCTCAGGTTTACACTATATCATTATTATTGAAAATACTTACTTCCGAATTAACCCAATTCCACTCATTATCATAACCAATGACTCATATATGACATACTTTCTTCATTCCAAAAAAAATAATGGCAGCAAAAAGCTAAAAATAACTTTCAAATTATCGTAATATATCACAACTAACACTATGGTCAAAAAACGGATTGCAATCTCAATTACAGATATATATATAGATAAATGATTTACTAATTGAATAACCACTCATTCTACTAGACAAAATATATATTTTTTATAAATATAACGTAAAGAAATACACCAGTCAACTTTCTAAATTTCACTTATTGATGATTTACTACTATATGCAACCAAAAGCAACCCTCTAAACTTATTTTCTTAGACCTCTCTTCCACTTTCAACATACTGGACTTTAACCTACAACTCACACGACTCTCCGAAATTCGCTAAAGCATGCATGATATATTCGTGCCATGGTTTACATCCTATAGGATACAACCTACATGATGTATACATCCATGATCGGTAGCAATCTATGAACATAATAAATGAAATATTCACAGCGTATACAATTAATTTCTCTCCACACGGCTTAGTATTCTCACAAATCCTGTTGTTTATATACCAGTTTCCCCTATTTAACCTCATCAATACATTACCCAACGTTCACTTTATAAAGTGTATACACTCGTACAGTGTACACTGTACACTATACACCCTGTATATTTAGTATATTCTATAATAAATAACTAGACAATCAATGTGCTTACATTTAATACATAATTGTCTATCTATTTATTACAAACTGCATGTAGTTTGTGTGTACTAGGACTTATGTTCTATAACAGTTACATAACTACGCAACATACCGTATAACTCCGGTAGGTTAAGTTCTATCCCTAATTAGTAATTATAATTACTGTAATAATGAGTATACTCAATTCTTTAATATATCTATTCGCCACTTATCCACACTTATCTCCTAAAGTTAAATACCTTGATTTCACTACACTGTATCTCAACTAAGACTATAACAAAACTTGTCTATTGACAAGTATACCATAGAATATCTATTGACTATAAAACCCTATAGGGTATAATATATTAGGGTATACTATATTATATTATATAAAATCCTCGCCACCACTAAACCCTCCATAACCCACTATAACCCTCCCTAATTCAATTACACCTAAACCAACTTATTGCGGATTCTGATCTACCACCCTCCCCTTTATAAAACCACAATATTACTATTATGTAAGATCACCGATACCAACTATTATGCTCTAGAATTATGTGTCAACAACAATTGTAAACCGGATACCACGTGGTGTAAATGTGTTACACTAATATTGTGTATGTTGTATATGTTAATTTAGTATTTTTATAAATAAATCAATTATATCATATACTATATATTATATATAGTATATATATATAGTATATATTAAATATATTAAATATATTAAATATTCAGCATTTCATTTTACATAAACTCTCTCAAAAAAAAAAGTAGCTACTATATTCTTAGATCTCAAGAAAGCATTTGATGTGGTTGATCATGATATTTTACTTGCTAAATTGGAATGTATAGGGTTTAGAGGTGATACAAATTTATTTATTAAAAGTTATCTTACAAATAGAAATATTATAACACGAATTGATAATACTCTATCATCTAGAAAGATTATTAAATATGGAGTGCCGCAAGGATCTGTTCTGGGACCTCTACTATTTATTATCTTTATAAATGACATATCAAATATTTTTAATAATGAACAAGTAAATAATATTAATATCAATTTATATGCAGATGATACATCTATAACTATATTTGCTGAAAATGATACATTATTAACATATTATTTGCAATATTACATGGATAAGTTAAAAAAATGGTTTGATATAAATAAGCTAAATATCGAAAAAACAAAAATATTGCCATATATAAATTCTGGTATATTAAAAGATATAACAATAGATAACATTAAAATCGATATAGTTAATAATTATAAATTTCTTGGGATCTACTTAGATTCCCAAATGACTTACAAAAAACATATAAATTATTTATCGAATAAATTGTCAAAAATTATATATACTATAAAAAAAATATCTTTTTTAGATACAAAAAATTTAATTTTATTATATAATTCGTTCTATTTATCTAATTTATCATATGGGATTGAAGTATGGTCAAATACTTATAAATCGAATATTACAAAATTAATTATGTTACCTAAAAAGGTTATACGAATTATTAATAAACAAATAATAGATAAATTAAAATTACCATTAATACGTCTAACATACTGGTCCTTTTTTAAAAAAAAATAATATTTTAAAATTTGAAGATCTAATTATATATAGAAACACATTACTAATCTATAATTTCTTAAATAATAAATATAAATTAGATTATAACTCATATTTCAAGTTAAATAAACTTAAAAATAAATTTATTCTACCACTTATGAAATCAAATAAATTAAAAAATACAATATTTTTTAAAGGACCAAAGTTATATAATGAATTAATGTTTAATAATCTTTTACGAAAAAAGAATATTAATAATATATTTATTCTAAAAAAAACATTGAAATATTCATTTATAAGTAAATATTAGTTTTTTTTTTTTTTTTTAAATATACAGTCAACTCTCGGTAAGTCGGACTACGGATAAGTCGGACTTATCGATAAGTCGGACACATTTAGTTGGTTTGGTTGGATTTGTATCTAGTTCCACGTTAAATTAATCGGATAAGTCGGATAAGTTCGATTGGATAAGTCGGACTTTTCTATAAGTCGGACACATATTATAGTCATTTTTATGATTTTTATACTGGATAAGTCGGAATTTTTATAAATTGTCAGAAATGTTTACTTTAAATAATGAATATTATAATTTTAATAAATAATATAATTGAATACAACATTTTATATTGCTGATTGTTGCATAATTCCATATTTCTTTAACAATTTAACTCGCGCTGCGCATTTCATGTCTTATTTGCATGATATTCTTAATCTCGGATAAGTCGGACATCTCGCTAAGTCGGACACTTTTCCCGGTCCCTTGCGAGTCCGACTTATTGGGAGTTGACTGTATTATATATTTTAATATTTATTTTTTTTAATATTTATATTTGTTTTACACCTTGTTTCGTTTATTGTTTTAAATATTTTTTTAAATTATTATTGGTATTATTAGTCATCTGTAATATGACAGGAATGTGGCGCCATTGCACGTCTTATTGAAAGATGATTAATTTTTGTTTAGTAGTTTTAATTTTATAACATACTTTTAGATATTTTTATTTTACACATATTTATAATAATTTACTATTTGTATTAATAAGTTCTCAATATTGTAAATTTACATATTTTACTAGTATATATTTTGATACATTTTAATATTATACAATTATTTTATTATCTTATTTTATTATTTACCTTAATGTAATGGATTGAAATATGATGATAACTTATGTTCATGAACAGTGTTTTATTATTTTTATTAATTTATATATATATATATGTATCTTCTATTTTATTACAAAGAATGCTAACACATGAATCATTATTACCGTACGGCGTACACAAGCATACACATACAACGCACACACACACACACACACACGCTCGTACAGATAATAGCGGACATGTTCATGCCCGGGGAGACACGGACAACAATAGAGGTGTCCATGTACATCATCAGCGTCCTCATCATCTTGTTGGCCGTGCTGGGCATTATCATCTGCATCTGGCACGTGAAGAAACTACTCTGGCTCGTGAGTACTTCAATCTATATATATATATATATATATATATATATATATATATATATATATATAGATTAGCGTATATACTATAGTATACTATATATATATATATATATATATATATATATATATATATATATATATATATATATATATATATATATATATATTATTATAGTATAACATTATTATATATATAATATTATTATAGTATATAATATAAAAATTATAATAGTATTACTATAGTAATAATAAAATAATATATTATTTTATTATTATTTTCTTCCCGCACGAGCGAAGGGGTCTACGTGACCCCATTTTAGTGCAAATAAACTTAATATCATCATCATCATCATATATATATATTGTTATTGTTATTGTCATTTTATTTTGGTGGAGTCCTTTCATTCTATCCAGGAACTTAGATGAAGTTTTCACTTATAACCATATATAGCTCTAATTTCCATTCGAAGCCTCTCGCGTGTTAAGGCATCCATGGTTTTAACGAGAGCCGATGATTTATGTATACACAATTATATAAGATCACTTCTAAATAATATGTTATGACCTATTTTAATGGTCAGGATGAGGCCTGAACCTGCGTTCTACTATTTGTGTGTCTGATGCATTAGCCAACTGAGCCACACAGGCAGTTATATATATATATATATATATGATACTTATTTATCGTTATTACATATATGTTTTCTATAGAAAAGATGAGAACAACACTAATACTAATCCTAATGATAGTCTAAATATAGACTATTATGTAACATCTTGATACACTTTCACAGTACTTATTCTTACTGTTCGTGCTGTACGTGACTCAGATAACGATTTGTTTAGTCGGCATTATTCTAAAGGAACAAGTTAGTAGCATATATTATAATATTATAGTATAGGTATACTATGTGATATACTATACTATATATACGTAATAGTTTTATTATATCATATATCCTACTTGATATTAGTAATATGATAAACTAATTAAACATTAATAGGATAATTAAAGTTGTGTCAGTAATAGTAGGTTAAGTTAACACACACTCTCATTATTAAACACGCTTGACTAACGATACAAATAATGTATAATTGTAATTAAATAAAGTACTATATATAAGCAATATACTTAATAAGTATATATTTATAAAGTAGCATACAGCTAGGCTTTACATGTACACACACACACACACACACACACACACACACACACATATATATATTAATATTAATTAAACTTTACAGGCAGAACTGAAAATAAAGCATCAATTCCGTACAAGTGCAATGGTAAATTATGGTTAGAAAAGTCTGCATGCACTGCACTAGCTATTGTGCTATTTCATATATTATTTTCTGTTTTAAAATTTTCTGAAATACTATCTTCACATCATATACAATATATATATATATATTATCTTCAATATGAGTTATGAGGTTTTAATAAGTATAGTAATTCATATTCGCGCACTGACAACTTATTATATACATACGTGATTCCAATTAGAATGAGTGTTCGTTTCCCCTCCAGAGAATATTTTATAAATATAAGATCTGAACTACTACCTTTAAATGTATTATTAAAAACACTAATTTTGAATGTGGGCACCCTTGTCTATTTCTGGGGAGGCTCGTGTTAAAACTTAGTAAGTATAAAGAACGGTGTTATGTCTTATAGCATTATTAATCTGTATCTTCGTATTTCCATAGTGAAATGATGTGACCCCATGGGGTATATTATTATCAGATTTAGGTTTGCACCAGGGTTTTTGTAGAAGCTAAAGCTTATCGAGACAATTACCCTTAATCTTAAAGCAAGTTCAAAAAAAAAACTAAATAAATAAAATATTATAAAATATTAGATGACTTCCTGTTTACATAGATACAATACAATGAATAAAATAGAAAAATAATATAAATTGTTTGAACTTGCCATAAAATTATGTAATCATCATTTAATTATTTATAAATAAATAACTAAAATAAATAATAAGTACTATAAAATAATACACTAAACAAAAATATAGATGTATTAGTATAAAAGAAGAAAAAAATGAAGTAAAATGAAGTAAAACTGAATAAAACTGAATAAAACATAACAAAAAGAATATCTAGAAAGGTGGTAAGAAATGTATGTAACATTTTTTTTTTTTTTTTTTTTTTTTTCAGTAAATAAGTTTTAGGAATTTTTTTGTAATACTTTATAATAATGTAAAGAATGTAAAATATTTGTTCAAACTGAAATGTTAGTTTAATTACTAATTTTTATATAAGTGTCAATAAAGAGAAATAAAACAAAGAAGTATAATCAAGTATACAAGAAAAAAGATTCAATACTAAATGTTTATGTAATTAAAAATAAAGTCAAATAATATTATTAGTCAGAGGGAAATAAAAAATACTAAAGAAAATACTAAAGAAAAAAGAAATACCTAACAGTTTTTTTTAATTTTATTATTTTTATATAAACGTCAATTAAAAAGAAAGAAAACATGAAAGTAAATTCAAATATATGATGCAAAAATTCAGTAAAATAATATTATTAATGTCGGGGAAATAAAATATTGTAAAGTAAAACACTCAAAAGTATTATTTTTTTTTTAATTTTTACATAAACGTCAATAAATTAAAATAAGAATAAAATGTGGATCTTAGTATATAATACAATATTAGATAAAAGACATGATAAAAGATATAAAATTAGAAAAATGAGATTTAGATTATAAGTATACTGAGTAAGAAGATAACAAATGTGTATACATACGTTTCCTGAATAATTTATAATTTGAAATATTTTTTAAAATATTATCAAGCTTATTCCAGGTAATTGGTCCAATGTATATTAATGTTCTTCTGCATAGTTCTTTTTTGAAATTAATAATTGAGAAATTATTTATGCTCCTAGTGTTGTGAGATGATGAAGTTACAGAAAAAAATGCATTTGTTATAACAGGATGAAGATCATTGAAAATTTTAAACATAAATTCACATGTACTTATATATGTAATTTCATTTATTTTTAATAAAGAATTATCAATAAATAGTCCATTAGTATGATGTAAAAAATGTTTTTTACATATAATTCTTATCATTCGCTTTTGAAGAATATATATGCATGATACATTAGATTTATATGTATTTCCCCAAAATATGTTACAATACTTTATATGAGGCAAGAATATGGAATTATATATATGAAGTAATGCTTTTTTATTTATAAATTTGGAAATAATGTTGGTAATCCATATGATTTTTTTTAGTTTTGATTTTAAAAACAAGATATGTTGTTTCCAGTTTAATATATCGTCTATAATTACGCCTAAAAATTTATAAAATGTAACTCTTTCAATATTTCTGTTATTTAAATTTATATTTATAATAGTTCTTGAATTAATAGACATAAAGCAAGTTTTATTTAAATTTAATGATAACCTATTATATATTAACCATTTATTAATATTTTTTAATTCAGTTTGACAAATATAATTAAGTAATTCGGCTGATGTATTTTCAAAATATAAAGTAGTATCATCTGCGAACATGGTAAACTTACATAAAGAAGATGATTTTGTAATATCATTAATATAAATTAAAAATAAAATGGGTCCTAGGATGGTGCCTTGGGGTACACCCGTTATGACTTTTAGTGTATCTGAAATTACATCATTATATATACACTGTTGATATCTATTTGTTAAATAGCTCATTATCCAGTTAAGTGCAATGCCTCGTACTCCAATATTTTTTAATTTAAAAAGTAATATTCTGTGATTAACTGTGTCAAATGCTTTTTTTAAATCAATAAAGATTATTGCGCCAACATTGTTATTATTAAAACAGGTACTGATTTGTGACTGGAGGTTAAATATTGCATGTGATGTACTGTATCCTTTCCTAAAACCAAATTGAGAAGGAGATAATATATTAAAAGATGATAAAAAACTATAAAAGCGAGAATAAAATATTTTTTCTAAAATCTTTGCGAATTGACAGGTGAGAGAAATTGGACGATAGTTATTAAAAAATATAATATATATGGATAATATTTGATAATTTTAAGAAATCCGGTACAACATATATGCATATCAATTATATCATATATGAAGATTAAACTAAGTACGATTGAGGTCTCAATGTAGATTTGTTATTATAATATATTACTCTAGTATACGAGTATTTAAATATAGTAGTAAATAATATTAAAATATAACATTAACACAGATACACACACATATATATATATATAACTATGTGGGTCAGTTAGCTAAGGCATCAGAAACATAAGCAGTAGGACACGATTCCATGCCCCGCCCGGACCATTAAAATAGGTATTAAAATATTATTTAGAAGTGATCTTATATAATTATGTATACATAAATGATCGGATCTCGTTAAAACCATGGATGCCTTAATTCGAGAACGGCTTCGAATGGACATTAGAACCATAAGGTTATAAATGAAAACTTCATATAGTTCCTGCTTTCTTTTTCCTGGTAGGATAAAAGATCTCCAAAAAAATAAAATTACAATAACAATAACACTATATATATATTTTAAATACTTAAATATAACTCAGGTGAGGATGATGCCGCCACTAATATTATCGACTCGGCTCAAACAATGGTTAGCTTATAGACTATAGACTATAGCATTAGCCTTAGCCTATATAATATAGCCTATAGCCTATATATATATATATATATATATATATATATATAGAATTTCCTTCGTAACCTATACCCTGACATATAACTATACATATAGTTTTATATATTTTGTGGACAATTTTATCATAATTTAAATAAATAAAGACCAATTAATTATACCAATTATATAACCAATTATATGATAGGAGTAGTTTTAAAGTTTGAACTGAAATTTATTTGTTGATAAACGTTGCAAAAGTTTGCTGGGTATACAATAATCCATGATAAATATAATATCTATAGATAAATTAACATAATCAAATACCCTTACGTTTTTATTACATATAGGGTATATATCTAAACAATACCTCTTATATGATATATACAACATATAGGTTATGGTAGGTCTTGACTAAACAATCTCGGATATTTCATACCCATTTCGCACGTATAATAGATCAATAATACTAACCACGCCCACTTGACATCATCGCTAGTTTAAATGTTGCGGAGCGCTCAGCCCGAGAGACTTCAACATGGCAACCAACTGGCCCGATATCAACAGAGCTATAGTGCCGCATTCCTGTTGTAAATTCTGGAATAAAGGTTAACATTTGTTAGGCAATAAGTACTATCATACTTATCCTAATATCACACTTATCTC
Organism: Osedax fenrisi; assembly: GCA_964019155.1. Classification (NCBI taxonomy): domain Eukaryota; kingdom Metazoa; phylum Annelida; class Polychaeta; order Sabellida; family Siboglinidae; genus Osedax; species Osedax fenrisi. The sequence continues at coordinate 21,403,144 of OZ025243.1, read as the reverse complement.
CTAACAACAACAACAACAAACGTTATAATTCGTATGTAAACACGCCCCGCCCCCGATACACAGATCGTAACAAGGTAATTCTAAGCGGCTACTCCTACTTCCACTACCGTATCGAAGACTGCATGATATCGCCCAACACCACCAACTCTTATACTACAGTTAGTGTCGCGGTGGTCACGTGATGTTATCTATCACGTGATGCTAGGTTATGACCCCGGATGCGCGGTATTAGCGTTATGCATAACTTTCGTGTTTGTAATTTTATAATATATATATAAATGTGATATTCAGTAGTTTATTTCGCTATTTCAGTAAAGGAATATACCCTACTTACGTTAAGGGAAATCTAAATGGGTTTTACATTGGCATTTATTAATCTTGATGATATTTTTATCAATTTGGTTAGTAGGTATACCTTAGTATATATACTTACTGACACACATATTATCCATGATTATTTGAAAATTCATAATATAGATCTTAATGTAGATTATATACAATGTAGATCTTATATTCGTATAAAAGAATAACCCATAGAATTAAATTTAAAAGGATACCAAGTTATATACTACCATCATAGTGTTCCTTTATTATGTCACAATACCCTGATATCATAAGATTATAATGACCAAACGAGATTATAATATCTTTATTGTTTATATTTCAATTTTAATATTTATCGTTTTAATATATATTAATATATATATCTAATAGATATCTATGTATTTCATAACAAATCATAAAATTTGTATTTATATTATTTCGTAAATAATCTTTACTTTTATAATTTAAATAATGAAAGTTTTAAATTGATTTGTTGACATTATAGCATCGATGTTTAATACATTTTAATCTATAATAAAGTTATAATAAATATTATAAGAATATTTAACTGCGGAAGCGTTCATTTATAAATTGTAAAATGTATACATTTTACTATCAACAATTATTTTACATTAGAATATTAATATATAATTCATTATCTTTAAAAAGATGTATAATATGTTGTTTAACATTAACTATAAGTCACTTATTTATGCATTATAACATACGCATGTACAATTCACCATACACATTATTATGTAATATTTATTACACTAGAAGATTATATATCGGAATTTTCTTTACACAATGTACAATGTTTGGAAGCTTCCTATTTAAACATTTCTATATTTCTTTATAAAATGTTCAGAGTTTATAAATAATATATAGTTGATGTTATATATAAATAATATAATTATATTTCATTGATACAATTATAATAAAAACTTACCTTGTTTGTTCTAAATATTTAGTATCAAAGTGTATCAAACCAATATATTTATATTTTTTATATAACATTAACTATATATTATTTATAAACTCTGAAAATTTTATAAAGAAATATAGAAAGGTTTAAATATGAACCTTCCAAACAGTGTACATTGTTTAACGCATTCGGAGCTATATGCTTCTAGAGGTGTGCGACGCACACTGTGCGTGTAATAAATATTACATAACCACGTATGATATATTTTGTATAGTAGTATAATTATAATACATAAATAAAGTACTTATACTGAATAACCCAGAGTACATAATTTTAAATATAATGGTGTATTTGTTAATATTTAAAGAAATATATAAAGTGTAAAGTAGTGTTGTCGTAATGATAAGATAAGTGGTAAGAATATTCATTTTTAATTTGTTTAAATTAAATTTATAATCTTCATTATAAAGTTCTTATTATTAATAAATGTGCATATATATTATTATCAATATATATATATATATATATATATATATATATATATATATATATATATATATATATATATTGAACCACCTATATTACACCCACATGTCACCCCCATTACACCCCACCCCACCCGATAGTCCTGCTACGATGTGATCTCCAACCTGATCTACCCGTCCGTGAGAAACTTCTTCATCGCTTACATGGTGATCATGGGGGCCGAGGTTTGTGTTAGGAGCACGTATCGTAACTAAGGGTGCGTTTTTGTAACGTACCACATTACCACAGTACCATAGTACCACAGTGCCGCTTAGGTTTACATGTATAAGCATACAGGTGGGACTGTGGTACGTTACGAAAAACGCTTGCTAACTTGGTACTGTGGTACAGTGGTAAGTTACGAAAAACGCACCCCTAGTTAAAGATTAGCTAGCAAGGTATCTACGTTAAATCATTGTTAATATTTATTTCCACATTCAAGTAATTGTATGATGGTATATAACTATATTCATACTATAATTATATATATATATCTATTTATAGTATGAAGTTCATACTATGAACTACATATGTAGTTTATCGAATTATTAGAAAAATAATATTACAAAAAGTGATAAGTAATACGGTAATACGTGATTCTATAACGCAAGATATTGTTCTAGATAACGATAGTCACACGTAGAGTTATACGTATAGGTTTTCAATGTTTCGATATAATATTTTATATATTTATTTTATATCTATCCAAGTGGGTGACGCGTGATAATGCGATACCATCGGTAACTATGAACGATTTGACCTCTGCGCCACCTAACGAGTTGACCTTTATCACAGGTGACGGCGATACAGTCGGCCTTCAACATAATCGCAGAACTGGAGCGAATGGATCGAATGTGGGTTCAGTGGTTCAAGAGGAACGGAGCCTACGACATGGACGACACCGCGGGTTAGTTAAGTCACGTGACGGTCACGTATCTAGAACTGTGGTTCCCAACCTATGCGTCATGAATCACGCTTGAGTTATTGTTTGGGTCACGAGCACATTTCTAACAACAATATTTAAAAAAAATGCTGGCGTTTTAGATACAGTTTAATACAAATCTACCGTATATATATGAAGTTATAACTGAAGTTTAATAATAAAAAAATATAATTTTTCATTAGGTCATGGTATATTTTTAAATTAAGCATTATCAAAAAAAGGGTCATGGTTAAAAAAGGTTGGGAACCACTGATCTAGAACATTCTTTGGTCGTGAACTGTACGAATCATTACCCATTCACATATATTTGAGGGGCATACGTGTAGACTTTCTTATCTGAGGTGTAAAGTATCATGTTACTGGATGTAGGTTGACATCGATGTATTCACCGAGATATAGAGACAGTGAGTGAGAGACAAAGGGATAAATAGAGAGAAAGTGAGAGTATATATATATATATATATATATATATATATATTGTATCATATTAACGGTTATAAATATAATGTATCTTCTTATGGAGATGGGTATAGCTTATAAGTCTTTACTCCATTTATTATATACACTCTTAATATGAAAGTAGGGAAGTATAAGACTAATATATGTACCATAGTTCATTCGATACGTAGAGTACATACATATATAAACTTCTAGGAGTGTAAGTTAAAGCTAACACCGTAATGTAAACTAAGTATGTATTAATTAATTATACTTTGACATGGAACAAAAGTCTATTTCTAACAGAAACACTATAATATACAATATATATATATATATATATATATATATATATATATATATATATATATATATATATATTAGGTTGACATTTTAAATAATTATGGTGATCTGGTTATGACTCGCGATAGTGATGTAACGTTATACGTAGATTTAAATAATATCACTAATGCACGTATAACGTTACATCACTATCGTGAGTCATAACCAGATCGCCATAATTATTTCAAATTTCACTCCAACCATATTATATATGCTATATATATACATATCAATATACAGGAGGAGAGAACGCCACGGAGAGAAGATTACGACAGATGTCCACAATGGACAAGGGCGGCTTGCAGAACTACTTCAACTTCCTGAACGGCATACCTCAGATAGACTTCGGCAAAGAGATAGGCATGAGCATGTCGCGAACGTTCGGCGGTAACGTCGACAACACGAGTAAAACGTCCAAGAACTACGGCAACGAACTGCCCACTATGGATATGTTCTAGACGTCAGGAGTGACACGTGACATGCGCTCATGACCCCTGATAATATACGGCGCTTGACCCCGAGTGACATGCGGCTCGTGACAACGGTGACCCCAGACGCGCTCGCGTAGTTCTCGCAATGATAATAAACGATGTGGTATTATATTTACTTGATTATTCATTGTTTCGAATCTATAGACTTTCCTATAGGAAATATATATCCTATAGGATATATATATATATATATATATATCAGGATATATCAGGATATATACAGACTATAGTCTCCAATTAATGACATAAATGACCATTTATAATAACTTACACAATGTTCAATATATTGATTTGAAATTTTGTAATAAGGGTAATATTATTGCAATAAATAAGTGTGCTATTTTTAATTGTTGATATAATTTCATTGAATATAATCAGGTTGTCGGTAATTGGATACATATATATATAGACATATACATACATATACAAGAGTATTTTACGGGGTCGGTAATTGGAGAAGGTGGTCGGTATTAGGTATACCTAATACCGACCACCTTCTCCAATTACCGACCCCGTAAAATACTCTTGGTAGAAATAATGTAATATTATAATATCAAATCATAATAACGGATATAAATAGATTTTATGAATTATAAAACGCATATATGCGTTATATTGCATATATTGTATACAATATATGTATCATTGAATTTAAGTTTTAATATTCATATTGCATTTATTTAAACTTTATATATTTTATATAAAAATAGTGTACATTATTATATAATATTTATTTAATAAGCAATGTTTATATAATCGATAATAATCATGAATACTTATTCTATATCAATGATACACACAAAACTTACGAACAATTTTAAAGTAAAATACGATCTATTTTGATTGGATATTACAAATAACATGGAGTAGATATTTGGGTAATTTAGGGGGTCGGTATTAGCGACTCGGTAATAGGAAAAGCATATAGGTTTCTATGATTAAGATAAATTGGTTATTATGTATCCAAATTAAATTAGTGTAATAATGTTTATAAACATTTAATTGATTTACAATATTATATATAGCATTACTTTTCTTATAATTAATACTGTATTTACAATTATTTAAAAAAGTTATTATTCAAATATTTAAAAAGTAAAACCAGAATATTACATTTGATCAATATAAATTGCATGATTGAATATTTTGATAATCAAATTACATATTCATATTTACCACTAATATTTTATGTATATATAATTTTTTGATATCTCTTATATATAATACTATAGTTACTTATATACGGGAGGGGTCAGTATTAGGAGGGGATCGGTAATAGGGGACTTTCCCCTACACCATATCTATAAATGGTATACCTAAACTATATATATATATATATATATATATATATATATATATATATATATACATATAGTTACTGTTTATATCATATACATGATTTTGTATCTATAATTTGTCTATGTTTCTATAATTTCGTATACAAATTTCCATAACTATGTAGCTGTCTAGACTATCGGATGTTCAACAATGCATTATGCCACTAGAAATTATCACATGATAAATTAGTTGATGCATTCTTTAATATAATATATAATCGAAATATGAAGTTGAAATATTTACCGACAATGAACTAAGTTACCGATACATCTAAATAATAATACGGCATATACGCCTATAGGATATAAAGCTATTGTAAACAAATTAAAGAAAAATAGTCTAAATTAGAAAATAACTGAAACATATTGTTTGATATACGGGAACGAAGAAGTATTTATAAAATATGTTGTAAATATAACGACTAAGTTTCTACTTCTCAATACATAATTCAATATCAATATAGGAATACAATAAAGAGAATTAAAAAGTTTTGTTATTGAATCACGAATAACTTGTCAAATTCTAAACTAGAAAATATAAAATCTAACGATTCCGAAATATATTTATCTATAGATGTTAAGTAGGCATTTTAGCCTTTATTTATAAGGACATTGAGCGGAGGAAGGGAATGTGGTGACCACTAATGAAGACATAGGGAAATACACTGAATTTATGGGAATATCTAGGACATCGGTTTTAGTTTTAGGTATATAATACCAAGGACGTATGCTAATGTTTATTTTGTTATTTATTTATATATTACACTTGAATGATTTTATATTATTTCATAATGCTCCATGAGTACATATTCGAATTTGATATACACATTAATGCAAACTATTTTTAAATAAATGATTTGTATAGGGGTAAGTAACCGAATACAGATACTCTCGGTATCCCAGAAACCATAAATCCTACAAAAAATGTTTATTGAATAAAATATTCATGATTGAATAATTAGTCTAAATATGTATTTTTTTAATTTTTTAATTATACAAAATCGTGCTGATATAAACTTATGTTTTTAAATTTATGTAAAAAAAATTAAACTTAAAACCTTCTCAAGAATATACAAATGTATCGATATAAACAACAATATATTATTAAAAACTAAAGAATCCTAAACATTATATACATAATTACTATATTGGTTATCAAATATTAATTAAGTTATAATCATATATCTAGAGGTCATATAAATCCCTAATACGGACACCCTATAGGGTTTATTGCTGATTGGTTATATATAACCAATCTATAATGAACTATTCTGATTTTCATAAAAATCGCGTGAGTTATAATATGAATACCACCAATGAGGCTAAATCTACTAAATGTATTACTTATATACTTGACTTGTATTATTAATTAATAAATAATAAAAATTAATAAATTAATCACTAATTAAATTATATTAAATTATTCATAAAATTAATTATAAGTAATATAATGGTAATTTATCTGATTGTTTCATCAATAATATATAGTTTATCTAGTGGTATATAGGTTATCCGTATTATAAAACAGGGTGTCCGTATTCAGAAATGGGTACCGAATACAGACACCCCGTTATATTGAATAAAAAGATGAAATAAAATTTTAAAATCATAATAATATTTATACTCATTTAATATTAATATATTGTAATTTTTGAATAAAAATATTTGGTCATAAAATGTTGACTATTTATTATTAAAGTTTCCCTATTAGCTAATAGTAACCTAGTTTACTTTCCCCATAGGGGATATATGCTTATATTACAATTGTAATATAATGTAATACCTAGTATATAATGTCGTATATCGACATAAATAATGTAGAAATATATATTTCAATTCAAACCGATATATAATTTTGTGTCAAACTGAATTTATATATAAATTCGTAATTTTAATAAAATATTTATATTGAAATACAAAAACTAAAAATATTAAATGAATTTAATGAATTTTTATTTTACATATAAATAAATATCTCAGATATGTATATATAAAATAATGTATATAATATATATATATATATATATATATATATATTTATTAAGTATATTATATTTAGGTAGGATATATATATATATATATATATATATATATACTTAATTATAAATAGGGCTTTACTAATTATTTATTTCATAACAAAATAATACATAATATAATATAAATAGGTGTATATACCTATCAACATTTATTCACAAATAATCACATATGTATATTTAAAAGTCTACATTATTATAAGTAAGGTATATTAATATTATAATGTGTGTGTGCATAAACAATTATACACATAGTATGAAGCTGTTTTATATGTATAAAAATATGATATACAAAATTATATATATATATATATATATACATATATGTATATAATTTTCATTACAAAACATAGGGGCTACAATTTGAGTAATCTATAGATATCTATAGATAGCGGTTTAACGAGAATGAGTCATCGAGAAGTCCGGGGTCGACTCCGAATTAATCGACGCTGGCGGTAATTCGCTATAAGCGCGGTAGCTTGCCCGTTGCCATGGCGATTGTGTTATCGATGGTCGGCCGGGGCGGGCGGGCGGTAGACGAGGCTGAACTCGCTGAACGGTGGAGCGGCGAACAGGACGTCTTGATATCGCCGCAGCATGTAGGGCACGAAATAGAACACGTTCGAGTAACTGACGCTGATCAATACCATCACCCACTGTAGGTAGTACGGTAGTGGTTACACGTAACGTATCGTATGTATGAATGTAGTATAAGTAACGTGGTAACGACGATGTTAAATAACTGAAGAGATTTGGTGATTATGAACAGATCGTGGTTATATACAAGAGTATAACTAAAAGGATATATCTACGCATATTAACACACACACATATATACACACACATATATATATATATATATATATATATATATATATATATATTTTTATATATATTGTAAAAGTATCGACTATGAATAAAGGATCGTGATCTTCAAAATTTGAATCGCCGGTAAAAAGAACACGATCATATATGATCAATATCACATATCTCATAAAAAGGATATATATACCTGTATTACATGTATACTAACGATCTGTACGAAGGCAGGATTGAAGAAATACCTGACCACCAACTTGTCCGTAACGCCCTCCGTCCACGTTGAGTACTCATTGCTTGACCAGTCGTAATCTATAATCAAGTTACATGTACTTTAGTTTAGTGATATATTTAATTTACTATACATATGTGTGTATATTTATGTGTTTATGCATGTATGTATGCGTGTATATATGTATGTGCAATGCACATTGTGCATTTCTGTGTGTATATGTATTTGTATATGTATGCATGTGTGTATGTATACATACGTACATATATATATATATATATATATATATATATATATATATATATATATGAATGTGTATGGGTGTGTATGTATACGACGTACACTGTACGTGTGTATATGTGTGTATATATATATATATATATATATATATATATATATATATATATATATGAAAATAATATATTGGTATGAAATTATAGTTATTTTGTTGAATCACTCATTCTTTTATTTAAATTATATTTTTCAAATGTTATATCTTTTTAATTATTTTTTAGTTTTGTATAAGGTTATCAAATTGCCTATTATTTTTATTATATATTTGTATTATTATTTTCCATTCTCGAATAATTAACCGGGTAGAACTAGATAAGATTTGCTTTTTTTTTCTACACAGTAGTTGTCTACATCTTCTGAGTTAGTATGAATACGCTGTATACACTATAAGTATATAGACGACATATCGTATATATAGTATATATATAACATATATATATCAATAGTATTGATATAGTATTGATTCAATACTATATATATAATATATATACTATATTGAGTAACGAAATTATAACTTTAAAATGTATCATGGCATATTCAAATATAAACTTCATAATGTACTATATATATATAAATATATATGGTATATTATATAATCAAAAATTGTAAAGTAATAAATTACGATTTCCTTTTTTTTCATTATAATTACACCATATATGGTAGTATTATAATACTAGGGGATTCTTATTATTATTATTTATAACATGTGTTCATTATACTCTACACGTACCTACATATTATGTAGGTAAGAGGTTTCATACATTTAAATTTGTGAATGAATTTTCCAAATAAATTCTAATTTATCAAATAATGTATTTTATATATTATCTAATAATGTATTTATGTGTATTATATTTTTGATTATATTTCGTTTATTTTTAAAGTAATCGTTTTGCATACTTTATTTTTTTATTTCGTATGTTATCGTTAGAAATAATTTTATTTTAGACTATTTTATAGCCGGGGTATCTGACTCAGTGGAACAGTAAACAGCTAGTAAGCGAGATTTCCCGTATTCAACTACATTTTCTTGTTTTTCTCTTGTTTTTATCAATAACATAAAAAACATTATATCAAAACACAAGAAAAAAAATGATACTATTTGTTTTTTATTATTCTGGGCCCATCACAATTATTATATATATATGGTATAACTAAAGTTTCATAATATAAATTATACGAATGTATTCATTGTATTCACCTATATATATACATACATTTCATACATGGTTACATAGTTTTTATTACCTATAGGTTACCTCTAACTATGTTAAATACCTTACACGAGTCGATAGCTATATCTATTGAAATATCAGATCTGGCACGAAACGACGCCGAACCTTTAACGACGAAGGCCGGAGAAATCGCCTCCGAGAAGTTCACAAGAGATCTGACGCAGAGAGGCCCTTCATCTCCCGCCGGTATCCAATCGTAACGGTATTCCTGATCCTGTAAATAAGCACATGACATGTGTGTGGGGTTTTAATGAATACATAGTAAGGGATGAGAGCGGGTTGTTCTATAAATAGAATTGTACGTGTAAGGGGTATACCCCTATATATTGAATGTGTACGTATTGTATAGATACTAAGGATTATTTTTATTTAATACATATAATATAATATTCTAGTTATTTATTAGTCCATATCACTAATATTATAATACATTATTATGAATATTTTTTATTATAAATATTACTATATATATATAATTAATGTTACTAGCTATTTGATATATATATATATATATATATATATATATATATATATATATATTTATTATAAATAGTAACCTCCCCCTATCACAGACTTACAATATCGCATAAATATTAACATTATATATTAAGGTTACTTAATTGTTAATATGTGTATACATAAAATGATTCTATAGAATTATTTGTAATTTCAGAAAAACGATATACCAGATAAATGTAGTCGCTATTTAGGGTTATTTGACGGTATACGGTCAATAATATACATATATATATATATATATATATATATATACATATTCGTAATATAATATGGTCATATGTAGTTATTTTATAGCGATGTAATCATACTCACATTTGTAACGATTTCTATTGGAAATATGTTATAATATTGTTTATATTAATATTCGTAAATATTGATTATATTAATATCGGTAAACAATATTATATTTATTGTTTATTGTATAATACAAAATTATTTCCTATTAATTAGATAACAAATATTAGATTTATATTTTGGAATAAACGTTTTACTAAAACTATTTACTATGTTTTTTAGTAATATATAGTTATTAAATAATGATTTTCTAAGAGTGAGTATATAATTAATCCCAAAAATAGCTGGATTAGTATTCATAACATCAAAGTTATCTTTAAACCAGAATCCTCATAGTTATATAGTTGAAATATATAATCGAAAGTATAAATTAATACTTATTTGCTAACGATAACATCCATTATAGAAATAGACAAAGAGGTGTACGAAATTAATAAATTAAAGACATTACAATATTTGCAGTTACTATAGTACCTATAGTTAAAAATAAACAAAAATAATCTAAAATAGAAATAAAAATAGCGTAAAATATTATTATTATTATTATTATTATTACCGTATTATACTTAAATAGTATACTATATTTATAGACATACCTCGATATTATTATTCTCAGAGCATTGTTCGTCTGTGATGTTGAGTTTATCGCCCGTCATAACTATTAGCAAGTGGCCTATGTTCTTTGTGTAGTAGGTCTCGGTTCCTGTTCCGATGTATGTGTTTACCTCTGTTATGATACCGGATGTGAACCGATTAGGGTCGTTGGAACGATTTTGTATGTAGGACCAACCAATCAAAATAAATTGTGTGGTAAAAGTGGGGGGGGGGACCATACATAGGAGGTCCCCCTAGATTTTAAAGTGGGGGCATATCCCCCCGCCCCCCTGTTGCAGCGCCCTTAGAAACGATATAAGTATATGAATATATATATATATATAAAATGTTAGATAATAATATTATATTAAACATAGGTAGAAGTTGAATGACTACCTAGGTTGAATATAACAATGAATCAACAACTATATGTTATCTATAGATAACTATAGTTATCTTAAATATATTTAATTAATTAACAAGAGAATATATCGGAGAATCATTCACGTCATTATAGTAGTCCTATACGATAGTATACTATAGTACCAGTATAGTATACTATAGTACCAGTATAGTATACGGCGTAGGTACTAGATGATATATACGTATACGTGTATGAATAGTGGTGTTTATATGGAGACCATGATAGTAGAATCAACACAAAATGTAAATAACTTAGGTATACGTTATATTTTCTATCAAAGTATAAACTATTATTAGAAAATATTTTTGAAATATAATATTTGAATATTTGTTAACATTGTATTATTGTACCAATATAGTACATAATATATAATTATTATTTCAAAATGAATTACCTATCTTTAATTGTATGCAATAACATTATTGAAATAGTTGCAATATTAAATAAATAAAGGAATTAAAATATATTAGTATATCAATTAATTCAACACTCGCAAACTTACTGGTCAATTATCTCTTGTAAATAGCTTCATCACACACGTGTGAAATAAAGATAAAGTGTTTGAAAAAGTTGTAACATTTGGTAAAATAATCCACATGCTAAAACGGGTGTGTTAAATTCTATATTAGAATTATGGACTAAATTAAATCTAGATATAGTATATTTAATAGGGGATAGATATATGTGTATGTCAGACGTATATATTGTTATATGTAATTCTATGTATATATATATACATATATACGCATATATATATATATATATATATATATATATATATATATATATGTATACAGAAACATACTACATTGATTGTATGTATCATGATATTGTATCATGGCAAGCTCTTTATTGAGTTGTTGTATTTGACTATAGTTATGCAATTTATAATTTATTATTGATATAGTTGAAATGCGATTTTTTGATCTCATGTAGGTTCAAGTCTGCCCACTATCCCATACTGTCTAACTACCTATGTTAATAATAGCATATATTCAATTGTCCTGCAAAAATCATTCCCTATATATATATATATATATGGATATAAAATAATATATTATAAGATATATGATATTTAAATAGTATCTTATTTAAATTGAACATATCTATATAAATATAACACCTTATATAGTAAATTACATATAAAATATCGCAATAGTGTAAACATTAACAGATAACATTTATATATATATATATATATATATATATGAATCAGATAGAGTGTAAACACTCAGGAAAATACAAAAGCAAAGCTTAACTAGGTATTTTCCCACTCAACTTGATAACAGCATTACAAGAATAAAAAATAAAAAAAATATAAGTAAATTATAATATGACAATAACTTATTTTAAAATTTCAATTTTGTATATCATTAGAACTATAATTGTGTATATATATATATAGCCTACTATTGTATATATTATTAAACTTATTTTATTTGTAAATGTGATTCGTGTAAATGAAAATCGTGCTGAATAAATAAGTAAGAATATAATTGAATATTGTTATCAATATATATATATATATATATATATATATATATATATATATATATATATATATAGGGGCGTCGGAACAGGGGGGGGGCGGGGGGTATCCGACCCCCCTATTCGAAAATATGGGGGGGGGGGCTAAGTATGTTTTGCCCCCCCACGAAATGTGTATTAATACATTTTATATATATTAAATCTAGTATATTGTCTTTGTTAATAAATTTTGTTTCTAAAGAATGTTACAAAACATATGGGGGGGGCTAAGTATTGTTTGCCCCCACCCCATCTATGAAATATGATAATATTCATGAGAGAATATCTGAGAGATACTTGTTATCTAGCGATATAATAATAAGACATACAATATAAATTATTATAAATATGTATGAGATTTATAGTAATGAAAGTTCAAAAGACTATGTAAGGTACCTCATCTAGATAACATAATATAACATTATTAATGTTATGTTAATATAAGAATGTGATTAGATATTATCAGTTAATATGTTAATATATAAAGTATATATACTTTATCATTAATATTTTCAGAATAAAATATACTGAGTTGTTTGATTACATAATGGTGAAAATTAAAACCAATTTTATACTAAGAAAACATTATGTATACATTCTTATAAATTAAAGTAATCATTATTACAAATAATATAATTCATGAAAAAAGGTTTGTTTTTTTAGATTAATCTTATTAATCCTATTAATTTTCTATACTAAACAGATGGTATTACAAAATGTAAGAAGAATTAACGATTGAAAGATCGAATTTCCTTATGTTCAAATCAATCAATAAGTTCAATACCATCTGATGAGGATAAACATATACATGATGGAACAATCTTCTAAAATTCAAAAAATATTTTATGGCATAAGAGATTTGATCAAATTGTATTGGTTTGCCCCTCAAGTTCTGTGTCATGTTAGCGTGGATTTAGTAAGCTACGAATAATAAATACGTTGTTACGATCTACTATTCTAGATAGTAGATTAAATGCATTAGTATTGGCAAATATCAATCAAAAAATAATTCACACAATTGAGATGGGTATATTTATAAATAAAAATCTATATTTATATAATAATAAATTATGTAATGTTTATTATTTATTTACTAATATATTCCTACTCATTGTTATACAAATAAAATATTATTAATTGCATATTAAGGGGTTAACATAGACTAAAGAGGTATACGATATTAATAAGATATAGTTAGTAATTATATTAGTAATAAATAATAGGATATATAATATAAAATATAAATAAATAGCCCCCCCATAACAAATATCGTTCCGACGCCCCTATATATATATATATATATATATATATATGTGTGTGTGTGTGTGTGTGTGATGAGCGACACCAACACAAAGTATACTTTGCATATATGCTGTTATTGTGAAGCCGTTTAGGATGAAAACGCATATTAATATTATAAACTATGAAACGAAATAGAAAAAAAACACAATTTTTCTAATAAATATTATTATTATTATATAACCGATATACAGCATACCGCGTGACTAACCGGGGTAATGTTGTTTATCATTACGTATCGCGTAGGTTAGCAGGTCACAGCCTCCCTTGTAGAAGAAGCACGTGGTCAACTCCTTCACCTGGTGGTGGGAGTGATGCGTGAGGTCACGTGGTGCGGCGTTAAGAGGTCAGGGCTGCTCACACGCGAATATTCGCCACTTCACGCGAATAATACTCGCGATTATATATATATATATATACGTATAGGACCTATTATAGGTATACGTAAAGGTCAATCACGTTTTGGAAGTTTGCGAATTTCGTAAATTTTGTTTTGGCGATAATATTCGCTTGCAATGTGGCCTCAGTCCCCTTAACGGATAGAATGTGTTGTACTTGTATTACAACTATATATATATAGTATTATATTTGATAACATTAATATTCAAAACAAACTTGGTTAACAATATATTACCAGCGCTTACCATTTGTAAAAAAAATAAATAAATTTCCGAAATAATAATCTCTAAATGTGTGCGCGCGTAATCAGTGTTTGCCGGTGATATATACTATACAGATATCGCACCGCCGGTTCGCACAACTGTGCGGCGCTTACGTACGTATTCGGTGCGGTGTCGGTACGCCGCTTCCCTGTCGTACACCTGGCGGTAACAATACGAGAACACTCTGTCGGCCACCTGGCGAATAGACGCGATCATAGCGTCGATCCGGTCGCTTTGCACGGTGTCCCAGTGACTGTTGTAGTTACTGCGGGCGATAATAGCGAGGAGTTACGTAATAATCAGTATATATGCTGATCTTATTGTTAACAGTGTAGGGAATACTAGTATACTGTTAAAATAACCCTTTAGTTTTCGTGAAATAAACCCTTTAATCGATGACCGTTTAAACAAAGGGTTTGGTAACCTTTAGTTGAGCATTTTTTCAAACTAAAGGGTTTAGGTCGAATATCTACTAAAGGGTTTGAAACCCTTTAGTTGCGCATATTATAGTTATTGTTATTATACGCAGTGATCGTATATATATATATATATATATATATATATATAGGTATACAATATGCGTTAGTACTTATTAGCGTATGTTTCATTGAACGAGCTGATCAGAATGGCGGGTATATCGGGCCGGTGTTTGATGAAGCTGTGGATGGAGCAGGGAGGCAAGGCTTTATCTGACGCAGTACCGTACCACGCAGCACCGTCGCTATCCGTACGCTGCTCTGCCAGCCTCCGATGTAGCTCTTTCATCTGTGTAACGTGTACTTTACTTATATATATATATGTCAATAAATTGTTTTATTATTATATTCTTCATGCAGGAGCGAATGGTGCATGCAATATACGAAGGGTGTACGAAATATGGGACGCGTGGCCCTATAGGGTCCTACTAAATATAGTTAGTAATAATACATCTATTCATCATCATATAGGTTCATTTATAAGAATGTGTTGTTTATAAAGGTATAATAAATATAAATATAAATAAATAGTATCAATATATGATATCATTATCATATTGATACTATTTATTTATATTTATATTTATTATACCTTTATAAACAACAATTAATATTACTTATAAATAATTATTTAAACGACCTCACATTAATATATAAATATATTCTATTGTTATCTTCTACTTAGGTAAATATTAATATATATTAATATTTTTTTGTATATATATTAATATTTACCAATATACAGTATATAATATTATAATGCATACTATTATTAATATTGAGAGAAATAATAAGTGGTGAACCATGGTTAAGAAAAAAAATAACATGCATTCTATAAAACATGAATATGGTGTAATAGAATGTACTTTAGGATGGAGGAAGTTACATGAATAGAGAAACATCAACGGATATCTCTACAAGTAATTATATATATATAATAGATATTATATATATACTCCATTCACTTGCGGAGTTGGGCCGCGAAGGAGAAGTACGGTAACAATAGAATGCCGAAAGTAAGGGCGCATTATAATTTATTATAAGAAGCTCGTAAATATATACCTATAGGTAAAATATAGATATATATATATATATATAATGAATATACAATGCATGAACTATACGATAATATAATGATGTGTGTATGACGAGGAGGGTATACATTTTAGATATTGTTGAGTAGATGAATCACATACGTGGGGTTTGATGAACTATAGTTCTAACTAGCGATGTTAATTATAATTTACATTTATAGCACATGTGCTCAAATATAAAGCATGATGAAGTCTCATTACCAGTTACCTAAATTATCAACTTGGGTCTGGCTTATTTGGCTAGAGTTTTGGCTCTGATAGGCTCTTTTTTTTCCGAAAATGAAAGTCTCGGCTCGTCATCAAAAAACAAATCTCAGCTCGGCATTATTTACATCACTAATTCTAACTATAGTAACATAATGGTTTACCATTAGAATGACGAAAGGAAGGAACGATCCTTTAAACGTTTCTACCGTATTATTATAAGTTATACGTCTTGTAAGTCTTTCAGATTTATAATGATGTGTGAATTAATATAATGATGTAGGTATACACGTATGTATATATAATGAAGGGTATATGTGAGGTTTTGAAACGTGAGGTTTTATGAATTCTAGTAACAGATTGGTCTCACCTATAGGTGTATCTATAGATATTACCTAGTTCTGATCAAGGAAACTTATTATATTATAAATGCGTTTGTTTATATTATTATAGTGGTTTATATGACTATAGGCGTATACGCACTCGACAACGTGTATTAATCATAACCTTATTAATATAGTTAGCAGAGGTGTGGTTCCGTAATCCATCTTTGTGTAAGAACAATTGATTTCCGTGTAGTTGACCTACTTCTATTATCTCGGAGATGTCACGCAAATCAAGTTTTATTGAGTTGTGTTTACCTTAATTGTGTTATTTGTTGATTAGATTAGTAATTATTAGTATATATATATATATATATATATATATATATTATCAATTATTTTCTTACCAGGAATATTTCTATCATATTTTAAGATACATTGTATATATCTCAATGAAACATTTTCATATCAATGTAGATAATATTTAGAACAAACAGAATAATTTATTTCATTTATGAAATAGAAAATAAGAAATGAAAATTATAATATCTATTGTGATACTGTACCAAATACGTATATTAACAAATACGTATTCATATTAAGATATATACAGATCATCAGGATAATGTTGAATTTCATTACGATATTACCGCGATAAAAGTGAAGATATTATTGCGATGTATATATAATATTAGCTATATATATATATATATATATATATATATATATATATATATATATATATATATATATATATAAATCATAGATGGTGTATAGGGTGCCTATTGAAACTATAGTGGTAGGTATACCTATATCCATTATAATACATTCCCTGATAGTCTCTTCAAACTAATACACTTTATAATACCACACCTGTACGCCTTACAGTGTACGGCGTACAGTGTACGCCATGTAGTGTATGGCTAACTTTCTACTAAATTATATAGGTATTAAGGTTAACTCTACTTTACACATATATATATATATATATATTAATACTATTTGTTGTTACTGCAATTGGTTGTCTTTCCATATCATAAACTATTTATATATATCAGTAGGGGTATATCCCTTATTATCAATAACTATGATGCATGACATATTAATCATATAGTCGTACCTATATTAGTATTCATGATAGCATAAACATACATACCTATATAGTTACTACGAGTTCTTAACATATTTATAAATACTAGGGGAAAGTATACTAGGAGAAAGTATCCGAATATGGACAGTGCCCGAATATGGACAATCTCGGTATCGCAGAAACCATAAATCCTACAAACAAATTTAATTAATAAAATATTCATAATTATATAAATAGTCTAAATAAGTATTTTTATTTTTTTATTAATTAAAATAATGCTGATATATCCACTAAACTATATTTTTTTATAATGATATTAAATTTATGAAAAACATTTCAACTTAAAACCTGATCAAGAATATATGCATATATGCTGATATATCAAATGTATTAATATAACATATAACAATATATTATTGATAACTAAAGCATTCTAAATATTATATGCATAATTTCTATAATTATTATTAATTATTAAATAATTATGAGCATATATCTAGAGGTAATATAAATCCCTAATACGTAGGGGAGAGTGGGGTTGTATGAACAGGTGTCTTGCATGAGCCACTGGAGATAACAATTGTTTGCTACAGCAGAAATTTGATTTAACTGAACTAGTATCACCATCTATAATTAATACAGTTGCGGAAGTATCATTTTAAAAAAAAATAAAAATAGTAACATTTTAATCACATTTTTAACTAAAGTACGCTCAAAAGGTAATATATGTTATAACTTCTATAATAATTATTTGATTATTTTCATATTATATATATGATTTTAATATATAATTAACTTAATATTAATATAAAAATATATTTAAAATTAAAAATTAAATATTTAAATATTATCAATTAATAATAAAATGTTGTATGGGGTTGAGTGAACCACTAAACATGGGGTTACATATATGAACATTGTTCAATCATATGTTAATATTTATAATATGATATTATAATATTATAATATTAATATTATTATAATATTATAATATATATTCAATGATCCTAATATAAATAAGTAATGATTAAATAGAAATAATATAATTAATTATATATCAATATAATTAATTAATTTAATTTTAATGAGGGTCAATTACTAATTTCATAATAATTATTTAAATATTATTTCTAGGAATTAAAAATGAGAAACTATACTCAACAAACTGATAGAATACGTGATAAAACTGTCATGACAAGAGCAATTAAAGAAGTAAATCAGGGTATGTTCATTCAACCCCGCCGTTGGGGTTGAATGAACTTTTTTATTTTTTTTTATTAATTGTAATTATGAAATCTTATAAGTATTCCTTATATCTAAAAGTTATATATTAGTTAACTAATATCATATATTATGCAATACAATTTAAATAATTAAGAAACATTTATTATTACCACAATGATATCACTTTATACAAAAACATGGTCATACAACCCCACCCTCCCCTACACTCTTGATGTCTTTATACTCCACCCTATAACCAATAAGCGCGCAACGTGTGAACTATTCTAATTTTCATGAAAACCACGTGCGTTATGATATTAATACCATACATTTATTAATACGTGTCATGCTTATTATTTAGATAATTCACTTTTAATTATTAATTAATAAAATAATAAAAATTAATAAATCAAATAATAATTAAATTATAGTAAATAATTCATACAATTAATTATAAGTAATGTAATTTTAATTTATCTGATTGGTTCATCAATAACATTGAGTATATTCTAGTGGTATGTAGGGTGTCCGTATTATAACACAGGGTGTCGGTATTTGAACATGGGTACCGAATACGGACACCCATATTATAATATCATAGATCCAATAGATAATTATCTATTCGATAAAAAGATTAAATACAATTTTAAAATCATAATTAATCTATAATTATAATCATATAATATAAATATATTGAAATTTTGGAATACAAATATTGAGTAATACAATTTTAAGAATATACATATATTGTTAAAGTGTCTGTATCATGTGTGATCTAAACATCTCCCACTCGAGGGGAAATTTCCACTATATATATACCGACATGTCCATCATTACATCGATATCTTAAAATACCCGAACTGAACACTCATAATAACACCATATACACTACATCCACATGGATATGTTAATTAGACTTACTACTAAGCTAACCATATCCTTCCCATTATCTAATTAACCCTATAACTAATTACTATAAGTATAGGTAGGGGCGCTGGAACGATTTTGTATATATGTGGACCAACCGATAAATGATAAGGTAAAAGTGGGGGGACCAATACATAGCAGGTCCTCCAGGATTTAAAGTGGGGAGGATATGTCAATCGCCCTCCCCCCCCCCCCCCGGTTTCAGAACCCCTATGTATAGGTAATATATTCCTATAACTATAGTTATATGTATATATATATATATATACAGCAACGTTTACCTTAACTATTACATATATATATATATATATATATATATATATATATATATCCTATTACCATATATGGTATAATATATACGTATATATTTCGTCTATAATGTACATGGAGTTCTACTCTACTACAATCCGTTAACTTGAAAAATAAAATGTAACTTCTGGAAAGTAGATGATTTTGAGATTATAAGATTATACTGATAGAGATATATTTAATTACCTTTTTTATTAATTGAATAATTTTCTATATAAAATAAGCTATAGCTTAATAAAGATACATATATATGTGTGTATATCTGTATGTGTATGTGTTCATGTATTGTTTATGCATGTGTATATAAATGTAAATTAAAACATATACAATAATATTAACGATTAATAAACAATAATAAAATAAACAATTATGATAATTAATGTATGCATACTTGGACTTATTCCTCTTTTGATATCAAAAATAAATTTACTAGATCCTATGTAATCAAATGATTCCTGTAATATTTGATAATATATATATATATATATATATATATATATATCCATACGAATGTATGATATTACATACTATATTATATCAATATAATTAATATATCAATTCGGAAATATTAAAATATAAATTATACTATATGAGAAATATCGCATTTTGTATTATAAATATTAGATCATTAATAAATAGTATACGAATTTAACATTTAATGTAATTATAATTAAGTTATCAATATATTAATCAACTATTACAATACATTATATTAGGTAAATACATTATTTGACTATATGACTATATTATTTAAATAACAAATAATTAAAATAAAATATATAAAAATGTATTAATCAGTCATATAGTCATATATGCATAACATATTTTATAAACGTGAAATTATAGATTATTTTATATATATTATACTACAATATTATATAATTAAAACTATCTAACCCCATTGAAGAAAGCGAATAATATATTAGTGTTAGTATTCCAAGTTGCATTCTTTGTGTCTTTGATAGCTTTCGCTACCAATAATAATGTAAGCATGCCGGTCATCGAAGATAGTTTGTTTTTAGAGAATCTAGAATATTCCGATTTACTATCTATCTACATTTATCATTCAGTTAAATTATATATCATTAGGATATATATTATACACCTATATTTACCGGGATACGTATTTAAGAATATTAATTACAACATTTAAAAATGTAAATAATACTTAAACGTATGTATTTAGATATATATATATATATATATATATATATATATATATATATATATATATATATATATATATAGGTGATATATGTATAATGTAATGCTCATATATATATATATATATATATATATTATAATATTCTAACTCTGGCAACTAGAAGAATGTATTTTCTCTTTACAGATGTTCTTTCATTAGATGGAAAAGCGAAGCTAAATATATTACTGCCTCGTAGTGGTTTACAAAATGATGATCCAACTATTAATATTTATAATATTATAAATATACAGATTGCCTAAAATATAACACCTATAAATTATATATAATTGTGAATATAATCATCTAGGATAGATAATTGTGGACAGCCTATAATTTATATGGATAAAATATATAATTTAATATAGTATTATAAAAAAATTATATTATTTAAATAATTCATTACAATATTCTAATATATATATTTATATTTAAATAGTATTAACAATAATCACTTATTAATATATATAATATAATACAGAACCACGATTCAATAAACGTGTAGTTTTCTTATTCATGCATGAAACTGTGTTTGTGGTGGCATAACTTAAAGATTTGATCTCAATTTTAGGAATCATATCGTATAAAGTTATATTTCCTTGATGAGTAAGCTGTAAAATAACAAATATAATTAATTATATAATAAATAATATATGTATATATAAGGATCATAAAAATAGGAGTGTTATATCAAGAAGAAAACACATGGTAAAACGAACCTTACATAACCTTGATGACATATAAAATACAAAAAATAACTCTTAATAGGGGAAAGTCCCTGATTACCGACCCCCTCCTAATATCGACCCCCCTCTCGTATCTCAGTAACTATAATAAATATACAACAATAATATATATATATATATATATATATATATATATATATATATATATATACATGTAAATATAATAGTTATCAACAAATTATATATACATGAACTGTTAGTAATTTAATGATAAATATGAATATATATGTATTTTGTTTAAATAAATATTTAATCCTATGATTGTTATTTGATAATATGTAATATTCTGTTTTTACTTTTTAAATATTTGAATAACAATTTTTTTTAAATCATTGTAAATACGTTATTAATTAACTTAATATTGTGCATAATATTGTAGATCAATAAAATGTTTATAACTATTATAAAATAATTTAATTTGAATAACTATTAACCAATATATCTTAATTATATATAATTGCTATAGTAACCCATATGATTTTCCTATTACCGACCTCATGTGATTTATAATATCCAATAAAATATATCCGTATTTACTTTAAAATATATCGTAAGTTGTTTATGTAGCATTGATATATTTTTTGGATTCACGAGTCCAGTTGATTATAAACATACTGATTAATAAATAATTATTAAATAATAATATACACTATTTTAATATAATTAATATCAAGTTTAAATTTAATATTACTATTAAAACATAAATTCAATAAAAAATAAATTGCGTGCATATTATAATTAATTATATTAATGTATATCTACTATTTGTATTGGATATTATTATACTACAATTATTTATACCATGATTATTTTATGGGGTCGGTAATAGGAGAAGGGGTCAGTATTAGGTACATGTATCCGATTACCGACTCACCTATTTATTCTAGAAAATATAATTATATCAAAAATTTAAAATAGCCACATTATTTATTGCCATAACATTACCCTAATTACAAAATTTCAAATACATATATTTAATATTCGATAAGTTATTAAAAATAATCATTTAGGAGTCGGTAATCGGAGACTTTCCCCTACAAATTTTAATATAAAATTATATTTTATAGAATATATAATATATAATATATCATATATATATATATATATATATATATATATATATATATATATATATCATTATTACCTATTGAACATTTAAAATGTTAGTTAATGTTAATGTTAAATATTAATTAAAGTAGGTATACTTATAGTAGTTACTATATAGAAATGGTTAATTAGTAGTAATTAATAATTACAAGCTCAGACTTAGCGTATTTAAGTATCCTATATTATTTAGTAGTATGAAATTCGATGAAATTAATGTAACTTGAAAATTAAATAGATTGAATCATATATATATAATAAACAATTATTTGTGAATATAATAAAAATAGCTCCTTTAAGGTATATAAATAAGTCTTTTTTAGACTTGTATATATACAACATAATATATTATACACCAGAGAGAGACTAAAAACAATAATAAACAATAAAAAAACATATACTTTTAAAATTTAAAGTAAATTGTATGTTGTAGATTATAGGCTCATGAATATATATATATATATATATATATATATATATATATATATATATATATATATATATATTATAGACATCTATTATTATTATTATACTACTATAACACCTATAGGTATTGAATATTCAACTAAACATAGTTGGTACCATATATAGAGAACGAAGTCACTTCATTCTCTATGGCTGGAACTATATTATATACAACCATGGTTGATCATGCATGAGCATTACCATAATATGTAGAAACATATATAATGCATTATACAAATACACACGATTGTTAATTAACTATTACTTATATAATATTATGTAATTTAAAAAAAAAGATTAATTTTGAAGAAAATATATAAATGTCAGTAGGTATATGAAAATAATAAATATTATTATATTTATTATTTAACGGATTTATTGTTAATATCAGGGTAATTATAGAAGAAAAGCTTATCGAGATAATTACTATTTATCATTCTGACAAGTCCCGTAAGTAAAATTACAATTGGAATAATAATTCCATAAAAAAATAATAAACTAATAGAACATAAAGTTATATCTAAATTGACTTCCTATTTACTCTTAATCTAATCATTATTAAGATATAATAATTGTACTTATGAAGGACTTGCCAAAGTGATCATGTAACACACATATATATATATATTTATATATATATACTATACTATACTATACTATACTATACTATACTAAACGTGTGCCTATAAATATATAACCGTATAAATCATGCTATCGATTTCATGTTTGCTCTCAATGATAACGATGGGTTTATTGAAATTAATGAAGTGGCCACCAGAGGGATTCACTTCGTAGCAAGCGGTTTTCTTTGTATACGAATCTATATAGGTCGGTAGCATATAGTGATGATGATGATGATAAGGTTTATTAGCACTTATCATAGGTGTGGCCACCCCTCGTAGGTGCATATAACAATATAGAACGAAAACAATAAATAGATAAATAAATAAACAAAACGATAAAATAATATAATTTATAAAAATAGTAATATTGTATGATTAAATAAGTGAATATATTACATCGATGATATGTAAGCTTTGAGGTGTGTAATAAAGGACGGGTGTGAATGGATTGATCTAATAGAGGCAGGGAGGGAATTCCATAGGGATGGAACCATATAACTGAAGGCGCGTTTATGGTATTTCAGGTATGAGACACGAGGGCAAATTAGGGAAATGTCAGCATTTGATCGTAAGGAAGTCAGTGGGCGTCTTAGAGTTAGTAGGGAAGTCAAATAAGGAGGAGAAGTATAATATATTGCTTTATGAGCGAGTGATAGAAGGTGTAGGAGGGAACGTTTTTTTTGAGGGAATCAGTTGGATATAAGTTGGTGGGAGTCGGTAATGGAATGGTCAAATCGATTTATTAAGAAAGTGGTTCGTATAGATGCACGAATTATACGATTTAAAGGGGATAATGAAGTATTAGGGAGATGATAAAGTAGTGAGGAGCAGTAGTCGATACGAGAGAGGACGAGTGCATTTATGAGGACAGTTGTAAGAGATCGGGTTAAGTCTTTTCTTATACGACGAATTTTGAAGAGGTGGTAGTTAGATGATTTAGATATATTAGCTATATGGGAATTTAGGGATAGGTTAGCATCCAAAGTAATTCCAATATTTATAACAGATGATGAAGGGATGATGGGGAGACCGTCGATAATAACAGGTGGACAATTATGATAGTTAGATGGGATATTTAGGAGTGCAGATTTTGAAGAGTTGAGTAGAAGATTGTTAGATAGAAGCCATGATCTGATAGTTAATGCACATTTACATAATTGTGAGTTATCTGGTAGTACATTGGAGGAGTTGGGTAGGAAGGAATATAGTTGAATATCATCAGCGTAAATGTGATAGTGTACATCTGGAAATTTACCAATAATATCATGTATAGAGAGAATGTATATTGAGAAGAGGAGGGGGCCTAGAACAGATCCCTGGGGAACACCATAATGAAGAGTACGAGATTTTGTAGAGAAATTGCAAATTTTAACGGATGATGATCGATTTAATATATAGGATTAAAACCATTTTAGATAAAATCATATAGTAACGTATATTACATATACATATATCATCGGATATCGAGTATTTATATATATATATATATATATATATATTCCATATGCTTTAAAGCATATAGGAATCCCTATAAATATATATGATAATAATATTAGATTTGGGAAAATATCCTTGGTGATAGAAAAAGCATAACTTTTCAAGAATTGTATCTAATATATACGTATCCTATTATATTTATATATATATATGATTCCTATATATATATATATAAATATATATATATATATATACTATACGTAGTATGTACTAAAAAAATAAACACTATGCAATCATATTATACATACAAATATAAGTAATTATAATACCTAAGAACGTATAATACATAAGTACTTATAAGTACTTTTAATTATATATAATGAATAACCATATAGTCGATTAGGACATTTAGCATCCGAGGAATACCGGAGCTTGTCTTCGTGCACCTGGTAATAATACGATAGGCCGTACTTAGACACCAACAGGCCGGCTATGTGCTCGTGTGCCATCAGTTTAGCCAAGTTCTCCCTAGTTATCACTCATTATTAATATATATATATGATGATGATGATGATATTAAGTTTATTAGCACTAAAATAGGGTAATATAGACCCCTTCGCTCGTGCGGGAAGAAAATTATAATAAAATAATAGTAATACGATAATAATTTAATAATAATATACATTCAATATACCACGGACAACAATATTACATAATATAAAGGACTATTATATACTACAGTCTGCATTGATGTGGTGTAGTGTTTTATACTACATATATATATATATATATATATATATATATATATATATATTAACTGCCTGTGTGGCTCAGGCGTCAGACACATAATCAGCAGGACACCTGTAGGACATCGGACACCTTATATTTCATTAATAACGGCATGCCCATATTAATTCATTAAAAGTGTCCGTATTAGGAATATAGTAACTCCTGATATATGATTATATCTTAATTGATATTTAATTAAAAAAATAGAAATTATGTGTAAAATGTTTATAATGCTTTAATTATTAATAACATATGTTTATGTTGTCATATAATAATACATTTTTATATACTTGAGAAGGTTTTAATGTACATTTTTTTTCATAAATTTAAAAACATAAAAAAAAATCATTTTACTGTATTAGCATTATTTTAAATAATAAAAAAAATACTTATTTATTCTATTTATATAATTATGAATATTTTTTTCATTAATATTTTTTGTGTGATTAATATTATCGGTAATAACGAGTGAATCCGTATTATAATACTTTCCTCTATATATATATATATATAAATAAGAAATATTCAATATATATAATTTCATATTTGTATTTCTCAATGGCTTCATATTTAGATGTATTTGTTGTACTATTTGTATCGCCTAATAACCATTCAAGGAAATTCATGACATGGATTCATATTTAAACAATTGAATATATTTTATAAATACGTTGCATATTTATCTTCGGTATGAAATAGATCATACTAATATAAATGTAATAAGTACTTTTAATAATATTAAGAGATAATATATATATATAATATCTATATAATATAGTATCACTATATACTATAACCCTCGATACTATAGAGTGATCTCTCTATATGTAACATTACTTCTAGTATATAAGGTAAACCTTGTGTAGAGTTCGGTGTTTTTGATGAGGGCGATATACGGGCTCAGCCAATAGGAATGCGTCGACGCTAGAAACATCTCGATTTCGAGTTCTGTGTCGAATTCAACATAGGTCCCGACAACTGACTTTTGAGTCGCTATGAGATCATTCATTCACAACTATATATACATGCGTATACGTATAGGTTAAGCCAAGATATCAACTATAGTTATGTATCTATAAATATGTGTTTAATAATACCTACAGTAGTATACTCTAATAATGTAGTATTCTAATAATGTAGCGGTATATGTTAATAATATATTAGTAATATAATTAATCGGTGTACAGTATATTTCCGGGGAGATATACCGGCGAATACTTAGGGGCGCTGCAACAGGGGGGAGGGGGGATATGCCCCCCCACTTTAAAATCTAGAGGGACCTCCTATGTATTGGTTCCCCCCATTTTTACCACACAATTTACTTTGATTGGTTAACCAATCAGTGCCCCCTACATACAAAATCGTTCCAGCGCCCCTATGATGTATACGTCATACCCTATATATATATATATATATATATATATATATATATATATATATATACGTATAAGTAAGTATAAGTATATAGTATATACTATATATATATATACTCGGCGTATAGGGATAAAATGGTAAAATCAGCCAAGAAGTAGATATTTGGACAATCTCTAAAGCAACGCAATTACTATCTTCTAGGGATAATATGATATCCTCAATTGCTAATCGCCAACTATCAAATACCCTAACTTATGCTATCGGACATGATCATGAAATACCACTCGCTGAATTTCTATCCGGTAGCCAAACGCACGGGTTATATGGTTGTAGATTTTATAGCAAAAGTGTTACTCTTTAGACGCGTCGTACGGACGTACGGACGTCGTATACGTCGTCCGTCCGTACGTATAAGTATATAATATATACTATATATATATACGTATAAGTACGTATAAGTATATAATATATACTATATATACTGTGCGTATATGCTGCGCTATTACGAATAACTCGTGCACAGTACAAACCCCCGCAACCGAACTGATGAGAAGCGTTCAGATAGCGAGTACAAGAGCCCAGCGTATTGTCGTAGATGTGGTAGAACATCGAGTTGTACGTGTTCGACGTCTTGCCTATAGTTTCGCGATTAGAACTGTATTGAATGTTTAAATTCAAGTCTACCAAGTGTGGTGATTGCGGCGTATCTGTTAACGTTTTTAATTGTGGTATATACATACCTTATCAGGTCGAGCTTGCTCGGTAGAGTGGTAGTATATACATATATGTGGTATACCATAGTACATATATGAGTAATATATTTTCGATAAACCATAGTATATATATACATATATTATTAAGTAATATTAATTAATATTAAGTAATATAAATATATTATATAACAATTATGAATTATATTTTGTATATACCATATTATTCTATAATAATAATTTAATTTAATTTAAATATTTATTTTTAATAATCATTCATTTTCATATGATATAATGTATTACAAATATATCGATATATTATTAAAAACGAAATCATTCTAAACATTATATACATAATTTCTCTAGTTGTCATTACATATTAATAAAGTTATAAGCATATATTAACTGCCTGTGTGGCTCAGTGGCTAAGGCGTCAGACACACAAGCAGTAGGACACGGGTTCGACCCTCGTCCGGACCATTAATTAATTTTATAAAATGGGTCTTAAAATATTATTTAGAAGTGATCTTATAAAATTGTGTATAAATAAATGATCGGCTCTCGTTAAAACCATGAATGTCTTAACATGAGAGCGGCTTCGAAGGGACATTAGAGCCATATATGGTTATAAGTGAAAACTTCATCTAAGTTCCTGGATGGGATGAAAGGACTCCACCAAATAAAAATAACAATAACAATATATATATAGGTCATAATCATCCCTAATACGGACACCCTATAGGGTATATATAACCCCTCTGCGCGTGGCGTGTGAACTATTCTGATTTTCATAAAAATCGCGTACCGCATAATAGTAATACCACAAATGAAGCTAAATCTAAAAAAATATTATTTAATACTTAACTTGTAATAGTAATTAATAAAATAATAATAAATTAATTAATTACTAATTAAATTATATTAAATTATTTATAAAATTAATTATAAATAATGTAATTGTGATTTATCTGATTATAATCTAAACAATTCATCAATAGTTCATCAATAATATATATATATATATATATATATATATATATATATCTAGATAAACTATATATAGTTTATCTAGTGGTATATTGGGTGTCCGTATTCGGATAATCATGTAATATTAATATATTATAATTTTTGAATACAAATATTGAGTCATAAAATTGTAAGACAATGTTTGTTAAAATATCCGTATTAGGTTACTTTCCCCTATATATAGATATTTCAATTATAATACTACACTTATTTATATCACGATTATTTTAGATGGTCTGTAATAGGAGAATGGGTCGGTATTAGGAACATGTATCCAATTACCAACCCCTGTTTACTGTTTATTGTTGTCAATATAATTATATCATAAATTTAAAATATGGACATTATTCATTGCCATAATATTACCCTAATTACAAAATTTTAAATAAATATTTTAAATAATTACAAATAATCATTTAGGATCGGTAATAGGAGACTTTCCCCTATA
Organism: Osedax fenrisi; assembly: GCA_964019155.1. Classification (NCBI taxonomy): domain Eukaryota; kingdom Metazoa; phylum Annelida; class Polychaeta; order Sabellida; family Siboglinidae; genus Osedax; species Osedax fenrisi. The sequence continues at coordinate 21,372,317 of OZ025243.1, read as the reverse complement.
GTATAGGAATTATAGTTTAAATTATTATATTATATTGACGTACATTGTACGTCGTACAATGTACGTCTTACATGCATGTTAAAGTTAAATCTATCTATGGGATATAGTATATAAGTATATTTGAACTTATTTAAAATAATAAATATTAACAATAAAATATGTATTGTTTAATTTGATAAAATAGTGTATATTATAAGATTTAAAAACAATGTGCCTCAGGTTTCGCCATTTTGTGGAGACACAGTAGCTATTTTTTATTTTTTTATTATTCATTATGAATTTTTATGACAACATTTAGGAAAAATTTATATTTTATTAAGGAGGTATGTAATTGTGTTATACTAAAAATTGTTAATACCTACAATTATGTTTGATTTTAAGAAGTGGCTAAGTCTCCTATGGTTGCAACTCTATGTAGTATATAGTATGAGAGATCTCACAATTAGCGTTTATATATAACTATACTTATTCTTCACCATCAGAACCCCTATAGGGTATACCCATACACACTCTGAAAAAGCTTGCCTCGACCATAGCACCGATATATAAACGGTGCATTGATGAATCCCTTATAACTGGTATTATCCCTTCAGATCTAAAACACTCCATTATCAGCCCTTTATTAAAAAAAACCCCAACTCGACTGCAATATTCTCTCTAACTACAGACCCATATCTCAACTTACAAATTTAACTAAAATACTTGAGAAGGTAATATTTTATACAAACAATTAATGCTCACTGCCAACAAATATACTTCAACAATGATCTTCGACAAAGCGCATTCAGAAAACTACACAGTACTGAAACGACTATACTATCACTACTCGACTACCTACTGAAATCCCTTGACAATGACCACCCAACACAACTACTGATTTTAGACCTTTCTTCGGCATTTGACACCATTAACTTAGACTTACTTATATACAGACTAAAACTAATTGGACTTGAAGATACTGTACTACTATGGTTTTCCAATTACATCACTAACAGAACATACATTACTAAAATTAACAAATCAATATCACCCAAACGCAAAGTCATCTTTGGAGTACCTACCTCAAGGATCGTCCCTCTCCCCTATACTCATCTGTATTTACCTACTCCCCCTTAGTAAACTTATTAAATCGTTTCCTACCTTTAAATACAATATTTATGCAGAAGACATTGAAATTCACGCCGATTGTCACCAATCATCCAATATTCACCTTCAAGCATATATAACTACTATTACTAACTGGCTCACCAAGAACTATTTACTACTTAATCCCAATAAGACTTTTACTATTTTTACAATTGTCCACCTCCAAATTCCCTTCCCACTACAATATTCTCAACAATGTACCTAGGACCTAGGACCTAGGTCCTAGGTCATACCCTAATCTCTCCTTCTATAGTATACTATATACTACATCACATATATTGGCATATATATCAATAACAAATTAACTTTTGATAAACACATCAACAATCAACATTAAAAGCTTCCACATTTCACCATTTATTCAATATAAACAAAATATGTCCCTATAGGGTGTATGCATATGTATACATAACAACATTCACCGCACTAACTATTACCCAGACTTTAATTATATCTCGACTACACTACTGCATACCTATACTACTTTCTTCTCACAATAAATACTTTACAACCATCGACCGCTTAACTAACATATCATGATCTGTTAAGTGCACTTAGACTATAGATTAACTAACTAGATTATAATCTACCGACTAAAAAAACTGACTATAATCAGTTTATATGTATACACTATAAGTATAACTGACCAACGAACACAACTGAACTGGTCATCCGCAAACAAAATATCTCAACTTAAATTAATATCCAGTATTCATTCCTCCCTACTGACTAAACAACCTGATTACATTTATCGACTAAGTTATCTCCATACTGCACCACGCCACCTACGATCCTCTAACTATACTATCCTAACTGAACCATCCTATCACCGGAAAAAACTTGGGAAGCATCGCTACTCTGTTTGCGCCAGCCTCCTTTGGAATCAACTCCCTTCATCCCTCAAAACCATCAATACACCAATAACTACATTCAAATATAAACTAAAGAAGTACCTCCTTGTCCATGCTATTTGAACTTGAAATATATTCGTTTTCGACACGTTTTACACTTGTATGTACTTATTATTACATGTATACAAAAAACAATAAATATATTTATTGTTTTTTATATATCATTGTCACACTATAAGAATTGTATAATTGAATATCGTATTTAAAAATCGTATTTCAACTATATCAATAATTATAAATTTCATAACTATAGTTAACTATAGAAACTCAATAAAGAGTTATACCCTTAGGGTCGGGTACAGTATTGAATTGAGAGGTCATATTTTGTTTAATAAATCAAAATGTATCAACACATATAATGTAGGTATACCTATAGGTATGTACATATATATATATATATATATATATATATATATATATATATATATATATATATATATATATATATATATATATAGATTAAGAGAAATTACTGATAACAATTGTTCTATTCTTATTATGTTATAATAGGGTATACCCATATATATATATATATATATATATATATATATATATATATATATATATATATAAGCACCGTAGGTATATAAGCATATATAAGCACCCTATACGGTGTATCATATATGATTATTTCCTTATATGCCAAGAGGCTATTCGGAATAGCATATTCCCCCATGAAACATCCCATGTTTATATTATAATAATTATAATATATATATATATATATATATATATATATATATATATAATATATTATATATATATATTGATAGTTTACTAATTTCATTATTAATATGTTGAACCTATATAAGTTTTGTGTTGGTGTTTAACGTAATTTGTCGATATATCCTAATTATATAATAACATATAATATGATTATATATATATATATATAATAACATATTATGTATATATATACATACCTAAATATTGATATATTAAATTAAAATCATAAGAATAAATGCAAAGTACTCTTACATTTATAATAATAAATATTATTATAATCATATTAAATATACTATAATTAAATGGGAAATAAATAATTATATAGATTTATCAGACCAACTATTACTAAAATATCAATAATATATAACATATTCATGTTTAAATAGTATACATTTTTAGTTATATTATAAATAAGATAATGTTAAGCAAGATACAAATTAGAACTATGTAATAAGCTATATTTAGAATATGAAAATTAATCCAGTGATAATAAGAAATTAAATTATGTAACGCCCCTATAAAGATTATAAACAAAGAATATAAAGGTATTTTTTATTTTAAATTTATAATTGTCATTTAATTTCCTAATGTTGTATCGAATTATTATTCTAATAACGTGCATTATTTACAATAAAAACTAACTTATAATTATTAATCAAATAATTATCATAATTATGTAAAATATAGGTAATATTTTATAATATCTATTTTTTAATTTTAGAATATAGTTAATTTGAATTTTTAAAATAATAAACCAATGTTATATTTCACGTAACTATGATTAATATCAACATATAGTTTATGATATAATGCATTATATATATAATTAGTTATGGTATTGAATACATTTATTATATTATTATGAAAATATTAAACGTATTCTATACCAGAAATAAATTGTATATAAGGCTTTTCATACACCGTATAACTTTACGTTAAATTTATAAGTACTATCTTTAAGATAATGATTATCATAATCTTATATTATAAGGTTCTTAGATAGTATCTTCATAATAATTATGATTTACTACTTACCTTGTATGTTGGTATGGTATGATACCATGGTAATAGATAATTTCAAGTTGAGTAGATAATCAACAGGCTACTTGGAATTCGACACACGCATTTTTTATCGAACTCTTAGAATTATATACGAGTTCGATACATAAATGCGTGAGTATAATTATTATAGTATTTTTGAATCATTCAATGAATGATACATCATTATTTGGATAATAATATTCACTAATAATGATAGTTAAATTCTAAGTATTATATTTTCACTGGTACAATTATTGTAACAATAGAAAAATGTGTAGTAACTTATTAAATTAACTTTAACTGTATCTCATAATTATATAATTATTTAATAATAATTATAATATTATTTATAATAATTATATTATATAAGAACAAATTTATATTACAACTCACAATTGTTTGTAAAATATTAATTTAATATAAATTCAAATATATTTCAATTTACAATTTATAAACATGAGTTAGTATACATTCTAAATTAATTTAAAATATATATATTATAATAATTGTGTGACATATTATATCATATTATATTTAACTAAATTGTATGTATGTATATATATATATATATATATATATATATATATATATATATATATAGAATCTGATTTATTTATAATAATTGTAATAATAATTATCAGAAAGTAAACAATCTGGAAGAGGGTCATTATTAATCCAATATAAAAGATATAAAGAAATGGGTAAAAGTAAATATGGTTAGATAATTTAAAAAAATATATATATATATAGTTATTTAATAAATGTATATCATACTTAAATATATTTCATATTTTTTCAAATAATTAAAATATTAATATTACCAAGATTTAATATATTGTAAACTAGCTTAAAATAATATTAACCGTGAGATAATGAAATAGTAGCGACAATTATCAAATTCTACCCAATTACATAATTATTTTACTTGCAGGAAACAATGGTAGTAGACAATGGGTACACCCTCAAGAATCTTTGCTAAGGCGATACATCGTATACAATGTCAAGGTAACTATAATACTCTATTACTTATTATTATTTAATATATATATATATATATATATCTTATATTTACATGTATTATATTATAATACGTTAAACTATTATAGTAATTCCTTTAACTATTTGCGTATTAAAATATGTGGATTGTTAGCACTATTTATCCAATACATTATTTAATATTTATAAAAATAAATGTAAATAATTACTCACTTGCATTTGAATAGATTTATTCTAGGTCAACTATTAACCTTACGCATCGTGTATCATTAATTTTATGTATGATATATTATATTCATAGCGTTTAGTTTAAATATATATACTTTAAAAAAATAAAATTTAAATATAATATTTAAGTTACATAAAACAACTAATGTTAATATAATGTGATGATATGTTTAAAGGTACCTTAATATATCAGCAATATTAATACTATATATATATATATTACAATGATTTCATCATCTACACATGCGTATACTAATTGTTCTATAGAATGATTTATAACATTGTGACGTATTGTTAATTAATATGATAAATTAAACATTATGTCTACGTTTTAGATGCAAGTAAATTTACGTGTATAAGTTTATATTTATTTTTATCATAAAATAATCATATTATTTATCACGGAATGCATATCAGAGAGTAACATCGATATTAAGTAACGGTGTCAACATATTCCATGTGATTTGTAACCCTATAATGTATAGATTGAATTTGATGTACACATCTATAATAACATTATAGATTGAATTCAATAGTAGTAGTATAGTATACTACCTTCATATATATATGAAATTATTGAAACCTACTTATTTCATAAATCCTATAACTTACAACCATACATGTACATTGTGTACAATATACATGTACAACTGTGCACATAGTAGTACATAATACAACCCAAAGTGCGTATTGCATCTTCATTTATATAGGCCTCGGGTCTATGTCTCAGTGGAACAGTAACTTGTTGGAAAGCTTGAGGTCCCGGGTTCGACCCCATATAGATATTGTTGTTTCTTTTGTGTTTATCGAGAACTCAATAAAGGATAAATCATAATACAAGAAACAAATGTTTACATCTATGAGTTATTGAGGGGTTCATTTGTATCCTCTATTATTATGAGTGATTCAATAAATAAATATTATAATCATCGCAGTTTCTCGGCAAAGTCGAAGTAGAGCGTTCCAAGGGCATGGATATCATCAAGGACGCGATACACAAGATGAAGTTCAGCAAGCAGATCATGAAGTCTGAAGGTCATAAGATTTCTAAGGTCGAATTAACGATATCCATAGACGGAGTCAGCTTACAGGAGCCTAAAACTAAGGTTCACATAACAACGTATCAATATTAAAGTAGATTATATTTAATGACATACGAGGTTATATATTTGTGTATATTGAATAAGCATATTTTAATATTAGGTTTAAATATATATTTAATATATTCAGTTATTTTATATGTTTTTTTCTTATCTTTTTTATATATTTATTTAAAATATATATATAATCTGTATTATTTGATAACATTTTGTAGATACACATACATATAGTGTATCATATTCAATTCCTAGTGTTATATTCACTAGTGATATTAGAGAGCTCTATATTATACCCAGGGAACACATTTCATTTTTAAATATATATAAAATATATAAAAAATATATATAAATTATATATACTTTATACACAATCAATATCAGTCCTAAATATTATGTAATCAATGTTCACCTATGCATTACAATTAACCAAGCTTTGCAAGATTATAAATAGCTCTATATATTCAAAGTATAGATTCGAATGACCTGCGTTTAGTTGAAATAGATATGTTTAATGCTTGTCTAATACAGTGATCAACGTGGTGCGGGTCATTTCTATAATATAGGCTATAAACTAAGAGTATCCTTACTGTTCAATATTAACCCGGTTGATATGGTGAAACCTAGAATTACAGTCCAGCTAAGATTAACATGGGCTGTGGCTTATGGATTGCCAATTAAAAGTCTCTTATCGTACCTAGCACAGCATCAGATGTGCAAAGATTAAGGAATCATAGCCAGCTTACAGTATCTCTATGCCGTAACACATGCATACACGTGTGTGTGTGTGCATACTATACTGTGTTCAGTGGATTCATACATCAATAGCACTTACTATCTACTAATGTGTTTGCTTAGTTTTTATATACCATAACACATTAGCGCTGTGCATGCATAGTGTGTAGAGAGAGTGTGTGTGTGTGTATGTGTGCTTAATAAGCTGTTTACATTCACTCTCGGTGGATAGTGATTTGTTTACAATCTCTGTACGCATGCGATACCGTGCATGTAATTAACCCCACTAACACCCCACCCTACCACACTAGTATTAACCCCACCCCAACCCTGATTCATAATGTACACTTTACTTTCTAGTCAAATAAAATAAATATATAGTTATTTATTATTAAGTTATTAAATTATTTGACCGTATATATATATATATTCATTGCATTATTTAAGTACAGAATTGTTATTTCATATTTTAAATACATGTATTATATATATTCTTTTAAATTAAATACTTGTATTCCACTAAACAATGTTTACATATTTAATTATACTATTTTTAACACTATAATTTAGAAATCTCCATAAATTAACTATTTATATATGTTTAAGTATTTAAATCTATTAATATAACGTCATTATACTTTATTTCAGACATTTTCAATAGCATATTTTAAACTGTATAAATCACTTTTATCACTAAAATATATAATTTAGCTTCACAAAATGACAATACTATATTACATGTTTGATATAATATCATCAAAAAACAGCTACATACGTTTTATATTATAAGTCATTACATTACTTTCAATATTATTAGTGATTACAGCATATTTTAACTTTTATATAATACAATAATATGTTAATATTCATATATAATAATATAATTAACATAGAAATTAGGAGATTACCCTATATTGTGATAGATAAAATAGTTATGCTTATTATTATTATCACATATTGATTTATTATTAGTATATTGATTTTCTCTATTTTATTTAGATTACTTACTATTATTGAATTACAGATGATAAATAATATTGGTAAACATTCCAATATATATATATACAAATAATAATGCATATACCCATTTCTATATGTATGTATATTATAAAATATACATATATAAACACATAAATTGCATGCATATACTGCACTTCATAACTGTATTCAGTGAAATGTTCAATAGAAACTATTACAATATACTTATAATGAATAATGGGACAATATATCATCAGCATATTGCATAATATGTCCACTCTACAGGTCTCTCTCTCTTTGTATATAGGTATTATATAACACTCCATTGTCATATTTCTAATGATAATGTATTCATTGTTGAAACTGCTTTACTATTCACTAATCTGTATAAATTATAAGCATTTTAATTCCCTGTCTACCCTATATATAGTTGTATGCCATTTAATTTGTCTATATCAAGCTGATATATAATCAGTTGGACATGAAATTCACAAAATAACATGGCTAGAAATTCAACTGTAATTCGATATGTAGAATTTAATGATATCTAAAACTTTAGAATTATATAATAGATTTATAGAATACATTAAATCACTCTATTGTTTAATTACACATACATAAATACAGTATATATGTATACTATAAATCAAATTAAACTGGCAACAATGTATCATTTCGATTTCATTATATTATAAGTTTAATGGCACTTGTGATATTTAGCTGGCCAGCTAGAAGATATGTTGTGATGAATTTAAACAAAAGGATTCTATCATTATTTATGTATGCTTTACAAATAATATTAACAATAAGTTTGCATTGATGAATATATACATATATCATCTATATAATGAAACTGTCCTTATATCTATCTGATGGTATGCATGTGTATGTGTTTATGTACTATTTAAGATATTTAATTGTAGAGTGCATTTGTAGAATTAAAAATATAAGTAAATACTTAATCTGTTAAGGACATTTATTTCATAACCATTTGTATAGTTCATCCTAATACAATAACACACACACACACACACACACAAACACACACACACATACATACACACAAACACACACAAACATACACACACACACAAACACACACAAACATACACACACACACACACACACACACACACACACACAGTTATACTGTATACATATCATTATACACTAGGGGCAGGCATGTTCTAATTCAACCTAATCAATAGTATGCCCTGTAGTGTGGGTGTGTATGTGTATATGTGAGATAAGCTTGTGTTTAACTATTATTTCCATGCACTACACTAGTTTCCTATTTCATAATGTAACCGCATAAACATTAGCTCGTTATATTTGTTTACTATATTACAATTATTGGCATCATTATCATTAATATTTTATTATTAAATTTAAATATATTATATATATATATGTGTAATATATTTATAATATATGCGTAATATATTTGTAATATATGTGTAATTTTAATAACTAGATATGCTGATAAGCATTTATACGTTTAATATATAATAATAATAATAATATTTATTTATTGTAACTTATATTATAACTAATAATAACAGGTATAAACGAAACTCTCTCTTAGAATTGTACAATGTATATTGTACATGTACAATGAAAGTGTTATAAATAACTATGAAGTGCTTGACAATACAATTAGTAAACATTTTGTATCTAGTGTTTTGATTATTAATGTATTATGTTCTTTAGATAAAACAGATAAAAAACAATAACAATCTACAGTCTAATCTATTATCACTCTTTATGACTTTTATAATACCAGACAAACAATTTCTTACATAAACTCTGTTTTAATGTCCTAAGTAATCCTTACAACACACTGAACAGTATATAAGTACTGTGATTCTACTTAAAAGGGTGTTTACAGTAATGTTAAAAATATAGACCAAATAATTATGCAAAACTTTACTTACATTGTCCTGTAGATACCCTGATCAGTAGTATAATATGTTACTGAGCATGACATTTACCGTAACATTATCGTTATTTTGTCTTTATTTGTCCTTACCAGGATTAAGAAAATCCGTAATGTTGTCCTTATTTATCTTTACACAGAGTATAATAAATACCTGTAAATATCCTGGTCACATGTAAATTTGATATCCCGATGGTTACACTTTAGGACACCTGCAGTACTACATATCAATAATAATTGTTTATCGGGTAGTAAAGTAAAGGTAATCTTATATACCAAACAAAATAATGTTGTTTGCGAATAACTATAGTAATTTTATAATGAAATAGATAGATAATAATATAAATCCTATTCTCTCCCTGCTCTGTGAGAAGATTGCACATGAGCACAAGTGAACATATATAGCTTGATCAATAAACTATGCAATATCACTATAATAAATATAACTATAGAATGTGCTGTTTATAATTGTTAATTTACAATATAGAATATATGTATATTTATTATTTTATACATACATACATACATACATGCAATAGAAACTGCATATATACTATTAACATAATGTGATTTTCTCAATTTATGATTAGTATAAGGCATATATTTAGTGTATCTAAATTAGTCTAATTTAACTGTACATTTGCATGTTCAACACATATGTATATAATAGTTTGATTAACAATTTTATAATTATACATTTATAATAAATAAGATATATATATATATATTTTTTGAATAAAACATCACTATTACACATATATAGAATATACATAGAATTACCTAATCCATAATACATGCTAATACATATACATAATAGTAATGCTACTACATGATATGTATAAACCCTAATACATACACTCACCCATCACACACATACACAGACCCACAGTAACACCCACACACACACACCCATCACACACACCCATAGTAACACCCACACACCTATCACACACAGACCCACACACACACACATCACACACACCCACAGTAACACCCACACACACACACCTATCACACACAGACCCACACACACACACCCATCACACACACACCCATCACACACACCCACAGTAACACCCACACACCTATCACACACAGACCCACACACACACACCCATCACACACACCCACAGTAACACCCACACACACACACCCATCACACACACCCATAGTAACACCCACACACACACACCCATCACACACAGACCCACACACACACATCCATCACACACACACCCATCACACAGACCCACACACACACACACACACACACATAACACTAACATTAACACTAACATTAACACTAACACCCGCTGCAGGTAATAAAATACCGGTACCCCCTACATCGGATCTCTTACTGCGCAGACGACAAGGCCGACAAGAGGATGTTTACATTCATCGCCAAAGACAGCGACGACAACAAGCACTATTGTTTTGTGTTTGACAGCGAGAAATGCGTTAGAATCACCCTATCAATCAATAATCAACCAAAAGTAGTGAAATTATAATATCAATTATTTATTAAAATTTATTAAATGTTGTATATTATGGTATATATATATAATTATAAATATCATTACTATCAACATATTGTATATTGTATACAACATACTATCAATACATTTTAAAAAAAACATTTTAAATTAATTTATATATATTTTTCATTAATAATTATTTAAATCTATGTTTTATAAACTTGGATGTTTTATGAATAGGGTATAGGGTGTTCATATGATCTGGAAATGCTTGTTGTGTGAAATTGTTGCAATGTGAACTTGCCCCCCTGAAATTTCTACATTACACAATGCAGATATTGTATATACTTGTGGCACAAATAGAATATGTTCTATTGTTGTCATGCAAAACTAGTATTGTATACAGTAAGCATTATACAGTGCATGTGAACACCCTAATATAAGAACAATGTCATGATTTTAATTGTATTGTTAATCATTAAAAATAAGAATATACATTATGAGTAATTACAAATTTAAACTCTATTTCTATATGCATATCTATTGAATATTATTACATATATATTGTATTACACAATACATGCACAACATTTTTTACACAATTCATTGTACATTGTATATGCTGTACTGTGTACATTGTATACCCTATAATCATTATATCAGGTATTATATAATGCAGCTAAGAACTTAAAAAGTTAATTGGAAAATAATTGCATGCACTATTAAGCTAGTCTATTATTAATATTTCCATAGTGTAATATTGCATATAACCATACCACCCCCACCCCCAGTATACATTGTTACATAGTAAACTTAGAATTTCCAAGATGTAATCACTTGATATTTGTATAGAGATCTCTTGATATAAGAAAAGCAGACTATGTTTGCTGAATATCTATTGGTTACCCTATCTTCTATTGTTATACCTATTGTCACCTTTATACCCTTTATATCTACCCTACTATATCTCTGTGTACTGGCTGCTATCTAGAACATGTGCTAGAATGCATGATTTATTACTTTAGTTGACAATTACTTCATACATTTCACTTTATATACACATATATACATATATATATATATATATATATATATATATATATATATATATATATATATATATATATTATATGCATCACATCTACTTAAAGTTTATAGTCTACCTAATCATATAGTGATTAGTTTTAAAGATTTAAATGATATGTTATTAATATGCTATACAAGTACTATCACATGGTAATTATACCTCCATTGTCCCTAGTTTCATCATGCCATTGTTGTCATGTTCATTGTCATACACACTCCTGTGTATTGTGAATAGTCAATAGATTATTTCAGTGACTTTATTTATTTCCAGCCCTCTGTTCAGCTGTTTCAATTCCAATTCAATATATAGATACATATGTATATTTATCAAAAATATATAATCGTTGAATTTTCATTTCATTAGCAGTAATTTTATAATTCTTCTGCGATTTAGTTATTTCATTCTATTCATTATATTTGTAATTTTAATAAGATTTATGAACTGTTTTGTCATGAAGAAAGTCCTTCGAATACTCTTCTCACATAAATAGCTATTCGATTTAATATGTATTATTAATATATTTGAATATTAATAATATTATAAAATATAGCAGTATAATGTTCTAATAAGTATTGTTATTTTTATTTGGTGGAGTCTTTTCATCCCATCCAGGAACTTATTACCAAGTATGTTAATAATGATATCAATAATGTGTGTTTTGTTAGGTTTTGTACATCCTCATTAAGTGTTAGTGAATTGCACCTCTTTATTGATAATCAAGCTAACTTTGCACATGATGACCCCTCCTAGTTCTATACTTTAATAACAATAATATTATATCTATAAGCCATGTAAGAGGTATTCAAGTAGTGGTCTACAATGCAATTACTGCAACTATTGTTTAACTCATTTTCATTCAATATATTTTTATATAACATTATGTTTATACATTAAAATCGTTATAAATATTATACAAATATTAGATGAGAAGAGAGATATAGTGTATGGGAGGCAGACAGCACCCCCTATCCACAGATCAAACTTGTTCTCTATGTTATTATTTGTTTGTTATTTAATCTTCATCTTTATCAACACATATTTAATTTACAGTTCTATCCCGTTATACTACAATTTTACACTAATATTATTCTCATATAACCTTATATTTAATTATTCATACCATCATTACTAACACTGTCACTCATTAGTACACATACTGTATATATATAGTGATAATATACATTGATATGGATATGCTTATAATACTGATCTGCTGGTAATTATTATTATAATAATTATTATTATATATTAGAATAATAATTATTAGAATAATGATTATAATCAATGATATTTATTAGAAGAATAATAATTATTGAGATTAATAAACTGTAAACTTCAGTAGATATATTTATTACTATTGTGCACCCTAATAGTACTAGCCCCTCCCCCTAATAGTACTAGCCCCTCCCCCTAATAGTACTAGCCCCTCCCCCTAATAGTACTAGCCCCTCCCCCTAATAGTACTACCCCCTCCCCCCAAATAGTACTACCCCCTCACCCCTAATATTACTACCATCTCCCCCCCAATAGGCTGAAGAGATTACATTAACCATTGGTCAGGCCTTTGATCTGGCCTACAGGCGCTACAATAATGGCAGTGGCCAGAATGTTCTGTCTAAACAATGTGACATGTTGAAGAAAAAGGTTCACAAGTTATCCATGTATAGGTATATGTGTAGGTGTAGGTATAGGTGTAGGTGTAAGTATAGGTGTAGGTATAGGTATAGGAATAGGTATATGTATGATTGAATGTGTTTTTGTGGGTGTACATTATTGTGAATAGACTATTTTTTGTAAAAAAACAAACATTTAAATGCTGTAAATAATCTTTATTTAAACTTCTTAATAATTATTTAATATAATTCAATATGGAAATTATATATTTATTAACATATGTATATACAGTAGAAGCCTTTTGTATCGACATTACAGGGACATTCGAAAATATGTCCATACATCCATATCGCGTTGTATACGATAAGGGCGTGGCTAATGTATTGTTACGCCCACTTTGTAGCATTTATATTAGTAAAGATAAATATTTGTCAACCTTAATTTAGATCAAATCTCTATTTATGTGTATTCTATATTATAATACTATAAATTATATTTGAATATGTAGTTTGTAAATTAAACAAAATAAAAGTATGCTTGTAATATATTTTTTATTTATTTTCCTGATAAATAAGTAAACTAGGTCAAAGTAATCACATACCTATGTTTATATAGTATGTATTAGCTTTATATATGAATCAAGTGTAGTATAATTAATAGTAGTCTGCAGCTGATATAATAATTCAGAATAATCAATATTAATAATAAATATAATTTTATTTATCAGTAAACATGTCAATAATTTCTGGTGTATAATAAATAATATCTATTTATGAGTATTAATGAATACACTAGCATTTTATACAACCATGTATATCTAATGTGTTTGATATTGTAGGGTTAGATATTTATAATTGTAATTAAGTTATTACTTATCAATAATATACATGCAAGTGTGTGCAATACACTCAGTATGTTTGCATTATTATATTGTTATAATACATACAGTTTATTATTTGTGTTAACATTGTGTTACATACAAATGCATTATTTGATAATATACACAGTACATACATGGTTAACCCGATGAACTTGCTATGTACATTATTCATAATATGCTACAACTGAGTTCTCTTTTAATAATGAGACATGATTATTCTAAAATTGTATTTATTTATAGTTAATACAACAACATTATATTGTATATACATAAATATATATATATAATTAATATATACTATTTTATTATTAATCATAGAAATTAGGTTTTTCTAATGGTTTTAAAATTACTTTTTATCATGATTCATGAATATATTATTTAAATATGTTTTTAAATTTTATAAACAATATATTAAATTACAACTTATTGGCAAATAATGACGAAAATATTTAGATTTTCGACATAATTGCTGAGGTATCTGGTGTTTATATTATATAATATTTGATAACAAACATTATATAAACATAACAAAATGTGATGTGATGCGTGTAGTAACGACTAATGCTATGATGATATACGGGAGATAAATTACCGGTGTGTAAATAAATAACAGCGGGCAGCAGCGGGCGATCTTCAATATTATTATTATCTCGTAATCCTATGTATGATTAATGTGTGTTTGTGTGTGTGTGTGTGTTAATTAAACTATAGCTATATTAATGTATATTATAAAGTATCTAGTACATTTATAATGCAGCTATATGGTTATATTTATGTATGCGTGTATTACGAATGTGCACCGGGGAGAGATCATTAATTGTCATAGAATATTAAATATTGCATTATGATTTATTTAAATCTGATTAACATCTAGATATATTAGTGTGTGTGTGTGTGTGTTCTACCATAGAAATATTGCGAACTCTCAATGACCTCTACAGTTATGTGTAAATATAAACAAACTATATATGTTTGTTTACATTTCACCATCATAATACTACAAGAATGTACTGCATACATAACTGTACATATGACCTATTCGGGATGGATGTACGTAATGAGAGGTTCACTGTGTAATGTGTTCATACTAGCTGTCCCCATTGGCTGCTATCAACTGGTGAATACCATGTTATGAATTAAGTACTGAATTAAGTATGTGGATTCTCCTCAATCCAAGTAGTAATAGTCGCATTTCTAAATATTCAAGTTTGCTATACATGCCTATTTAGTTAAGAAGTTAGTCAACTCTCAATGAATAACCATGGAATATAACACACATATATATATATATATATATATATGTTATAGATTTAGATTGACAAATCTGAGTATGTTTCACGTACAGCTTTATTATTATTATCACATAGCTATATGTTAACGTGCACTACTATAGGTAAACGTGCTGGATACTGAGAACACGCAACTAAAGGACAGAATCACTGAATTGGAGACCCTCATTGGCTCCGATGTCATACTGAAACATGACGCACATAAAACAGAAATAGAGGTGAGGGGTTTTATTTGAATATTCATCATCACATTATCGTATATAGTTTATCATTTAAATTAGTATTCATTTTAAAATATCAATAGCTAACTTATCGTATTATGATTATTAATTATTATTTAACTTACTAAATTATTATTTATATACCTTTAACATGTGTGTGTATTATGTAATAGCCAGTAGTAAATAGCAAACTGGAAGAACTGAACCTAGAGAGCCCCACATCCGCTGACACACCCAACGGATCAGGAGATCATTCTAAACTTATACAAAGTTAATACGCCATCTTATCACATTCACATACATACTTGCATTAGTATTACCATTAAACGAAGTATGGAGTATATTCTTTAATTAAGGTTGAAATTAAAATCCTATATTTTAAGTTTTCTTCATCCAGACCATATCATAAATTCAAACTAAATCATAATTGTATTCATATCTAAACATGATCGCATCTATACAAGCGTACAACTTTGTATAAACATCATCATCTATAGCTAGTGTATTAAGTTAGAGCTATCATATCATTCGTCGACAAACTAACTACCTGCCTGTCTACCATTGCACACAGTACCTCGCCCCGTTGTACCCATGAGGAATAAGCTGAGCCAATCTCCCGAATATCAAGGTACCCCCGCCCCACCCCATCACTAGTTGCACCCTACTTATCACCCTCACTGTAAATAGGGGCTGCACCAGCTCTACCTCCTCGCCCCCGTACCTCTTCCGATGCATTCGGTATGGAGAAGTTTAACCCCACTGACCTTGTGGATGGGGATGCCCCTGGTTCTCCCGAACTCATGGATTTACAAGTTTACAACTATTTACAATTATAATATTTACTGTAGTCTAAAGAAGATGGTTTCCATTATAACTATTAATATCACACACATAAATATATATATAGTTTTGTAAAATATTATTATTTTTTCTAATTTTAAATTTGATAAACTTTTTCATAAAATATATATTATATCTTTTAATAGTAAATGAAGTAAATTAAGGTTTTTATATTCAAAGTAATTAATATTTTATTTAAATTATAATTATTTTAATGTCATATTTGTTATAAATACTCATAAATTCAGAATTTTCCACAATCATATTAACTTTATATAATATTTAAATAATTTAGAATTATTAGTAGTATATTTATTTATATTGCAGTAAATTTGTATATATTTGTATTCAATTCAGATTACATATATATATTAGAATGTCGGAAATATTTTATGTTTGAGAATATCATTTCATATTTAATATTAGTTTGTAATTCCGTTTCCATAGTATTTCATTTTAGATAATTCACAGTCCCAGTGTAGCGACATTTTGTTTAATTGTAGACTACATGATGTAGTAGAAAGGAAATATATAGTGTTATTCAAATACCGTTTACAATAGAACTATTCATTGTATTGAGCCAATGTTGTTGTATCATGTTCACATTATATAAATGCATCTATGCAAAGAATACATTTTATAGATATATTATTTTACATATATATTTTTATACATATATAAATATTTTTTTTTTATTTTAAAAATTAATCTAGAATTACTTGAAATATTTTTTATAAAATTGTCTTTGCAGTTATTCATATAAATATATTCTCTATATAACACTACAATTATTTAAAAAGCTACAATAGTTTTTTCTGTAGCGACTCTAATGCATATATACCTAGTGTAAAAATGTATCATTGAGTAATTGGGGTTTAAAATGTAATGCCATTAAATAATACGTGTAATAATTATAGATAAAAACATGTTTTTATGTGATTTATAGATTGTTTTGTGATACCATTTTTTCACAGATACTAGATTACACAATAAAGAGTTGTTTTATGGAATAATATTGTTGTTTATGTTTTATGAACATTTCTACACTGAGACCTTGCCTTAATATAAATATTTATTCTATACTATTATTAATATGAAAGCAGATAGTATACTATATATGTAATAATAGCAAGTATAGAATGCTTATACTTGTTTTTGAAACTTTTATTCTACCCTTGAATGAATTTATTATATTCCAGTATTGCCCTAGAGTACATATTGAATCATTTTAAAATCAAAATAATGTTATACACATTATATTATTTAGAATATCATAATAAATAATGCTTTTAATTAAAAATGATTTTAAAATTATTTATTATTTATCTAACATATTAATAAAGAAATACAAATTAAAAAAAAATTAATAAATTTATATCTAATATTTATCCAAAATATACACAAATATTTTTTAAATATAATATAAATCAATATTTCTGATATCTTTTAAATCATTGATATATAATTAAATATAGCATTGAAAATAAAATTCTGTTCTATTTAGGAGTACAAAAATTACCATTTTAAAGATAGAAACCATAAATTCTTGATAATAGGTAGTAATAACAAATATAAATATTAGCATTCTATTAATATTTATTTATTTTTTATTTAATAAATGTTATTAAATATAATTATTAATATTTTAAATGTCATCAGATATTATTACTTGATGATAATGATGAAATATAACATTATTACATATTATATTTCTTAATTATACTAATAGATAATAAATAAAATCCATTAAATATGTTCAGTAAACTTAAAAATCTTCAATATAAATATTGTATATAATAATATTTCAAAATAATACTATTACAATCCAATTAATGTCTCTGTATATTATTAAATGATATCTGTTAATGAATATAATAATATTCTTAATTAGAATATGAGTACTTTAATATATTTATATATATATATTATGTTTATTTATTTACAGGATGATTTCTGTCGAGGTATTTCATTCGACGATTTCACACTAGAAGAACTCGATCCATTATATAATAAGGGTACTTGTATCGATATCTGATCGGAGTCAGCCATGTTAATTCGGTACTACTATTAGTATTACAAATACTTTAGGTATTTATCAAGGTATTCATCTCGTAACACATCATTATTAAGTTTATATTTCCGACTTTCATAGTTATAAACATTTATTAAAATGTTATTTTGGTTACCTACATATATATATATATGTATACACATTATATAGTTATATTATATATTTAGTTATGCTATTAACGGCCCATATTGTTATATAGTTTTTGTATTGATTTATAATAAATAAAAAAGTAAGAAACACGCTTATCAATCATTGAATATATTGCCGATATTCTGAGTTAAAGCTTGCCTACTGCTCTCCTCTAGGGCGTGTCCGTCTCGCTTAGCTAGACACACCGCCGCCACTCCCCACATCTGATTGGTCAGCTTCGCATCCTCGAGCGTATCGCCCGCTAGGTGGCACTCCCGTCTGAAGGCCGAGGTTATGTCCTCGGTTACGTTCTGCGATACGTTTAGTTCACGGTCCACCGGGTTCTGTATGTACATTGCTGCTGATGATACTACTACTGCTGGTGTTACTGGTGTTACTGGAGTAACTGATAGTGTTGATTGTTCTACTACTGCTGGTTCCTCTTCTTGTTCCGTCTGTAGCGTAGGCTTGTCTACAGACTGCGATGAGTGAAGCGATATACCGGCGCTCTCGAAATCAAAGTCGGCGTAGAATTTGAAGAAACCCTTTAGGAGAACACCTACGATGATATAGGGTAGACTAGAATATAATACTCATTTATTACTGAGTAATTCAGTTTTGGATTGTGATTAAAATATCGCTATGATATATTTAATATTCTTTATTATCCTTAATACCTATATTAATACATATTTTAGAGGATATGAATAAAAGCTCTTATGAATAACATCTTTGTTTCTATAGAACTGATATTAATATTCTCTTTTATATATTCTTTGTATTAAATAAATTAGATATATAATAAGATATAAATTTATATATTGGAAGTTCACCTTGGGAATCTGTATTAGTTTTCTTGATGTGCATGCGGTTGGAGATCAAAGGTAAAACATGAACCCTTTGTAGGTAGTAGTAGCAGAGCAAAGCGAGTGTGAAATTAGATATATAATCCCCCGCCATAGGCTGTGTTTAGTAAACAAACGTATTAGTGATACTGATGGCATTGTTACGTGGCAACCTGTGTAATTCCTGTACTTTTAGCCCAATATCGTACGGTGAATACAAACGGCAAAACCCTCGAGTCCAGTGTATTGAAAGTGATAAATAATTCTGACATCGATAAAGCGGATCTGTCGATAATAATAATAATAGTGGTTAGATCTATCGTTATATACTAAATAAATTATATAATTACGACGAAATATTAGTAAAGAAATATAGTATAATCAGTATAAATAAATATTATTTATAATTAAAATATATAAATATGCTGTAATCATGTAATCAACAACCAGTGATGGGCACGATACCGATTAGAAAGTGATCGACGATCATCTGCAACTGATCGCGAAAAATAATTTATATATATTTATATCAAGAAATAACAAAATAGGGGATATAATATAATATAAACTTTTATTTATGAAAATGTTGAAATATGATATAATAAAATTAATAATAAAGTATAATAGGATATAATCTATAGAATTGTATTTTAAGAATGTTTTTATAATAGGATAATTATTAAGCATATCTAAATTAATATTTTTAGTATTTGTATAATTGAGTATTTCTATTTATAAAATTGATTTAGAAGTGGATGGTGCATTATCATCAATATATATAAATGTATAATTCATTAATCTGAATTAGCCTCGCTTTGTTCTGGTGTAGTTATTTAAACCTCATTATCTGATATATGTCTATTGACATATTGCTTAATGATGTAGTTAACAACAGATATTTTTCTTCTGCATAATTAATTAACTAATTTAACTTAAATTTTGGGTTAGATATTGTTGCTATAATTACAATATTGATGGAATAATCAAATGAAAAAAAATAGTTAAACCAACGTTTTAATCATTCCTTTAATACATCTAACAATAGTTGATAATAAACTAATTTCGATCAAGATCGGCGATCAAAATAATTACACGATCGACGATCGTTAGAAAATTATCGATGATTGTGAAAAGTCGTGATCATTGTCAACAATGAAAATAGTATTTTTAATATAATCAATAAATTAAATTATTTTGGTAACAATATTTATTTTTAAATTTTATACTTTTCGCCATTAAGGGTTGGCACTTTACATTTAAAAGAAAGTGAAAAAATGGGTCTACTATAATGTCATCATCTCTTAAGTTTTTATTTATTTTTTTTATTATGTAAATAGTATTCATATAAATATATAAACTGTATAGTGCTATTATTTATAGATGATAGGAAGATGAAGAAAACGAATATATACTGGATTTTACTAATTAAAATATACATGTTTTTGTGATATTATGTAAAATATTTGAATTTATTAAAATATGCATATATTTTAATTATCTAATCTATTATTTGAAATATTATATATATATATACTCAGAAAATCTCATAAATACCTGTAAGGTTCAAAATTGAGAGGAGTTTGAAAAAAAGTGTAAAAATTACATGTAATGTTCTGAGATATAAGTTACTAAAGTTTTAGTTGTATATTTTGAATAATAATTACATTTTTTTCACGATCTGATGTTTTAAAATTTATTATACTTATATTTACTTTCCTTTAAATACATAATTAAAATAATACATATTACATATACATAAATAAAACATGTTAATATCATTATTTAGATAATAAACTAAATTTTGATATTTTATAATAAAACTAAATAAAAAAAAGAAGGTTTCACCGCCCCACAACTTAAAGATTTATGATAAATTAATATATACGTAAATAATTCATTTAATTATAAGTTTATAAGGTGTATTTAAATAATAATAATGATTAAAAGTATATATGAAATGGTGAAAAGAGAATTACGTAGTATTCAAACTAGATGAAATTTAAGATTGTTAAATATATATATATATAATGATATATCAATAATAAACAATATCATATAATATATGTCATATATCATATAAGATATTTTAGTGGCTGTTCGTGAATATCCACACTAGATAATAGAAAATACATTAAGGGGGTATCCCACTACCAGTATAATATGTAAATATTGTAACTTTAAAACCATTTTCAATCAAGGTGGAATAGGATACCCCCTATAAAGTAACTATATTTCACGTAAGGTGGTCGGAAATTAACGGGGTATTCCACAACAATTGTAGTTTACTCGATAGAAAATCGTTTTAAAGTTACAATATTTCCGGCAACTCGTAGCGGGATACCCGCTTTACATGGCCAGACAACAACGACGTCTACCAATACATCGCCGCAGTAAGCTAACCTATTACCAATACATCGCACCCGTACAAGCTAACCTATTACCAATACATCTCCGCACCCGTACAAGCTAACCTATTACCGAGACAGAGATCGCAGTCGACATCCCTGCCGGCGCCGGAGAACGTGAACTTGAGGATGGGAACGCGCGCCCTCAGTATCGCCTTCAGGTCGCCCACGTGAGCGAGCACGTATCGCATCACCCCCGCCACGGCGTCCAGCATACGACGCGAGTGCGTGCGCGCGTCTACACCCGTGCTGTTGCGCGAGATGTAGTACAGGGAACCCTCGCCCAGCTCTGATCTCTGTAGGGTGGAGTGGGGTAATTAGGTGATGGGGTAATTTAGGTGGAGTGAGGTGATGTAATAGGGTTAGCTATGGATAAATACGGGCACCTTTACGATAGATATGTTATTGCTGCGGGTTATGTGATAGGGTTATGCTACATGTTCTTATGGTTATGCGTATATTTCCGTAGAAATTTAACACCGACTATAAGCCTATATAAATAAAACGTGTTAAATATTACGCGATCATTTTAGGCAATAATAACTAAAATAATTTCAAATTATTCTAGATAATTTCAAAATATTTTAATACAAATGTAGATATAATAAGAAATAAAATATATTTATTTACGATTATAAATCGGTTATCATACGATTATTACTCATTGAGATATATTTAAAATACTGTATATAATGAATAAACCTAGTAGGTGTAACCTACACATATCTTAGTTTAATTAAGTAGTTTGTTTCAATAAATATTATTTATATTAAATTATGTATATATATATATAATTTGTAGATAATTAAATTATAAATTTAAAAAATAGAATACATTGCTAATATCATACATACACATTATAATGATTCATAACGATAGCTAACTTCCGATTTGATAGCATTCGGCGGTTCTAGTTCCATTATCATATCAAGGTCACCGTCTGACCTTCCAAGTCCATTAATCGTGGATCCAAATGGTGTGATTGTACAGGCAGGAAATATCCGTCTAATCGATTGCTGCAGCTATTTATACATGTATATACACTATATATATATAAATTAAACATCTGCCAACATATTTATTTTAAATACATAATAGTGGATATTCTATCAAACATATATATATATATATCTTAAAAGTTTATTTAATTTTTCTAAGTTTATGAAATGAAATTTACAATGAATAAATAAAAACCACGATGAATAAATAATTATAAAATTAAATTATAAATAAATTAATTATTATAATAAACTAAAAAATACCCTAAATACACATTCTCAAATAAAATGTAATAAATACTAAATAGGGGAGAAAAGTGTGAAACTTACAGTAGAACAGATAAACATTCGTCTTCTCATCTCACATTCTCCTATTGAGAGTCGTTCCCTAATCATGTCCATCTGATCCGATACCTGTAGTAACGGTTGCAAGCATCTTTATTGTAGTAGTCAGGGTAGTGCTATTCAATATTTACACATATATATATATATTTGTATTGAATTCAATATCTACTATATAAAAGAAAGTCTATTTAATTATATATATATATGTGTGTGTGTGTGTGTGTATCTGGTGAGGTAACTCGAGAACCGGGGTACGTCGCGAAAATATTTTATACCCGATCTTAATAAATTTGCAACAGTATGGTCTTGGTCCGGAAAATTTTTTGAATTTGTTACCGCGTACCCCAGAAAAACCTGAAAAATTGACTTTTTGCCATTAAAATGATTTTTTGTCATCCAAAATCTTCGGCGTCGCTTTTTTGAAATATTTTTTTTACATATTTTCGAAGTATTTTTTTGAATTTTTTTTTGAAATTTTTGGAAATTTTTGAAATTTTTTGAAATATTTTTGAAATTTTTTGAAATATTTTTAAACATTTTTTTGAAATTTTTTTAAAATATATTTTGTAATATTATTTATATTTTTTGTATTTTAAAAAATATTATTTGAAATATTTTTTTATATTTTTCAACTATTCGTTGAAATATTATTATTTTAAGATATAATTAAAACATTATAATTATATAATAAATATATAAATATTATAAGATATAAATATTATACTTTTTAAAATATTTGTAGAACATTTATAAAAAATATATTTTGTAATATTTGGAAATATTTGTTGTATACTAGGAATACAGAATCAGGAATAGCTATAATTAATAAATAATAGATAGGCAAACAATCAAAAATCGATCAACGCAGGGTGCGGTTTGGGTTTTCGATATTTATTAAGTAATATTTTGTAATATTGGAAATATGTGTTGTATTTTTTAAATATTATTTGAAATATTTTTCCACTATTTTTTGAGATATTAATATTTGTATAAATTTGTTTGAATTTTAGCAACAATTTATGTTATTGTATATGAAAAGCAGAATCATGAATAGCCATAAATAATAAATAATAGATAGGTAATCTATCAAACAACGAGTAAAGCAAAGTTGGGTACGGCAAGAAATTCCAAATCATAAATAGTTATAATTAATAAATGATAGATAGGCAAATAATAAAAAACCGAGCAACGCCGATTTGGAACTGTTTGGGTTTAGGTTTTCAACATATTTTGGAATATTTGAAATATCTGTTGTATTTTTTGAAATATTTTTTATCTAATTTTTTAAATATTAAAAAAAATATGTTTCTACATATGTTTAATTTTATTTAATTGTATATACTAGAAATGTAGGATCAGGAATAGCTCTAATTAATAAATAATAAATAGGCAAACAATTAAAAACCGATAAATGTCGAGTCGAGTACTGTTTGGATTTGGGTTTAGGTTTGAGTTTTCGATATTTTGTAATATTTTAAATATTTTTTGTATTTTTTAGCAATTATATATTTTAGAATAATCAGGAATAGCTATAATTAATAAAAATAAATAGTCAAACAATCAAAAACCTAGCAACGCCGGGTAGGGTATGACTACTAATATGTTGAAATATTTTTTATATTTAAAAAATATTTTTAGACACTTTTTAAAAATATATTTTATAATATTTTAAATTATTTTTGTATTTTTGTATTTTTACAAAATATTTTACGAATAAATCTTAAAAAAACAACGCTAGATCTACATCGGATACGGTTAGATTTATTAAATATTAGTTAGAAGACAACAATTAAAGATTAGCTATGCATAATTAGGAATAACTATAATTAATAATTGATAGGCAAATAATAAAAAACCGAGCAACGTCGGGTTGGGTTCGGCAAACAATTCTAAATCAGGAATAGTTATAATTAATAAAGTATACTTTATACTATCTATATATAGATAGGCATATAATTAAAAACCGACCAACGCCGTGTTGGGACGGTTTGGGTTTGGGTTTTCAACATATTTTGTAATATTTGAAATAATTGTTGTATTTTTTAAAATATTTTTTGAAATATTTGTTCACTAATTTTTTAAATATTATAAACAATATTTTTCTATATTTGTTTGTATTTTAAATAAACTTTATTTAATTGTATATACTAGAAATATAGAATCAGAAATGGCCCTAATTAATAAATAATAAATAATAGATAGGCAAACAAACAAAAACCAAGAAATGCCGGGTCGGGTATGGTTTGGTTTTAAAACATAATTTGTACTATTTTATATATTTTTTTTGCAATTTTTAGCAATTATATATTTTAGAATAATCAGAAATAGCTATAATTAATAAAAAAATAAATAGGCATTCAAAATCAGGTATGGCTACTAATATGTTGAAATATGTTTTATATTTCTTAAAATATTTTTAACACTTTTTAAAAATATATTTTGTAATATTTTAAATTATTATTTGTAATCTTACCAAATATTTTATAAAATAATCTTAAAAACGAACAACGCTGGGTCTACATCGGATACAGTTAGAATTAGTAAATATTAGTTAGAAGAAAAAAATTAAATATTAGCTAATTATAACCAGGAATAGCTACAATTAATAGACACATAATCAAAAACCTAGCAACGCAGGGTAGTGTACGGTTTGTGTTTGGGTTTAGGTTTGGGTTTTAGACATTTTTTTAAAACATATTTTGTAATATTTGAAATATTTGTTGTATTTTTTAACATATTATTTGAAAATGTGTTCTAATTTGTTTTGTATGTTAGCTAACATTTATTTTATTATATATATCAATTAAGAATCAGGAATAGCTATAATTAATATATAATATATAGGAAAATAATCGAAACCGAGCAACGCCGGGTCGGGTACGGCTAGTGTATATATATATGAGATTTCAATAAATAAATATTATTATTATTATTATTATTATTGTATTATTATATATATATATATATATATATATACTTTTAAATATATACAAAGTAAATTGGAACTGGGATTGGTAACTAGAATTTAGATGATAAATAAAAAACAAAAACAAATAATAATTGCTCACAATAAAATAATATAATAATATTAATACACTGATTAATAATTTAATGTTCGTTATTGTATTATTATTAATTAAATTTAATAAAATGAATGACAGATATTGAAAAAAATCATATATACTTTTAATTGTAAAATATATTATCTTGTATTCTTATTTTAAATATATTTATATATTTAATTATATTTTATTAATATTTGTATAGCCTTTAGAATAAAATGTATACCACTCATGTAACAATACTTTGAAGGAAGTTTCCACAACCACTTAGCCGTAACTTAATACATAGATAATACCGAATTTACTTTATTTCAGTAACTTTGCGGAACATTTCTGCCGGTAATAAAGAAAATTTAATATATTGCATTTACTTGTTGTCAAAACTATACAAAATGCTCGTAAATATTGTACTCTTTGTTTTAAAAGTTAAACCTATAATTATTATCCTATTATATAGCAAGTGTATTGATTCAATACTCGTGTACACAAAATATAATTTTTTAAACGAAATATCAATAAATATAATTATAACAAAATTTAAATAATTTAATAATATAATTTATTCGCTATATCTGATTACACTATTTATATTCTACACATATATAGGGAGTTTAACTGATTAAATAATTGTAATAATAGTATTAATAGTATTTCTTTAACGATAACAATGTTTGCATCACATGTACTAGCCACTATTGGTTACGCTAGAGAGGTACTTTGTTAAATAACAACATATTTTAATTAAATTTTATAAAAATATATATTACTCTGTACAATATTTATCTTATATATATTATTATTATTACTATCAGATCCAGGCATGCATCAGTAGAAACTGTATAAGCATGAATAGTTGTCGATATAATATCAACTTATATATATAAATATAAATATATATATATGTATGTATATAGGAGGTATCGAATCAGACTTATATTATTTATAAAGTGTATCGCTTTCACTGATCCTCCTTAGAATTTTTCTGATATAAACTGATTGCATTCACCTCACATATATACATATACACATATACATATATATATATATATATATATATATATATTAAGGTGTACACTTGACATAGCCACACACTGGCGGACTAACATCGCGAGCCTGGCAGAGATCCACGTTCGACAGGGTAGCGGGGCGGTTCTCCTTGCGTACGCTGAACGGATAGCGCGCGGGTTTGTTGTTGTGTCGGGCGCGACCGTTCTGTCGGAAGTACAGCTGTCGGCAGGGAACCGCGATACGATCTCGGTTGGGGAAGTGGCGTACCCTGGTCAGCAGACGATCCAGCGATGTCAGCGACTCGAATTCCACGAGGGCGTAATGCTGTGCGGCGGGTGTAAGCGGGTGAGTGTGCGCGTTCGTATGTGTAATGGAAACCTATAGATCACTGCGTTCATATGTGTGGATATATATATATATATATATATATATATATAGTTACTTAACATAACATGCAGGTATACTAGAAAACAATAGAATATATTTAGATTTTAATACGAGGCCCTTTAGAAGGATTGCCTTTTTAACCATTTGTATTATTATTCCTATCTATTATATAGTTATAAAACCACAAATATTTTAATAAATGATTATTATTTTGTTGTTATTTGTTATTTTATTTTAATGGAGTCCTTTCATCCTATCCAGGAACTTAAATGAATTTTCACTTAAAACCTTATGGTCCCTCGTATTATATACACAGATATATATATATATATATATATATATATATATATATATATATATATAATTATATATATATAATTATATATATATATATTTTACAAATACTTATAGAGGCATCATTACACCGGTGTTACCCGATATCGGATGCGACTAGGGAGGTGCTAGCTAGGGACGTACTTTAGATTCTCGTTGAAACGTGACGACGCTGTTAATGCTGCCTTTCGATTGGCAGAGCTTCACGAGGTAGTCGAACCGGTCGACGTGCTGTATCAACACGGATCTGTTCGCCTGATCCATCCAAGCGTGGTATTCATCGGAGATCGCTGCTACGGGGGGAGAATTTACGGCGGGTGAATTAGAGATTATGTAACTTCGAGAACAAATATATTAGAATTATGACGCTTATACAAAATTTCAGTTAGCGATTATTATTATAATAGTTTACCAGAGTTATTAATACTTGGAGGTACATTGGATTTTTGGTCTGTATATGAATAGTATAGATTATCAACTTAAGGCACGTAACTATAATAGCTACATCTCAACTATTTAATATATATATATATAACTAATCGGTAACTCGATAAATCATTGGTCCTAATCTATAATTTTATAAAATATATTATGAAACGAAACCTTAGAAAAAATATTAATATTATATTAGAATAAATATATATATATATATATATATATAATTTTAAAAATCCAATTATATATATATAATAACCATTTTATAAATAATATAACTAATAGTTGTAGAACAATACATATTTATATTTCTATATATTTAAAGAAAATAAATTGTCTCTATAATGGACATTACATATGTGTATGACATTTTTTTAAACTTGTATTCTATGTTTAAATACTTTTATTGTATTGAATTATATTATAGTACATACTTGAATTTAATATTCAAATGTTATTTCTCGACAAAAGGCAACAATTTTTAAATTCAACTATATTGAAATATAACAGAATATATATTAATATATGTAATTTAATATAGACTCTATAATAAGCAAAGAGCATGAATCACCACATATGTAACTTGTATACAAATTTCATATGTATATTCAATAATGAATGAGTTAATAAAAAATAATATTATCAAGAAAATAGTAGGCGTATAGTAATATAATATTTTACTAATTTGATATCGATAAGCACCACCTATATTTGAATTATAGAAAGTCTTGCCTTTAACAATTCAACTTAATATTATATTAAATATAACTCGTTTGAATTAATAATATTAATATGATAATATCTATATTATAATATGATCAATATGCGTTGTATTACATAGAATATTGACATAAATAATATTTAAAAGTATCTTTAAATCTAACAGAATTTATAAAAAAAATCGTACTTTTAATAACATATTTATAAAAAATACAAATTAAAAAAATATAAAAATATATGTATTTTTATTTTTGCTTAAATAAATATATTTTGTATCATTAAATCATTGAAATATAATTAAATATACTAATGACAAGTACACAGTTCAACGTATACAAAGGGACCATTTCAGGAGATAGAAAGCAGACTAATGCCCTTGCTTTAACTTAAGTATTTTTATAATTTAAAGCTAATAATTTATCGCTCAAATTACTTACAATTATTTTCACTTTTGACAAAATTTGTAGAATATAATGAATATTCTATATTAAAATATTTAACATAATTATTACGAATAACATTTCTAAATGTACATTTTGCAATAGGATTATACAGTAAATTAAATATGTACATTACAATATAATTTTTTAAATAATTTAAAAAATTAATTTTAAATTTGTTTACCAAAGATTATGGCTTAGTAAAATACCGGGTAAAATCGAGGAGCTCCCCGGTAAAACTCAAAAATAGTGTAAACCGTTAAGAACAACCGTGACATATCAATACCTCCTATAACCTCGATTATAGGAGGTCTTGGAAATATAAACCATAAAAGAACAGCCTTGAAATAAAATGTATAAGAACAATCGTAATATACAAACCGTATAAGAACTAACATGTATATTTTTATATTTCATATGTGTTCTTGAACAGTTTGTATATTTCAAGGTTATCACCGAGAATATATTCTTGTACGGTTTGTATCCTTTGTATATCACGTTTGTTATTGTACAGTTTATATATCACGCTTATTCTTGTACGGTTTGTATATTTTATATATGAAACATACAGGGCCAGCTTAAGGTGGGTCAAATCGGGCAATTGCCCGGGTCCCCAAATTTTCGGGGGCCCATGAATTATTTGAGACATTTTTTTTTAACTATTTATATGAAAAAAAAAATGTTCTTAACTATTTTTCTTATATATTATTAATTCTAATTAAAAAAATAAAAATAATATAATAAATTAATTAAATATGAGTCATTTAGGCCGATTTGAAGAGTGAATTTGACAAAAATGTCTAAATCGACACGAAGATATGGTGGAAACAGCTACATGAAGATTTTGGAGCACATGCTAATAATGATAACATAGATCTTCTCACACATCTCTGATTGTTAGATTAAATAGTTGAAACCGATTGATAAATAATTGTTTGATAAACTAGAAGGTGATAAATGATAAACGTATTAAGGTATTATTAACCATAGTTAAATCTTAACAATTTATAATTCTATAATTAGTTTACAAAACAAAAAGTATACTTTTTTTTATTAAAATTAAATATATTTTATAAGATATATTTTAACTATGATTTCTGATATTTGTAAAGGATTATATTGATTATAATTTACGAAAAAAACGATATTCTATATAGATTTATAATTGTTATAGTAATTAAAAAAATAGATATTTTCATAATAATTTTTCACAAAATAATCAAATGTGTATATTCTCATAGTGTATATATTATTATAGTTGTATTAGTACACATAATATATATATATATATTATAGTTTTAATTTAAATATGATTATTCTGATTTAGGTTATTCCTATAGTATTGTTAATAATGTCTATTGATGAAAGTGAATTCTGTACATAAAATGATTATCTTTTTCAACATACTATCATTACAGAAAGATATTATATTTATTGAAACAGATATTATTTATAAATATATATATATATATAACATACATATAATACTAAAGTCATTTTTGCAATTATCCACCTATTACTTGCAAATGAATGTTTAGATTGACATCACCCTCATCTATCTATTTACAAATAAATACACATATATGTTATGATGGCACATTATAATGGCGATATTCTTATTGTAGAATAGGTGATAAGTTATCACTGATAACTACATAATTGAAGAAATACAAAATTCAAAATATTATATTATATATCAGTGTACTCAATTCCATATATATATCACATCGATATATATATTATCGTTATTTATATCAAGTTATGTAGGTATTATAGCCTACTATTATTATATAGGTAGGATTATTATATAGCCTATTTATTGATTTACGACGTACGATTGTACGTTGAGATTCATTATCACTGATAATTTATCAGTTATAATTTATCACATTGGTCAATATTTAGCTACCGATCTATTAGAATTTTTTCAATAATAATATAATTATAATAGATTATAGAGATAAAAGTTATGAAAATGCCAGCATATGTCTGGAAGATTCAATGACATGAAATGTATTATAATAACCATAGTCCATTGTCAATATGGATTCACATATCTACACTGTGTATTCCTTAAATCTGGTTGGGCAAAATGCCGTTAAATCTTCTACAAGTGTAGCAATATGCTTTGCCTTCATCCCAAACCAATATAATTTATTTAGCCACTATATAAAGAATATATTAACATCTAGATTAAAGAAGAATATAATATTTTTTATTAAAAGCATTATCGAATATAAAATGGTGATCGCAAGCAGATTATGTTAGTGCAGTCTCTTGAGGACGTATTATAATTACATAATTTATATCTGATATTATATATGTTAAAATATAACTTAAATTACATTACTAGAGTCAACGTATTTATTCAATAAAATCCAATTTTAGAATTTGAGACTTCGATATAATGAAAACCGTGGAGCTAATTCTTTCTAGAATAAAGTCGATCAGAAAAGTATTGCAATTAGGTTACATTGAGATAATATATTATATATTATATATATATTACCGCTATAGCGGTAATACAAAATATTGATGCACTCTATAAATCAGTGGTTCCCAACCTATGGGTCATTGAGTATTTTGTGTAGGTCCTGATCCAATTTCTAAAAAATAATATAAATTCTTTTATATGCAAATTGGATTTATGGTCGAGAAAAATTTAAGATGGAAATTTATATTTAAATATATGTATATTAATTTTTATATGATTATTTTATGATTAAAGTATAATAATAACAAAATAAAATTTGTCATTGGGTCATGGTATATTTTTTAATTAAGAATTATAAAAAAAGGTTCACGGTGAAAAAAGGTTGGGAACCACTGCTCTAAATATATATTCGAGAAAAGAAATTATTATGAGGAGTTGATTAAAGTATACAAACAAATTACAAAATAATTAGTATAATGATAACATATGATAAAATTGAAGAGTTATAAATATTAGTTTTTGCCAAAATGGCCCATTTAATTTGTTATTAAATTATTATGGGGCCCATACGTTTTTTTTGTCCGGGGCCCATAGTATGCTTAAGCCGGCCCTGGAAACATATGACTAGGTGTTCTCATATGGTGTGTATATTCCATAGATATAGAGTACTCTAACTCTAAATCTAAATGGTACTCTAAATCTATGGTATATTCAATACATCATACAAAGATCGTCCGAAGATACTTTGTAGTATATTTGCATCATATAACCTCGGATTATAGGAGGTCTTCGTATGTTTCACAGCTATTCTTGTATGGTTTATATATTTCACGGTTTTTCTCATACGGATTGTATTTCAATGTTATTCTTGTACAGTTTGTATATTTTCACTATTGTTTTTGTACAGTTTGAATTTCACGGATTACCTAAATATGTTACGGTTGTTCTTATACGGTTGTTATTGTACTGTTGTTATTGTAAGGTTTATATATTTCATGGTTGTTCCTATAGTAAAAATCACAAATTAGATAAACTAATGAATTTATTTCTATGATATTTTTAATTATTTTTAATTTAATTAAATTAAATTAAATTAAATTTAGTTAAATTGAATATTATATACTATAATCATGAAGACAAACGTATATATTAAAGATGGTATGCTAAGTTTAATTGGTGTACCTACATGTGAACCAATATTACAGTCCATCAGCCGAGGAAAAAAAATGGTACGGTCATACAATTAAACATGAGCAAAATAATCCTCCAATGTATGGTTGAGGGTAATAGCAAATATGGCTGACAAAAGAAAATGGATTGATGACATCAAAGAATGGAGCAAGATGACTCAGTCTGACTTAATGGTGAAACCACACGACCGCAACGAATGGCGACGGCATTGTATAACAGCCAGCTCATTTATTTCCCCTACGATTCGCGAGTCAAGGGAATAAAGTAAAGTAAGTAATATTATAATAATATATTATATAATATATAATTATGAGATATGACCAGAAGACTGCTCTAAAATGATTATAACCCTAATTCATAAGAAAGGCGATAAATTAAATGCAGACAACTACAGATCTATTGCATTATTATCAATACCAGGATAAGTATTCTGTAAAATCATGATGTTCAGATACTCACATATAATTGAAGAATCAATGAGTGTCACGCTATTCGGCTTCAGGCCAGGCAGAGGAATACTATATGCAATATTCATCATAAGGCAGATAATAGAGAAGGCAAGATAACATCAAGTTCCGCTACATATTCCATTTTATTTACTTTAATGCCGCATTTGATACAATTTGGAGAGAGGAACTTTGGAAAATTATGATCCAGATAGGCATCCCTCAGAAATATGTTGCGATAATAAAAAACCTATATAATGATACAAACTGTGCAATAATTGCTGGTGGGCAACTAACAGACTGGTTCCCTGTCAACATGGACGTGAGACAAGGATGCATAATGTCGCCGAACCTATTCAATATATTCCTAGAACATATAATGAAGGGCCTCACTTACTTAGATAGAAATATCCGACTGGATAATGAAATGTCAATTGATATCAGGTACGCAGATGACACAACTTTAGTATCGGCTGTTTTTGAAAAATTGCAAATAGTTTTTAGGCAGTCTCGTCCCCAACTGTCCAGATGATATTCTGCAAATAATCTCGATGGCATCACAAGCTTTTAGCAGACTGAGAGAGATAATATAGATTTCCAGAGACGTATCTAAAAAACTCAAGAGTAGACTCTACAAAGCCCTCATTCTTCCAATAGCTATATACGGGTCAACGATATGGACAATGAGGCAAAAATAAATCAATTCCCTACTGGTTTTCGAAATGAAGTGTTTAAGAGCTATCATGCGAGTTACAAGGAGTGAAAGACTCAGTAATATAGCAATTCGAAAATCACTAAACGTAGTTGTAACTATAGAAGAGGTAATTGTGAAAAGACAAATCCGTTGGTTCAGCCATGTAGCAAGAAGCCGATATATGATTAATGCTAGCTATAAGTTTAACTTCACAAATCCAAGATCAAGAGGACATCCTTTAAATAGATGGTCGGATGGCATCAGAGAGAGTAGTGGCGTTCCACTTCTGACCTTGGAAACAAGAGCAGAAAACCGAGAGGCCTACACAAATCAAGTGTACGTGTGTTCTGCAAGGGGACGCCAAGTCCTGCGCAACTAAGTCAAGTAAGTCAAATAATCATATATTATATAATATATAATATGATCTACTTACAACCTATAGGTCATACGGGGCTTTGTTAATACTTTGTTAATTCCTAAATATATTTAAATAAATTTATATAATTGATATGCTTTAACATAATATATCTTATATTTTTCTAATGAATAATTATATATATAGAGAAGAATGCTATGCTATCGACATGCACGTAATATCATCTCCCTATAGATCTCCTAAAATATAATTCTACTCAAAAAATAATTAATGTATGTAATGTTAATCAATATAATTCTAATTCGTATAAGTATAATTTTTTTTGTAAATATTTTTATTTTTTTCATTATTAACAAAAAACTGATTTTTTCGTTACAACTCAAACAACTAAATTTATGAAATTTTTGAGATACAATATCGACTATCAATCATTTAAAAATGTAGGTATTTTAAATATTTAAAATAAATCTTATAGATCTAATTATATTTTACAATGTGCCGAAAATATTTTGTATTTTTCATAATTTGTTACAAAGTTATAAACTTTTACCTAAGAAACATACATTTTCATACATTTTACAAACCCTGATTGCATATAATATCGACATCCCTGTTATCTCAAAGTTTAACAAACTAAATTAAATTTATCATAGATATTATATGTATATAGGATATATGTGCACCTACCTACTTTATACTTACAAATAAAAGTTGGAAATATTTAATTGAGAAATAATAAAGTTATGGTAATTTATTGCCAGGGTGTCGGTATTCAAGTACTATCGCCTATATATATATATATATATATATATATTGTGTATATATTGTGTTAATATATAGTTATTAATTTAATTTATATATATATACATTTAATGAAAATCAAACCTCTACTATAAGACATATTCCAAAACACAATGTTTTAATCAAATCCGACGATTTTAATGCTCATCTTGGTATTAAAGATGGTTTCAAGTTAGCACTGCATGAAAATCAAAAATAATTGAATTTCGCTCGAAGATTATATTTAGAAAATAATTTATTATGTCTAAACAAATTTTATTAGAAAATAAAAGGTTTCGTATGGTCACACAAGATACTAAACGAAAATAAAGTTCAGCTTGATTACATAATGATAGCTACAAAATGAAAAAATAGATCAAATAACTGCAGATATTTTTGCTCTTTTGTAAGCATAACATCGGACCATCGCTTAGTAACTTCACATTTTAAATTAAGCCTAAGATCAAATAAAAAGTATACAAATAAAGAAGCAAATTATTATTGGACAAGTATTAACGAACCTGATATCTAAAAAAGGTTTGTGAATGAAGTCAGGAAAAAGTTTGAATTACTCAAAGGCTAAACATACACCATATCAACCAATATAATATATGAACATTTCGAAACTTCGTGCAGAGAAATTGCAAAATATATAATACTGATTAAATAAAAATTAAAAAAATGAATATATTGGGAAAATCAATATATATATATGTTTAAAAAGAAAAAATCGACATAAAACTGCACAATTAAAAACTCTTGTTCGTCAAAAGAAAATACTGAGTCTTGCAATTTGGCACAGGAATTACTCTATAATACATACGATATAGAACAATACATTTACCTTAAATTGAAAATAGATGAAATCAAGATCGTAATATCACATACAAACTCATCTATGGCTTTCAAATCAGTTAATGGTGCCAGTGGAAGAAAAAGAGCAACAAAGTTAGGTTAAAAGCAACAATTGGAGAAGAAAGAAAACATTTGTGGCATAATAACATCAAAGATCTTCTTAGAAATCTTCCAGAAATAACCGTCTCAGCTCTAAAAAAAATTTCAAATCATTTAAACATATAAACTGCCATTTTTTATAAAGTATGAATTACTAAAAACTATCAAAAATTGAAAGGCATGCGGCCTGGACGAAATTCCTACATAAATCTTAATGTATATTTATATAATTTAAATCTTAAGAATAATTAATGAATTTCAAGATTTTCAATTAATATGCTACAATAAAGTATATTAATCGATATGTGGAATAAGTTGTGTATAATACCCATACCAAAGAAGGGATATCCTAGCTCTACAAACAACAATCGTGGCATTACTTTAAAATGCACAGCTGCAAATATATACAATATATTGCTTTATGTAGAACAAGACATGCGGTAGATATTATATTACGACAAAATCAGAATGGTTTTAGAACCTATATCTACCTCTGGGCAAATATTTACGGTTAGTAGAATTATCGAATGCGCACAAAATCTGACAGCTACTATGTTTTTCATAGATTCCAAAGCTTTCGATTTCATAAATAGAGGAAATATAGCATAGATACTCACTGCACACGGTATATCAGATAAGATTATAAGTAATATCATGATAGTATACAAAAATACTAAATATATTGTGAGATCTGATGATGGATATACTGAATTTATAAACATCTCCGGTGGAGTTTTGCAAGGTGATACACTTTCCCCATTTCTTTTCATATGTCTTGACTATGCTTTGAAGAAAGAATTAGATCTACATAATGATCTTGAGTTTACCCTCATTGAGAGAATGAGCAAAAGATATCCAGCGATAAATATTATATATCTAATTAAAACCTATGTTTTTATGCGGATTATCTAGCTATACCTAGTATACCTAGTAACCGATAAAACCAACGAAGAAATAATACTTTTACGTAACATTGAGCATGTTGCAAAATAACTTGGGCTGTCAATAAATACTTGAAATACTGAATTCATCAGTATAAATCAAGGAATAAATGAAGGTATCAAAAGCCTAAATGGTAAGAATATTAAAGAAATTTCTGATTTTAAGTATTTTGGAAGCTACAACTCAGTCAACAGAAAAATATATCAATATCAGATTAGCTAAACGCTGGGCAGTCCTAAGGCAGTCCTTGTGTAACACACCATTAGGTTAAAAATGGGTTATATGAGTTGAACACTATATAGAGATCTAGAATACCTGCAAAATTGAAAATAATTTTTTCAGAGCAACTGTTGAGAGTCAGTGTTAATATATGGATATGTTAGTTGTAATCTAACAAAATCGCTTGAAAAAAAAAGAGTAAATGGAATCACTACCTTCATCATTTTATTTTTTGAAATAAATAAAAATAAATATTATATAGTAAATAAGTTTAATAATCTTTTAAGCATAATTTCATGTAAAGATTATATCTACATTCGCTATATTTATAAGTATAAATGATGTTTTATAATACCTAATATTATAAATAAATATTAATTATTGTGAATAATGTTAATTTATATGTTTATTATAAAGCTTTCATTGATATAGAATATAATACCAATTTTAATCTGCAAACACTTTTAAAGCTTATCATAATTATGTAAATTAATCATACTTATAACATACTTATTTAGTATAATAAATGTATATATATATATATATATATATATATATATATACTCTATATATATATATATATATATATATATATATAGAGTTGTTAAAAAACGCGTTTTTTATTAATGTTTGTTTAAAACATGTTTTAAACGGTTTTTTTCGTTTTTAATACGTTTTATTCGTTTTTTATCCGTTTTTTTCTGGAAAATAAAATTATTTAAATAAAGTAGATATGTTGTTAAATAATAAAATAATAATAAAGTAAGTACATATTATATGAATAATCAGTAATAATTCAAATAATATATTATCTGTATTATTAGCATCATTAAATCATATGGTCAAACTATACATTAGTAGTAACAATTATAATTATTATAATATTTATTTTGTTACAATATAACACTGAGTATTTCTGTATTATTTAATGTTATAGACATGGAGATTGTATCACAATCTATAGATATATGTATATTATATAATTAATATTATAAAAGCTGTATGAACTTTCATATTTATTTTATAATAAATTATTATAAATAATAAAGTAAAATTAGATTTCTTTTATGTTCTGATATAATAAATTATATAATAATATATATTATAAACTTTCATATTTCTTTTATATATTAATATATTATTATTAAAAAAATATGAAAATTCCATAGATATAAAGAAAGTATTATATTCTTTCTTTATATAGATGGAAAATTCATACTATTTTTTATATAATATTAAACATAATATATATTATTATACAATTTATTATATCAAAACATAAAAGAAATCTAATTTAACTTTATTATAATAATAATATTATATTTTTATATATTTATTTTATAAATTTATTAAATAATCAT
The DNA here is from genome assembly GCA_964019155.1 of Osedax fenrisi. Taxonomy (NCBI): domain Eukaryota; kingdom Metazoa; phylum Annelida; class Polychaeta; order Sabellida; family Siboglinidae; genus Osedax; species Osedax fenrisi. The sequence continues at coordinate 21,332,542 of OZ025243.1, read as the reverse complement.
TCATTTTTCAATTATTATACGATTTATTATATCAAAAAAAAAGCAGATAAATTATTATTTGTCAAATTAAATTTAAATTTAAATATTAACAATTAAATAAATATATGTATAAATGTATGATTCTTGTTTTTTTCTGTTTTTTTTCGTTTTTTATTCTATGTTTAAAACGGTTTAAAACGCGTTTAAAACGTCTGTTTAAAACGTGTTTTTTATTAACTCACAACCCTATATATATATATAAATACTAAATATGAATTTCTTATAATTGCATGAAAATATTTCAATAAACTTTGACAGCTATTTTCTCAGAATGTAAATTTGATGAATAGTGCTTTACTAAAAAGTCCGGTCCTTTTTCTTTTCTATACAAATTACTATAATTTCCATATATTAGGAAAACACTCAAATGCATAATAATTACGTTTTTAAAATTGTATTTCTGTTTTTCTTCAATTATATCATTTTATAATTGAATTACTCTTAATATAAACCAAATTTATATACTAAAAAAAATCGTAATAGTGATAGAATGAAGTATTATTATAAAATCTGCGAAATAAGAATGTAAAAATATGTAAAGTTGTAGACTAGTAGTTTTTGTATCTATTTACATGTAAGCCCGCGAAGGTATTCATTACTATAGTGCTTCCATTTAATGGAAATTACACTCGAATGTTGCGTGTGATCCTAAACAGATATAGGAAAGATCATCCAAACAATAAAGAGCTATACGCAAATATACCGGACATTTGCACGTCGATAAGACAGCAAAGATGCGTTTTTCTGGGCACTGTTGGATATCCATATTGGAATTGGCATGTTATAATCTGGTAACCTAATCATGGTAACATAAAATGAGGACGATACCGCAGACCTACGTCGATCAACTGGTGGATGATACACTATGTGATGTTAACTAAATAAAAAAGGCGATGGAAGATAGAGATGGTTGGAGTAAGATAGTGGAAAACTGCAAAACGAGCTATCTCTACATGATTGATATATATATATATATATATATATATATATATATATAAATCACAATATAGATACAATAATAATATACCTATATATATTGTTATTTTTATTTTTATTTGGTGGAATCCCATCCAGGAACGTAGTTAAAGTGTTCACCAATAACCATATATGCTCTATGACAACAATTGGGTTAACCCTATGGCTCCAATGTCCCTTCGAACCCGCTCTTATGTTAAGGAATCCATGGTTTTAACTAGAGGCGATCATTTATGTATACACAATTATATAAGATCACTTCTAAATATTATTTTAAGACCCATTTTAATGTTAATGGATAATGTTCCGAACGAAGCTAACTTGAACTCGCGTCCTACTGATTGTGTGTCTGACGCCAATATATATATATATATATATATATATATATATATATATATATATATATATTATATATATATATTAATATGTGATAAATATGTATAAATAAACTATATAATAATTATGATAAAATCAGTGTGCAATAATTGTAATAATTAAATAAATGATATATAACAATGTATGTTATCCTTAATTCTAAAAATAATAATTATATATATATATATATATATATATATATATATATGTGTGTGTGTGAATGTATATTAATATCATATATATATATATATATATATATATATATATATAAAATTATTTTATAAATAAATATAAGTTTTTATATTTTAAATATTTTTTAATGACATACATTTTCAATAATCATAAAATATTATTGAACCTGCGATTTTTTAGCTATAGCTATGTATATATATATAACGTATACGTTATAAATTAATAGAGAAATATATTTGAAATATTCATATAAATGTAATCTGCGCATACTTTAGTTACCCCACCATATATATAGAGTACTCTAAATCTATGTACCCCACTGAGCAAATATATCACGTGACATTTTAACTGTAGAATTGAAAGATAGTAAGTACATAGGGTATTATTAACTTACTACATAAGGTATAAGTACATACACCTACACCCCTATAGGGTATACCCGGTTATAGTTTTAGTTAACATGAGTTTACCTAATATGTTATTATTATTAGTATTATCAGATTTAGGTTTTAATACCAATGTAATTATAGAAGCAGATATTATCGAGATAATTACCCCTTTGTTTAATTATGAGTTTAACCTTTAGGTTTAAAAATAGAATGTTCTATAAATGTGAATTTGTGTCTATATTTTACATATAAATGGGCTAATGTACACGTGACCTTACATATTAATCACATAGACAGAATAACTAATACACAGCTACGATCGTAGTGTCGATCGCCATGTCGACATATAATCACCGATATCACCTGACGTATAAGTGATCTACTGATAGTGGCATGTACATCGTACTTCGAACATGTTTACTGGGTGGAAACCTTTGTTTACTGATGATCATCAGTATACCTATACGTACAGTATACATATATATATGTAACGCGATCTCAATAGAACACAATAATCATACGTCGGGAACTTTGAAGACACTATTGTATACAATGATGTCTTCGTGTGTATTAGGGTAGTATAGCTACATCTTCTCCTAGCTATGGTAACAGTTCCTTACGAGCTCGTGATTCTCGAGTTATATTGAGATCGCGTTACATATATTCTATAGAATGGTCTATCCCTATAATCCGCAACTCAATTATATGTATAGTTTAGGAATGGTATTATTCATGGATTGTATTTATTATTACCATAATAATTAGTATATATAGGTATATATATAATTAATAAAATATATAATTAATCTATTGAGTAATTATTTTAATTAAAAAAAACTTTCAAAATTTAAAAGATAATAAAAAATGGTAAAATAAACTATATTTATGGGATCATATAAAATATAATACGTATAATGTCTTATGGGCATAATACTACATATATATAATAATAATACCAAGCGAATAATAATTTTACGAATTATATTACATACATTTCCTATTATTGATTATTAACATTGAACATATATAACTAGAATTAATAAATTATATTTCACATTATTATGTTTGATTAACACGTGGAGCACAATAACAAAGTCAGTGTATTATTGTGTTCTTAGTATTATTATGAATTCTTGATTGATATGTATTGATTTACATTTCTCATAAATATAAAATATACACTATTAATATGCTAAACAATAGTATACTTGGTAAAACTATATAGAATTATACATATATCGTCACTGTTAAATATAATGAATAAATCATAGATAGTGTAATATAATTAATGTAATATAATAAAATAAGCCTACATTTAATAATAATAATGCTATTTTGTATTAGATGAATGTGTTTGTTTTCTGTAACGTTTTCTAGTTTGTAAAATTAATATGCTTTTACCTCCTAATCGTTAGTGTGAAACCCGCTTAAAGGGGGTAATAATAAAACATATTGTTAGTAGTTGTCGCCCATTGTCGTAAGGAGTAGGATAGTCTATATTATATATTCCGTATATGATATTTATACAACAATTAGTATACTACACTTATAATGGCATACATACCGTTATGTTTATGTTAAATTAATATGTAGGCTATTATATTGTAATAGGCATTGATGATAATTATCGATAATCGATCATTATTGATTATAATTACTTCAAATGTACACACATTTCGGATCCGAATTAGAAAAATGATTGGTGATATGAAAAGTAGCTAAAATATGAGATTGTCAATAACTTTATATATATATATATTGAAATATCTTTAAAATACATATAGGAATAATACATTTTAAATATACCTACTTCATAATAAATATATTAATATTACATTATTATTGTTAAATAGTCATATAGGGGAGAGTAACCTAATACGGACACTTTAACAATACATTGTCTTAACATTTTATTACTCATTATTTGTATTCAAAAATTACAATATATTAATATTATATGATTATAGATATTATTGTGATTTTAAAATTTTATTTAATCTTTTAATTCCATAATACCGAGAGTGTCCGTATTCGGGCACTGTCCGTATTCGGTTACTTTCCTAGTAAACAAGCGAGTGTTTTATTATCCAATAAGATCACATATTATATTATAATATACGGAATACCTTATATATATTATATACCTAACAATACTTATAAGATCTGAATATTGTATTTAACATAATATTTTAACGATATATAAAAGTAAAGTTGTAAAATCTTTCGATACAATAGTTTGTATCAGTCTGAAATTAGAATCTGATTATTCGTATATGTCATTTATTTTAAAGCTTCGTTTATTAGATATATATATATATATATATATATATATATATATATATAGATAGATAATAGAGTAGGTCATCGGACACTATAGATAATTAATTGAACCATATTACATAATGATATAGCATGCCTATTTCTGGTATATTTTAACATGGTGAGTTATATTATTGCTATATATAGCTATAGCTATATAATTATATATAATAAATATATTTATTAGCAAGATACGCAAGATTCGCACGCCTACTAAATTAAAACTCAATAGAAGGATTACAAATGACAAAAAGATATATGAGTTAGACAAATATCAAGGTAGGTAATTATAATACCACAAATTATTCAAATATAAAGCTATATATACTACATTGTTTGTTTGATATATTAAATATATATGATTATTATCAATTCCGTCTGCAGATTATTATCAATTCTTCATGCATGCATGGAATATATATATATATATATATATTCAGATACCTTTAAAGAATATTACTAAAAGTATATTTATTAATTATTTATTCGGATGATTATGGCATATAGGTTTACTGTTAACGATTACAATAGATAATACAGTCGTGGCTTATACACAATGATAATAATGCTCGTCGTTGTATGTCGATGGTGTACCATATGGTTAATGTTGGAGAGTCGAACGCGAGTTGAACGTGACGAGTGTTGAATAATACGTATCGTATTGTTGTAGCGTTCATTACGGCCACTACTATAGTATACACCTATAGGTATAGTATACACCTATATACTATAGTATACACCTATAGGTGCTTCTCTACATGTGCTTTTCCAGCAGTTCGCGAAGTTTTTCTCTGTTGGCTCCGGCCATTTCGTCGATCTTAAAAATATAATTACGTCATTAAATAAGAAATATGTCTGCAATATATATATATATATATATATATATATATATATATATATATATATTGATATACAATGATACACAATTATGTATATATCATGTATCACAATCATAGTATTAAAATTAAAACCTTTTCTGAATTTTTTATGAAGAGGAATGTCGGCATACACTGTATTTCCCATTCTTCCGCTAGTTCCTGTTGAGGTTATGTAACACAGGATAAACATATACTATATTATATAGTATATATATATATATATATATATATATTATATAGTACATAGTCTATATATATACTAGATATATAAAGATAACTAACGCCTAATTCATCGACGTCTAGTTTCAGCATTATCACATCTGCGTATTTTGATTCCAACGACAATTTCTAGAAACGTTTATAAACGATGAACTCAAATAAATAATACCCAAGTAAAGGGTATGGGTGTGTGTGTGAGGACCTACAGTGTGTCATACACCTATAGGTGCAGGATGAGGTTGCTAAGTAACATAGACGTAAAATAACATACAAATAGATAATTTATGAATAATAATTATTTTGAATTTTTTAAACTTATCCCAAATAATAAATAAATATTTAGAAACAACACGAATAGAAAGAGTGGCATATTTCAAAACAAGTTTATGTTTCGGATCACCAATCTCGAAACAGTTTAATATTAATTTACAATTAAGAAACTTATACAATTTCAATAGAAAACCTATTTATTATCATAAAGTCAAGCTAAATATAATGATACCTACATACCGAAGGGTGCATCCCCAATTTAGTTTAAATCTTTAGTTTAAGTCTTATTATGAAATATGCATTAATAACCTTTGAAAACCATTCCAACTAACAGTAATAGCCCCATAATAGCAGCATACTAACATCAATAATAAACTCAAATGTTTACATATGTATGTATGTTTACAATATTGTGCAATTATTCTGCTATTATGTTGCCATTAAAAGTATATTATGCTGCTATTAATTTGTAATTCTCTTATGCTGCTATTATGTTGAAATTAAAAGTCTATTATACTGATATTATGCTGCTATTATGTTGCTATTATAATAATCGAAACATAATAGCAGCATAATAGCAGCATAATATACTTTAAATTGCAAATAATAGAAACACATTTGATGCTATTATGTATACTGTTATGCTGCTATTACGAAGCTATTACTGTTAGCTGGGTACACGTGTATACCTATGTGTACAGTGTACACTGTACACGATAGTGTGTGCGCGCGCGTGTGTGTGTATTTACCATCCAACGGACACTATAGGACATATTATGACGGATACCCTATAGCATAATTAATAATACTAATAATAATAATGCATACTACTAATAATTAAATTATATAGCAATTAATTAATCAATAATTACAATAATAATAAATAGTGCTAATTTAGAATAATAGTAATAATGGTAATAATACTACAGATACATATTAATAATAGTACATGACCTCATGTGTGCTATATATCAAAAGCAATATTAGTTTCTATTTAACATATAAATTAGTGAGTAATACCGATGACTAACGCGTACTGCTAATATTAGTGTGGCGATAATACCAGTAGTCATTATTAGTGTCAATATCACGTGGCCAAATGGGGGCGTGGTCGATATATAGTTAATTAGATCTATATCAGTGTTAGTAAACGCGTCGTGCGTTGATGTGATATACGCTATGTTATATATATATACATTGCTATGGAATATATATATATATATATATATATATTCCTATATGAGTACCGGGAAAACTCTTCAATTAATAGGCTATATAATCAAATATGTAATAATACATATACACATTTCCACACATATATAATTTATATATATATATATATATATATATATATATATATATATATATTACACATTTATGCTCATAGATTATACAAAGATATAGGGGAAAGTCTCCAATTATAATTATAAAGTATACCAACCCCTCCAAATACCGACCCTTCTCGTATCTCAATAACTCTAGGAGATATATATATATATATATATATATATATATATATATATATATATATACATAAACTATTAGTAATTTAATATTAAATATGAATAAGTCCTTTGTTTTTCAAAATATTCAATCATACAATTATTATTTTATAAAATTAAATATTCTGGATACATTTTTTAATATTTTAATAATAACTTTTTTTAAATTATTGTAAATACTTTATTAAAAGAAAAAGTAATTCTATGCATAGTATTGTAGATTAACTACATATTTATAAACATCATTCAAATAATTTAATTTTAATAACAATAACAAGATATCTTAATATAACCCATATGATTTTCCTAATATCGACCCACTAAATTAGCCTAATACCGACATCATGTGATTTATACTATCTAATCAAAATAGAGCCCTGTTTAATTTTGAAAGTAATAAGTAATTAGTTATACAATATATCCAACGTATTTAGGGGTCGTTAATTGGAAAGGGGTCGGTATTACGCCCATGTAGGGATATATAATTACCGACCCCTGTGTATTAAGGTCAATACCATTATATTAAAATAAATTAAAATAGCACAATTATTTATTCCCACAATATTACCCTGATTTATAATAAATATATTGAATATTGAATAAGTTATTACAAATAATCATTTAGGGGTCGGTAATTCGAGAATGTCCTCTATAGGTCTAAATGTCCCCTATAGTTTACGCCATTATATGTATAACTATAAACCCTATATATATATATATATATATATACTATATTATACTATAGTATATATATATATATATGTATATATATGTATATATATATATATATATATATATATATATATATATATATATATATATACTATAGTATAATATAGTATATATATAGGGTTTATAGTTATATATAATGGCGTAACCTATAGTTATATGTGGGACTCCCCCGCGATTATTGATTATGGTATAACACGCGTATACGTGTGTGCGAGGTGCGTATGTGTGAGGTGCGGGTGTGTGAGGTGCGGGTTTGTGAGTGGTGCGTGTGTGTGTGTGCGTCACTCGGTGTGGGTGTGCGAGGTACGGGAGCGGTGCGAACTAACGTCGTAATACGGTCCTATGATCTTACAAGGTCCGCACCAGCTAGCCCAGAAGTCGGCTATAACTAGCTTGTCGCCTGCCTTCTCCAGTACCGACATGAAGTCTTCCTGCGTGTAAGGGTAGTACTAGAGTTAGTGGGGTCGCGTGTGTCTCGTGGGGGGGGGTTAGTGTGGGGTTTAGTCGTGGGGGTTATCATCGCTACCGGTATATAGAAAATATAAAGCTGCTTTCACACCCAAAAAACTTCCAAATATCGTTGAGATAATAAGCGGGCAGATTCGATGTGAATCGCTAATCCATGATATAAGGCAGGTCTACATTAAAGCTCTATTAAGTTAATAGTATTAACTGACTTGCCAGATATCTAGTTCATGTTTTAAACGAAATACATAATAAATAATTTGTATAACAAATTGTTGTATATAGACCGATATCAGGCTGTGATGTTGGTGTGAAAGCAATTCAATAACTGTTGCAGACACCGCTTAGTTCTAAATCATATTGACTATATAGTTTATAAATATAGTTAACATATTATTAAACAGGAATTTATTTGTATATACAGTGTCTGAGTATACACATATATGTATATATTGGCAGGCATATTACTGCTTTCGGGAGAGTATAGACACTTATAAATGTGGCGTGATACATTTTGTATTGGTAAAATTCAATAATAACTGTATATTATTTAAGGATTAGTATTTAAGGATTATGTACTATATAATATATATATATATATATATTATTATATTACAACGCAGTTCTTAATAGGAGGGATTATAAGCCTCCCGAGTGGATTTGGCGACTTTTTACAATTATCAGTGAATGCATGGTCGACCTCGATAATGACATGTTTACTACACATATGTATGATGTGTTTACTACACATATGTATGATGTGTTTACTACACATATGTATGATGTGTTTACTACACATATGTATGATGTGTACAGTGTATAGTATACGCTGCATTCACCTCAAACGTATGCGTGTTAGTGTGTGTGTGTGCTAATTCTTGCGTGCCGTGATATATAATCAGAAATAATATTTACGGAACATATTCCTGAATTTATAAATAATATATCTGACATATATGTGAACCATAGATATAGAGTACCGTGCGTGTACTCTATATCTATGGTGTGAACACACACAAACACACACACAAACACACACACACATGCAGACGCACGCAGACGCACATAACTGTATTAAATATAAATATGATTTGTTCTCTTCAAATCAACATCCTTGACAACATCCTCTAGAATATCTCCACTGATTATTGTACGTGTGTAAACATTACGCGGCCGCCTAATCGATACGCGTAATCATTAGTCTACGATCGTATACGACTAACAAGGACACGACACTCGGCCTATAGGATGTGACCTTGACGGCCCCCGTATTACGAGCACACACACACGTACACACAGAGAGACGGGTGATGGATGTATTAGTGTAGGTACACTCATGCATTATATTAATCACGGGAGGTATACTGTATACTGTAAAGATACATCTACAGTTACAGGTACAGTTACAGGTACATCTACAGGTACAGGTATAGGTATAGGTACAGTTACAGTTACAGTTACAGTTACAGTTACAGGTACAGGTACAGGTACAGGTACAGTTACAGGTACAGGTACAGGTACAGGTACAGGTACAGGTACAGTTACAGGTACAGTTACAGTTACAGGTACAGTTACAGGTACAGGTACAGGTACAGGTACAGGTACAGATAAAGGTACAGGTACAGTTACAGGTACAGGTACAGGTACAGTTACAGGTACAGTTACAGTTACAGGTACAGTTACAGGTACAGGTACAGGTACAGGTACAGGTACAGATAAAGGTACAGGTACAGGTTTAGAATCAGGTACAGGTATAGGTAAAGGTACAGGTACAGGTACAGGTACAAGTACAGTTACAGTTACAGTTACAGTTACAGGTACAGGTACAGTTACAGTTACAGTTACAGTTACAGTTACAGTTACAGGTACAGGTACAGTTACAGGTACAGGTACAGGTATAGGTACAGGTACAGTTACAGGTACAGTTACAGTTACAGGTACAGTTACAGGTACAGGTACAGGTACAGGTACAGGTACAGATAAAGGTACAGGTACAGGTTTAGAATCAGGTACAGGTATAGGTAAAGGTACAGGTACAGGTACAGGTATAAGTACATGTACAGGATCATGATCAGGTACAGGTACAGGTACAAGTACATGTACAGGATCATGATCAGGTACAGGTACAGGTACAAGTACATGTAAAGGATCATGATCAGGTACAGGTTCAGGTACCCTCAGTGTATACATGGTACAGGTGTGTCCATGTTAACTAATATACACCCACGCCGCGCACACACGTAAAGGGGTGTTAATGTGTTTTAGCATTTCTCAGCGTTAAGATGACTAATTACATAATCGATATCAACGTATAGGACAAGTTATATCGATTATGTATTAAGTAAATATATGTATATTTACTTAATATAATTTAGATAACTTACTTTTCAATATAAATATTATATTTTATTTGTATCTGTTTATGTGTACACACATGAGCAGATACAAACACATATACACATTCACAGTATGCTTTTACACACACACCCACACACACACAAACACACATATATATATATATTATTGGTATTATTATACTACTTATTATTATTATTAACATCATCAGATATAGGTCAAGGTAATCATATACATATAAACGAGTCTAGCTAATTCCTTTAATAACGTTACATAAATATATAGGATATCATATGTACGTTTATAATTATATACACACACACACACACATATATATATATATATATATATATATATATATATAATATATATTATATATATACATATATTCTATATATTTATATAATGTAGTGTATAATAATCCATAATGTATACATGTACATTACAGATTAATATATACTCGAGTATAGTAGTATACAGTATAATATACAGTATATGACTATAGATATATAGTAATATACTGTATATTATACACTATTTCGTATACGTTAAACGCAATACATCTCGCATATTAATTAACATCTCTCATATGTTAATGACTAAATCTATTTATACATTTTATCTATCGTACAGGTCTACCAGTGCATGTTTTAGTGTTTTAACTTGGAGAATTTGTCCAATCATTCACGAAAATGTCACCCAAGTTAATAAAATTTCCCATCAAAACAATATATTGTAAGATCTACTGATAGATAACGTACGACGTACAATGATATGACAACTTACATTGTACGACGTACATTGCTGCTTATAATATATTCACTAGGGCTGTAAAATTTCAAATCATCGATCTCAAATATAAAATATTTAATTTTCGATTCGGTTCTTAAAATGTAGGTTATTTTAGTTATTTGTAGTGCAAACAACATTATATTAGTTATTTATACTTGTATATTATTTTCTATAATATAAAAGTATTAATGAAAATGTATGTATATATATATATCAGTGTTCATTCTAGAGCTACCCAAATTAGGAAGTGCCCTAATTTTATGGGTAGCTTCCCTAAATATATGATTATATGGATTAAGTTTAATTATTAAGTTATTATTAATATAATTGTAATAGCATGCATTAACAGTATTATTTCTCTAATTACAGGAATTTATTATTTAATAAATGAGAGTTTTCCAATGAATATTTATAAAATGACGATTAAATGTGTTATTTTTATTTTATTACTTTTAAAGTATTAAAACAATGGATAATTTATAATTAATAAATGGCAGATTTTCAAAAAATATTTATAAAATTACGATAAAATAATGTATTAAAATAATGTATACTTCATTATTTAATAGCATAGATTTGTATTTTACAACATATACATTTGGCAAACTATATATCTATGTTACTTAGTGAGAGAGTTAATTATATGATATATATGATATTACAATAAACCTAAATTATAACTTATCGAGAACCAAATGTTCAATATTATAACATCTCAACTACCTAATTTTCAATATTATACCTTTTCGACTACCTAATTTGTAATACTATAATATCTCGACTACCTAATGTTCAATACTATAACATCTCGACAACCTAATTTTCAATACTATAACTTCTCGAAAACATAATTTTCTATACTATATCATCTAAACTACCTAATATTCAATACTATAACATCTCGACAACCTAATATTCAATACTATAACATCTCGAATACCTAATTATCACTACTATATCATCACAACTACCTAATTTTTAATATTATAACATATCGACCACCTATTTTTCAATATTATAACTTTTAGAATTCCCAATTTATAATACTATAATTTCTCTATGAACACATTTTCAATATCTGAATATCTAATGAATTAAATGTTGAGAAACTTAAATATGAATTGAATTATTTGAAATTATTTAAATATATTTGAATTAATAGTTTTAAATTATTTAATTGTAAATGATAAATAATCGAATAGAATACTTATTTTGCTATTTATTTAGGCTACATCTATAATTCAAAAATCTAATTGTTACAGGCTATAATTTGCCACAGGGTATAAGCACACATATGAGATATCACTTATCATAAATGAATGTATATATATATATATATATAGGTGGCGAAATCTAATTGCCCTATAATCATTTTTTTCCCTTTAAATTTATAAAATGATTATGATTATATGATTATATTACAATGAAAATAACATAATATCATTGTATTTTTTGTAATAATATTTTCAAGTCCTTCATAAGTATAATGATTATATCTTAATCATAATTAAATTTAGTGTAAACAGGAAGTAAACTTAGGTATAACTTTTTTTTGTATTTGTTTATTATTTTTATAGATAGGGGAAAGTCTCCGATTACCGACCCCTAAATGATTATTTGTAATAACTTATTCAATATATTTATTTGAAATTATGTAAATATGGTAATATTATGGTAATGAATGTGGCTATTTTAAATTGTTGATATAATTATATTTACAAGAATAAACAGGGGGGTCGGTAATCAGATACATATGCATAATACCGACCCCCTTCTCTTATTACCGACCCCCTAAAATAATCGTGGTATTAATGATTGTAATATCATAATATCCAATGAAAATAGTTTATATACTTAAATATAATTAATTATAACATGCACGCAATTATTTTTTATTAAATTTATATTTTAATAGTAATATAAAATTTAAATTTAAATTTAAACTTATAGTAATTATATTAAAATAGTGTATATTATTATTTAATATTTAGTTATTAATCAGTATGTATATAATCGAATGTAATCATGAATCCTTAAACTATATCAATGATACACAAACAACTTATGACATATTTTAAAGTAAAATACTGATATAGTTTGATTGGATATTATAAATCACATGGGGTCGGTATTAGGGTAATTTAGGGGGTCGGTATTAGGAAAATCATATGGGTTGCTATAATTAAGATATTTTCGTTAATAGTTATTCAAATTGAATTATTTTTATAATAGTTATAAACATTTTATTAATCTACAATATTATACGCAGTATTAAGTTTTCTTTTAATTAATAAAGTATTTACAATGATTTAAAAAAAGTTATTAAAATATTTAAAAAGTAAAAACAGAATATTACATTTTATCAAATAAAAATTGTAGGATTGAATATTTTATAAAACAATATAGTATTCATATGTATCATTAAATTGCTAACAATTCATGTATATATATATATAATTTTTTGATATCTCTTATAGTTACTGAGATACGAGAGTGGTCGGTATTAGGAGGGGGTCGGTAATCGGTAATTCCCCTAATTATCATTCCAATTGTAATTGTACTTTTTTTGATTTGTCAGAATGATAAAGGGTAATTGACTCGATAAACTCTGCTTCTATAATTACCGTTAAAATCAAATCTGATAATAATAATAATAATATATTTATATATTCTATGTATATCATGAACATTATAATCCCAACTCAATATCTATGATGTATATACTTCTATAGGTAAGATATGTTATATATATATAATTGCGGCAAATTGGTTCCACGTGAGTGATGTAATCGGCCGTAACAAGAGGTTATTACATCATTACAAGAGGGCGATATTATGCACCTCACGAATTATCGATATATCGACGACGTTATCATTCTCGTTAACCGGTCGGTCGGTAGGTGATTTGTTACGTAATCGTAGAATTGTTGCCTTGGGCTTGTATATATATACTATATATATATATATATATATATATATAGTGTATCATATATGTAAAATGAACATTGTTCACGGTCGAATTAATATATAAATATTGTACTATTTAATATATAATTATACAAATATAAATATGAATATATATATGTATAATTATTTTGTATACGAACAGGTGATTCTATATCTGTGATTCTACCCATTTTCTGTACGAAGTGATGAAAGATGAATACTGATCAAAAATGAAACTGACGACACACACACGACGACAACGACGTACGTGACGAGTGTACGCGTGCGTTCGTGCGTGCGTCGGTGTATGTTTGCGTGTGCGCGGTGGTTCGTGTGCGACTGTGTGTGTGACTAGAGAGGTGTGCGCCGCACACTGTGCGGATCACAGTGTTCGCACGTTTATCGATCTTCAGTCGCACTCGTTCATCGCGGGTAAGTGATCGCCTATACGAGCACGTAGGTGTGACGCGCATGGTTAGTAACCATTGGTTACGCGTATACCTATACGTAGTATTGTTGTTGTGCGTGAGCGTATGTGTGTACGTATGAGTGGGCGCATTGTTTATTGCGCATACGTTTACCGTAGGGTTTAACGTAGGCCTTGATCGGGTATATTCTCGAGTATTACCGCGTCTTCCCTAGAATATATTATCTTGTAGATTTCATTTTACATTCGCTTACCTGTTTATACACCTATATTTTAATTGTTTTCCGTGTAAACACACATACTACACTCCTATTTATCTCGATATTTACGCTACCCCTTATCTTGTAGTAAACCAATGCTTATTTAAATAATATATTTCAAACTTTACTATTTAAATAATAGTGTTAACAATCTCTATAATTTATAGGTAATATAATATAAATAGGTTATATCAGGGAGGTTATAACTAATATAGGTTAGAACTAAATACATAATATTCTATTTATATTCATAATTAGAGATTATCTGATGAATTATGTAGAAGTCTTATAAGACTGAAAATAACTATAAACCTAGATCTAGTGATATAGATATAGCATCAATAAATCTTAAACTAAAACTAACACTATAGTTATATACTTATACTTATAAGTAACCTTTAAATAACCCTAACTTCAAATATATCACTCACACCAAGTATTTATATAAGTGATATGCATTACGAGATATGTGACATATTTAATAATAACATCCGCGTAATGGACATAAGTTAACATTGACAGTGTAATAACCTACTCTAGAAGGTAAACCCCATTTAGTTATATAAGTTACCTACCGTTCCTTTAGATAATCTGTTTAACAAATAGGACATACTTACAATAGTAATGTACAATAAGGACACGGAATTAATTAGGTAGGTAGGTACCTAAGTATTGCCTACATATCGACTAGTGAATTTTATTTATGTCGTTATTTGTAACTCGGTTAAAAATTGAATATAAGGTACTTAGTTTGTATTTTTTTGAATAGCTTCTGTTTTATTCTATTGTGTTTATCAATAACTTAATAGACGATAAATTAAATAATATTTGTGGTGACATATTTCTTTTGTATTTTACTAGATCTGTCACAGTTATTTATAACTTGCTAAGACTTCTTGAGGGTTCAATTTTTGTTTGTATACATGATTAAATACAGATATCGATATTTATTACATTGTTTGAACGTATACGTTTAGTTTAATGTGCATGAATTCGGCATATATTCCTCTCATAAGTGCACCAAATAATAAAATATAAATATAGAATATAACTAAGTATATGTACCTATACGTATAGTACGTGGTATACGTACCCTATAGGATAATGAATATGATAATACTAAGGTCCCATCCAATATTAGCTGGGATTAAATGGGAACCTAAATACATTATATTATAGTATGGTCATAGCTGAGAAGTTCCATAATTTGGCACATTATTGTGGAGAATTAACAAGTATTTATGATCTGTTATTAATCAAAGATAAACCAATCAAAGATAAACCTAGGGAATCATTCAATTTTTTGTTAATCATTTTTCAATGACTTTCAAATTATTCGGATTCAATAAACATGAAAATCGACTGATTTAGTATTATTAGAAATACGAGGTAAACATAAAAAGGAATGGTGAAATATAACTTAAATATTTACACGAGGTTGTGGTGATTAGAGTTATTGAGGAAAGGAGGAAGGGTATATCCACATATATGGGGGTAAATGTAACATAATCCTATAATTTAAAGAGTTGAGAGATATATTATTATAGAGAATAAAATAATGATAGACTTTGCGATATATATATATATATATATATATATATATAAATAATGCCAATAAAGATAACATATGATATATTTACTTCAATACCGGTAATATAAATAACTCAATTACGGTTTATCCGATATTACATAACATTACATAATATGACAGTTTAGCCTTCAATATAATAAAGTAGGCCTTAATGCATAAGTCTAAAATCAATATTCTGTTAAGATCTCAATCTAAGACATTCTACCTGTCGAACCGCACACACACCATGTTAGTAGTAGTAGTAGTAGTAGTAGTAGTAGTAGTAGTAGTAGTAGTAGTAGTAGTAGTAGTAGTAGTAGTAGTAGTAGTAGTAGTAGTAGTAGTAGTAGTAGTAGTAGTAGTAGTAGTAGTAGTAGTAGTAGTAGTAGTAGTAGTAGTAGTAGTAGTAGTAGTAGTAGTAGTAGTAGTAGTAGTAGTAGTAGTAGTAGTAGTAGTAGTAGTAGTAGTAGTAGTAGTAGTAGTAGTAGTAGTAGTAGTAGTAGTAGTAGTAGTAGTAGTAGTAGTAGTAGTAGTAGTAGTAGTAGTAGTAGTAGTAGTAGTAGTAGTAGTAGTAGTAGTAGTAGTAGTAGTAGTAGTAGTAGTAGTAGTAGTAGTAGTAGTAGTAGTAGTAGTAGTAGTAGTAGTAGTAGTAGTAGTAGTAGTAGTAGTAGTAGTAGTAGTAGTAGTAGTAGTAGTAGTAGTAGTAGTAGTAGTAGTAGTAGTAGTAGTAGTAGTAGTAGTAGTAGTAGTAGTAGTAGTAGTAGTAGTAGTAGTAGTAGTAGTAGTAGTAGTAGTAGTAGTAGTAGTAGTAGTAGTAGTAGTAGTAGTAGTAGTAGTAGTAGTAGTAGTAGTAGTAGTAGTAGTAGTAGTAGTAGTAGTAGTAGTAGTAGTAGTAGTAGTAGTAGTAGTAGTAGTAGTAGTAGTAGTAGTAGTAGTAGTAGTAGTAGTAGTAGTAGTAGTAGTAGTAGTAGTAGTAGTAGTAGTAGTAGTAGTAGTAGTAGTAGTAGTAGTAGTAGTAGTAGTAGTAGTAGTAGTAGTAGTAGTAGTAGTATTAGTAGTAGTAGTAGTAGTAGTAGTAGTAGTAGTAGTAGTAGTAGTAGTAGTAGTAGTAGTAGTAGTAGTAGTAGTAGTAGTAGTAGTAGTAGTAGTAGTAGTAGTAGTAGTAGTAGTAGTAGTAGTAGTAGTAGTAGTAGTAGTAGTAGTAGTAGTAGTAGTAGTAGTAGTAGTAGTAGTAGTAGTAGTAGTAGTAGTAGTAGTAGTAGTAGTAGTAGTAGTAGTAGTAGTAGTAGTAGTAGTAGTAGTAGTAGTAGTAGTAGTAGTAGTAGTAGTAGTAGTAGTAGTAGTAGTAGTAGTAGTAGTAGTAGTAGTAGTAGTAGTAGTAGTAGTAGTAGTAGTAGTAGTAGTAGTAGTAGTAGTAGTAGTAGTAGTAGTAGTAGTAGTAGTAGTAGTAGTAGTAGTAGTAGTAGTAGTAGTAGTAGTAGTAGTAGTAGTAGTAGTAGTAGTAGTAGTAGTAGTAGTAGTAGTAGTAGTAGTAGTAGTAGTAGTAGTAGTAGTAGTAGTAGTAGTAGTAGTAGTAGTAGTAGTAGTAGTAGTAGTAGTAGTAGTAGTAGTAGTAGTAGTAGTAGTAGTAGTAGTAGTAGTAGTAGTAGTAGTAGTAGTAGTAGTAGTAGTAGTAGTAGTAGTAGTAGTAGTAGTAGTAGTAGTAGTAGTAGTAGTAGTAGTAGTAGTAGTAGTAGTAGTAGTAGTAGTAGTAGTAGTAGTAGTAGTAGTAGTAGTAGTAGTAGTAGTAGTAGTAGTAGTAGTAGTAGTAGTAGTAGTAGTAGTAGTAGTAGTAGTAGTAGTAGTAGTAGTAGTAGTAGTAGTAGTAGTAGTAGTAGTAGTAGTAGTAGTAGTAGTAGTAGTAGTAGTAGTAGTAGTAGTAGTAGTAGTAGTAGTAGTAGTAGTAGTAGTAGTAGTAGTAGTAGTAGTAGTAGTAGTAGTAGTAGTAGTAGTAGTAGTAGTAGTAGTAGTAGTAGTAGTAGTAGTAGTAGTAGTAGTAGTAGTAGTAGTAGTAGTAGTAGTAGTAGTAGTAGTAGTAGTAGTAGTAGTAGTAGTAGTAGTAGTAGTAGTAGTAGTAGTAGTAGTAGTAGTAGTAGTAGTAGTAGTAGTAGTAGTAGTAGTAGTAGTAGTAGTAGTAGTAGTAGTAGTAGTAGTAGTAGTAGTAGTAGTAGTAGTAGTAGTAGTAGTAGTAGTAGTAGTAGTAGTAGTAGTAGTAGTAGTAGTAGTAGTAGTAGTAGTAGTAGTAGTAGTAGTAGTAGTAGTAGTAGTAGTAGTAGTAGTAGTAGTAGTAGTAGTAGTAGTAGTAGTAGTAGTAGTAGTAGTAGTAGTAGTAGTAGTAGTAGTAGTAGTAGTAGTAGTAGTAGTAGTAGTAGTAGTAGTAGTAGTAGTAGTAGTAGTAGTAGTAGTAGTAGTAGTAGTAGTAGTAGTAGTAGTAGTAGTAGTAGTAGTAGTAGTAGTAGTAGTAGTAGTAGTAGTAGTAGTAGTAGTAGTAGTAGTAGTAGTAGTAGTAGTAGTAGTAGTAGTAGTAGTAGTAGTAGTAGTAGTAGTAGTAGTAGTAGTAGTAGTAGTAGTAGTAGTAGTAGTAGTAGTAGTAGTAGTAGTAGTAGTAGTAGTAGTAGTAGTAGTAGTAGTAGTAGTAGTAGTAGTAGTAGTAGTAGTAGTAGTAGTAGTAGTAGTAGTAGTAGTAGTAGTAGTAGTAGTAGTAGTAGTAGTAGTAGTAGTAGTAGTAGTAGTAGTAGTAGTAGTAGTAGTATTAGTAATCACATATTTAGGAAATAAATTATTTATAATATCTCCTATATTAATTAGCTTACATAATTTATTAATACAATGCACCTACCATTATCTATAACGTGAAAAATACACGATAGTGTTAGTCATTCATAACACCATGGTGTTGATGATAACAATATTAACAATAAAACAAATGTACTTATGTATTTGCAATGGTCATTGCCTTAAGGCAAAAACAAATTTGTTTTAATGATGTTAACTTCGACCGTTGATGATTACGACAAATCTCCCCGTTGAAGGTGTGATTATGAGTGACGGGTGATGTATGACGGGTTACGTAATACAAACATTAGACACGCCCACCCGTCTTCCGCAGCAGCAACAACAACCGACTATATCGCAAAGCAAGCACATCATTACCGAGAGACTTAGATAGGACAATAAGTACCGTGTACGCGGATGTAAACTACTATTGTGTACTGTTATTGTTTACTGTTATTGTTTATTATTAGACTAATTTGTTTAATTTTAATTCGATTAAATTATTTGAATTCTAACATAATAATAAAATTGATTTAATTTTTGTCTTCAACATTTTATATTATTTAATATTTAATGATGTGTATGTACACTTTACATACATTGTGTACATTGTACACCTATGTAAATATTAAACGATAAATTATCAGAGAAGAAGCATAACTTATTTATAAATACTAATGTATACATATTTAATTGTAATAGTGTATCAATTTATATACTATAGTATATATATATAGTACTATATATAGTATATAAATTACAAATGAATATGTACATTCGATATGAATAAGTTATATGTTAACATATAGTTATAGCGGGGAGGTTATAGGTACTACATATAGGTGTCGGTATAATACAATATATGCTAATACTCTATTTATCAGAACAATACTTTTATAATATAATATATATAATAGAGGGAAGTAACCGAATATGGACAGTGTCCGTCGGACAATCTCGGTATATATGAAACCATAAACCATACACGAAAATGTTTAATAAATTATATATATAATTTCTATATTTGTTATCAAATATTCATTAAGTTATGAGAATATATATAGAGGTAATATAATTCCATAATACGGACACTCTAGATGTATTAATACGGACATCCTATAACCAATCAGCGTTCGGCATATGAACTTTTCTGATTTTCATAAAAATATCGTGCGTTATAATATTAATACCACCAATAAAGCTAAATCAAATTTTTTTTTATTATTTAGATACTTATATTTTATTTTTTATTAAAAAATAATAAAAATATATAAATTATTAAGTAATTAAATTAGAATAATTATTCATAAAATTAATTATAAATAATGTAATTGTAATTTTTCTGATTGATTCATTAATAATATATAGTTTATCTATTGGTATATTGGATGTCCGTATTATAACACAGATGTCCGTATTCGGACATGGGTATCTAATACGGACACCCCCGTTATCTATGGAATTAAAAAATTAAATAACATTTTAAAATTACAATAATATCTATAATCATATAATATTAACATATTGTAATTTTTGAATACAAATGTTGTCATAAAATGTTCAGACAATTTATTGTTAAAGTTTCCGTATTAGGTTACTTTCCCCTAGTACTAGAATAGCGTTTTTATTAATTTATTTTGGTGGAGTCTTTTATGGAGGTATCTATAGATGAATTTTTCACTCATAACCATATGGATATAATGTTCCTTCGAACTTCTCTCATATTAAGGCATCCATGATTTTAACGAGATTCGATCATTTATTTATACACACTTATATAAGATCACTTCAAAATATTGTTTTAAGACCTATTTTAATAGTCCTGACGGGGCTTGAAGTCTCGTCCTACTACATTTGAGTATGACGTCATAGTAAACTTATATATATACTTACTTAATTAATGAAGTTGATATCTCACTCGACCAGATCTTGCAGTATGTATCCATCTATTACTATCCATAATCGCACTTCGTATTTCGGCAAAATCATACTGTCCAGCGGACAGTGTCCGCAGTCTTTCTTAGTCCTATCGATGTAGGGTAAGTGTGCGGTTGTCTACCTAGATCTCTGTTTCCTTTACGAGGATTCCACAGTGCCAGTTTATTTGCGATCTCATCAACGTGTCGTATTCGTGTATGCATAAACGTACGCGTATCGTGTCGTACGCAGTGACCGGTCAGGCGCATTCTTCTCTCCGAGGTATATATCCTACACTATAGTGTATATCTATTTGGTTATCTGTTTAGTTAACCAGTGTACTATATATAATATATATAGGCTTAAAGCTTTGACAAAACTTATAACATACATTATATATATTATATATAATACACTGGTTAGCTTACTTTTCAATGAGGTATTTGTTGCCTTTCTGCACATCAGAGTATAACAGTCATTAGATAACACCTAATATTAGGTATACAATATTGTATTCTCATGTTTTGAATCTATTTTCCAGTATTCACTTCCATATATGAATATACTTTCAATAATTGCTTTACTAATTCTGATATTCAGGTTACGTTGCATTGCTCTCCATGAGAGTGTTTTGCGTAATTTAATATCCTTCTTAGAGCTGTTTATCCAGGTACTGATATAGTACTACCTACTTGAAATGTACAACATTTTTTATACTAGAAATAAAAGAATAAAAATGTTTATACAAAAAATATTGATACCTACCTATTTTTGAGTAACATGTATATAGGTTATAAGAAAATATTTTAAAATAGTTCGTAAAAATATATAAAATATAACGATCAGATCTTATACTAACATTTACTATTTTATCATTAATAGTATGATGTTAATAATAAAATTATATAATATAAATAGTTATCATTTGATTAATAATGTGACATTATTCATAGGTGTGTTTCTTCGTTATTGTAAATTGAATGATATATTCGCATCGACCAAATCCAGATGATTTATATTTATAATAATTAACAAGTTTATACTAGAATTATGTGTGTGAATAAATACTATAGGTTATAGGACTACATGTTATATACGTATATACATATATATATATACTTACGTACATGATTTTACATTATAGGCGAAAAATCAATTGTGTATACAATAGTATCAATTATATATGTAGGTATATATACCTCTACACCTATCACTATCGCTGATAATTATATTTCGATCATTATCTAGATAGGTTATATAATATCCTATCTATAGATATAGTCTATAACTATAGTTTATAACTATAGTCTATAACTATAGTTATTGATCGTTAAGCGATCAGATACACATAGATCATGACCGTCGAAATTAGAATGATGATAAAAGTATCTATGCACAATATTCATTGCACATCACTGATCATTTAAAATGGAGTATAACCATATCGTAGATATTATAATTAATGTATTATAAATTTATTAAAAAGAGTCAACAAAATAATGTTATCATATATGTTCAAGCTCCTTATTTATAAGTACCTTGAAAATGTATTATAAGTTATAATTTATAACATTATGTTTAAGTACACTGCATACCATAATAAGGCCGCATATGCTAATTATCATTATCCTGCCCATCACCCAACAAACAATTATTTAGAACTTTTGAGAACTTTTGAGAACTATAGTTCTAGAACTTTTGGGTAGTTTTGTGGACAAAAGGAGCCTAAAAGTTCCAGAACTTTTGAGAACCAGGATCCCAAAAGTTCCGGAACTTTTGGGATCCTGGTTCTCAAAAGTTCCAGAACTTTTGGGATCCTGGTTCTCAAAAGTTCTGGAACTTTTAGGCTCCTTTTGTCCACAAAACTACCCAAAAGTTCTAGAACTATAGTTCTCAAAGTTCTCAAAAGTTCTGAATAAATTATATTATTAATAATATGTATATTAATGTATAATTTAAAATAAGAAGTATTAGAAAACACAGGTTGTTTTCTATTATATACTATAATATACCTACACAAAATCTATTACTATTAATAATAATTTACCAATTCCCAGCTAACAGTAAGAGCCTCATAATAACAACACAATAGCAGCATAGTATACTTTTAAAATTAATAGCAGCATAATAATAGAATAATAGACTTTTAATGGCAACATAATAGCAGCATAATAACACAATGTAAACATTTTAGGCTATTATATATGCTATTATGTTACTATTATGAGGCTATTACTGTTAGCTGGGTAGGTAGAGTAGCAAAGTAATGCAGTACTCCAAGTCGCTATATCATATAACAATTTGGGAGACTTTCTTGGCAAATGAATCAGAGACCAAGAGAAGGATAATTGTAAGGCATTATTTATCATCGTGTAATATTTGGTAGATCAAATAATGGACATGAACTAGGAAATCATGTATAGGATCCTACAATCGTTACTATATATAGAGTATACTCTTGTTATATATAATATTGTTACACTTATTCCATTACTACATTATTTATTTTCTATTTTTTGTATTCTATTATAATGATGTAAATTTTATGATTTTATATTATTATTTATTGTTAATTTATAAGTCGAAGGTTTATTTAATAAATAATATAATATCAAAATAAAAAAGGATAATATTTTATTCAATATAATACAAATTATGTTAACATTGATAAGTTACATGCTTAGAATACGTGATAGCTAATGTAAACATTTATACGGTATATAAGTATTATACGTGAATACATTTATATAATAATAATAATTTCTAGTTGTATCTGTATCTGTATCTGTAAAATAATAGTAATTATAATATATTTATATATATATATATATATATATATATAATCGTACCTTTATCAAGTATTTTTCTTTTTTTAATTTCCACTATAGCCTTCAACCCAGATGCAATTAATGTATATGGCTCCTCACACTTTCTTTGCTCCAATATATCTAAATACAATAACACATAATTAACCAAACCAGTATATTTATATGTGCACTATATAAAACTAATAATTATATTAGCTAATATAATTATAACTAACCTAATTATATTTTAAATGTATCTATTGTATATAATATATACTATATATATATATATATGAAAGTGATTATGATCATTTTTTTTAATTTATAATTAAATGAATTAATTAATTCAATTGATAATTTAATGAATTAATGAAATTAATTAGTAATAAATGTAATTAATAAATAAAATATGTATACTAATTTAATTTATAAGTATTAAAAAGTAAATAATATATAATAATATATATAAACTAATTAAATTATTTAATTAATATAAAATAAGTTATTAATGAAATTAATAAATTAAACCCTAATCATTGAAGGTTAATAACATTTTATTTTTAAAATTAGCATATTATATTCCTAAATATGTATATATAAAATTATATTATCATTGATAATTATAATTTATCAATCATCAAATATATTTTATTTTATATATAAAATATAATAAAATATCTTATTATTATAATACCATTAAACTTAAAATATATATTATAATCTAAATAATTATTTACTAACTATTTTGAGAAGACATTCTTGTTTTTATATATTGCAATATAATTAATTCAAATGTATGTGTATAATTATAAATTAAATATTTAAATATAAAATATATTTACATATATTTGTTTACACTGTAATCTTATATTTTAATTTTACCAAACTATAAATCTATAAAATCTATGATTTTAATGGGTGATATCACTAATTTTAGAATTATATTATAATATTATTGGAACTAAAGTTCTCAAAAGTTCTAAAAAGTTCCAATTATAATTATTGGAACTAAAGTTCCCAAAAGTTCTAAAAAGTTCTCAATATAAAATATTATTGGAACTAAAGTTCCCAAAAGTTCTAAAAAGTTCTCAATATAAAATATTATTGGAACTAAAGTTCTCAAAAGTTCTAAAAAAGTTCCCATTATAATTATTAAGAACTAAAGTTCCAAAAAGTTCCAAAAAGTTCTCAATAGTTCCAATAGTTCTAAATAGTTCTGAATAAATTGTTTGTTGGGCACGGCGAATATATATTTATATTATAAGGACAATGTAATTACAAATATATGACTATTTGATGATAGCTACTACATGGCAGAGCCAATGTACATAGTATGTATTACATATTATAAAACTTGACAAATTTGAGGTGAATAGTTCTTTAAGCTATGGTATACGAGGACTCCAGGAAAAAAGCACGATATATAATTACGACAATACCACGAAGGTTCCAATTAATGTGTATGATGGATAACCCAAGTAGATATTTAAACAAGTAGATATTTGTACTGATCTTAGTTTAATACTTTAAATTAAAGAGTTTAAAAAAATATCAAAATTAGATTAATCGACACTGGTGAGGTTAGAGGTGACATGGAAAAGCAGAGGTCAATGTTAAACTTACATTTAAAATCTAAAATTCGATCGTTATCGAGAGATCTCTACATTGTTATATGGCTACAAAACATGGATGATTTTTTTATGAGACGAGGAATACAATAAATAATAGATAATGAGATAATGCATTTAGCTCTACTAGACCACGAGGGTACCATATCCATAGAAAGAAGAGCTATAACAAATGTAAGGTTTGCTGATGATATAGATGGTTTAGCAGGGAGTGAAAGTGAACTCAATAATCTGATCAACAAAATAGATGTACCTCAAGAATTTATGGCATGGAGATTAATAGGTGACCTACAGTGAAAACACAAGTTATGACAAATTGTAAAAGGCACTTCACGACTGATTTTTCCTGACTGGCAAAGAAATAAAAGAAGTCAGCACTTTTAAATACCTAGGTTCTATTATAGATAATAAAGAAAGAAAGACATTATTTCAAGAATAACACAAACCACGTCAGTATTAACAAATCTCATGAGCTGCAGTGTGATTTGGAACGACAGAAATATAATGCTGAAATCCAAAATCCGACTTCTACATTCACTCGTGAGTTCGATATTCCTATATGCATGTGATACATGGACAATCAATAAACAACTTCAAAAAGGAATAACAGCGATGGAATATAGATGCCTTAACAACATTCTAAAGATCACATATAAAAATTGAATTACCAGTATTGATGTATGCAATTGAATACGACGAGCTATCGGCCCACATAATGAACGTTAATGAGATGAAATTACTGTGGTATGGACATGCATGTCGTAATAACAATTCAATGTCGAAAGTAATATTTCAAGGTACCGTAAATGGTACAAAAAGAAGAGTACGTCCAATTGGATGAAATGATCCTTAAGGATGAAATGGTCTGATAACATTTGGAAGATTAAAAATAACTGCATCAATCCTTGTGAATCAATGCGAGTGACAAACGACAGAGTAAATTGGAGATATATTGTGAAACAATCATCAGCTCCACTAAGGTTCAACGCTACGGGATAGGTAATCAGGTAACAAATAAATCATATATTATTTATAGAAAATATACTTTTTTTTAAATTTAAATATTTATCAGCAATACAAATTATATTTTAAGATGTAATTAGTTTATATTAATATAGTATTTTCTAGATAAAATTTGCAAACTTCGTGTTTTATTTTCAAAAAAAATACAAACTCTGCATATTATTTGAAAATTATTTTCGTAAAATTTTCGAAAATCATTTTCGTATTATTTGCTTATATTATTTTCAAATATTTGACAACCTTTGTTTTTTATTTTCAATAAATATAGAGAAAGTTTGTTGATTATTTACAATAATTTTCAAAAAATTCGCAAATAAATTACAAATATTGGTTAACTGGTAGAATATCATTACATTACTCACATTGGTTATGCACCAAAATAAAAGACTATTATGTTGAGTTGGACATATATTAAGATATTGTAAGTTGGAAAACACTATTACCGAAATATATTTCGGTATACTCAGTATACTCAGTAGAAGTACAATACATAGAGGTAGACCGACGTGATGCTGGATGGATGATTCTCGCCATTGGTCTAGTCATTATCAACGAATACATTTATGGGAAGAGTTATTTATCATCATCATCATCGTATAGGTAACGTGTACTCCTACTACGAATACGTTATGCATAGGCAATTGTGATGGCATTAAAGGTTTTAATATTTTTTCGAATTACGCTGAGAAAATGAAGTTGATAATGGATAGATTGTGTCAGTTTTGTTATTTATATATTGAGGCAAATGGTACCATCTAGGATTACACGAGTCTGGTGTCTATGGCTTAGTGGGACAACCACAATGTTGGTACTAGCTTAATCTAGAAAATCAGGGGGTTACTAGCTTACGGCTTACTAGTTTTTGTTTTTCTCCGGTGTTTATCAGGAACTTAAGTTTATTAATTAATATACGATAAATCAAAATACAAGAATTTGTTTTTACTATTTGTATTGTATTTCTCTCAGTCATTTATAAAATGTATAATACTATGCATTATTTAGGAGTTCATTTGTATTGTATTAAATATATATATGAGATTTCAATAAATAAATATTAATATTTGTATTATAATGTATGGTTTGACCATTACAAGTGATTGGTGTGAGTGAAATGTTGCAAAGTATATGCATATGGAGAAATATATGGAGTTTACACTCCAGTTTTAATGTATTTAATGCAAGTTTGTTGGCATATAACCAATTATGAGAATGGTTATAGTTGATGAAAAAGTAGTGGTGTGAAGTGAAGATCGTCATTAAATATTAGGTTAAAGGGGGATAGAATGAATTAGGATATTAATTATGAAGAGTGATGTCGACGTTTGATAAATAACTAAGAAAAACAGATTAGTTTGTAGTATCAGCATTTATGGTATGTTGAAATAAATAATTATTATACTAGAGGAAACTGTTGACAAGTGAAATAATAACATTCTGAAAGGAATGATGAGAATAGTGATAATTAATTAATTACTGATAATTGATATCGATCAAATGTAGGTAACTTATTTAACGTTTTAGAACGTACATTGTACGTTAAGAGTGATTATTGGATACAATGTTGTGTGTGAAGTGATTCTAAGGTAAATAATATGTTGTAAGACCAATGCTAACAACATTATTCAATTTAAGCTCATATTTACGACGCGACAGATCGTTAAATTAGTAATAAAAATAATTAGTAAACAATTACATTGAAAAGTATTATAGAAAAATAATTGATAACAAAAATATACATGCAAATGGTAGCCACAACTTAATTCTTTAATATTTGTTATTCCTAGCTCTCATTCTAGTATATATTATATCTGTTTTTTATAAAATATCATAAAAAGTTAAGAAAAAAAATGTTGGTTTATTTTATTTTTAAATATTTATTTTTATCAAATAATATAGTAAACGTGATAAATATTATATTTTTTTATAAATTAAATATCTTTTTTTTTAATATTATCTTTTATACTATATAGACATATAAATAAATTGTAAAAAAAAATGACCTTCATATATTTGAGTTTTTAAAAATATCCTATAAATTTCATTTATAGGAAAAAAATTAAATATTTTTTTTATTAATTATCACATTTAATCTATGTGCTATTAAAATTTCATAATACATATACAATTATTAGTAGGTTGAAAGTCTTTTTAGTTATTTTTAAAAGTCCTATGTTAAATTACGTATTATCTTCCTGTTAAACTTCTAGGAATTATCACGAGCCCTAAGATGGTCAAAAATTAATAAAAATGTTTTGACTTATTTTTATATATTATTTTATAAGCTTTGAGTTCACAAATATTGGAGGACCTATATGCAGCTGAATGATCACTCTTAACGTAAGTTCTAGTTCTATGTGGGTAGTTGATGAAACATGTGGATAACAAGAGTATGTGCACATAATCATGATTATGCATTATACAAGTGACCATGGTCACTTGTTATGGATAAGTGAAGAGTTTGATTAAAATACCAATTCCATTACCAATATGAATAATGACACAATAGGCTAGTGTATAAATGAATATGCATGAGTCTTATGCATATTCATTTATCCACTAGCCTATTGTGTCATTATTCATCTTGGTGATGGAATTGGTTATGATAAGACCATGGTCTGGAATATAAAAATAAATAAATTATAGGAACATCATCGGATGATATCTATGTTACTATAATTTAAAGTATAAGAAAGTTAAAATACGATAGGGATCATATTTATTATCGATCTGGCATTAATAAGAGAAGCTTTAAGTGAGTTGGAAGTTTTCAGCATTATGTAGGTACCTACCCAGTAAACCAAATTGTAAAATAATTTCAAATATTGTACAAACTCTGCGCTTTATTTTCCAAAATAATACAGAAATTTGTGAATTTTGAAAATTATTGTAAACAAAAACAATTTCGAACAAATTTCAAATTTTGGTTTACTGGGTACTGAATAATATTTTTCATATTTACATTCAATAAATATGTAAATAAAGGTAAATTTAATTTTTTTTAAATTGATTGATAAATACAATTTCAATATTGATATTATTTATAGGAACAAATTACTATATATATATATATATATATGTTTATCTAAATCAAGAATATACTGTTTTCCCTTATTTTGATTATATAAGAAAATACTTGATATTATTACAGAAAATCACTTTTTAAGATTTATTTTCAGAAATATCTCCATTATTAAAACACTAATGGGAAAAAAATTATAATTACTACCATAACCTTTCACATTAATTATAATTGTTATTGAATAACATATAATCAAATAAGTAGTAAACTTTATAATTAGATATAATTATATAAACATTCATCTACAATATAATAATTATATTAATTATATAACTAATATATAAAGATAGGTTTGGTTGTTTATATATATTGTTATTTGGTGGAGTCCTTTCATCCCATCCAGGAACTTAGATGAAGTTTTCACTTATAACCATATATGGCTCTAATGTCCCTATGTCCCATATATATATATATATATGTGTGTATATATGACGAGTAAACTCAAGAACATGGCGACAACAGTAAATACTTCACAACCGTTAAGATTTGCACTATCAATGATAACATGGTTGCATTTATTTTCAAATAATATTCTTGAGATAGAAAAGTATGGGCAGTTTGGAAAATGTTACAAAATTATAAGTACACTGTAAATATCACTGTATTCGTAAGAATTCATTATATATTTTAAATTGCATTTTATAGCATCATATTTATCATATATGTAATAATATTTGTAATAACATAATTTATTAAATGTAAAGAATGTTTACAAATTTCATTTCTATAAATAAATGTTTTCAGTATTCAGAAAAATGTTATTTTTACAATTTAATTTTTATAAAGTAAATAATTTAATTATATACAAATGTATTAATAAATGGGCTAGGCCCTTGTCTCACAATTATATATGGAATAATCTAGAAAATATGTGGCTATTTTTCTCTATATACTTATATATAAAATCAATAAACATAATATTACAGTCATTATTATATATACTTATAATCATATAAGAATCAATAATGTAAATATCCTTATAGGGTAAATATATTATAAATTTTATCAGTAGGTAATCCTACATAATTTCAAAATATATAAATAATATAACTATATATATATATCAACAACAATGTCCCATTTTGTATAATATAAATTATTTACACATCGATAAATATAGATTATCATTATAAACACCAAGGACAAATGAACATAACATTAATTAATCATTTATATAAATAGATATAAAATTATATATTACTAATATACTATTATTACTTATAAATTTATCCATATTTATTATTTTACAATAACAATTATTCTTATAAAAAATATAAACTTTAGATAAATATTGTATTCTTTAGTTTGTAATAAAATAAATTAATTTATTTTTCCACATTTAATAATAGGAGATAATAATTAAAAAATATAATCTTTTAAATTCTGTTTCCATATCAACTCATTTTAAAATAATAATAATATAAAAAATAAATTTAAGAAACTTTTTTGCATATATATATTCTTAAACATTACAATACAAGATTTAATTATATTTTAATTAGATAGCATATCTTATTAAATATATCGAGTTATTAGTTTATGAATATATACACTGAATATTTATTTAAATTATAATGTAAAGAAATAATCTGATTTGAGAGTTTTATTAACAACACATGAACACATGTCTTGAACACGATAATAATATAATACAAATAATCTATTCGAATACCCAGGCATCGGAACATGATCTCCATGTACATTGTTCGGCTTTAGTAAACCAAAGATCAATTTCTTTCTTGGCACTTTCTACGGCATCGGATCCGTGGCAGACGTTACTAAAATTAGTAATTTAATTAATATGCATCATACTTTATATAAAAATATTTATTAAGTTTTTAATTAATATTTTCTTTATTTCTTTAATTTATAAATATTCTCAAAAAGCATATTATTTTAGTGTCTTCGGATACCATTACATTCCGACGACTTCTTAAATTAAGTTTATTTAATTATTAGTCATATATTTATAATTTAATTACTAGTACTGATTACAAATATAATATATATATATATATATATATATATATATAAAAAATGACTATACGAGATATTAAAATTAAATAAAAAACAAACCAAACAAAACTATAAAATTAATTTATACAATACACTAAAATTAATTATACATCCAAGATTACTGACTACTGAGTATTCTTATTTAATGCAGAGGAAATATATATATGTGTGTTATTTTATTATAATTACCGTCCGACTTCAATGCAGAAATCTCCGCGGACAGTTCCAGGTAGAGATGCAGCTGGGTTGGTTTCTCCGAGGATCATACGTCCAGACTTAACAACGTTGGTACCTTCCCATACCATTGGGACGACTGGTCCAGATGCCATATATTTGATTAAAGATGGGAAGAATGGTTTCGTTGACAGATCAGAGTAATGGTTCTTCAAATGATCTTCGGAAGCCTATGTATAATAAATACTAATTAATAAAAGAATATATATATTATTTAAATTTATATATGAAGTACAATATAAAATAATTAATTTGTTAAATAGCAAAAATATGTAAAAATTGAGATCTATATCAAATATTGCCCCATTTTTTTAAGCAGTTCACATACTAGTATACATTATAAACTAATATAAATAATAAAATATAGTATATATTTAAATTATATAGCAATGCATTTAAAATATTTTAATTTTATCTCTGCATTCGTAATCAAAACAAACGGAGTCTTATTCGATATTATCCAATATTTATTTATAGTGAGCTTTGATATCAGTAAATAAATTTGATAAATATGATATAAAATTTGATAAGACCCTAGCAGTGCTAGGGTCTAGCACCCATTAATAATACAACTATTACTGTCCTATGAATAATAGGCTATGATCAATACAAATAATTAATTAATACTATTAACTTTTATCTGACTAAAAATAACTTTATTACACCTATGATCAATTCACATAAAATTTATGATAATTCAATAATTTTCTAAAATAAATCAATAAATATAATTAATTTTCTCTGCCTAAAAATAACTTATTAATAAAATTATTAAACTATTATAATTAAATATTAATTTTATAATTAATTTTCTAAAATATGCTATACACATAAATTGATATACTTTATAAATTTACCAATAATACGTTAGTAATTTTACGACATATAATAATATACTATTATTAATAGTACTAAGGACATATAATAATTGTCCTCGATATTTATTTATAGAAATTTTTTTATTTCGCATTTTTAAAATTACTAAAATGATTTTAGTTTATAGTATATTCATGCATACGGTAAAACATTTTATATAGTATAACATGCATAATAAAAAAGATAATATAAGTTTAATATATTATTATAAATGTTGTGGTAATTTAATCTATCTGGAATGTAAAAACAAAATGAAACGTGGAATAACCTGGACCATCTTCATTGCGATGAGCTTGAAACCCTTCTGCTCGAATCGCTTGATGATATCACCGACGAGTCCACGTTGGACACCATCTGGCTTAATCATGATGAAGCTTCTTTCACGGTCGGACATCTTGACGTAGATTTATTTCTAAAATAATAAAAATAAGATGTTGATGAGGACCTGGAAGATCGAGAAAGAACGAGATTAACGATTTCCTAATATGCAAGTTTAAATCCAAAGATATTAAAATTTATAAAAGGTCACGAAAATAAAAGGAATTTATAGATTAATGATAAATATTTAGTTTATATATAAATAAAATTACAATACATATTTGAATTATTTATATATTTATAATATATTATAAATTATAATATAAAGAAAATTATAAATTACCAAAGATAAAAGAAATATAATAAATATTTAAATCCATGGATTTAAATATTAGATTATTTGAAATTTTAAAATATTATTTAAAATGTTTAATTAATCAATTATAAAATATAAATTAATCAGTAACGTATTGTAATTATAATTATATTATTTATTACACACATACTGGTTTAGAATGAGTGTTAATATATGCACAGAAGCCCGTGCTTCGGGAGATGATAAAATGTTTGTTAAAGAATAATTATAATTATTATTAATTAACTTAATTATTAAGCTTAATTATTATAAGTATTATTATAATAATAATAATATTATAATAATGTACTCTTAGATTAGATTAATTATAATATAAATTATTATATTTAATATAATAATACATCTAGTAGATGATCTACTATACATTACTCTTAGGTTCTAAGCGTATTAAGTATAGTAACTATAATAGTTGATATACGAGGTGTACACTCACTGAGTGAGTGTGTGCACTTACTGAGTGACTCAGTGTAATACTGTCAATTTTAAGTATTATATTTTTATATATTTATATACGAAATGTGGTGATACTCACTACTAGTTCCAGTATCACTGATACTGGAACTCAAACCAAAAAATTAACATACACTCTATGATTATCATAATGATAAAGTTTATGTCTAAAATAATGTTATGATAAACCATGGGATTAAATCTATTTCATTCTATGATTTTATGTCAATTATTATGATAAAAATAATTTTTAAATATATTTTAAAGGTGGTACCCATAAGCGAATAGGTGAATTTAATTATGTAACTATTTTAAATATGCTAAATATTGTCATTTAAACCAAATCTATTATATAATATATCATATACTATATTTTATAATTGTAAAATATTTAATATAATATATTATATTAGAATAATTAATTAATAATCATATACTATATAGTATTATAGTAACTATATAATAATAGAGTATATACATTATAAATATTAGTTATTATCGATTAGATGATATCTTGGTAATATATCGATGATATATTATTGTTAATAGATATGTTGTATGATGAATGAATAATATTTCATTTACTTATGTACTATAAACTAAGATTTTACTAAGGAAAGATATAACACTCAAATTTGTATACAAAATACCCCAGTACTACATATATCGGGTTACTTTTAGGACTATGTGATGTTTATAATATAAATACGTTTCAAACTATACACTTTTAAAATGTTAAATAATATGCTTTAAATTAGTATTTATATGATAAAAACTAAGTGTTCATTACTAATATATAATAAACAAATATGATATGTATGTTTTAAATGATATAAGTATACATTTTGTGAGTAAAAGCTAATATATATTGCATGTAATTTAATAGAGCAATGAAAAAATTGTTGTATGAAAACATAGCCGAACATAAATATAAGTGATTTGATACTACTGATAGCAGCGGAATTGGGTATTAATAAATTACGTTGCATATATAGGGAGTGTTATATCTTTGCTTCGCAAAATCTTTGCTATAAATAAATAATGAATCCACATGACATATGTATACAATAAAATATAGTTTAGGAATCCTTTAATATCAAGATTCTTTCGAGAAAGGATTCCACAAAAAAATAATTACTTAGTAAAACAATCCAATATACTACTATCATAGACGATCTACATAATTATAATGTATATGTTTTACAGGCCATATGTTGGTATTTATAAAATATATACTCATTACAAATATGGGAAATTTAACTTGGTGATCGACGTCCCCATTGATATTATTTTAAATTAATGTTTATGTTTAATCATTTATATATGTGATTCACCCACATATACATATAAATTCTGAAATTATAGAATGATTATTTATAATAGATTGAAAAATATATATATATATATATATATATATATATATATATATATATATATATATAATATATATGACATTATAATTATTGTAATTATTAAAATCCATTTTACATATTCATTCTAAAATATCATACAATAGATTTTGTGAAACAAAGAATTAATACTCTATCTAAATAACGTAACTAATATTAACTCCTACTGTAGCTAGAATTCATACCGAAATCACTGAAATAGATTTAGGTTTTATGAAATTGTTATGAAAAAATGTTTTTATTGTTCTATTAAATTATATGCAATATAAGTTAGCTTTTACTTATCTCATAGATATGTTTATTATTTAAAAATAACATATCCTATTGCTTTATTATATATTAGTAGTGAACATTTAGTTTTCATCATGAAAATATTATTAAAAACCATTTTTTTTACATTTATAAAGTATATAGTTTGATACAAATGTATATTATAAATAACACATTTTCATAAATAACAATCAACGCTGGTGGGTACATAATTAAACGTTGCGTAAGCATTGCATAGTATTTCTTTAGAATAATCTTTAGTCATACTATATATGTATATATTTTTATAGTTTAAATCATTTATGCAAATTTATTGCAATTATCCAATCACTAACTCGAAATACGAATTTCTAACTATCGCTTAATCACAGCCTGTTATAGATCGTGAGATTATTTTAAATAATCGTTGGATTTTACAAAAATCTACTTATTTTGTTATTTGATAAATATTAGGAAATAAGTGCAATTGTGACTAAAATCTAGTTTGTATTGATACATTGCTAAGATAATGGGTGTAATATTGTAGTCTTGAATTGTAGTTTTTGGTTAGAAATATGATCTCTGTTTTCTGAAATGGTAAATTTGTATGTTATTTGTTAAATATATATAAGTAGAAATTAAATTTAATTGAATTAATTTATTACGAATTATATTGAATTAATTTTAATAATAACATAAATAAATAATATAAATCAAAAGGCAAATTGATTACAAAATGTAAACAACAAAATATACATCTAATACAATATTTCCGAGTAGTTAGAATTAAATGGACCAGGAAAATATTAAAAATATATGTATATAAGTATTGTAAGTAAAAATTAAATAAGTATAAATATAAAATACGTAAAGAATATTTAAATTAATAAGTATTATTGAATACACCTACAGTCTATATATATATTACTTAATGATATTTTTAATTTGAATGTAGATAATGATTTATAGTTAATTACATTGTCATCCAATCAGTTCCGTGTATTTCTCAGAAGATTTCTACGAACGTCTTGATTAATAATTATTTAATGACCACGAGGTGTTCCTATTCGAGTGTTCTAAATTAATAATAGATGATGAAATAAATCAATTAAAACATTGTAAGTATATATATTATTTCCAAAACAAAAATGAGTTCTATGAATTTCGAGAGTATATACTAAGGGTAGTAAGTCGATTGGGGTAACTTGTATATGGTATATAACAACGGGTAAAGGGGCGACTAGTGAAATAACTTGATATTTAGAAACTTTAAATTTAAAATAATTGTTAATTGAAGGCTTATAGAAACTCTCGCTTCTATGCTAGTATTCCAAATGTAAGATGGGCAATGGTATTTTTACTTTTTCAATGAATTATTGATAAAGAGATACTATATTACTATTCATAATTATAAAATATAATATATATTCAAGAGCATACACATTTATTATTTTAAATAATACAAATTACAGAATTCATCTTTATTTAAATAATAAGAGTATCTAAGTCATATAATATGTTTCAAAACTGCCTGTTTGGCTCAGTTGGCTAAGGCGTTAGACACACGAGCAGTAGGATACGGGTTCAAGCCTAGTCCGAACCATTAAAATAGGTCTTAACATAATATTTAGAAGTGATCTTATATAATTGTGTATAAATAAATGATTGGCTCACGTTAAAACCATAGATGAGAGCGGCTTCGAAGGGACATTAGAGACATATATGGTTATAAGTGAAAACCTCATCTAATTTCCTGGATGAGATGAAAGGACTCCACCAAAATAACAATAACAATAATAATTGTTAATTCAAAATATACTTCCAGTTCAATATGATAAAATCATTCAAATTTAATTTGAAATGTTTTTAGAACATTTCCTGTAAATACTATTGAATCACACAATAATAGTAACAATCTACGTGTGATTAGTATATAATCACTATATATATATATTGAAATATATATATATATATAAATACCTATGGTATATTGATCAGTGGAACAGTAACTTGCTGGAAAGTTAGAGGTCCCGGGTTCGAATCCAGGCAGTTCTTGTTTTTCTCTTGTATTTATCAAGAACTTAATTAACAATAAATCAAAACCCAAGAAAAACAATGTTTATTATTAGTATTGTATTGTTCTGAGCCCGTCACACTTATTTATAACATGTATAAGACTACGGCATCTTGAGGGTTCCATTTGTATCCCCATGTTTAGTGTATTATATATATATATATATGTTTTTAAAATAAATAAATAAATATTATTATATATATATATTTATATATATATATATGTGTGTGTATATGATGTGGCTATATACGTATATGCTTTCAGTGTGTGTAAATCACAACTTATTTATATTTGCTAACTATTATTTATATATTTCTGTCATTATTATTTATTGCTATCCATCGTTTTGATTCTAATCAATAAACTATTATCTATCTATCTATCTATCTATACTATACACTAGAGTATATTAGGTTAGTCATGATAAGATATACATTGTACATACATAGTAAATATTCTAAGAAGTATTTTACTCTATATTCTATTTTAATATAATTCAATTTGCGATTATATTTCATTTATTTTTACGGATACTGTAAAACATTTTAATTTATCTAATTTATTAATTTCGTATAATTATTCTTTTTTTATTTCTATAACGCATGTTATCGTTAGCAAATATTTGTACTTTATACTTTAGATTATATATTTACTTAAATAAATTATCAATCAATATATTTATAATGTATAAGTTTGATTATAATTAAATATTTATATATTATGATATATACAAATTTGTGTTAACACACGCGTATATTCATAGAATCACATTCACATAATAAATATTGATGCATATATATATATATATATATATATATATATATATATATATATATATATATATATATATATATATAGATACAAACACACATACATCCCTAAATAGTATATAGGTATAGCATATAGTATGTACACATAAGTGTATACTATATTATAGAGTCTATATAGTCTATATCTAACAATAGCGGGGGATCTGATTATTCAGAATTAACTAAGACCGCGTTAACCCTGTTAATCATCGCAGATTATAATCTACGACAACCTTTTCATCGTGTCGTAGATGTTCGATGAAATGTACGATAATATATATTTACAATAAAAACGACATTCGTAATGTCCTTTGTTATTCGTGTTCGATACACAGATAGGAGATACGAACACATTTTATATTGTACACTCAGGTTATAGTTGGCCAAGTTGACGAGACATAGAGTGAAATAATGGCTCATTCGAATAACTGATATGAGAAATAGTCGTAATTTTAATTAACCACAATCATCGTTATCTGATATGCAATCATTCATAAAAACACATTCTAATAATATAAACGTATAATTAAATAATATCTATTATATAATTAATCTATAACGTCATGTACAATGTACAGTGTACATAGTGTACAAATAATCTGGGGATATATTCAAAAAAAGATTTACTTTATAATATATATAATCACTACCTGTGTGGCTCAGTGGCTAAGGAGTCAGTCAGACAAGCATTAGGATGTGGTTTTAAGTGTCGTCCAGACCATTACAATAGGTCTTAAAATAATAATTAGAAGTGATCATATATAATTGTGTATAAATGAATCATCGGCTCTCGTTAAAACCACGGATGCCTTAATATGTGAACGGCTTCGAAAATACATTAGAGACATGTGGTTGAAAAATATAAAAAATAATTTCATCTAAGTTCCTGGATGGGATGAAAGGACTCCACCAAAATAACAATAATAATAACTATATATAATATAAAATACTATAACATATCAATAACTACAATATATCAATAATTAACAATATTAGTATACTTTTAAATTGTGATAAATAATGATATATACTCTTAGGGGATATGGTTATTCTCATGCTATTGTTGGTGTAAGCACTGTTTACATGTGAAAGAGAGGTGATATAGATATGCTCATGTAGTGGAGGGCATTCACATGTAAAAGAGATAGGCGATACATAGTAGATAAACCTTGAAGTAACGCTTAAGGTTTTTAAATATATCCATAATTATTCGACATAAATATTTATTTAAATATATACTTGACATACAATCTGAATTTATAAATACCTAATTTATAATTATATTAACCCCTTAAGGGGATACACTTGACCTGAAAAAATCAGTAAAAATAAAATGGGTTGTTGTTGATAAATGTAATAAATTATATATTTATCTATAATATATCCAAATATTACATCATAAAACGATCAATAAAGCATACAAATCAAACTCTTATAATTCTTTTACATTTATACATCACCTTTTTTGTATATAAATATTTTAGATGTCATTTTTTCAAACCTGATTATCTCAGAATAATTATTTTAGCCTAATATTAAATCTTAAAAAGTCTATTTCTCTAAAATTAATGCTTGATGACATTTTCAATATATATCACTTTATATTTCTATATTATAAAAATATAGGCTTATTCAATTATTTTTATTATATCATATATAAAAATAAATAACAATATTTTTTTTAATATACTAGATGTCTTGTATTTCCGAAAATAAATGATTATATCTTATAAACAATATACTTTTTTTGTAAATAACACTCCACACTACAATATGCCGTTTACAGTATTAAAATAACTTAATTATTTTTAGACTAATAGACTTTTTAAATGTGTAAAAACTTGTAAAAAGATAAGGTTTTTATTAAACCCTATCTTTTTACATTGAGTTCTCAGGTCAAGCGTATGCCCTTAACTTGAGTTTGAAATTTGTTTAATTTTTATTTGTATACAATTATTCAATATTCTATTTTAAATCATGTAAATTATTATATATATATATATATTAGTTTATGTTTATAAAATTCTAATATAAAATATAACATAAATATGTCATAAATTATTTTAATTAGTATTATTATGATAATAAATAATTTTATATACTTTCATAAAACGTTATTTTTGTAGTATTTATAATTCATTTGTTTATTTTAATTTGTGAAACAATATTAACTATATATAAATAAATATAATTATGTTATAAAACAAGAAATGAACAAACAAATTAATGTATCAATGATCATATCAGGATATCTGGATACCTTAATTCCATATATTAATAAGGAAATAAGTTAATATATGTATATTTATATATGATTATAATAACTTATATTATATAGGAAAGAGATGTAGATCATGGCATATATAAATGTAAATACATTAAGGCATTCTACTTTAAAAAATCTAATTTTTATTATATTTAGCCAAGTAAATAGTTAAATAAAATAAAAGTAAATTTAATGTACACTCAATAAAAGTAAATCTAGGTGTGCAAAAATAAAGAAGTAATATAAAAGTTAGTACAGACAAATACAGATCTAAGGATTATAATCCTGTATATACACTTGGATTTAAGTTGCATGTATTGTATGCATTACATACCATGTACTAAACTGCAGCTTTACTAATTTGTTTAATGTAATTATAACATCTATAAGTATGTCAAGTTAATATTAAGATAAACTATAAATATTACTATTGTAATATCATATGCTACTTATATTTTATTCTCAATAATAAATAATCTGCCTTAATAATATTAATGTTAGAAGTAATAATATCTTATTTATATCGTTATTAATAAATATATACAAGTATATATATATATATATACACGTATATATATATATATATATATATATATATATATATATATATATATATATATATATATATAAATATATATATATAGCAAGGAATGTGTACTCATGGACCAGCTGGTAATTAGGATATTGGCATATTAATAAATATATAAATAAATAAGAACATTATAATGATATTCTGAAAAACCGAAATTCCCTAGGTATGTACATATATTAACATATAAAGTTTAGTTAATTTATATATTCATAGATTTAATATATTTAACTAAATTTTATATGTCAATAATATATATATATATATATTCTACCAAGTGAATTTAAGTTATCTGACAACTATATGTTGGTGAAAATAAACATAATATCATAATAATATTTTTATTTATTTATATATTTATTAATATGCTAATTACAGCTTGTTCAAGGTCACCCATCCTAGCTGAATACGGTAGATCTACATCAGTTGACTGTTAATTAGAACTGTTATATTTTGTGCACATGTCAAAACCTCAGTAAACATCTATATTTATTTAATATAGACACTATCAAAAACTGTATAGTTGTATGTATTTATATTTATCTGTTGTATGTATATATTTAGTATATTAGATATGAATTAATACTCATATTTAATATATATATATATCATTAATATAAACAATTATTTTATTTTGGTTAAGTCCTTTCATCCCACCCAGGAACTTATATGAAGTTTTCACTTATAACCATATATGGCTCTAATGTCACTTAGAAACCGCTTTCATGTTAAGGCATCCATAGTTTTAACGAGAGCCTATAATTTATTTATACCCAATTATATAAGATCACTTCTAAATATTATGTTAATACATATTTTAATGGTCCTGACGAGGCTTGAACCCGTATTCTACTGCTATTTAATATAACATTTGTATGAATATGTCTTGTATTGATGGGGCTTGATATTAATATTATAAACAAGAAAACAAACAAAATTATTCTAATCAATACTATTATTATTTTATTATTAATATATATATATATATAACATTAAGTATTTATTAATATCCATATTATATTAAAGTATTTTATTAATATACAAATTTGTATTGGATGACATATGTGTATTAATGTATTAATAAATATAAAAGTTAAGACTGTTTAATTTAAATCACTAATCTAAAAATTGGTTGAGCAATGAAAATAATGATATATTGCTGCTTTCACTATTGCTGCTCCGAAGTACTGGAACAGTCTTCACAATGAATTACGGACCCTATCATCTTTTATTACTTTTAAATGTTGACTATATTCATATATGTTATCATTATAATTTCTTCTTTTTAAATTTATTATTATTCGTGTCATTATTTATTTGTTTTATTATTTCAACTTGACGCATATAAACATCCATCGTTTTCAACTGAGTCAATAAATATTTCTATTATTATTATAT
This sequence comes from Osedax fenrisi, assembly GCA_964019155.1. Lineage (NCBI taxonomy): Eukaryota > Metazoa > Annelida > Polychaeta > Sabellida > Siboglinidae > Osedax > Osedax fenrisi. Next base: position 21,289,505 of record OZ025243.1, on the reverse strand, counting down.
TATTATATATAATATATATTATATACATAATATACCATATTATATATATATATATATATATATATTATATTATAATTGATTATTTCCCCTTCATCATTAACTATATTATTACATATGAAATCAATACCACGATTTAAAATATAAACATATGAATACACTAACATTGCTTTCTGAACATATTCTATTCATATCATATCTTATGTATATTATACATCTTTACAAGCTATAATACAACTGTCTAGATGTCATTATAGCCTATGATATGTTAATTAAACAGTACACCCTGCTAGTGTTGCATTAGCATATGTATAAATGAGACTTACATAGACTTGTGCAGATATAACATATATATATATATATATATATATATATATATATATATATATAATTATCATTGACTTGTATTGACCAATACAAGTCAATGATAATTATGTACTAAACACAAAGACTAAGTTCATTCTATTATCATTGTTGTATAAAGTTATTATCCATCACACAGGTTACTGTACTGTTAGTATTATTCTATTGTAGTAGTGATTATGTGTAATTAAGTAAGTGAGATGTAAATACAGTATGTCAATTATAAACCTACTACTACTACTACTACTACTACTACTACTACTACTACTACTACTACTACTACTACTACTACTACTACTACTACTACTACTACTACTACTACTACTACTACTACTACTACTACTACTACTACTACTACTACTACTACTACTACTACTACTACTACTACTACTACTACTACTACTACTACTACTACTACTACTACTACTACTACTACTACTACTACTACTACTACTACTACTACTACTACTACTACTACTACTACTACTACTACTACTACTACTACTACTACTACTACTACTACTACTACTACTACTACTACTACTACTACTACTACTACTACTACTACTACTACTACTACTACTACTACTACTACTACTACTACTACTACTACTACTACTACCACTACCACTACCACTACCATTACTACTACCATTACTACTACCATTACTACTACTACTACCATTACTACTACTATTACTACCATAATACATATATAACAGTTTAATAAAGTTGAACAAGTAATTACAAAGTATGTTGTCATATGATATGGTTGGTGGGTGGGTGTTCATAATTTGTGGGTGTGGTAAGGTGACCATGTGACACACATCCACACCCCCACACACACCCACACACACATACACACACATACACACCAGCCACATCAGTACTATCTCCACATCAGTGATCACAATCTCAAGGTATCAACATAGCCCACCCCACCCCATACATACACTAAACACTCTTGTTAGTAGTAATGGTTATATCCATTACCATTATAGAGTGTATGTTACTATACTTTATAATTAATACATAACAACTTGATATGTTCGTATTAATCTATAGATTATGTTTAATATGAGTTAGGATCAGTATACGAACATATCAAGTTGCTAATGTATTAATTATAAAGTATAGTAACATACATTCTATAAGAGTTTCCAAACTACACTATAATATGTTAATGTGTAACAATTTAAATTCATAGAAATAATATTAAATTATATAGTTATTAAATAATTAAATATATTTTAATTAGTATAGGTTAATAACAAATTAAAAAATATGCTGTCATTTATATAATTTATATTTATTTATATTATATAATATGTCGTTATTTATATGAATTTATATATTCATTAAAATATTTAGTTACTTAATATATATATATATATGTATAGAATTGGTAGTTATGTGTATTATTACTGATGATTAACTGTGCATTATTGCTATGTTTAATAAAAATTAAATTAGTATAAATTTAATAATATTTATTATATTTCCCATGTAAAAATCATTGCTGTAATAATATTATTTTATTACAATGTCAAATATTTACAAAATTATATTTTACGATTATTAAAAAATATTATTTTAATTCGATATTAAATTAGTATAATTCATTTGTAATGTAATATAATAACATTTTTACAATTTAACATCAATCTTACTAATATTTAATTAAATATATAAACTTAACTCTTAGATATATACTTATAAATTATATATATATATATATATATATATATATTATTTAATTATAATAGAGTTCCCAGAATACTAACATATCCTATTGATCTTAGAGTAGATTATATAGTAATACAAATACATATCTATGAATTAGGAGACCCTTATTTATTAAAATGAAGTATTCTGACCATTTAACTCATATATATATATATTACATAATCATCATCATAACTCATACATCACTATCTTAAATATTATGTCATCGGTTTACATAGATTTATCAATAATGAAGCCTAAATCAGTTGTTTTTCAGACATACATGTGAACTTTAACCTACCTAATCCATGTGTATAGATATTGATGTAATACTTTGAATTAGATACCCAAGAATGTACGATACATAATGTTTGACAAATAACCTCTAAATATGAAGTGAACTTTATTCATATAGTTCATCCTGCATATATAACACTAAGATATATATTACATATATTATTATAATGATGATTCACTTATGCATAAAATACATACATAATTATATATTTACACATATATTGACAAATACAAAAACTATTTTTGTGTACATATACATATACCATGAAGTTGTTATATATATATAGCACATAGTAATGTACATTATTTATTATATTATTAATGCATGTAATATTAGTGAAAATGGGCAAATATATTCTATAATGATGGAATACATACATACAGACCTATTAAGCACTGTTTGACACAATAGCACATAGACACATGCACTGACATCTCATAGTTATTATAGTAGTACACCATACTATAGACACTATTATACTATGTACATTATTATAGACACTACTATAGACACTATTATACTATAGACTCTATACTATAGACTCTATACTACACTGCTTCCATTACTATTGAATATCTCCACATCCATTACTATTACATAATCAATGTCCAGTATGAATGATTATAATTATCAATGATCCTCCTCAGACTTGCCTATACACTGATTTCATTCATTAATTCATGCATTCATAATTCATAATGCATAGATACCTCTGATAATATAGCATAACACCTATACCAGTGAGGGTGGTTCATTTAATGTATTGGTGTTTTCAATAATCTATCCTATCCTTTCCTATATCACCATTACTCAATACACCATTACATATGTTACATAACCTATCACAGAGAAACATACTTAATGCTATTACATAACCTACTACTGTTATGTAATGTACCCCCACTACCACCTATGTAACATAACCTACCATCATTATATAATATAATATACCACTATTTTTATATAACCCAACAAAACTATTACATAACATTACTTACCACCATTACATAAACCACTACCCCCACCATTACATAACTCACTACCCCCACTACCCCCACCATCACATAAACCACTACCACCATTACATAACCCACTACCCCCACTACCCCCACCATTACATAACTCACTACCCCCACTACCCCACTACCCCCACCATCACATAAACCACTACCACCATTACATAACCCACTACCCCCACCCCCATTACATCGCTTACCTCTCCTACCCCCGATGACAGTTCCGCCGCCGCCACAAGAAACATAATGAAGATAACAAACGTCTGTTGCATAGGAGCCGGCTACGTCGGGGGTCCCAGTTGTGCGGTGCTCGCGTCCAAGTGCCCCCACATCACGGTCAACGTGGTGGATCTTAGTCAGCAACGTATCGACGCCTGGAACTCAGACACTCTGCCCATATTCGAGGTAAGCCGTTGTGCAGAACGCACGCGTCTATGTGGTCTACGTGTGTGTGTGTGTGTTGAATGTCAGACGTTTCGTATACCGGACGTTTCGTCTAAGAATTTCAGACATTTCGTTTAAAAGACGTTTCATATAGTTTCATATAGTTTCGTATAATAATTTCGTATGATATTTTGATACGAAACGTCTATCAGCCGTGTGGAATATCAGTGATCGTGTGCGAAGTGTTTCGTGGGGAGTGAACCCGGGCGCAATGACAGTATATATTAATCTAAATAATTATTTATAAATAGTAGAATTTACACTCCGCATGATATCACTTCTCCTAAATCACTGTTTACCTATATGTGTATGTGTACCACGTATGCATGTCGATACACTGCAATGCTTACTGGGGTTGTCTACCTACCGCGTCTCTCATTGTTTTAGGGCACCTCTCATCTCTTTCGAAACTATCAGAATTCTAGATTTATTAGAATTATTTTTTATTAGATACTATTATCTGTAATGTCTTATTATTAGATTAAACGTATTTACGTTATACAATATCATTTGATTATATATAATAATTCGTATATAAATAATGTTTATTTATGGAAATATTATCGAACTTATGAATTACTAAATACATGATCAATATCTCCCTATGATACAAACACATACGTTCGCCATGTGTTCAGTAGTTGTACGTTTACTAAGAGGTGATGTTAAGGGGGTCACATCCCACTACAAGTATGTACGGCTACTTGCCTGAAATATTATAACTTTAAAACCATTTTCTATCAAATGTAATGGTATACCCCCTATAAAGTTATTATATTTCAGGCAAGTCGCCGGAAAGTAAGGGGTTTTCCCACTAAAATGTAGTTAACTTGATAGAAAATCGTTTTAAAGTTAAATATTTGTCCGGCAAGTTGCCAGAAATACTTGTAGTGGCATGTGAGTCACATCATGTTGTGACCCTCTTTAGACAGTAAACCATAGTTGATGATACAGCGAATACGAATCATGTTTAATCGTAATTATTCACCTATCAGCCAGGACTAGAGGAAGTCGTGAAGAGTTGCATAAATAAAAACCTGTTCTTCTCTACGAACGTCGAACAAGCGATTGCCGATGCGGAACTCATCATAATATCCGTGAACACGCCCACAAAGACATACGGCTTGGGAAAGGTTCATATTATATATATAATTAACATCGTTTAATATATATATATATATATAGATACTCAAAATATCTTTAAATTAAATATTCTTTAGACTAAGTATAGGATTTAATGTATATGTATATATTAATGTATAGTAATATATATATATATATATATATATATATATATATATATATATATGCAGGCATAATATTTATTACGTATAATTAAGTTCTTATTATATTTGAAATATTTAATTTCATTTTTTTCTAATAGAAAATTTTATAATAAACCTATAGTTTGAAAGTGTTAATTATTGTTAAGAATACTATAATGATTATTATAAATATAATATGTAAAATGTCGTCGTTTATTTTCTGAATATTAACTTTTCCATATGAATTATATTCTCTCACTTTTCTGGATTATTAATTGTTTTAGTATATTACTATATCAAATTACCTTTTTATATTCATTTAAATACATAGTGTCCTAATATCCCATGATTTAATGTATTTCACGTGTATATACGTGGCTCATATAGTATTATCATATATCAGGTGTTTTTTCCTATTTATTCGGATATAAATTATGTACATTAATTATAACATTGAACCTTACAACCTTGATAAATAATGTATTACTTAAATAATTATAATTAAATTATATGTATAAATATAATAATTATATAATATAATAACTATATATATATTTTTTATTTCTTCAAAATAAATAATATAATATAATCTAATTTAAATATTTATATATATATATATATATATATATATATATTATATATAATATATATATAATATATATCGTAGAGGTGTGATAATTTTAAATTGATGTATTATGATTATCTGTTAAGTTGACGTAATATAGAGTAATGTCCTTTAGTAATGTCCTTTAGTAATGCTTCAAGTCACACATTTAATTACAACTTTGAGTTTACAAAGTATATTATTATTGATTTGTATTTCAATTAATAATCATTAAATTCGTTCGTCACCAATATGCTCATACATTCTAATATCAGAAAATATCTATATATATATATATATATATAAGTACATTTACATACGTACCTATACGATTATAGCATTTTCTAGTAATAACATCGCATCTATAACATGACGACTAGCCATTCTTCCAAACTAAAGAGCTGTAGACATACTAGCGATGAAGTAACGATACACTATTAAAACATATAATAGTGAATTATCTTAGTGTTGTCTTAGTGTTGTCTTAAAGTGCAGCAACTGGCCCCCGCGTACAGACTACCATTGTATCTAATCACTGTATCGACTAACTGTCCACTGTCCACCTGTCCATCTGACTAACTGTCTAACTGTCCTGCTACAGGAATGCATACCCTTACTTTAGTTACTTATTTATACAGGTACGCGCATGATATATCGTGATGTTGTTTTTTCGGTAGATTTAATTTAAATTTATTTATAATTATTTATAAATATTGTATGCAATTATTTTGTTAAATTGTTTAAAAAACTGTTATAAAGCCTCAAATATAAGATAAGTCAATAACGAAATCTCTGGTCCCATATATATATTCATGAATTATTTCATATATCAACGAATAATAAAATAAATCTATATAATTGTATCGTTTTTACACTCTTAAATGAATTATATATATATATATATATATTTACATTATATTATATTATGTATAATAAGTAAATAGTGAAAGAGTACGTGATATGTCCTGTATATCACATATATGTTTAACATCACTACCTTGATCACCGCAGGGTAGAGCTGCGGATCTTAAGTACATCGAATCGGCCGCTCGTAAGATCGCTGAGGTCGCCACCAGTAACAAAATAGTCGTCGAGAAGAGTACAGTTAGTAGTGCCACCTACTGGTGTCTAGCTGTTGCGCTAACACCACCTAGTGAGGAGTCACGACACTCGCGTTATTCACTCACAAATAGTATTTGCGTACATTCACAAGTAATATGTTGATCTATAAAAAACGTGATTATTTTTCCGCCAATGCGAGATCGCATATTCGCATGTTTGACCTTTTGACCATCTCTATCCCTACTAAATACAGCAATTTAGTAGTGATAGAGATTGGATGCGGTCATTAATGCCCATAGATAGTTATAATGTTTATATTGATGTTTGATCTGTTCTATAGGAAAATATTCACATATTTACATGTAAAAGATTGGTAAAATTATATATTTATAAATACAGCTCTAACTATAAGCCTATTTAAATAATTACATAATATGATCACGTATGTGTACTTAATACATGATCTATATAGGTTTGTTATTTATATAATATTTAAAAAATATGAGAAAGTCACCTATTCAATTTATATTTACTATATTATGAGAGAGATATTTTATACACTTTTTATAATTTTATAATAATATAAAAGGAAAATTAATATTTAATACCTATAAATATTTTTATTATTTTTGAAAATTGTAATAAAATATCTACAATAATAAAATAATTACTGGGTTTTTAAACTATAATACTAAGATAATCAGGTTTACAAATTGAATGAAATAATTCAATATAAATTAATTATAAGAAATACATAAACTACTAATATATATCACTATCATTTTTGTAAACAAAACCGGTATTATATAATAAGTTAAATATGTAAATATATTCAACTTTTTTATACTAAATATGATTTATATATATATAGGTATAGGTATAGGTAGATTGAATGACTTATTTATAGAACATTTCCGCAATATATACAATTAATATTCTTGGAAATGTTATAAGCTATGGTGTATAAATAATAATAATAATAATAATAATAAGATAAATATACGTAATATATATATATATTAAAATAAAATAAGAATAAGTCATATCACTACCCAATGGGTAGTACCCATCATAGATATATGTTGTCATTGCATTCGAAGTTTACACTCTCTTATAATTAAACTGTATACCATATACTAAATTGTATAGTATATAATATTACAAACAAAAATCAAAATCCGACTTTATTGATGCTAACATATTATAATTATTAGAATAATAACTAATATTGTATTATCTGGGGAGGCGAAACCCTGGTCACTTTACATGTAAACGATAGGAGGACATGAGTCTACTATAATCGCATAATCTCTTAAGATTTAATTTTGTCTTCATATATATATAAAAGTTATATAGTGCCGATATTGTTAGATGATGGTAAGACGAAGAAAATGAGTATATACTGGATTTTACAAATACAAATATTTTAAAATTCAAAAATATACACGTTTTTGTGATATTATGTAATATATTTATAGAATTTATGCATATATTTTAATTATCTAATATATTATTAGAAATATTATATATATATATACTTTGAAAATGTCATAACTATCCATCAAAAGGTTCAAAATTATGGGGAGTTTGGTGAAATATATGAAATAAAATGTTCTTAGATATAGTTTCCTAAAGCTTTAGTTGTAATTGTGAATATTAATAAGTAAATTTGTTTAGCTTATATTTTTAAATTACAATGTATTATACTTATATTTAATCTTAAATAACATGTTATATTTCATTATTTAGATAACAAACTACATTTTGATATTTAAAAATAAAACTAATAAAATAAAAATAAAAAAACGAAGGTTCGCCGAAACTTAAGCCCACAATATATACTATCATTCAAAATGATTGATCATATTTTGTAATACTAGATTTAAAAAAATCATTTTACATACTTATATTACAAAGTGAAATACTATTTTTATATAATGAGTGTTATATTAGTATTTTTGAATAAACATAAATTCTGAAGGTGTGACTACCTAAATACCGATTACTTTTATATAACTACAATATGAACTATAATATAACTACAATATCATAAAATGTAGATTATTTTACATGATTTGTATTATATGAATAGCATATCAATATACACGTATACTTACACTCCTATCATCTATACCTATACCTATATCTATATCTATATCTATACCTAACCTATACTTACACTACACCTACACCTACACCTATATCTACACCTATACCTACACCTATACCTATACCTACACCTACACCTATACCTACACCTACACCTACACCTATATCTACACCTATACCTACACCTACACCTATATCTACACCTATACCTACACCTACAACTACACCTATATCTACACCTATACCTACAATCACACACCCTTATCACCCCCATTAATCACCCCCACCACCCCCACCCCCACAGGTACCCGTTAAAGCCGCCGAGAGTATCCTGAACATACTGTCGGCTAACTACAAAAGGGGCGTAACCTTCCAAGTTCTCTCTAACCCCGAGTTCCTCGCCGAGGGTACCGCCATCAAGGATCTCACCCACCCCGATAGGGTGCTAGTAGGTATTAGTGCGCTAGCGTAGGCTAACCTAGAACACTGGGGTTCACTATCGGGTTCGATGTGACCTACATCTCATCATTACCACACTACAAGCATAGACCTATCACACTCTGTTGTCATGATTATAGGTCTCAGCTTCCTCGTTAAGATGCTCGTAGGTAATACGCCTTACCGTAGCTAATGAGGACACTATTACATCTCACTAGCTCTCTACAGACTATATAAACTACACTTTATATAGTAATGTTTAATTTCATAGATTCAGCTGCATTTATTTCATTATTGCTAGAATTTTGAAATTAACTAGTACTGGCAATACCATCTATAGTTATGCCGCACCCCCGCCAACACCTACTGTAGTGGGGTTTACTATAAGGGTGGATATCGTCGCATCACGTTATCATGTTGCGAGTTACGCGTATTGTCATACTCTAGTACAGATCTGTTTTATAGATGTTAACTTTCCCTTATAGTCTCGTAGGTTAAACGTATAACGTTCGAGCTAGAATAATCCCCCTAATACCCTGCCCCCACCCGTCCCCAGGTGGACCTCAAACTTCCGAGGGACTAGACGCTATCGCCTCGCTCTGTAAACTGTACGAGAACTGGATCCCTGTACAGAATATCATCACTATGAACACTTGGTCATCTGAGCTCTCTAAACTTGTTAGCACCCCCCCTAGTAGTAGTAGTAGTAGTAGTAGTAGTAGTAGTAGTAGTAGTAGTAGTAGTAGTAGTAGTAGTAGTAGTAGTAGTAGTAGTAGTAGTAATCAATGTATACACATGCGAGTGCATTAATATGTTATTATAATTTCCTCGATCTAATTATTTTTGTACATATATTTTCAACATATAATATCGTATCGCGAGAATATTTTCCGCTTTTTTCGCCAATAAAAACCTCACCTGATACAGACGTCGTTACTAGTATCTCTTACGTATTCGGTGCAGACGTCACAACCACTCCGGTGTCATGTTACATCCACTCTAGCATGCATGTACTACTTACAACGATAGTATTGTATAGAGGTGTTGTAGAAAGTTTAATTGTAGATTCAAATACAATGATGTCATCGAATCAGTTATATGTTTCTATTTAAGAGAGTAATGCTTATATTATTTATATAATTATACATATAAGTATTCAAATGCGCATGATCTATAATCTAATATAAATAATATCTAGAAAATAGGTAATATTGCGTACTTGTAAAGTTTCATATAAAATAAACACTAACTAAAATTGACATAGAACACAATTTGATTGGCTCACAAATATGCTAATTTGTGAAACCTTAACCTATAACTTATACATAGGTAAAGTATGTTATTCCTTCATGATTTAGTGAATAATGAATATATGTGCATGTGCGTATGTATGTGCGCGCGCGCATGTGTGTATGTATGCATGTATGTATGTATGTAAGTGTATGTGTATGTGTATGTATGTATGAGTGCATGTGTGTGTGTATGTTCGTATGTGAGTCACAAAGGCATCATCATCATCATCATCATTATTGAATACTATTTAGCAACACACACACTATAATCATTACTGATACTGATCATGATGATTAAAAGTAATGCATTATTACAACTATAATTACAACCAACTGTAGTTCATACACACTTGCATGTATGTTATTTGTTATATAAGTAGTCTATGCAATTAAGTTAGCAATATTAGCAATATTAATAAGGAGTGGATAGTAGGATATATTGTGACGACTTTTAATAGTTGAGCTTATTTCATTATTAGCATGTGATGTATGTGTAAGGATAGCATTCGGGTAATAAGGTAAATCTATTTAATAATTTACAATTAATAAATGTTAATAAAATGTATTTATTCATAATATTAATACACACACACACGCATATATATATATATATATATATATATATATATATATATATATATATATATATATGTTTATAGATTACATATTAAGTTCATTATATTACCTCTACAATGTAGAGTCTACATAATTACTCTATAATCGTATTAAATTGTAATATCAACCTTAACCTAAATGATTTATCATTCACAATTATACAACGGTGATATCGGGTTATCTGAATGTGATTTATTAACGATGGTATCGACACGTTACCTTAATTAATCAACGGTATCACCTTCACCATCACTAATATAAGCATTAACACCACTACCATCATCAACATCATCATCAACATCAACATCACCTCCTATAGTCAGTGTTTCATGTATCAGTTTCTCGCGACTGAATGAACATAACTACGCTCTCCTCCACTATACCTACACATCTATCTGGCTGATGTTATGATCACCCCTCCTTGCCCCTTTCTCATCATCTTCCAATTCACCCCACCCATCCCTCGTTCACCGTATTACCCCCTCACGCCTACACACCCCCGCTCGCTATATAGTACACCCCCCTCCGACATCCGTTTCTCTCTCCAGTAATACGATAGCCCCTGACAGATGATACCTTACACTTAATGTTGCCACCACCACTGTGCGTATGATTAATAGACCCACTACACTGCACACTAGCTACATCCACTACACTGCACACTATCTACACCCATGTACATATCCACGTGTAATCATTATAGTTTTAGTTTATATAGTATGCGCGTAGGTGAAATCGACGACATTAACAAATTAATTTATTATTTAATAAATTCTATTTTGTACATGAATATATATGAAACGAAAGAATTTAAATAGAAATTTAGATCTAGAAATTGATAATGCTAAATATAGAGCCGTTATTAGATTTATTTGATATATTAATAATATAAATTTTTATATAAAATTTACATATATATAGAATATATCTTGCAAATATTATATTTAAAATGCTGTACAGTAGAAGTAACTATAAAATATATTGAGTTGTTAATATTGTATACATCGTTTTTAATTAAATCATGTTATTCAACCCCGTATTATCAACCAACGTCATACCACGTATTACATCACCATATACACATCTTAAGTCACACCTAAACACTACTAGTCTAACTGTAACCGCTTCATCGACAGGTAGCTAACGCATTCCTCGCCCAGAGAATCTCTTCCATCAACGCCGTGTCAGCTATCTGCGAGGCTACGGGTGCAGATGTCAGCGAGGTGTCACATGCCGTCGGAACCGACAAGCGGATCGGTAGTCGGTTCCTTCAGGCTAGCGTAGGTCTGTATACTAGTATAGGTGGCGCCAGTGGTAGTATACTAGTATAGGTGGCGCTAGTGGTAGTGTGATTATTACAAGCTCTTATAGTCTCATTACGGAATTTAATGCACCTAAAAAAATTAGTGAAACAAAACCAAACAAACCTAAAATATCAATATGTAATGATATATTTATATATATATATATATATATATATATATATATATATATATATATATATATATATATATATATATATGTTCATATATCTATATATGTGTATCATGTAAATAGTACACATGATGATTTATTTAAAGTCATAACAAGAGCCCCACCACCATCTCTTTATAAATCTAATAATGCACTCTATATAAAAATGACAACCACCCTATGGATTTGCTATCAAACACTTCCATTTCATTATATTTGGTCATGTGATAAAATTAAGTCCTGTGATAATACTTGGTCATGTATAACAGTAGGTCATGTGATATCATTCGGTCATGTGATACGCAGAAGTAAGCGATACCAAAACTATTCTATTTGGAATACATATTAACCATTTCATCGTTTCGTATATTAATAGAATAGTTTCTCCAATAACATAACTAATTACATCACCGATTACATCACTGATTACATCACTGATTACATCACTGATTACATCACTCATTACATCACTGATTACATCACTGATTACATCACTGATTACATCACTCATTACATAACTGATTACCTCACTAATCTGACCGCTAGGATTCGGAGGAAGTTGTTTCCAGAAGGACGTGTTGAATCTGACCTACCTTTGCGAATGTCTGAATCTACCAGAAGTAGCTGCGTATTGGCATCAGGTAGGCTAGCTAGCTAAGTCTCCTCCTCCTACTCGTCCTTCTCTCTTGTGTCGTGTACTGGTGAATAGTATATTAATATGTCTTGTACTTATATGTATGGGTGAAGAGATCCATTGGTTTTAAGGGGATTAATTTAACACAAAATAATTGCTTTTTAAATTGATTAATCATAAAATATGTTTATTAAATTATTACTTTTTCTTTACTTTCCTTTATTATTTGATTATTTAGTATATAATAAAATTGTATTTGAATTATAAATACCTAATAAGTATATATGAGTTTGCTGATTTATTAATTGTGAAAATTAATTTTAAATTTTAAATTATCAAATTGTAAAGTAATACATACTATTTGGATAACTGGGAAATGTATATTCTTTCCACTTAAAATTTGGTAAAATAAAATCACATATAATTATGACGAATTAGAATTATATTCTATTCTAATTGTTTGCATTATATCAAATAATTTATATATATATATTCATGGAATATTATATTATAATTTGGAGATCTATAAACATATATAATATTAAATGGAATTTTTGAATTAATTTTTAAGTGTATATATTGCACATTTATGTGTGAAATAAAAATTGTACAGGACATAATTAGACATACAAATATCGCAACACTTCCTCTATGAATTAATTTATCTTATCTAAATATTAATATTTAAATAGTTATTGTTAATATTTTCATCTTTATCGCCAATTATTATTATAATATATAATAAAATCATAATAAAAATATATATTCTATATAAATGAATTAATATAGAATGTTGCAGGCATTTTGTGCATAACTTATTTTAAATATCGCAAAACTTTTTACAATAATCCTATTTGATGAATTTGTTTTCTAATTGTTGCTTTGTATACACATTTATAATTATATTTATTATCACATCAAAATATTATATAATATTCGTTAGTAATTATTAAGTTACATATAATACCATCTATTTTTTAATGTGAATAATGTATTACAATTTAATAGTTATATTAATCGCATTAGATCCTATATATTATATATATATATATATATGATGTTCATTGATTTTAAATTGTGCAATTGCCAAATATAAATTTTCTTGTTTACTAGCATTTAGATATTTCAATTTTCTTATTTTCTATATCGTTTTTCAAAAACATTGAGAGTAATTCCGTATAATGCAGAGATATGGTTATCAAAATGTATAACTGAAATCAATTAGAGTTAAAGAGATATAAATGTTTTATTTATAGAACTAATGCTTTAAATAAATGCAAATTCAAATTTGGTTGCTATTGATATCAATCACTATCGAATATTATTCTAGTATATTTGTATTAATACCACAATAATATCCGATCTTGAACAACCGATCTTACTTCCTCTAACATAAATACAAACATAATTCAATATCATCGTATACTGATATTCTATAGAATTGCATAAACTGAATTAATTATAGAATACTTAAATACATACAATAAGATGTCCTTATTAACGTCCCAGTAATACGATAATGACCGACGAAGATCTGTACTTATAACTAATCGCCTAGTGTCATATATCAGTTTCCTTGACCTATATAATACGAGTGCGATACTCGTACGTTTATTTTGATCTGTTCAAGTGGATATCGTATTCGATATATATATTACATTTTTAACATATGTTAAAAATGTAATATATATATCGAATACGATATCCACTTGAACAGATCAAAATAAACGTACGAGTATCGCACTCGTATTGTATAAGAAACACGTATAGTAATATATAACTTTAATAACTTCACATTAACTACTCTACATACGATACAATTACGATACACTCGCCGACCTTGACATTAATAACCTTGACATTACTGCACTTGACATTAATGACCTTGTCATTACTGACCTTGATATTACTGACATTGACATTACTGACCTTGACATTACTGACCTTGATATTACTGAAATTGACATTACTGACCTTGACATTAATGACCTTGATATTACTGACATTGACATTACTGACCTTGACATTACTGACCTTGATATTACTGACATTGACATTACTGACCTTGACATTACTGACCTTGATATTACTGACATTGACATTACTGACCTTGATATTACCGACCTTGACATTACTGACCTCGACCTAACGCGTTGACAGGTGGTCGCGATGAACGAATACCAAAAGAAGAGGTTCACGAACAGAATCATCTCGGCGCTGTTCAACACCGTAGCCAACAAGAAGATCTGTGTGCTCGGCTTCGCTTTCAAGAAAGACACCGCTGACACTAGGTTAGAATATCGTACACGTGTAGAGGTGCACAGACAGTCGTAGAGATAGGCGTAGAGATAGGCGTAGAGATAGGCGTAGAGATAGGCGTAGAGATAGGCGTAGAGATAGGCGTAGAGATAGGCGTAGAGATAGGCGTAGAGATAGGCGTAGAGATAGGCGTAGAGATAGGCGTAGAGATAGGCGTAGAGATAGGCGTAGAGATAGGCGTAGAGATAGGCGTAGAGATAGGCGTAGAGATAGGCGTAGAGATAGGCGTAGAGATAGGCGTAGAGATAGGCGTAGAGATAGGCGTAGAGACAGTCGTAGAGATAGGCGTAGAGATAGGCGTAGAGACAGTCGTAGAGATAGGCGTAGAGATAGGCGTAGAGATAGGCGTAGAGATAGGCGTAGAGATAGTCGTAGAGATAGGCGTAGAGATAGGCGTAGAGATAGGCGTAGAGATAGGCGTAGAGATAGGCGTAGAGATAGGCGTAGAGATAGGCGTAGAGATAGGCGTAGAGATAGGCGTAGAGATAGGCGTAGAGATAGGCGTAGAGATAGGCGTAGAGATAGGCGTAGAGATAGGCGTAGAGATAGGCGTAGAGATAGGCGAAGATATAAACACATATATAAGTGCGCACATAAGCGTATAGTATAAAGTATGTATATAGTTCATATAGTTTTAGATATAAGTATACACATATAGAGGTGCCGAGATAGGCGTAAAGATAGGCGTAAAGATAGGCGTAAAGATAGGCGTAGACATCTACGCAGACAAGCACAGATAAACCAATGACTACCCTTGTTCAGATGCACAGTGTATATACAAATATACATATGTAAATCAATAACGTTAATACGTTTATTCATTTTCTATTATTAGTTTTGTCTCCTGTTTTATGTCGTTTTGAATATCTATTTTCTATATTCAATAAATTACATTATTATTATTATTATTATACATATAGAGGTGCGGAGATAGGCGCAGAGATAGGCGCAGATATAAGTGCACACATAAGCGTATAGTATATCAGTGTGTATATAATTCATATAGTTTTAGATATAAGCTCAAATATAAGCGCAGACATAAGTGAATATATAAACACACACCGATGTGTAGCTATATGCAAGATATAAACACAGACATAAGCGCAGACATACCAGCGACTTCACGTGTTCAGATATACAATGCAGGCAGGAGGGCAATCACTTATTGATATTAATCGCGAATATTATAGATTTGTATAAAGATTTATATAAATAATTAATAAAGCAATGATAGCGTGATATAGTACTTTTACTTAGCGACTACTAATACCGCCTAAGAAAACAACACTATTGTAATATTGTACTGTTTTAACTAATTCATAATTACGCGTATACATTTATTAGTTATTCGTATATGATTTCTCTTTGATATAACCACGTATATTGTTACTGTTACATTACACCACTGTATTACACCATACCACTGTATTACATCACACCACTGGGTTACATCACACCACTGTATTATATCACACCACTGTATTACATCACACCACTGTATTACATCACACCACTGTATTACATCACACCACTGTATTACATCACACCACTGTATTACATCACACCACTGTATTACATCATACCACTGGGTTACATAATACCACTGGGTTACATCATACCATTACATCACACCACTGTATTACATCACACCACTGTATTACATCATACCACTGGGTTACATCACACCACTGTATTACATCACACCACTGGGTTACATCATACCACTGGGTTACATCACACCACTGTATTACATCACACCACTGGGTTACATCATACCACTGTATTACATCATACCACTGTATTACATCATACCACTGGGTTACATCATACCACTGTATTACATCACACCACTGTATTACATCACACCACTGGGTTACATCACACCACTGTATTACATCACACCACTGTATTACATCATACCACTGGGTTACATCATACCACTGTATTACATCACACCACTGTATTACATCATACCACTGGGTTACATCATACCACTGGGTTACATCACACCACTGTATTACATCATCCCACTGGGTTACATCATACCACTGTATTACATCACACCACTGTATTACATAACACTATTACATAACACCTCAGAGAGACGGCCAGTATCGCAGTCTGCAAGTATCTCATGGAAGAGGCGGCTAAAATCTCAATCTACGACCCAAAAGTATCCGCTTCCCAAATAGAATAGTTAGTAGTAATCGTATAGGTAGGTGATAGCGAGGACAGGACATACACTCGCTATCTCAGTAATGGTAACCACTAATACATAATTGTCATTGGTATATTTCATTATATTTCAATGATTTCAATATTTTTATCAAGGTTACCAGATATATTTATTTATTCGTAAACAAATGTGTGTTAATTTGTTGTTAATTTATATTTCTATATAAATATTTGATAAAAAATATGAATTTATTTATAAATTCCTTTTGACTTTAAAGATGTTTATTTATTTATTTAATGTACGTCTTCATTATAAATAATATAGGTGCATTAAATTACATTACGATTTTATTATAATCATATTTAAATCGTTAATTTAAAAATGAATTCTTGCATTGATTTGTATATAAAATTCAAATAGTATTCCTGGACAATGCGATATGATTAAATCATGCGAGGGTAAAATCAATAGTGTACACACTAATCGTTAGCAGCTGTTCTATACTCGGTGATAGTGTGATGTAATCTATTGTATTAACACTCTGACTAACACTACACAGCGATCTGGTCGAGGCATCCTCTCAAGACACATGTCAGTACAACGATAACTATAATAACAATAACTTAGACGATAATCATAATAATAATAATAAAAATATGATTTATATCGAGAACAATAACAATAACTAAAATAGTATCATCATTATTTTATAATTGTAATAACCTAATATATCATAAATATGTGAATTATATATTTATATTTTTCTTAAGACTAAATTATATCACTATTTCTAGAACTATATATTTTTAATATAGCCATTTTGTATACATCCTTATTATACTTACTTTTATCATTCAGTATTAATTACTAAATTGACCAGTCATAATACAAATATCATCAACTATCTATTAATATTGATAATATATTTATGATTCTAATATTATTAATTAAATTAAAATAACTGTATATAACATATATATATATATATATATATATATATATATATAGTTATAGGTTTATCATTCAATAATTCATGTTTTACCTCCATCTAAATCATATCTAAATACATGTTTACTATTACATAAAGTACGCCTGTTCACTATTACATAATAACCTCCCCTCCCCACCCCCCTGACAGATGATAGCCTGATCACCGTCAGTACTGACGCATACGAGGCCGCTAAAGATTGTCACGCTCTAGTGATTTGCACCGAGTGGGACGAGTTCAAGGTTAGACTACGGCGACCTTAACACCGCTGTCCAGTAGACAACGTGTATGTGTGTGGTTGATATCAGATGTCTATTTACATTTAAACTTTGTATGTAAACGCAATGAATATTTTAATTCCATTACAAATAATATAATATTGTAATTATAGCGCATTATGATAGAGATTTTATTTATTTTTACTTTTTTTGGACTAAAGTCATAATTAATCGAATGGATATTTTACGTGTAATATGTATTTTAGTGCATATCTCTTAACAACAAATCAAATAGTAATGATAGGTAAACAAGAGTTTTATTAAATAGATTGTTTATATATAGAACATCATGTATATCCATTCGTATACTATACTACATATTATATACAATATATATATATATATGCATGATTCAATAAATATTATGATTATTACGCCACGAAATACTAGAACATACATCGATGCCCTCCCCCCCACCTCAGACCTACGACTACGCCCGTATCTTCAAGTCGATGGTAAAGCCTGCATTCGTGTTCGACGGTCGTAACCTCCTCGACCACAGCCACCTGGTGGACGTAGGTTTCCACGTTCACACGATCGGCAAGCAGATCTCTCAGACCCCTAAACTCGTGCCCGCGGATGATTGAAGCGCGTGTCTGTAAGCGCGTCTACGGGTGCCTTTGAGACCGCGCGCGCTCGTGTGTAGCGTATGCATGTGCGTATCGATCAACGCGTCTGTGTGCATGTTTCAGTGTCGATGCTAGTGGTTTATACGCTTCTTATACTCGGTATAGTAGACAGACGTGACTGTACGTGCGCATACGTCAGTGCTGATGCTGGTGGTTTAATGGACATGTGTCGGCACACACACACACACCAACGATAGTGTGTGTGTGTGTGTGTGTGTGTGATGGTGTATGTATGTGTGTACGTGATGGTGTATGTGTATGTGTGTACGTGATGGTATATGCGATGGTGTACATCGTAAATACCCCAGTCGCTAGTTATATCATAAGTTTTTAATACGCGTGTACCTGCCTACACCGTTTCATGGTTACGTAATACGAGGTTACATAACGGTTACATCGCAGCGTGTTATTACATCATAGGTGTTACATCGTGTTTTGTTATCCGTTTACCCTGCGACATGATTCGTACTATCTATTTACGATATGACATTATGCAATTATATTTACGATGTAGGTAGTGTTCATGTCGAACCTGACCATTACTGTGTTGTCCTGCCGTGCGAATAGACATTATATCTCTTATAATCAATTTATTGCATTTTATTTATTCTCGTATTATAAATATTTATTATTTTATGTGTTTTGTATACGATACAATAGGAATATCAAGGTATTAATAAAAAATACTATATTTTATTCGTTCGCAATTAATGTTTTCTAATTAAATTTATATCTATTTATTAGTTATAATTACTTACGCATATAAATATGATATTAGAATCGATACAAATATGTTATAAATTTTTAAATCTTTACACATTTTCTTTAAACCTATCCTAGTTAGAAGAGAGTTTATAACACAAATACATGTACAATAATCACATATACATAGTAGAAATTAATTATTATCAATATAATAAATTACATAAGAATGATACATTTAAACTAATGATTTAGATAGTAAGTACACCTAAAAGTAAATACCCTGTATCCCACTACAACTTTCAGGTTTAGAACTATATTTCCACCAGAATTCATACTAAGAGATTATCAGGCTACAGATATTATTGGTTATACATTTTTTATTTTTGCAACAATTAGTCAAATGGGGTTTATTAGTAAATTTATTTTAAATTATAATTCTAACTTTTAATACAAATTTAAATGTACAATGTACATTGTACATTCATTATAACCTAAGTATGTTAGATCTGAATGATTATATTAAAATAGCCTTGTGTTTGATACAGCCGCAAAGTATTTGTAGAAAAGAGAATATTTAAAGTTTACTAAATTGCCAAAAAGTAAAAGCGTTCACAACCAAGCTTGGCCCCATATAAAGGGAGAATTAGTATATATATATATATATATATATATATATATATATATATATATATATATATATTATTTCTATATTACAATAATATTTTAAATAGTTATTTATTTAAATTGCAATTATTGTGTATACATTATAAATAAGTATGTGTATAAGTTTAATCAAGTAGTTCATAGCCAAGGGTGTAGGCGCTTTCTTACCCCTAACTTTAACGTCATGCAGTTATTAATTCCATCCCCATTATAATAACATTTACTACTTATATGTTACCTGTTGGTATATATACAGGTATATGCATATGTATATATATGTATATACACACCTTCAGATAAAACATTACTATAATGAAATTTGAAATTGCCTGTGTAGCTCAGTTGCCCGGACCAAGGAAATGGGTCTTAAAATAATATTTAGAAGTGATTTTATATAAGTGTGTATAAATAAATGATTAGCTCTCATTAAAGGCATGGATACCTTAACATGAGAGCGGCTTCGAAGTGACATTAGAGCAATATGGTTATAAGTGAAAACTTCATCTAAGTTCCTGGATGTGATGGAATGACTCCACAAAAATCAAAATAACAATAACAAAAAATACATATATTAAGAATACGTTTTTATTACTGAAACTCTAGTGGCCGGTATTCCAATGCCTACTTCATCCAATCCCTAATTCTATTAAAGGGAAGACTGTTATACTGCTGCGAATAACTTTCGGCAGTAGTCTCCGTAAACACTTTAGTGGGCGTGGATGGCGTAGTGGGCGTGGCTTGCGTAGTGGGCGTGGCTTGATTAGTAGGCGTTATCGTTAACGGTTCTTTCGGATCTACGATACCGTTTTCGCTAGCCTTCGTGTCGACCGTCGTGATGGAGTGATTCATCGACATACGTTGACCTTTAACCCTGATCTTGGAATCACTTGCGATGCTGATCACGGTCTTCCTTCTCACCGGCAGCGCGGATGTATCACGCATGAACGGAGCATCTTTCACTAGCTGGGCGCGCGTCTCCAACGGGGTGTCGTCCGTAATGTTCAGTTCGTATTCGTAGATGTAGCTGTACTCGTCTTCCTTGCCGCTTTTAACTGTCTTCATCGTGGTCCTGGACCCTGCCACACTGCATCTATTGGTGTGGTAGTAGTATTAGTAGTGGTAGTGGTAGTGGTAGTGGTATTAGTAGTAGTAGTAGTAGTAGTAGTAGTAGTAGTAGTAGTAGTAGTAGTAGTAGTAGTAGTAGTAGTAGTAGTAGTAGTAGTAGTAGTAGTAGTAGTAGTAGTAGTAGTGGTAGTGGTAGTGGTAGTGGTATTAGTAGTAGTAGTAGTAGTAGTAGTAGTAGTAGTAGTAGTAGTAGTAGTAGTAGTAGTAGTAGTAGTAGTAGTAGTAGTAGTAGTAGTAGTAGTAGTAGTAGTAGTAGTAGTAGTAGTAGTAGTAGTAGTAGTAGTAGTAGTAGTAGTAGTAGTAGTAGTAGTAGTAGTAGTAGTAGTAGTAGTAGTAGTAGTAGTAGTAGTAGTAGTAGTAGTAGTAGTAATAGAATCATGAATACATTATTAGGTTTTGTGCTTTTATTCACTTATTTCGTCAATCTTTCAATTTATTTCAATATATACTATTATATATATTATTCTGATTACCCTTTTTTACTCTTGGATTCATGTGAATGTTTTGAGGGTATTACTTGGGCTACCGAATTTGCCGTATCCCTAGAGTTGTAGAACCTACCAATAGAATTAATGGACAGAACCCTTTCTCTCTCGTTCTTTTGTTTATCTATCTCGGTTGACTTATACCTGGGTTATTGTTTATATTATTGTATATATTCTATACAAATATTCTATATATATATCATATTTATATATTTATATATCATATTTATAGCATTTATATAATAAATATTATTTATATAATGTATATAATATGTATATAAATGATGTATATAATGCATTACTAACATATAATAAAAAATGAAATATATCAATATTGGTATAATTATGAAAAATCCGAATATGAATATATCAGGATAATCTGTATTATTAAAATTATATTAATATATATACGATGTTGTTATTATGAATATATTATATATATATATATTAATTAGTTTATATTATTTGATTTTAAAATTATAAATAAATGAACACAACTTAAGGGGATGCGATACCATCGTTTGGTTTACATGTAAAAGATACGAAAAAATGCTATTTTTAGAAATCTATTAACTCAAAAAATATTCATTTTTTTTTTTTTTTTTTTTATCTAATAATAATACTCCATATTTTTATATTATATGTTGAAATTTATAGATGTTTACATATCTTTATGTTATACGTTTCTAAAAAAATAATTGAAATATCTGATAACAAATTTTAATTTTCCAACTAAATTATTAATTAAAATTTGTTAAATACATTTTTTTTAATTTTGACAAATAACTTTAATCCTACAGGTTTTATCTAGTTATATAGAAAAAATGAAGACAAAATATTCATATGTACAAAAGTTAATACCAGTTATGTCAGCATGATTGGTCACAAATAATTATTCTGAGTAAATCAAGTTTCAAATATAATATATGAATATAAACAATATGAATATACAGGTACAAATAATATAATATGAACAAAATGAATAATGTAATGAACATAATTTAAACACCACATAAAAGATAATATGTGAAGTATTACAATTTTACATTAATATAAAATTTGAAATTAAATTTCTTTCTCGAAAAAATCAATGGTATCGCCTCCCCTTAAACAATATTACTTTTCCAGGATGATATGGTCACATGATCTCATCAACTGATGATCATTATATATTACTCTGATAACACAGATCATCGATGTATAACGATATTAGGTTTACGTATACATATATTATACGTGAATACCATGTAAATAATGAGAATACTAAGTTTCCACAATTATCTTAAGTACATTATTCGAAAGTGTATTATTAATATATTACATAGCAGGATCTGAAGGATGTTAACTTAAAGTTCAACATAAGTTAAGGGTTTACTAAAATTAACGGGTTACTTAAGTTAAAGGCTTAATAGAGTTTAAGAGTTATTGCAGTTATAGGATTACTTAATTAAGTTAAATGTTTCTTTAAAGTAAAAGGTTTACTACCCTTCACTACCCCGAGTTCAAATTATACTTATTAGAAATATCTACATATGTAACTTATCCTATGTAACATCAATATCTACTTAAGGGTGCAAGCTGACGTTAGAATATGTATACTTTTTTAATTTTTTTTATTATATCCATGTTCAGTATCTTATTTATCACATTGTAAAATGTTTTTAATCATTCTTGAGTATTACTATCAATATAAAGTGTTTTACAATATCAATCGAATTAAAATCATATGAAATTGACAAGACTATTTATTTTAAACAAACTTTTAATATCATTTTCTCAAGTTTTAACTTTTTTCACTTAGTAAGCATACGTAAATGTCTACTACTTCTTTGATTATTAATATTATTATCTGAAATTGTTACTGTATATAAATAACATGTAATATATATCTATATTTATATTAATATTGACAGGATATTGTATTATACTTTATATTTTTTAAATAAATTAACATAAACTTCACATTTTTAAAATATAACAAATATTTCAACTATTTTAAACTATTTTTTTTACATAATTTTTCATAAATTATATTTATAAAAAGTCAATTATTTTATGCAGTAGAATAATATCTATTGAATAAAAAATAAGTACTTAATTATCTTTATTAGTTTAGTATCCGTAGCATTTTAGCTAGAGCTAGAATTAACATGGTAACCCCCAACCCCAGCTTGCACCCCTAATTGCATAAAATGTAACTTAATATATCATATTATGAAATGGTATATGATGGGTTGTATATTGTATATTTTCTTCGCTATATTTGTGATTAATTATTAGTGATTTATCTATGTTTATTTTCTTAAATTTGTTATTTCCCTTTACATAATATAATATAATGATCATTATACATATATATGGTTATATTTGAAATTACTTATAAATAAATATAACATATATATATATATATATATATATATATATATATATATATATGTTTACATAATACGTACCAGGTGTATTTCTTATCTGTAATTTTTAGACTATTATTTAAAATACATTGTTAAACAGAACACATATATAACATCATAGTGTACTAAGTACACAGGTATTCTAAATCTATGTTTAACATACATAAAAATACACATATACAAATTGATATAGACATTCGTACATTAAAATATTTAGTAGTAGTAGTAGTAGTAGTAGTGTAGTAGTAGTAGTAGTAGTAGTAGTAGTAGTAGTAGTAGTAGTAGTAGTAGTAGTAGTAGTAGTAGTAGTAGTAGTAGTTACCTTTGCATGAAAACCTGAACACAAGAAAGGTAAGTCCTGCATACAAAGCCTCTTCTCCCATGTGCCCACAGATGTGATCACTAGACACATATTGGCTGTAGGTTCGTTCCAGTAGATCTTATCGCCGAAGTTAATGTAGTCCACTAGATCGCCTGTAGGGTGAACATACCATAGTTAGTACCCTTAAACATAACTTATATATAATATATATATAAATAAAAAGCAAGATAGATAGAGTAGGAGAAATGGAGGGAAAGCAAGGTAACAAATAATATATAACATATTTAGTTATATATTTATATATATATATATATATATATATATATATATATATATATTATAAGGTAGGGATAATTATCATTAGATAGGAATATATATATAGTTTAACTGCCTGTGTGGCTCAGTGGCTAAGGCGTCAGACACACAAGCAGTAGGACACGGGTTCGACCCTCTTCCGGACCATTAATTAATTTTATAAAATGGGTTTTAAAATATTATTTAGAAGTGATCTTATATAATTGTGTATAAATAAATGATCGGCTCTCGTTATATGAATGCCTTAACATGAGAGCGGCTTCGAATTCGAAGGGAAATTAGAGCCATATATGGTTATAAGTGAAAACTTCATCTAAGTTCCTGGTTGGGATGAAGGGACTCCACCAAATAAAAATAACATAACATATAGGATATTACATACGTGTTGAGATAGATAGGGAAATGAGTATAGATAAAATGGATGGCATATTGACATATATATATTTATTGGGATATAGTCACCATTCAACCAGTGGATTCGTTGTTTTATTCCGCCTATCCAGAAGATAACATCAGCGTCGAGATTGTCGCCGACGAATGACCCCTGCTCGATTATCATCTCTTTGACCTTGGTGTCGACCTCCAACAGCGTACTATTTATACGCCTACACTGCAGGAAAGCCGCGTACCAAGATATGTCAACGTCGTCCATCTTATGTAAAGTTATGCAGGTCAATAGGGGCGTATTAGAGGATGAATCATTGGCGTACAAGTCTGTACAGTCAGCGGGTCTCGGTTTTCCGTTAGAACCTATGCATTCGTAATCGATTGATATAGCATATATTTGCATAGTTATTTATGTTATAGTTATTACTTAAAAACTAGAATATTAAACGATATTTAATTTGTATATATAAAGTAATAATTTAATTTGTATATATAATGTGTTGAACATATATGTAGGAAATACCTACTATATATATATATATATAGACTATAGTCTCTGATATGGTGTGCATGTAAGCATCGCATCTGATTGTATTACGTGTGATATTTCTCGTTCAATCACGTTTATTTCTATTAACTTATATTACAATCCTAACATCTCTCAAAGTGTTACGTGTACTCATATGCTATGAGTCATAGCGTATATTACACCTTATACCCACCTTATACCCACCTTATACCCACCCTATATGTTAGGGTAGTCTTATCACTCCCTACACTGAATCGTGGTTGTACTATTTTTGAAATAATAGATTCTACATTGCGATATTCCGATCATAGAGAATATTGTGGAATATTCCAAGTATAAAATTATAAAAATTGCAGATCCCTCTGTATTGAATTACTACATTATTACCCTATACTTGTTCCGAAATATGAACACGTTTATATCGCTTAAATGTGCTCACCATATATTAACACACATACACACACACACACACATATATATATATATATACCCTGCCGCAATAATATATAGAAACACGGATGTCATATCTATATGTATACTACATATCGAAGAGATAAGAAAGTATATATATAGGTGTACTGTACCTATGCTGTGTTCGCAGATATAGTAGTGAGTCACCTGCTTGCCTAGACCGTGGCACTTTCCGACGTCGTAGTACAACCGCCGGTCGCTAGGTTCTGAGGAGGTCAGAGGTCGGCTGAGTAGAGACGTCGCCGCCTTCAGATACATGCAATGCTTGTGTTCCGTTCTATTGTCGGCGTGCTCCGCGCTCCACAAACCTGCGGAGTCACCTGTTGACGACGGATCCCAGCGTATTAGTTAATGATTTGAAAGTGGGGTGGACGGGAGGGGGGGGGGGGCAATTAAATAATAATTATTTCGTTTTCAATTCTATACGAAAAACAATCTAATACAATATATCTACTGATTTATAATGCATGAATAGTATTACGATATATTTGTATTTTGTGTGGCCAACAATTTAAAAGTTTGGATGCAACAATAACAGTGAGAGCAATATTGCTAACTAAATACCCCTTAAAAAGGAACTGGCGTATCGTAATTAATCTGTGACGTTATTCATATGTGACGTAATTAAATTAAGATTCGTATGTTACGCAATAAGTAAGCACGGATAATGAATATTATTGATTATAATCGAAAAGTATTACATTATCTACATATATCCTATCTATGTAGAGAATGTAATACATTTAGTCTTAAGGATTTAGTCTAAGTGTGAGAAGTGGACAGGGGTCATAGGTCACCAATATAACTACTACTGCAGTCATCTGTTATCATGCCCAGTATACGGCCTATAGGATATGCTACACATATATCATTTCGTAAACTACTATTCTGTTAGCTAATATAATTATAAATAGGAATCGTACTCCGTGGATATATATATATATATATATATATATATTAATCTAATGGCAAATTTAACATTTTAATTATATTAAATTATATATATATATGTAAACTAACTGTATTCTATACTAAGTATGATGTCCGTGGTATTATCGCAAGTGACTAATGTTCCAGGTATGTAATTTTCTAAACATTGGCACCCCTAATATTGTTATTTTTATATTTGGGTTTATAATTTTACTTTCTATATATATATATATATATATATATATATATATATATATATATATATATATATAAACGATGTGATAACCAATATTATAATTAGATTTAATATTAATTTATCAAGTGTAAAATAGTATAAGTTATTTTAATTTGTTTCCTAATAAATATTTAGCTCTATAGAGCTAAATATATATGTATATATATCAGTGTTGTTATTATATATAATTATTTATTGCCATAATATTACCGTAATTACAAAATATCAAATAAATATATTGCATATTGTACAAGTTATTGCAAATAATCATTTGGGATCGGTAATTGGAGACTTTCCCCTACATGTATAACATATATGTTATACCTATAGGGCCTACATGTTAGGCCTATATGCGACCATATATGGTAATATATTCATTGTGATATAAACACTATGTATATATATATATATATATATATATATATATATACACGTGTGTGAGGTTTATTATGCGACAGTGCCTTTTTAACGGGTATTTTGTGGGAAATTGTCCCTACTATTATATTTTGCCCCCCACCCCACTTTTAAATTTTTTCCCGCAAAAATATCAGATTTTGTCATTATTAATTATATAATAATCCTATTTATATATTATAAATCAGTAGATGTAGTTTAGTAGCTTTTTTTCGTATACGAATCGAAAATAAAATATTAATTTTTGGAATTTGCCCCTCCACTTTCATATCCTTAAAAAGGCACTTCTATGCCACAGAGAGATTGTGTGTGAGTGTGTGTATGTATGTTCATATATATATATGCATTTACACACACGCACATATACACATACGCCTAATGTACAGTGTGCAATGTACAATGTACACTGTATACTGAGAAAAATAAATGAATCAGATGAGTTAAACATATTTTTTTAATGCATCAAGAAAACAGCGCTTTTCGATTCATAAATTATAAATAAATGCATATATACATTATATACAATACATTACGCCGTACACCAACCTGTTGGTGGTTCTGTGACAATATCGCTGTGTAGCGAGACAAACATCTCTTATCACCGGAACACAGTAGTCTGCACTCTTCGATACATACGTCCACATCCGGTTCTGGTGAGGTTTTCCCGCTAGGGGCGGCTCGGTCGACGTCAGGCTTCAAACATCCCTGGTACTTTAGCCTCTTTCCACCTATTCCACGTGTCCGTTATTATCTGTCACGTGACATACCGCAGTCCCAAATATGTACACACACACATATATTGTGTGAAATATATACCTCTTAATTCTAATACATTTTAATTATATATATTTTGAATTATTTAATATATATATATATATATATATATATATATATATATATATATATATATATGTATGTATATATATGATGTGTATATATCCTATAGGATGTTTATAAATATAATTTAATTTTATATTTGACATATATTATTATTATTATTATTATTATTTATTATTATTATTATTAATATGTATATTCGATATAAATATCTTGTATTACACCATTTTTGTTATTACATTTTCTTATTTCATAATTATTATTATATATTAAATATTTAATATTTTTGTTATAAGGATATTCTTAATATAAGCTACGTATAGCTTCTGAATATCCTTCTGTATATTAATTAAATATTCAGTAAATAAATATTCATTCATTCATTCATTCATTCATTCATATGTCATACGTGTACACTAAGCCGGAGTGGCTCGGTAATTTTTTTTTGAAAATTGCTGCACTTTTTTTTATATTAACTAGATAACATATTAAATTGAATACAAAAAAAAAAAATTAAAAAAATTAATTATTGGAGGTGCGCCACCTCATTAAAGTTTAACATGAAGAGATAGGAAGTTTAACATGGAGGAGATAGGAAATATTTGAAACTTCGATTTAACATCATTAAAAAATTTTTTTGTAGTTTTATCTGCAATTATAGTTTGAATTATATATTTTTGTATAAGATAATATTTGTACAAAATTTTTTTTCGATTTTCCAGGAAATTTCCAGGAAATTTTGGAAAAATACAAAATATTTTAATTTTAATTAAAAAAAAATTATTTATAAAAAAATATAAACATAAATATATATACATAAGTATATGAGTGTACTATTACATGAAATTAATTTTAAAACAATAATGTATAGTATAAAATATGGTTATTTATTCACTATTTTAATGTAAAAATATGATAAATTTTATATTTGAAAAAAAAAAGTTTACGCACTATTACAAAAATTTTTTTTCAATCGACTGGATTAATAATAGGGTTTTTTTAAAGAATTTAAATCGTTAGACATTTTTTTAAATATATTTTACTTTTTATCTTATTTTTTTATAAATTTAAAATTATTAGTTTGCTCTATAATTTTTTTTCTTTTGTAAATTTGTAAAAATCAAGATACAACTTATATTATAGAATTTAAAGAGCTTTGTAAAAATATAAATTATATTAATTTTAGATAAAAAAATATTATTAAAAAAAAAAATCCCAATTTTCCCCATATTGGTCAGAAATGCTGATATTTTTTTTATTTCTATAAATATTTAGATAGCTATATTTATAATATATATATTATGTTAATTTCATTATATAATATTCATTATTGAATGAGTTATGTTATAATATGTATTATAAATAAATTAATACATTCATCATTTCTATCTACAAAATTAAACATTTTTACTAATTTTTTTTCACAATTGTGGTCATAACTTTTTTTTAAATAAAAATTTAAAAAAACTAAGATATGACTTCTATTATAGAATTTGCTAAGCATTCCAACTATACAAATTTTATTATAATAGCATAAATATATAAAATCTCATTTTAGTACCAATATCCCATATTCGAATATTTTTATAGTTATTATTTATACAGTAAGATTAGCCGATTATATCCATATATGTTGTTATTTGTCATTTAGTAAATGGTTTGGGGTTATATAAAATATAAAAAGGTGTATTAGTAAGAAGGTTCGTGGTTAAAGAGTATAATAAAATGAATATAAATTTGCAAATTAGTTGTTTATAAGGGTTTATAATGTAATTGTCATGTGATTTCAATATAGGTAATAGCGGTATTTTTTCTATAGAAAAATATTTATAGGTATTTTTAAAAGCTCTGGCGCACGGCGAATACTACATGTAAAAAAAAAAAAAGTATACCATTGTGACAGAAATACTCCAAACATAAAATGCTAGAAGGTGCAGCAATTTTCAACAAAAAAAGTCCGAGCCGCTCCGGCTTAGTGTACACGTGCCGTATACGCCACACCATATAACAACACGTTTAGTTATGCTTATAACAATGTACAGATTACATTGTCCTACATATCTAACAAATAGCAACGCCCTTCATTCACAATAAAATCCGATATACCTCCTATACACTGTACACTGTAAATACAATGTACTGTGTACAGTGTACAGTGTACAGTGTACAATGTACTGTGTATAGTGTACAGTGTATGGTAAGCCGGAGCGGCTCGGACTTTTTTTGTTGAAAATTGCTGCACCTTCTAGCATTTTATGTTTGGAGTATTTCTGTCACAATGGTATACTTTTTTTTTTTTACATGAAGTATTCGCCGTGCGCCAGAGCTTTTAAAAATACCTATAAATATTTTTCTATAGAAAAAATACCGCTATTACCTATATTGAAATCACATGACAATTACATTATAAACCATTATAAACAACTAATTTTCAAATTTATATTCATTTTATTATACTTTTTAACCACGAACCTTCTTACTAATACACCTTTTTATATTTTATATAACCCCAAACCATTTACTAAATGACAAATAACAACATATATGGATATAATCGGCTAATCTTACTGTATAAATAATAACTATAAAAATATTCGAATATGGGATATTGGTACTAAAATGAGATTTTATATATTTATGCTATTATAATAAAATTTGTATAGTTGGAATGCTTAGCAAATTCTATAATAGAATTCATATCTTAGTTTTTTTAAATTTTTATTTAAAAAAAAGTTATGACCACAATTGTGAAAAAAAATTAGTAAAAATGTTTAATTTTGTAGATAGAAATGATGAATGTATTAATTTATTTATAATACATATTATAACATAACTCATTCAATAATGAATATTATATAATGAAATTAACATAATATATATATTATAAATATAGCTATCTAAATATTTATAGAAATAAAAAAAATATCAGCATTTCTGACCAATATGGGGAAAATTGGGATTTTTTTTTTTAATAATATTTTTTTATCTAAAATTAATATAATTTATATTTTTACAAAGCTCTTTAAATTCTATAATATAAGTTGTATCTTGGTTTTTACAAATTTACAAAAGAAAAAAAATGATAGAGCAAACTAATAATTTAAAATTTATAAAAAAATAAGATAAAAAGTAAAATATATTTTAAAAAATTTCTAACGATTTAAATTCTTTAAAAAAACCCTATTATTAATCCAGTCGATTGAAAAAATTTTTTTGTAATAGTGCGTAAACTTTTTTTTTTCAAATATAAAATTTATCATATTTTTACATTAAAATAGTGAATAAATAACCATATTTTATACTATACATTATTTTTTTTAAATTAATTTCATGTAATAGTACACTCATATACTTATGTATATATATTTATGTTTATATTTTTTTATAAATAATTTTTTTTTAATTAAAATTAAAATATTTTGTATTTTTCCAAAATTTCCTGGAAATTTCCTGGAAAATCGAAAAAAAATATTGTACAAATATTATCTTATACAAAAATATATAATTAAAACTATAATTGCAGATAAAACTAAAAAAAAAAATTGTAATGATGTTAAATCGAAGTTTCAAATATTTCCTATCTCCTCCATGTTAAACTTCCTATCTCTTCATGTTAAACTTTAATTAGGTGGCGCACCTCCAATAATTAATTTTTTTAATTTTTTTTTTTGTATTCAATTTAATATGTTATCTAGTTAATATAAAAAAATGTGCAGCAATTTTCAAAAAAAAATTACCGAGCCACTCCGGCTTAGTGTACAGTGTATAGTGTACAATGTACACTATACATACAATCCGGTATACATCCTATAGGAAATAGTAATAAAATACTCACTTTAAAATGTTAATCATGAATTAAATATACACCGTCTACCTGTCCATATTACTACCCATGGGTAACTGCAGTAAACCAGTATGCATACACATATCATTCATTATATAATTAATATATTAAGGTGTTGATGATGATGATGCTGGTAAATTAGGTTTATTAGGTAGGGGAGAGAAGGGTATTGTGGCCGATAACGATATTTCAAGAACCATTATAGTTATCAAAAAATGATATATACGAAAAATGTAGATAATTGAATTCTAAGAATGATAGTGTACATCATTTTTTATTTATATCAATATTAATTATTGATTTTTGATTAGAGAAAAAAATCAAATAATCGTAATTTTTATCGAAACAAAACGTTTGTAGCTGAATAAGTAAAACTAAATGGGATAACGATTAATTATTTTTATATTTAATATAAAAGTGCGTGTGTATCTTGATATCTGATACAATGTATTTTATTTTCTAATTATAAAAATAGTACGTATTTGAATACATGATTCGATCCTAGTGGCTATTTCGGAAATATCGACCATAATACCCCACAGAGTTAGAGAGAAAGCTTCTCTCTAGCTCTATGTAATATCCGCACTAGTGTATTTTATCTCTAGTTATACGGAAAATTTGCTTTTTAATAAAAATCAAATGATTTGAATACAAATAATTAAATGAGTAAATATTGATAGCCATTATTTAGAACAACATATTGTAATTGTATACCCACACACATATTGGATTGTATATACAACTTATTGAATCATAATATCCAATATTAGTATGATATATTTTGTTTCTTGTAAGGTATTAAAAACATAGGCCATAATACCCTTCCCTCCCCTAATAATTATGTAATAATGTAATATGTAATATTATGCAACACTATGCGATCTATGTAATAAGCAATACATTATCAGGCACACAAAGTAAGTCGCACATAACCCTCGTAAGTTGTACGTCGTGCACAAACGTAACACAAAAGTAAGCGAATCCGATGTTCTACTATAATACTACTATTTATATTAATAATACTATATATAGTATACACTGTATACTATACAGATGTATATCAGTGCCGTTTTTAAGGATTTGAAAGAAAATTCCAAAAATATATAGTATATACCATATGGTATACATTATATATGAACAGATATCTAATAACATACACGATTTATAATAAATACATATGACTATGACATAATTGGGTATGAATAAATAATAGTGGGGGGCAGTTACCCACTAAAACCCTTAAAAAATGCAATGTTATATAGTTACAAGTAGTAAACTATATACTATATACTATATATATATATATATATATATACTACTATAGAAGTATATATATAGTATATAGTATATAGTTTATATATTATATAATATAGTATATATATATATATATATATATATATATAGTATACTATATAGTATATACCTACTAAATTGGAGATGTGAACTACTCACTAACTTGTTGACCACACGTACTGGTCGTGTTGCACTATGGCCCCCAAGAACACGGCCTCTATTGCGTAAGAGGTCATCATCTCGGTTACGTAACTATTCTCCTGTTCGTCCGAGATAGAAGACAATACGTTCTGTTCGGACTGGCAATGTTGTCGGGCATCTTTGTGGTTTAAACTTGTGCTGCGCGGGGGTAGTTGTTAATATATCATAATGTAATATGTACTATAGTACTATATATATATAGTGCATATGTATAGTGCATATATATAGTGCATATGTATAGTGCATATGTATATAGTGCATATGTGTATAGTGCATATGTACATATTTTTGACAATAGAAATCTTACATACATTAAATCACTATTCAAACAACTAGAACTCGATTCTAATACCATTACAGATTACTCATTCATTTCTCACTATGCTAATATAGTAGTATCTTCATCATGCATAATTGATAGTTTAATTAACTCCAGAACTGATCTTCAACCAACTGATTTCAAATCATTATTCATTCGTCCTTTCATTGCCAGTGATATAATGAAAATTGGACGTATTTACTTCCACGCTTCTAAATCTTCTCTGACGAAATTTAAGTGTGTACTTAATATGCGAAGTCTTTCTTATCAACTTCGTAATTTGATTAATACAGGTAACTCGGAAACATATGGTATCGATTGGAAATCAAAACCATATATCCCTGATGTTAATGAATTCCTTCAATGGTCAAATTCATATGAACATTATCTGAAATCCAAAAAAGGCTCTTCTCCCTCTGATTGACTTTGTTATCATAATGATTATAAGTATTTATTTCAATTAATTAATTCGAGATCTGTTCGTAATAAAGTTGATATTATAGCTCAATCTATTATTGATTCAAAATGTCTTATAACGGCAATTACAGAAACCTGGCTGACTGATAAAGACACTGCTCTATCATCACAACTAATACCTCAAGGGTATAATATAACTATTGCTAATAGATCTATTCCTTGTCGTGGTGGTGGTCTTGCATTAATTTACTCATCTAAATTGAAACTTGTCTCCACTACCATTCCGTCTTTCTCATCGTGTGAAATGATGATCTGCAATCTTAAGTTTCCATCTTCTTGTACAATATATTTTGTTCTAATTTACCGTCCTCCTTCTTCTAGTATCACTGAATTTTTAGTTGATCTAACATCTATTTTTGAATCGATCTCTTCAGATAACACTATAATTCTTGGCGATTTTAACATACAATATAATAGATCTTATCCTGCTGCATCATCTTTAAAAAGTTTGATCAATGAGTTCTCTCTCACGCAACATATACTTTTTCCCACTAATACGAATGGTAATTGCATTGATCTAGTTATATCACCATCTTCATCTGACATTGTTTCATCTCCTTCTCAAAGTTTTCTAATTTCTGATCACTTTGTAGTTACGTTTGAGTTGATATTACCACCATCTACCTCTCCCCGACCAGAGCGTTCTTTTAGGAAGATATCTGCTATTAACATTCCTTCATTTGTAAATTCTATATTTTCACGACTTGATAATCCTCAGTCGTTGCTCGTAGTTGACTCTCTTTACGACAATTTTAATGCTGCTATCTCAAATTCTCTTGAAATATTTGCTCCTGTCATTAAATCCATTAATCGATCATTTTCCAAATCACCTTGGTTTAACAATGAACTAGTAAACCTACGTCGAACACTTAGAAAACTCCAAAATAGATATCAAGTATCTAACCTTGAATCTGATCTTAAATCTTTCAAAGTATGCCGTTCACTCTATAGGACTAAACTTATCACATTAAAATCCTCCTACTTTACTGATAAGTTAAATAACTTTGGTATGTCTTCCAAACAAGCATTTCAACTTTCATTTAAATTAATCGGTCGAGATCAGAATAGACGTCTTCCTGACCATTCTGACTCCTATCTGTGCACTGCTTTTTCCAATTTCTTTCAACGAAAGATATCTAATGTTATCGATTCTCTCCCAAGATTTGATGTCGCACTATTTGATGTTACTTTCATTACCTCTTCAAATCATTGGTCTTGTTTTACCCTTCCATCTCAGGCATTTGTTCTTTCATTAGTGACTTCCCTCAAATCTCACTCCCCTTTAGATCCTGTTCCATTGGTCTTACTTCGTTCCATTTCTCCCTATATAATTGGTTTGATTACTAATATTATCAATGTATCTCTTATTACTTCTACTGTTCCACAATCGATGAAACACTCGTATATTACCCCACTACTTAAAAAACCGACTTTAGATCACTCAAATTTGACTAACTATAGACCAATATCCCAACTCTCGTCAATATCAAAGACTTTAGAACGAGTTGTTTCAACCCAGTTAATACATTATATAACTACAAACAATATTGCTGATTGTTTTCAAAGTGCTTATCTCCCACACCGCAGCACAGAAACTGCCCTCAACCTTATTTTCAGTGACATTCTTTTATCTCTTGACACCAAATGCCCATGTTATCTTATTCTACTAGATTTATCGTGCGCTTTTGACTCTCTTAATCTTATTATTCTTTCGTATCGCCTGCGTGAGATAGGAATTAATGGTCAAGTACTCAACTGGTTCATGTCCTTTGTCTCAAATAGAACTTCTTCTGTTAAAATTAATTCTTCTTTATCACAACCATTTACTAACTCATACGGTGTTCCGCAAGGCTCCGTACTCGGGCCCATTTTATTCATAATCTATATATTACCTATTAGATCAATATTTCTTAAATATCCTCATCTACATTATCATCTTTATGCAGATGATTTGCAAATTTATACGTCCTTCCCACCATCATGTAACACTGAATCTATTCAATTAACTATTTATAACTGCATTACTGAATTAATTACATGGTTCTCCACTAACTCATTATCATTAAATATGGCTAAAACTAATACCATTATTTTATCTAGATCCTCTTCCCCTTTAACTATATCCCATCCTTTTTTACGCTCCCTTCCTATTTCCGAATCAGTGACTACACTAGGTATTACCTTTGATAACAAGTTCAATGTATCGTTGCAAATAACAAATGTAATTCGTATAACTAACTATTATCTTTACAATATTAGAAAGACACGTAATAAACTTACTTATAACTTAACGAAGTGTTTACTCGACTCCCTTGTATTCAGTAGACTTCGTTATTGTTGCTCATTATATACTACTCTCCCACTTTATTTAATGCACAGATTTGAAAATATTCAACGTCGTGCGGTTAGAATACTGTACAAGCTCAAACGTCGTATGGATTTTTCGATTACATCTCTGATGATTTCTCTTGGTTGGCTTCCGTTTCATTCTCAATGCAAGTTTCGTCTCCTGTGAATAACGCAAAGAGCCATTTACCGATCTATTCCCGAATATCTCGCTACGTTAATATCAATTCGTTCCGACTCCCGACCTCGCCGCTCTGGATCCACAATGGTTCTACACCAACCAATTACTTCTACGAGATTTGCTGAAGCAGCATTTGCTGTTGCAGCACCAACATATTGGAACTTATTACCAACTGATATACGTATAACTAAATCTGAGTCATTATTTAAACGTAAATTATATAAATATTTTCTTTGTTTGTAATTCCATTTAATATCATTGTTCTCGTTATTATGTATTGTTCTAGTTTTCGTTCTTTACTATTATTTTTTGTTTATTTTTATTTTATTATATATGACGCCGATAAACATATAATGTTTTGTTAGTCAATAAACTATTTAATAATAATAATAATAATATGTATATAGTGCATATGTATATAGTGCATATGTGTATAGTGCATATGTGTATAGTGCATATGTATATAGTGCATATGTATAGTGCATATATATAGTGCATATATATATAGTTTATCCACGCAGCTATACTTACTGTACAAGTTTAAAACACTTGCCACCTTCAGCGTATGATGTGTAATTCAGCCGGCAATTATCTGCAAAGTTAATGATACATACAAATGACAATTTATGAATGAATATACAAATATGATGAGGTTATAAATCAATGTGTTACTAGGAGGTTAATTATAATAATAATAATACAGTAAACTGTTTATCAACTGTAAATAAAAACAATTGACTACAAAAACCTATAGTAATATATAAAGTAGAATGATATATTGACTGTTTATAAACAAACTATAGTTGACGTATATATACGTCATATATATACGTATACGTCTATAGACTAGCTTTCCATTGACATTTCTGTGCACAGAGTCGTGATTTTAATCTATAGATTTGTAAATATTTATAAGATTTATACCTTTATAAAGGAATATACGAATATACGAAGTATACAAATATATGAATTCCTTATCTACTCAACCAAGTAATTGATAGGCCTACCTACTCCGGCCTCTGTTGGTAGCGCAAAATTGTATGTCTATAGAAGAATGTGTATACACAACATATACTAAACTGTATGTCTTATTATATGCATATACAAATAAACTACCAGTTAATCAATAAATATGCTTATAACTATAGGTATAACTATAGGAATATATATATATATATATATATATATATATATATATATAGGGGAAAGTATCCGAATACGGACACTCTCGGTATCTCAGAAACCATAAATCATACAAAAAATGTTTAATGAATAAAATATTCATAATTATATAAATAGTCTAAATAAGTATTTTTTATTATTTATAATAATACTGATATATCCAATAAACTGATTTTTTTATTACGTTTATAAATTTATAACAAAATGTAAACTTAAAACCTTCTCAAGCATATACACATTTATTAATATAAAATATAAAAATATATTATGAATAACTAAAGCATTCTAAACATTATATATATATATATAATATATATATTATATATATATATATAATTTATATATTTTTCATAAATGTAAACTTAAAACCTTCTCAAGCATATACACATTTATTAATATAAAATATAAAAATATATTATGAATAACTAAAGCATTCTAAACATTATATATATATATATATAATATATATTATATATATATATATATATATATATATATAATTTATATATTTGTCATCAAACATTAATTAAGTACAAGAGTATTTTTAGTGGTCATATAAATCCATAATAAACTTTTGATTCGTTCGATGTCTTAATACGGATACCTAGATAAGCTTATAACCACAGAGCTAGAGAGAAACTTTCTCTATAGATCTATGCTTATAACCAATAAGCGCGCAACGTGTGAAATTTTCTAATTTCCATCAAAATCACATTCGTTATAATATTAATATCATACATTTATTAATACGTGTTATACTTATTATTTATATACTTTGTGTACTTATTATTTAATATATTAATGAAAATTAATTAATTAATTATTAATTAAATTATATTAAATTATTCATAAAATTAATTATAAGTAATGTAATTTTAATTTATCTGATTGGTTCATCAATAATATATAATATATTCTAATGGTATATAGGGTGTCCATATTGTAACACAGGGTGTCCCGCGTGTTCGAACATGGTACCGAATACGGTCACGTGAGGTGAGGCTCATGTCTCTTACTGATGTTTGTGATATGAATAATATGTTATATGAACATATTTACAAAATTAAGTAATACAAATGTTATCAATATTATATACTTGTAATATGTATATATACAATATAATACAATATATAATCAATAATATATACACTAATATATAACTCATTGAAGGTTTATTATTTATTGTTTTTAAATAGTAAACATTTGTTAAAATAAAGTTTTAAAATTAGTAGGAATAAAATATTTTTATAAATCAATTTCAAAGAATCCTATAGGATTCTATGGAACATATAAGTACAAAATCTTAAATTGTATTGGCTTATTATCACAGTTTTAATATATTTCATATATCATTAATTGCAATTTAATATTAATTTTAGTAATCAAATAAATGTATTATAATTCATGTAATGAAATTATTATAATTTTCATATATTTATTTATAATATTTATAATATTTTTTCAGAAATATGGAATAGGAATACATGGAACCTATATTGGAAATAATAATAATATGTATTAATACAAATAACTATTTTTGTAAGTAGGGGAAAGTAACCTAATACGGAAACTTTAACAACAAATGGTCTTAATATTTAATAACTCATTATTTTTATTAAAAATTTACAATATATTAATATTTTATGATTATAGATATAGATATAGATATAATTATAGATTATTGTGATTTTACAATTTTATTTAATCTTTTAATTCCATCGATAACGGGGTGTCCGTATTCAGTACCCATGTCCGAATACGGACGTATACGTATATAGGGTGTCTGTATTAAATTATAATATATTATATATAGGATACTATAAGATATATATAGTTAGTATCTACTAGTTACTTCTTAATAGATGATTATTAGTGTATATGTCATATGTAGGTTAAAATGAGGATAGGTCATGTAGGTCCTACTATACGATGTAGGTCCTACTATACGATGTAATATTATGAATCTTTTGTTATTTTCGAAGATCACGATTGTGATATATATATATATATATATATATATATATATATATATATATTTACAAACATTATAATATTATTCATATCATAAATAAGTAAAAAGTTCACATATTAAATATAATGTTATATATATATAATTTAATTGCAAATTAGTATAATTTAATTGGAGAGTACCTATATGCACTCTTACTGTATACACTCTTTGTGACTTTACGTTACGATATAATCTCTAGTACCCTACTATCTCTTGAGATGAAATTGTATATGAAAAATTGTACTTTCTGACTCAATAGACTATTTTCATTCATTCATACATTAATATATATATATATATATATATATATATATATATATATATATATATATATATATATATATATTACTACAATAAATACTAACAAGTATCATTTTGTTCATTAATAATTGTATTATTAATATTACTAGTATAAACAACACTATATAATAAACATAGAAGGTAATATTTACACATGCTATTCTTATAGAAATAATATATCATCGAGATATACTTGATCCATATGAGTGATTTATAATATATTTGTTAAATTTAGTAAATATATTTAATATAATAATTTAATAAAATTTAAATATAAACATTTCAATAATAAATCAATCAGTTTAGTAAATTTATAAATAATAATTAGGCAACGAATAACAAATACTTATATAATAATAAATAATGTTTATTGTTGTTGATATTTTAATAATCGATTATGGTAAATTACGTGTAATTGCTACTTTATTAATGATCTTCTATTGTCTATAGAAATTATCTATATATATATATATAGATGTTGTAAGGTATATTATTAGTATTATACAAGTGTGTGCACTGTAGCGTATCATATGCATTCCTATTTCCATTGTTGATATGCATGAATGATTTGATAAAAGTCATATCCTAAATTCAACAAGTCACTTCTAGAAATACAGTCAGTACTTAAACATCTATATTAGATATATAAAACAAGCGTAGCGCATATAACATTGGTGACAGCGGTATCCAGTGCTGACTAGGACCAGTGGCTAGAGGAAGAAATTGAAATACAACATAGGATAACAGGTTTGTGTATTGATATTGTTACTTTGCATACACTTGTATAATAAAATATTATTTTAGATAATAAAATATTATTTTTAAAATAATATTGTTAGTTTATTTACGTAATTAAACATAGTTATAAGAGGGATATAGAAGATATGGGAGAAGATAGTAAGCCAGTAGGTAGACCTGCTAAGAAAGATTTAGCATATGTTAAACTAGATTATTTTAATGAGGGTACAGATGCTGGTGAGTGGATTGCAAGAGCTGAGGAATGTGTAGATTTATTGGGGCATAAGGGTGAGGATGCGGCAGGGTATATTTTATATCATATAAGAGGTGGTGCAAAATTAGAATTATCAATGTTAGGCAATACACTTTTAAATAAAGAGCATATATTTAATAGTTTAAGGGAGAGATGTAGTAGTAGGAGGTCACGGGGTGAGAGGTTACATGATTTAGTTGATAGGAAACAACGAGAAGGGGAGAATATTACTATGTTTATAGATGCTATATTAAAATTAGGGTTAAGTTTGAAAGAGGATGTAGATGGGTGGGAGGGGCTAATGACAGATTCATTCAAAACAAATGTATTTGACTGCGAATTACGGCGATATTTATTAATATCAGGAAAAAAAAAAAGTTTTTCTGAAATACGCTCAATGGCGAGGGAGTTTGAATCTATGAGTAATGTGAAGGAGGGTGGTATATGCTATAAGATAGAAACTAATAAAGTAATAGGTGAAGTAACTAATAGAGGGAATGATGGTAGTAGGTTGGAGGAACGTATACAAATATTAGAGAGGAGGAATACTGAGTTGGAAGGTAGATTAAGAGGTAACTGGACAGACAGAGTTAGATGTTTTACATGTGGAGGGGAAGGGCATACTAGTAGATGGTGTAGGAATAGGAATTTAAACCGCCAACCTTTCCAGTAGATCAGGCAACTAGGAAAGGGGCGAATGCCTGGAAAATAAAGGGGGGTACAAGGGAAATAGGTAATAATAATAGGTTAATAGGAAGATGTCCTAGGGAAAAGGTAATAATAAATCGGATGGTAGTTGAATGTTTAATAGATACAGGTAGTCAGGTTTCAGTGATATCAGAGGGGATGGTAAGGTCATTAGACTTGAAAGTAATACCTGTAAACCCAAAAGTTGATTTAAA
The DNA here is from genome assembly GCA_964019155.1 of Osedax fenrisi. Classification (NCBI taxonomy): domain Eukaryota; kingdom Metazoa; phylum Annelida; class Polychaeta; order Sabellida; family Siboglinidae; genus Osedax; species Osedax fenrisi. The sequence continues at coordinate 21,245,904 of OZ025243.1, read as the reverse complement.
AACAGCAAATGGCACTAAATTAGACTATAGGGGACAAGTAATAACGGATATTATATTATGGGGTAAGAAGAGTGAGAAGGTAGGTTTCATAGTAACTAATATTAAGGGATTGTTTATAATAGGTATGAATATTTTACAGACTTATGGGGTTATATCGATTACTGGAGTGAGTAGGGGAATTCATATAAGAAGTAGGGTATCAAATGGAATAAGTAGTGTTAGTATTAATAATGAGGAGATAGTAAAAGTTTATATAGGGTGTAAAAATAGAATTTTTAAGGAGAGCATAGAAAAATTAACTTATAAATATAGAAAAATATTTTTTTTAAATAATGATAGATTAGCTTCTGCTAAAGTAGGATTACACAGTATTAGAACAATAGACAAAATACCGGGCTCAACCTTATAGACGAATAATACCTTCCCAGGTAGAGGCAGTGAAGAATCAGATTGTTAAGTGGGAGATGGGAGGGGTAATAGTTAAGTCCAATAGTGAATATGCAAGTCCACTAGTGGTAGTAAAAAAGGGTACAGGAGAAATTAGATTATGTGTAGACTATAGGCAGCTGAATAATAAGACTATTAAGGATGCATATCCAATTCCTAGGATAGATGATTCATTAGAGGCACTAGGGGGAGCTAAAGTATTTTCGTCTTTCGATTTAAAGTCAGCATATCACCAGATAAAAATAGTAAAAGAGGATCAATTTAAAACAGCATTCAGTTCCCCGTGGGGACTCTACGAGTTTACTAGAATGCCATTTGGTTTAACCAATGCTCCAGCTACATTTCAGAGAGTAATATCAAACTTATTTAGATCAGAGATGTATAAATTTGTAGTATGTTATTTAGATGATATATTAGTTTATTCTAAGACATGGAAGGAACATTTAGGACATATTGAAGTTGTAATGATGAGGTTGGAAGAAGCTGGATTTCAGTTAAATACAGGGAAATGTAGATTATTTATAAATGAAATACATTTTCTAGGCTTTAAGATATCAGATAAAGGGATAGGAACGATACCGGATAAGATTAAGACGATAATAGAGTGGAAAAGGCAAAAGAACTTGAAGGAGTTAAGGTCATTCTTGGGTGTAGGATCATATTATCGTAGGTTTATAGAAGGATATACTAAGATTGTACATCCATTATTAAAATTAACGAAATCTGAGGCAGGGGTAGGTAGTATAAGTAAGAGAATGAGTAGACGGGTAAATATTAAGTGGGATGATGACTGTGAAAGAGCGATGCAGAAGATAAAAGATAAGTTAAGTAGTGCACCAATATTAGCATTACCTAGATTCGAGGAAGCATTCATATTAGAGACAGATGCATCACATATTGGTTTAGGTGCTGTTCTTAGCCAGGTGATAGATGGGGAGAGGAAGGTAATTGCATATGCTAGTAGATCATTAAAGGCAGGAGAAGAAAATCAAGCTAATTACTCGGCTAAGAAACTAGAGTTTCTTGCCGTAGTATGGGCGGTAACTGATAAATTTAAACATTACTTAATGGGGGATAAACAGTGTACAATATTTACAGATAATAGCGCTGTAGCGTGTATAGAAAATAAGAAACAGTTAACAGCTTTAGAGCAGAGGTGGGTATCAAGACTAGCGCCATTTCCAATACGTTTTAAATATAGAACAGGTAGTACAAATATAGTAGCAGATGCGTTATCTAGGATATGTGAGGAGAATAATGAGGTATAAGGGGATGATTTCAAAAGATTATATGAGGATGATCTAGAGATCAATGATATTAGTATAATAGCAGGCATAGAGGAAGGGAAGATAAGGGAGATGCAAATGGAGGAGCATAGGTTAAAAGAGATAATAAAACATTTAGAAAGTGGGTCAATAAATAATGATAACTACATAATAGAAGAAGGAGTTCTATATAAGAATAGGAAAAATGGTGATAAGGTATTGGTAGTTCCACGTGAGTTAATTAGGGAGATCTTACAAGGGGTACACGATGCCAATGGTCACCAGGGTATAGATAGAACGGTAGCGAGAATCAGTCTAAAATATACCTGGGTAGGTAGATATAGAGATATTAAGGAGTATATAGATAAGTGCGAAATATGTCAAGTATCTAAGGGAGGGGGTAGAAATCCTAAAATAGATATGGGATATTTAGGTGCAACTAGACCATTGGAGTTAGTGTTTCTAGACTTCGTTAATATTGATAAATCCTCAGATGGAAGAGAGAGTATATTAGTAATGACCGATTCATATACTAAGTTTACTAGAGCTATTCCTACTAGAAATCAGTTAGCAATTACGGTAGCTAAGATATTAATGAATGAGTGGATCTATTGTTATGGGACTCCGGAGAGAATACATACCGACCAAGGACGTAATTTTCAAGCGGAAGTAGTTAGGGAAATATGTAAGTTATTTAATATTAACCAAAGTAGGACTAGTCCTTATCATCCAGAAGGTAATGGACAATGCGAACGCATGAATAGATCTATTATTAATTTATTAAGAGTTTTGTGTACGGAAGAAAAGTCCAAATGGCCGATTCATTTACCCAAAATGATTCATGCGTATAATATTATGCCTCATGCGACAACAGGGTTTTCTCCATTTTTTTTAATGTTTGGACGTGAAGAAAAATTACCAGTGGATTTAAGATTAGAGAGGTATGGGAGAGGCACGGACAGTGATTGGTTATGGGAGACGAAGCAGAAAATGGGAGAAATCGGCAGTAAAGTAAAACATAGAATAGAATTAACTAGAAAAAAAATAAATGACAAAAAGAAAGAAGACGAATTAGAGGCTGGGACTATAGTTAGAATAAAAAAACGTAAATTAGGTAGACGGAAATTAGAAAATATTTGGGGTGAGGAAAAATGGGAAGTTGAAGGTAGAGTTAAAGGTACTTCTGCCTATAAAATTAAATTTGGCCAGACATGTAGGGTGGAAAATAGGATCAATTTAAGAGTAACCAAGGATTAAGGTTTAGTTTTAGTTATAGTTTAGGGTTGTGTAGGTTATACTTTTAGGTAATGGCATATATATTATGGGTAGTAATTTTGTTAAAAAAAAAAAAAAAAAAAAAATATATAAATGTTTTTTATAAACAAATAGTGTGGTCACTATTTTTCTTAGGTAGTGGGTGGATGTTGTAAGGTATATTATTAGTATTATACAAGTGTGTGCACTGTAGCGTATCATATGCATTCCTATTTCCATTGTTGATATGCATGAATGATTTGATAAAAGTCATATCCTAAATTCAACAAGTCACTTCTAGAAATACAGTCAGTACTTAAACATCTATATTAGATATATAAAACAAGCGTAGCGCATATAACATATATATATATATATATATATATATATTGTATATACATACCTACATCATAATGATGGTATACTATCAAATAATAGTATACTATCAAAGTATAATTACTATAATAGCTATATTAGTTGTATGTATATATATATATACCTATGTGTATACACACATATATATATATATATATATATATATATATATATATATATATATATATACATACATACATACATACATACATACATACATACATACATACATACATGCATACATACGTATCATTGTGTGTATGTGTAAATATTATGATCTCGATAATGAGATTTCGAAAACGAACAAGTATTATGGGAAAGTAAACTAATGTATTATAATACGTATACGTATAAGGACCGGTCTCGAATACATACACTCTCCGTATCTCAGAATATATAAATCCTATAAAAACTGTATTGAATAACATTTTCATAATCATATAAATAGTCTAAATAAGTATTTTTAATTTTAATTTTTAATTATTAAAGTCTAATATATCCAATAAACTGCTTTTTTATTACGTTTTTAAATTTATGAAACACATTTCAACTAAAAACTTTCTCGTGAATATAGAAATATGGTAAAGTAACCTAATACAGACACTTTAAAAATAAATGGTCTTAACATTTTATGACTCATTATTTTTATCTACAGCTCATTATACTAATTATTATAGAAGTTATAACATATATTACCTTGTCTGGAATTTTTACTTTTGAGCGTACTTTAGTTAAAAATGTGATTAAAATGTTACTATTTTTATTTTTTTATTAAAAATGATACTTCCGCAACTGTATTAATTATAGATGACGATACTAGTTCAGTTAAATCAAATTTCTGATGTAGCAAATAATTGTTATCTCCAGTGGCTCATGCAAGACACCTGTTCATCCAACCCCACTCTCCCCTATAACAGGGGTGTCCGACGGACACACTATACACCACCAGATAGGTATATACCTATATACCTACACTTTATATTATTGATGATCCAATCAGATCAATTATAATTATATTATTTATAATTAATTTTATGAACAATTTATTCTAATTTAATTAGTTCATAATTTATTTATATTTATTATTATTTTAATTAATAATACAAGTTAAGTATCCAAAAATAAAATGTTTAGATTTATCTATACTGGTTGTATTAATATTATAACACACGTGATTTCTCTTAATCCATGTGACCACTCAACCTCTCTTCATATTTCATTTACTAGCTTAAGGGGAAAGTAACCGAATACGGACACTCTCGGTATCTCAGAAACCACATATCCTACAAAAAAATGTTTAATGAATAAAATATTCATAATTATATATATAGTCTAAAAAAGTAATTTTTATTTTTTAATTATTCATAATATTGCTGATATATCCAATAAACTGATTTTTTTAATTTATAAAAAAATATCAACCTAAAACATTATCAAGTATATACAAATGTATCGATATAAAACATAACAATATATTATTAATAACTAACGCATTCTAAACATTATATACATAAGTGCTATATTTGTTATCAAATATTTATTAAATTATAAGCATATATCTAGAGGTCATATAATTCCCTAATACGGACATCCTAGATGTCTTAATATGGACACCCTATAACCAATCATAACTATTCTATTTTTCATAACAATCGCGTGCGTTATAATATTAATACCACCAATGAAGTTAAATCTAAAAATGTTATTATTTAGATACTTAACTTGTATTATTAATTAAAATAATAATAAAAATAAATTATCACTAATTTATCAATAATATCTATAATCATATAATATTAATATATTATAATTTTTGAATGCAAATAATGAGTCATAAAATGTTAAGACCATTTATTGTTAAAGTGTCCGTATTAGGTTACTTTCCCCTAGCAGCGCTACATGTACAGAACTTCTTTGTTGTTTGTATAATATAACCTACAACTAAGCCTTATTGCATTATTTCATAACACCTAAATCACAATTATCTACCATATTAAACATTCTTGAATGCGTGTATGTGAATAACTCATTGAGTTTCATCTACCCAACAAACAATTTATTCAGAACTTTTATAATTAATGATAAATTTTGAGAACTTTGATTCTCAATAATTATAATGGGAACTTTTTTAGAATTTTAGTTCCAATAATATTTTATAATGAGAACATTTTTGGAACTTCAGTTCTGAATAATATAATGGGAACTTTTGAGAACTATAGTTCTCAAAAGTTCTAAATAATTGTTTGTTGGGCAAACAAAGGAATTATTGATCCTTTTGAATATTAACCTAATTATAGTGACCCCCCCTAACTCGAGTATAACGTGTGATATTAATAATACCACACATTATACTAATACAGATTGTTTATTATTAGTGCATGTGATAAACTTAACTACACTTAATCAATATATCCTTGATACAAGCTTATATGAATACTAATTCAATATCTGCTTCTTTCTACCATATACATGGTGTTTCTACTGTCTCTACTCAGTTCAATATGTTGTTATATACATTATTACTTTAAAATAATTTTTTTTTCTAAATATACATCTATCCATTATCATATTATAATGATAGCCTTCACATCTATATATCTCTTCCATCTGATTCTCTATTTAAGGACTTACTTAGTACATTAATATGTAAAGTATAGATAAGTAATATGCCTATCTTTCACATTATGATTTTTGAATGTAGAAACCAAATAATTATGGATTTTATTATACGAATAATAAATATTTGTTATTATTACACCTATTTACAAAAATTAATTTACGATTCATTTTTGATTATTATTTAATATATATAAAAAAAATTATTTTAAATAAAAGGCTATAATAAATTTATTTAAAGCTATATTTTAAATAATATTATGATTATTATATTAAGGTAGTTTCCTTTATATTATAAATAATAATTTGTTTTATTATTAAAGATAATAATTATATTACTAATAGAAATTAAAGTATTTCTTACAACAATTTAAAATTGATAATAAATACATCATATTAAAACAAAATGAAAAAGTAATTGTTAATACATTTAATGTGGAGTATATAATGTTAACTGATATGCACAAATATACATGACTATAATTAATATTCTAAGTTCTAGTTCATGTTCAGATCAATAATAATAATATTTAATATATTATAATAAATATGTATATGCCTATACTCAGATTATTGTGTGTATCATAGAATCTAAAACATACGCTAATATTTCATATTGAATGAGGTATTACAGTGAGAGTGATATTAAAAGATTATAAATTAAGTAAATAAAATGATCTAATTGATACATAATTATTAAGTTTACTGCAAGGATCAGATATTGCCGGATATTTAAAAGATATGTGGGTGTAACTTAGCAAAATGTAAGCAATATGAAAGTGAAATATAAGAGTTTGTAAGAATTAACAATATAATTAATGTAATAGCATACAATGAAAATTTTTACTTTCCAATTGATATTAATATGTTTATATTATAATTTTTGATAAATTATTTATAAATCAAATGTAAGTTAAAATCAGACTATATTTATGCTTTCTCTATTTTAATAGTATATAATCATTACGTTAATTATAAATATATATATATTTATTAATATCAATAGAATTTAATAAAAAAAGAAGTATAAAGATATAGAAATTTAAGACGAATGATGAATATCTTTGAAAGGAAGATAGAACCAGTAGGTTTGAGCAGATCAATAATAGAATCCTCATGAGGTTTCAGTAGAGGATGGGATAGTACTGTAATCCTGTATCAAGAAGGTGTATACGATATATAAAATATTATACTAGAATACATATTACAATAATTATAAATAGTATTACTAGATAATTCCAATATGGTATTCATTAACTAATTATAAAGAATTTATTATTTTGATTATATTTTGATTATATCATGAAATCTAATACATAACAAATGATTTTGTTTATAGTAGTAGATTAATCTTTATAATTCATAATACACATATGATTTATGAGTAATAGCAAACCTTGTTTCTGAAAGTGTTGAGCACACACCTCACCAGGGTAAAGATAAACAACAGGGACATGATCACAATGATAGTAAGAGAAACTATCAGTAAAGCTTTCTTCACTTTAAAAAGTTTAGTATTCATCTCGTCTACCAGTGTATCGCTGATCTCGGCATACTGTGGGGAGTCAAGTGTGTAGTATTACTACTACTACTACTACTACTACTACTACTACTACTACTACTACTACTACTACTACTACTACTACTACTACTACTACTACTACTACTACTACTACTACTACTACTACTACTACTACTACTACTACTACTACTACTACTACTACTACTACTACTACTACTACTACTACTACTACTACTACTACTACTACTACTACTACTACTACTACTACTACTACTACTACTACTACTACTACTACTACTACTACTACTACTACTACTACTACTACTACTACTACTACTACTACTACTACTACTACTACTACTACTACTACTACTACTACTACTACTACTACTACTACTACTACTACTACTACTACTACTACTACTACTACTACTACTACTACTACTACTACTACTACTACTACTACTACTACTACTACTATTACTACTACTATTACTATTACTATTACTATTACTATTACTATTACTATTACTATTACTATTACTATTACTATTACTATTACTATTACTATTACTATTACTATTACTATTACTATTACTATTACTATTACTATTACTATTACTATTACTATTACTATTACTATTACTATTACTATTACTATTACTATTACTATTACTATTACTATTACTATTACTATTACTATTACTATTACTATTACTATTACTATTACTATTACTATTACTATTACTATTACTATTACTATTACTATTACTATTACTATTACTATTACTATTACTATTACTATTACTATTACTACTACTATTACTATTACTATTACTACTACTATTACTATTACTATTACTACTACTATTACTATTACTACTACTATTACTACTACTATTACTATTACTATTACTATTACTATTACTATTACTATTACTATTACTATTACTATTACTACTACTATTACTACTACTACTACTATTACTATTACTATTACTACTACTATTACTATTACTATTACTACTACTACTACTACTATTACTACTACTATTACTACTACTATTACTACTACTACTACTACTACTACTACTACTACTACTACTACTACTAATAATAATAATAAAACGATTTATTTAAACACTCATTAAGCAACAACAAAGATTGTTCTGATAAGTGTGAGAAAAGAAGATGATTATAAACATAAACATATAGTAAAAAACATATAGTAAACAAAAAAAAATATAACAATAATGTAATATAAGTTATATAAAATATACAACTATTAAAATTATATATTAAACAATCAAGTATCAATTCGTTGATAATATATATGATTTCAATACATTCTTGAACTTATGTGTAGAATGTATTGATCTGATATGGAGAGGAATAGCATTCCATAACGTTGGTGAACTACACGAGAAAGCACGATTGCTTGTTCGAATCAACTTCGATTTATGATAGATGAGTACAAGTTTATCATTCGATGATCTAAGTCGAGTAGATGGAGTATGATATATTAGAGTAGTATGCAAATAACGTGGCATTTTATTGATAAATTTTTTATGGATAATACACAGTATTCTATATATAGATTTCTGTTGAATATTAAATATTTTACACTCAACCATTTTCTTTGATACACTAGTATAATCAGATAATCGTTGTCTGTATATTATCCTTGTGCTCGTTCTGATTATTCTCGATATATTTATCATCAAATTATTGGGTAAACCGTGATAAATAGATGAGCAATAATCAAAACGAGACATTACTAATGATGTTATCAACATTAACGTTATATCTTTTGATAAGAATTTTCTGGCTCTATGAATATTGTAGAGTTCATAGTTAGACTTACAACATACTTCAACTATATGTGACTTAAAAGTTAAATTGTTATCAAATATAACACCTAAATATGTTATTTTATCACTAGGAATAATAATGGTATCATCAATAGATACAGTCGGGAATTGGTAGCCAGTAGGAATATTCAGTAGCTCAGATTTAGAAGTATTCAATAATAAATTATTAGTTGTAAGCCAATGATGAATTGCGTTACTACAGCGCGTAAGTACATTTGAGTTTTTAGATGAAAAACGTGAGAGAAACTACTACTACTACTACTACTACTACTACTACTACTACTACTACTACTACTACTACTACTACTACTACTACTACTACTACTACTACTACTACTACTACTACTACTACTACTACTACTACTACTACTACTACTACTACTACTACTACTACTACTACTACTACTACTACTACTACTACTACTACTACTACTACTACTACTACTACTACTACTACTACTACTACTACTACTACTACTACTACTACTACTACTACTACTACTACTACTACTACTACTACTACTACTACTACTACTACTACTACTACTACTACTACTACTACTACTACTACTACTACTACTACTACTACTACTACTACTACTACTACTACTACTACTACTACTACTACTACTACTACTACTACTACTACTACTACTACTACTACTACTACTACTACTACTACTACTACTACTACTACTACTACTACTATAATAACCTCATTTATCCATGTAATCGGCATCACAGTAAAACTAGCATTCTTCATATCTCTGTAATTATAAGAATAAAATAAATTTAGGAAAAGAAATTATATAAAAAAATGGTGGGTTTTTGATTACTTTTTAAATACATTTTGATAGATATCCTATTTAAAAGTTGTTCAGATTGGAGATATTTCTAAAACACTGATTGTAAAAGTAGTTGGTTAACCTGTGTAAATCGCTACGATTGTAGTATACATTGATTTGCAGACGTTTATTTACCTTCAATATAGTTCCTGTATTCTGCAAAGAAATTAGTTTTATGTATGCATATATAATATATATATACATATATATATATATATATATATATATATATATATATATATATATATATATATATATATATATTTATATTTATATTTAAAAAATGAGAAAATAATAATATATAATATTATTAAAATATAATATAATACTTTTATAAGTCTCTTAAAATTACATATGTATAATATATTAATTTATTTTATATTTAATATACGATAACATAGAATTGAAATCCAGATCATTAATATATTAGGTATAAGATGAACATTCTAAATGGTTTACAATAAATGGACATCTAGTTGAAATAATTTATTGATAATATAACTAAATTATAATAATTACTATTTAATTAATAATATATTAGAAAATGCATTTACACAAAACACATTAAATATTTTCATACATAAACATGTAGATAAAATACACTAATATTAATTTGTAATTATGACTGACTCATATATTTATGATCGTAAACTAAAATTATATTAATATATTATTATTAATATGAATACAATTTTAAATGAAATATTCTATCTTATATTTTACCTATTATTAAGTCTGATTAAATATATAATACATGCTTTTATTTAATCTACATTTAATACTTAAATAAAATATAGATGAATGATGATGCCATGAATAACATATTTTGTTAATTTGTTACAGTTTTTGAAACCGGTTCCAAGTGAAATATTGTCTCGTGTTTCAATTTATCCGGAGTCAAGCCCTTCACCTTATTCTCATAGAAAGGAGCCAAATAGAAATGAGGCTGTGACATTATAATCGGAGCACCTGACAGAACAAACATATGCATTTGTTATTACGCGTAGGTAGTGGGGGAGGCGTACTCAAGGCTCAATAACATGTAACAGATATGTTATGTAACTTCAATAAGTGCTATATATATATATGTTATCTAAATTTGGGAAGTGGCAGATATTTGATATAACTTCAAGAATTGAAAATTATGTTATGTATCTAGGCCCTAGATTCTAGGGGGAGTGAAAGATATGTTATGTACCTTGGGAAAAGTAATAAGATAAAACTAGACGATAAGTATAGAGTATAACTCAAGATTAAGATAGGTATAGGGTATAACTTCAATTTCAGTAGGTAGTATTATTGTAGGAGCACCTTGTAACTTTGGGAAGGAGGGAATTTTATGTAATATGGGGAAATAGTGAAGGACACATAGCATAACATATACATATGGATATAATACATGATTTATTGATAGAGGGATATACAATGTACATTGTAAATTAAGAGTGATAATTGGGTAACAATGTTATGGGGGAAGTGATTATAAATTAAATGAAGATATTATAAGACATATGCAACAAATATTATTCAATTTGAGCTAATATTGACAATGCGACATTAAAATTTAGTAAAAATTACATTTAAAAGTATTATAGAAAAATAATTGATAACGAAAATACATAAATTTGGTTGCTACAACATAGTTCTTTAATATGTTGTATCACTAACTCTCATTCTAGTATACATGATAACTGTTTTCTAAAAAAATGTCATAAAGAGTGAGAACAAAAATGTTGCTTTATTATACCTTGTTTTATACCTTTTTGAAAAATAATGATTTTTTCTCAAAAGATATAGTAAAAGTGGTATAAATATTATATATTTATTAATTAAATATCTTTTTTCTAATTTGACCTTTTATATTATTAAGGCTATGTACTGGTATGGGTCTAATGTATAATAATAGGGAAAAATGCCCTAATTCTAAAGCCTATTTCTTATTCAATAATTAATGGATCGACCTAAAATAAATTGTAACTTATTTAGTGAATATGGCACTACAAAAATTACTATACAAAATTTCAAATTTTATTGGGGATAGTCAAATAATTATTGGTTACAAATTTTGTAATTTTTGTAATTTTTGTTGGTCATCTTTTTTACACTTTTTTTTTAATTCAAAAAAATGTGTTTAGTGAATATTATGTATTGTTATATAATATACATTCTCTAAAAAAATTAGTGAAATCGGTCAATTATTTACAAAGTAGTGGGAATTTGAAAAAAAAAATTATTATGAGATAATCAACTCTAAAGTTTTTTTTAAATATTATAATTATTTGTTATTATTTATAAGATAATTATCTTATTATCAATTATAATTGATATATAACTCCAATTTCAGAATAATTAGTTTAAAATATATTGATATATTCATAATTTTTTTTAAATATTTGTAATTATTTGTAATTATTTATAATATATTGATATATAACTACAATGTCAAAATAATTAGTTTATAAATATATATTTATTCATTATTCAAAAATTTCATAAGTTAAAAAAAATAAAATGTCTTGAAGGAAATAATGCTATCAATCAATACCTGTAATTTTTACTTGACCAATGAAACGATTGATATACATATAACATTTGATGTATATGTATTTACAGAATTTATTACTCAAAACGAATGCTAAAAACTGTTTAAAATCGATCAAATATAACTTTATATATGTCTAATTGAAAAAGTTAATATTTTATATGAATTACGTATTTTTCTCTAGTTATTTTTTTGTTGAAATTTTTAAAGTACATGTTTTAAAACGCTTTTTTTTAACACTTATACATAATATTTTCATTCAAAATTTAAAATCTAATAAATAATATATTAAATATTCGAATACAATCATAAAAAAAAATTGATAAATTAATTTATTTTGATACCCGTACATAGCCTTAAGAAAATAAAATAAATTGAAAAAAAAATAATTTCGTTCATATATTTGAGATTTAAAAAAATCCTAGAAATGTTATTAATTTCATTTCATTGATAGGAAAAAATTAAACAATTTAATTTTTTGTATTCTCTATAATTATCACAGTTATTCTATACACTATTAAAATTTCATAATACAAAATAAATTATTAGTACGTCACTTTTATAAAGTCACTTTTTAATCATTTTAAAAATTCCCATGTTAAATTTCGTTTTCTCTCCATGTTAAACCTCTAGGAATTATCGCGAGCCTTAGGATGGTCAAAAATTAATACATTTTTGTGGACTTATTTGTATACATTATTTTTTAAGCTCTGAGTTCCCTTTATATTGGAGGACCCATATTCAGTTGCATGATCACTCTTGCATGTACATGTAGTATACCAGCATATCAAGACATATAACATAAAGGAACATGTTACCTAACTTTTCATATTTGTATCATTATAGCATAAGTATGGGGACTATTATTCTAAGCGAGGACATAACGGAACATAAGAAAGGGCGCGTTACAAAACCTTTACATACGGACACGTTAAGGGCACCGGCGTGTAGACAGTTTGGGGTACAGAAGCCTGCATTTCTGCGGTCGGTGGCGGTGACCTCGCTAAAGAGGTCAACGGGAGGAACGTAGACGTGAGATGTGATTCCCTGTTGTCATCGAGGGTAGGGGAAGATCAGTGTGGGAAGGTAGGTATGGAGTCTATAGGTATGGAGTCTATCTATAGTGCGCATGTAAATTATCTCATACGGGGTACAATACATCGCGTATTCAAACTTTCTATTTATATAATGTTTTTATTTATAACTCAAATTATTTTGAAATTATGATCATAACTTCTCATAGTCACACCATATATATACTTATCTACTTTATAATTATATAGTAATTTATTTACAATAATTTAATATGACATAATTGAATCAATACAATTGATAAATTTAAATTTTAATAAATTGAGTAAAATAATAGGGTTATAAGAATTAAATATTAGATAATATTTAAATTTTTTTAGACATTAATTTATTTATATATCGAAATCTATGTTTATATTAAAACATATTAATATAGTACAGTATTTCATATTTAAAGTGTATATTAGACATGTAAATAATAACATCAATATCAAGAGAGTGGATAAGCAATTAAATGTAGTGTAAGGCACTTTGCAATAGAAGCGCTGCAGTCGTAACCTACTACTAAATTTTAAATTATTATCATTTATTTATATTGATAATTACGATAAATTTGAATGTCTATCTGTATTAAATATAATTTATATACATATAAAATATAACATTTCAACATTCCTTATAATTTGTGTATATAAATTTATTTTAATTGAAAATATCATATTATTTTATTGATTTATTATATCTAAATATATATATATATATATATATATATATATATAAATATATAGATAGAAATCGCTGCTATCTAATTCAACGAAAATCCTACTATTTTAATATTTGACATATATATATATATAAAAATATAATATGACTAATATCCAATCAAAATATATGATGCTATTTTGTTAATTTATCGATTTCATTCCCATATATATCTTTTTCATGCAATGAATGCGTAAATTTATTATTATCGATGCTTAGAAGCTATACATATTACACCTCAGACAATATTGTGTATGCGTTATTGTATAGTTTCCTGCTAGTAGGCTATAGTACGGTCAGAGTAGGTCATAGTAGAAACCTTAACTTTAGAGGTATGCTGGTAGTCAATATGAATAGAGCGGCACACATCCGTAGAGAATACGTACATAGATCTGCGCAGTTCAGGGCTGAATATTGATCCATCTACGATACGAGAGTGGGGTGGAGTGGGGTTATATTTTTGTATTTAATTGCAAACGAATTTATACTCCGTTTATGTAAGGTAAAATATTATGATATTATATGATAACAAATAATATTTAAATATATATATATATATATGTATATAGATTTATATATCTATAGCTTTATAAAATAAGAGAAAAAATTATTATAATCTAAGCTAAACATTGGAACCATAATGACAATACTAATCTTCTATCACACCTACAGGATCATAGTGATAAGATGCTACTAGATTTCTAAAAAATATTAAATAAATTTAAGACATAATTTTTTTATCAATAATCTGATCATATAATTTATGTACTTTACAATCCTGAGCATAAAATAGTACAGCTTTAGAATGAACTCTAGTGATATAATTATAATTGTATATTCAATATTAGCATTGGATTAGTGAAGGTAAGATGAAACGATATGCGGAGAAATGTCAAGACGATGCAGAAAGCTATATTAATGGAAACATCAACAAGGTGTCATGATAGATGACATATTGAACACTATGATAAACTGTAGGATATTTGTATAAAGTGGAATCATAACAATAAGAGTGTCGGCGATATCCGTGATTATATCAAGGTGATCTAGCAGTGTACAACCTAGACACGGCACATTACACCAGCGTTGACAATACACCAGCTATCAAGCTTATTATCTATAGAGGATAGTTAAGTTATAACTTACTTATATCACTTACATATTGTACACACACGAAGACCTGCTTTACGGGCACTAACACCCGAATACTGAAGACAGGAGATTTAAAGAGAACTATATGAGAAGTATAGATAGACAGGTAGGATCACATTTATAACTGAAGCTTTATGGGCGACATTATCAAAATAGGATTTCAGAAAATAGTTTCAAATAAGTTTCTAACTAGAACATTAAAAATAATACAGTAAATGAAAAGTTAAATTATTAAAAACATGATTAAATAAAACATACATATATATATATAAATATATATATTTTTAATTTATACTATATAAGCATAATTGTATATACATGAACAAGATCCTACTCAGGATAATGTTAAACAGACTTATCCCAATAATTGAAACTTTATAAGAGAAGCAAGCAGGTTGTAGAGAATAAGGAATATCTTATAGTTTGGAAATCTATCTCATCCGTGTATCATACTCTATAAGCAATTAACGTACCTACATGATTTAGGTGGTAACTTATTTACCATATGTGATATTGCTGCTTCTATGTATACTACAGTTAATACTGGGCATTGTAAAGGTCACCTTGAGGACTTATAATATGTGTTAACACTTACAAGGTCGGATATTAATATGTACTATTCACTAATAGGAATATAATTATAATTAATCGTCATTCATTAAGAAAATAAATGATATTTCTAAAAATGTATTGCTATAAATGAGGTCATTAGTCTCTCTTGAGGGATTATTAAACTATTCCTATTACATTAATGTATAGCTTTAAGTCAAGTGGAAATAAATAGTAGACACATGATGTACCGATATGTATAATTAACATTGTGAAATAAATAATTATTTATCAAACACGTAAATTGACAATTAAATATATATAATTAAGTAAATATATTTTTAAATAATGATAACAAATTAATAATCCTAATATTGTATATCTCAATGGCCATATTTAAGTTTTAAAAATTGTTTCATATTCCAAATTCAATATCTAGTTCAGCTTATATTTCAATCGCCAACTTAGTCTTTACACTGATTAATGTTTGTAGTCGTACAACTTTAAGTAAATTATCAGGTCTGCATACTTATCTTATCTTGAAGTTAGTTAGTTTATAATTAGTAAATAGCGAAGTAGCAACAACAAAGTATAACATAAGAATTGTGAGGCGAGAGTATCAGCGACTATTACATTGCAGGCCAGCGATAACTTATATTTGTAAATACGAATACATTCACATTCATAATAGCATATATATATAAAATAATTATTCATAATTATAATATAACTTGTCATTAACATTACAGATATATAATACTTACCTATCATACACTACCATATTACAATTATACATTGAATTAATGTTATATTTATTGTTATCTTTAATAATAATATATCTGTAGGCAATAGGGAAAGTGAATGCAATGATATTGACAACTATAATGTGCATGAACTGAATAAGCTGTATTAACTGGGACACATCCACCTCACATTTTATACTTTTTGTTGTTATTTCATATAAAAACCATAAATAACTACTATATATAGTATTACATAATAATCATAAGTTTTACGTTTTTTGTGTGCATATAGGTGGAGAAATAAAATTTAAAATTCTTATAAACTTATAAATATATCTTATAAAATCATAAAATATTAACTAAATGTTAATTATTCTATGTGTGAATACGATGAAGAGTGGTAATTAGGAGTAATATACACATCGATATATTATATATTATATATTATATATATATATATATGTATATACATCTATGAGTTAACAGATAGAAAACCTGTGCCATTTATTTGATTACAGGCATCCGTGTTCCAAAAGTTGAGTTTCCTAATCAGAGTGTTGTTAGTGAGAAGGACATATAGTTACAGTTACATGCGGCACTTAGTTAGATGATAGGAACATAACTATATATTGAATATTGGCTAACAAATAGATAATTACAATCTGCAACAAACGGTTAATATAAAGTAAGTGAATATAGATAATATATATATATATATGTATATGTATATATTGTTGAAGGGTAATTATCTCGACAAGTAGCAATGCTTCTACAATTACCCAGGTATTTGTACCTGTATAATAATAATAATAATAATAATAATAATAATAATATATGTTGCATTTTTCAATTAACATTAGTATTATAGAGAACATAAATATGCTATTTTTAAAGTTTATAATATTTATAGGCATTTATAATTAGAATACAAAAATTCCTTTAGAATATCTATAATAATAATAATATTTATACACTTATATATATATATATATATATATATATATATATTAGTGATAGATATTTTCATATATCAAATAATAGATCTTGAGTAGTACGTATTAATAAAGTACAATGTATGTTATACAGCTATGTATTGTCACGAGTAAAACAACTATGTGAATATATCAAATATCTAATTTATATTATTTAAATATTTAAAATATTTTCAACAATACAATTTGTAAGTAAATAAATGTATTTCATCTATTTTAATGACATACATATTGAGCATTTAAAATAATTATTGTTTAATTTTATGAGTATTAATTTCATATTCTTTGGAATCGTATTTTAATTTCTCAAGTAATTATAATCATAATAATTACAACCACTAATATATAATAATATTAATAATAATAATAATAATATCATATTTGGCAATTGCCTGGGTGAAGGAAGAAGCAGAGCTTATCAAGTCTTTCACCCTTTTATGATTACGAGGAGAACAAATTATATAGGAATATAATTAAAATCAAGAAATAGTAGAACAAAAAATAGAGTGAAAAATTAAATTAGTAAAATAAATCATCAACTCATTAAGCATAAACAACCATAGTATATCAACTTTCCGAATATGGGTTCATCAAGTCCAAAACCTTAGGGAATATACTTTCGCCAATAGTATATACACTGGTAACATTTGGAGCCAGCTTATGCATCCATACTACCTGATATAAAATATGACAAATTTATGAATTAAGAGTCAACGAAATACAAAAAAAAACAAATTCCATAATTATTCTACTACATCTTAATATACATATATAAATGTAATAAAAGAAAAAAATAATTAAAAATAATACAATTATAAATAGTAAAAAATTTATAAGTTTATATTCTTTATAAAGAGTAGAACATGATTTAGATAAAATAATAAAAATACAATAATATTATTAAAAAACTCCTCGTAATCTAATCATCATTACAATAAAATATATAAATATATATAAACATATAAATACAATTATAATAAAAATATATTAAAAAGTTATAATAAAACAAATAGGAAAAAACTATACAACTAAATTATAATAAACATTAAAAACTAAGAATAAAAATAAAAATAAAAGTAAAAATTAGAATAATAATAATAATATTATAACAAATTAGTCAATTAAAATTTTCAATAAGTCATTTTAAAAGTAAATTATATTATAAGTCGGATACAAGTTAAATAAAATGATGTCATGAGTCAGCTAATAGTTAAAGTCATAGTTTTATAAAGTTATTTAAAAATTAATAATATTAATATTTTCATAAGTCAAATTAAAAGTTAAAAATATAAATTAAAAGGACAATTAAAAATGTAATGATAACTATTCAATAAATATTTTTTTAAAGTTCTTTTAAATAAATTGAAATTTAAAATCTTTCTTATGGAATCATCTAAATTATTCCATAGTCTAGGACCTGTTATAGATAAGCAGACATATTTTCTATCTGTTCTAACTTTTAATCTATGAAATAAATAGATATTATGTAATTTAATTGAATATAATTGTTGCAAATTAATAGGTAATAAATTATTCCTGGCCCTAAACATAAACTGTATGGTATTCATTTTTACGATATCATGAAATTGTAATGACTTATGAATGATATAAAAAGTTGAATAATTAGAATCATTATTTATAATTTTCAAAGCTCTTTTTTGTAATATACATATTTTATTTAAATTTGAAAAAAATGTATTACCCCAAATATGACAACAGTATGTAAGGTGAGAATAAAAAAATGAATTATATACCAATACTAAAGATTTCAAATTCAATTTAAATTTCACTTTATTTAAAATACTAATAGCTCTAGATAATTTCGTAGATACATAATTAATTTGTGATTTCCAATCTAATTTGTCATCAATTATTATTCCTAAAAATTTTTAATTTGTTACTCGTTTGATTTTAATATCATTAATATTAACATTCAATTTAATATTATTATTTTTATTTCGAATATTAAACAGTAATAAACTAGATTTACTAACATTAAGAGACAATTTATTAATATTCAACCAATCAAAGAGCTTATTTAAGTTACGTTGTATATTATTTTTTAGAGCAGTAATTGATTTATCAGAAAAAATAAAATTAGTGTCATCAGCAAATAATACAGGCTTAAATGAATTAGATATGTTAGGGAGATCATTGATGTACAATACAAATAACAGTGGCCCCAAAACCGAACCTTGTGGTACATAACATGCAATATTATTAATATTTGAAGTAGTATTCATAAAACTAACATACTGTTGCCTATCTTTTATAGATTTCTAATAATTTGAGAGCTATCCCTCTTATACCATATATAATAAGTTTTTTAATTAAAATATCATGATCTAAAGTATCGAAAGCCTTACACAGATCAATGGATACGATAGTACAATTATTTAAATGTTCCAAATTTAAATTAACTGTTTCAATAACATCAGAAAGAGCATCAGAAGTTGATACATTTTTTCGAAAAAACCCATATTTCTTATCATTGATTATATTAAACTTGTTTAAAAATTTAAAAATTAATATATATACATATATATATATATATATATAAATAGTGAATTATTATTAATAAAATTAAAAAAATAAACTAAATGAAATTCTACACACCTGCTTGTATTCCATGCGTAGATTTCACCGAGTTGTTGTATATTACTTGTTCCGTCGTATATTTCGTATTCACCATCTGCTGATCCGTTACCGTTTGGCTGTTATGTTGATGTGTGTTCATGTGTGTGTTCATATGTGTGTTCATATGTATGTGTGTAGTATTTAGAAATTGTACTTAATAGTAATTGTAAAGAAAAATAATAGTACTTATTAATACATATACTTGAAAGTTATTGCAATTGCTAGTGATACTAATTCAAGTTGATTACATTATTATATATATAGAATTGTTCTTAAATGTTACATATCGAGCAGTTGATATTCTATTTCTGAACATATATAGACTTTATTATCGCTAAATACAATAGAGTGATACTATCTTTAGGTATGGCAACTAATTAAGACTATGATTCATAGACTACGAGTCATGGGCTATGATTCATGGGCTATGATTCATAGACTACGAGTCATACGCTATGAGTCATGGGCTATGATTCATGGACTATGATTCATAGACTACGAGTCATATGCTATGAGTCATGGGCTATGATTCATGGACTATGATTCATCGACTACGAGTCACACGTTATGACATAATAACCTTGACGAAGATGCCAAATTCTTGCCGATTAGCTAACGCCTGTAGAACTTTGTCATGGTATCCCCAGAGTAGTTTATTGACGCTCTTTCTTATGAAAAGTGTTTGCCCCCTCAATAGAAACTTAACAATCATCTTCTTTGGAGCACTCATGTATTGTACCTGTTCTATTATCGCCTGTGTGTATTATATATCATTACAAAATATGGTTCTACTAAAATTGTTTATATTTGTCATCATGTATTGTAATTTGTATTTTTGTGGAATCCTTTCATCCCATGAAGGTATATGGAGATTTTAAATATAATCAAATGACTCTAATATCTCTCTCTCTCTCTCTCTCTACATATATATATATATATATATGGTACTTAGTAAATAAAATATATTGAAATGAAAGGAGTGCTTTAATAATAGGATGTCATCGATACAATAAATGTATCCCATCAACATTTGTATTAAACTATCATTAATGAAACCTATCATTACAGAGTATTCAGTGATATGGGTATAATCAGTGAAATAAGGGAGCTACATAACTACACAAATCTTCCACATAATATATCCACTGCAGTATTAATAGATAGAAAGACAGACAAGTATACAAAAAAACATACAAACAGATAGACATACAGACAACAACAATACACTCTAATATAGGGCATTAGTTATTTATTGGACATCGATATATAAGCACGTATAAGAGAACTGCGCGGATGACAACACTACAAACCACTAGGGGGATGTTCAGAGAGGTGATCAGAACAGTGTCATCGGACACGGACCTGTTGGCATCGAACACGTAGTATTTACGCTGACTGTACGTTATTCTCGAGTCGTAGGCATTGGTTAAGTTCACCTTCTGCATGATCTCCCTGTAGGGGTGGGTTGTGTGCCCGGCATAGAGTTAGATATCTAGGTAATGGGAGGCGTGTAATTATTCAACCCTGCATGAGGTATATGCACATTGGCGATGTAGGTGAATATCTGAATACTAGTCGAACAGTTTAAAATGAATAGTATACGAATAGTTGGAGAATAACATAATCGAATTGTTAACACAAATATTGATATGAATACAGAATAGTCAACAGATATTATTAGTTTAACATTATTGGTGAATATATGATTGATTAATCTGCCATCATAAATAAAAATAATAAAATATTATAGAAATTACATATTTTTTTCAAATTATTCCAATACTTAATTTTATATTAATAATGTAGTGATTTTTTGAACAAATAATTACTTATTATTGATATGAATTTTTGTTAATTAATTATTATAGATTGTTGAATTTTTAAAAAGTGAATAATATATGCTGAAAACTATTAATTTATATTACTAATGCACACATACCAATGTTAAATATCTATATATATAATTATACCTATATATGAATACCTATGTATATATAGCTATGTTTACACTGTATAATGTACAGTGTATATTGATCATATGATTGATAAATATATGTTGATATATTATTTTATATATATATATATATATATATATATATATATATATATATATATATATATATATATATATATATATATCTGTAATACATATATCATTAATATATTAATATAATTGATGTATAGTGTAGATTAATCTCATGCTTATATATTTGTATTAGCAGTACAGCATTAACAGCCCAGCATTAACAGCCCAGCATTAACAGCACAGCATTAACAACTTATAGAAGCATTATTTACATTGCTTATATAAATATTTACTAATTAAGTTCCGATATAGTTTATTAAACAAATATCCACCTAGATAAATGTCCTTTCACATCAGTGTTAGAATATTATAAGATATGCGTATATATATATAGAATATAGAATATAATTAATCATACAAAAACAGAAGAGTATATGAAATAAGGCGTATAAAGGTCATTCATGCATGCCATTAATACACTGTATTACTAGTTTTGAAATACATCTGATAACATAAATATTACAATAATTTTATAACATATTTTATAAGATAGTTATACATTATTACGTAAAATATTTATGTTATCAGATACAATTAAAAACTAGTAATAAAGTGTATTAATGGCATGCATGAATGACTTTTATGCACCTTATTTCCTATACCCTTCTGTTTTTGTATATATATCTATTTGTGTCTCCTTTTCAGAACACATATTGCAATTTAGGATAGCTTTTACTATATATAAGATATTGCTACTAAGGATATATATATTACTGTATAGAGGAGAAGAGGATAGTGCTACACTGTAGCTACATAGAGCTACACTGTTGCTGGTAACAATATTTTAAAAACTATTCTAGCTATCTACAAATGATATATGTCATGAATGTAGAAATTTAATTCTAAGAATGATATTGCAAATGAGTTGTTATTATAATTAGTTATTATTAATATCAACATTAATTATAGCCTATCGATTGGAAATAAGAAGTGTGTGTCTCTTAATATTTATGGAATGTTTAGTTCTCATTGTTTTCCAGAGAATATATATAATAAATTATTATATTCTAAAATAGTTAGCTAATACAATATAAACTATGAGATAATGTTTAAACAGTCAATGTAAGATGGCTATTATGATAACGACCTCAATACACGCTGTAGGGTATTGCAGTTTAATGTTGGATTTGTTTTTAATAAAAGGCAAATTATTTGAATAATAACAATTTAATTATAAAATCCTTTATAGTTATTGTTTATATATATATATATATATATACGTATTCTAATAAATAGTGATAAACAAGCATTATTAGATTATATATAATATTAAATATGAGATAATTTATTCACTTATTGTATAATAAAAATATCGGCCACAATACTCTTCCATTTTTAAAATATTATAGCAAGCTCGACCTGGTAAGCTAAGATATATATATATATATATATAAAGGTAAATTATTAGATAAGTATCATACTTCTTCATTTACCTCGGTCATGGTTAAATTATCATATTATCATATTATTATTATTATTAAATATATAACATGTAAATATCTATAAAAAGCTATAGAGCTTTCAGAGAGTGGCAGTAAGCAATTAAATTGGAATACAAGTTACGATTGTATCCAGAATTCTACTAGAGGCATTTTCCAATATATGAGTTATTTTAAACAAATGGTTACCTCGCGTTACCTACCCTACTGAGGGTGTAGAGCGGGTGTTAACCTGTAGGTAAAGGGGCCGACCTCTTGGAGCTCCGGTTGGGCTCCGGTAGCCACTACCTCATCGGCGTTAGTCACGTTCCACAGGTAGATCTCGCGATACACGGGCACCGGTGTGGATAGCCAGTTGTTGTAGCTCTCTTTACCGGGTATGAGGCGGGCATTCTGACGGGAAGGGGGTGTGTCGGAGGGGGCGTGGCTATGTTGATAATTGTATCGCTGGCGATGGCGGTTAATGATAGGCTGTGTTATCAGAGTGTACAAGCGGCGCTAATTCTAAACTAAGCTAAGTCGGTATATTATATATATAGCGTAATATGTATTAGTATATATAATAATGATAATAATATCAGAGTTAGGGATGCAAAAGCAGTGATTATCTAGACATCCGCGAGAGGAGAATATAAAGTTTCACAAAATGAAATACAATACAAAATTAAGTCGCAAATTATGTAATCTATAACAAATTAAATATAATATAAAAAGGTAATACTAATGATACATAATAAATTTAAAACGTTATATTTACAATAAAATATATATATGTATAATTTGAAACCTTATTAATGCCATATCTGATAATGGGCTTGGATAACAGTAAAAGCACTATACCCACAGTCAATAATAACAGAGCCGTAATCATTAATTTCAATGTTTTGCAGGCATTAAATATTTTGAAACAGTTCATATTATTGCTGGAACTTTCAGAAGTATCTTGTATTTGCCCTTGTAACTTGTCGCTTTCCATATTTTTATCTTCCTGTGATGTAACAAAAGCAATATATATATATATATTATATTTAATATAGTTATGGATGCATAGCATAATAATATACACATATACAAAGTAATCTTGTACTAAAAAACTGATATTCTGTATTCTGTAAACGCCATATTTAAAATGTTCAATATAATAGTGTTATTTAGAAGATGTACAATGCATACTTATACACAAATCATAATAAATATCTAAAATTCAGCTAAAATATATATATTTATTATAATAAAGATTGTTATAAATTATTATATTCTACTTTTAATTATATAAAATACATTATATATATATATATATATATATATATATATATATATATATATATATATATATATGAATGTTATACTATAGGCAAATAATATATAATTATATCAAATATTTCCTTGAATTATTATATACTAATAGAAAATATAATTAATATTATCATAGTAAGTATTATATTATATTATAAATAATAGTAATAAGGTAATATTAATTTAAATAATATTAATATGATTTATTAATTATATTATATATATATAATAATATGGTTTAAATACTATAATTTTAATATAAATATATTATAATATTAGTATTATTATATAATATTAATGCGTCTGCCTCAGCACAATTAGTAAGTTAATTATGCACAATTGTACTTTAATAATGATCAAATATTGTAAAGTTAAACCTTCCTATACTTATTAAATGTTATGAAAATGTATTCATGAAATGATAATTAGAGCAGATTTAAAAAAAATATGTATTTCAATTGGAAAAGATGTTTATAAATATATAAATATATATATTCAATAAATAAAAATATATATATATATACATTTTTAAGCTGTTATTAATTAGAGTGGCCCTACAAAATAAATAATTCTATAACAGTGCCTAGTTTGCATATATCAGATTATTTAACATATCAGACATATAATAACATCAGCAGTACATCATTGTATAACAGTACATCTAGATTATATTAGAATATATACCATATTATTCACATAATGATGAGATAGCATGAATATAAGAAATATAAAAATATGAAAATGTATAATAAGGATAGTGTGGATTATAATTTTACACTTGACTGGAATTTCTAGTCAAATTCCCATGCAATTGGATATGTAGATTGCAAATATTATAATACTTAGTATACTTATATATTCTATCAAGCGATATAGCCAGTAAAATTATCCACACAAAATTAATGTATGAATACGGTAACATTTTAAATATATAATTTGTTATTTAGATAATAAAATAATTGCAAACTATTCTTTAGATTTTAAAATATTGGAGATGTAATATGTGCTATACATGTATTGGTATAAGATATCACCATAATTGCATTACTATTGGGTAAATACTATTTAGTAATGATAGCATTACTACTCTGAATTAGTTAAAATACCTATACCTAATGTACTATACATATATTATGGTCGCAATATTAATAGGATGTAGATAATATCTACTAGATGTGTCTATCTTTGTTATATAGGTAATTTCATAGAAAAATATTTAAACAATTATTTATTGTATTGATTATAGTGAAATAATTCAATAATAATTATACTCATATATTGATCATTTTTATAAATAACATACAGTAGAAAAAAAAAATATATTATAATTAGTAAATATATAATAATAATTTGTATAGTCACTATTAACTCCAATTAACTCCAATTTACCAATTAACTCCATTATTATAATGATATTAAAGGGGTTCCTTACAACTACATTAATAAATAAACAAATTTTCAAATTATTATATCCAATATAAGTTACAGAAAACAAACTATCATTTACTCAAAATAATTATTTTTCTCATAATGTATATTTAAAAAAATGTTTAGATTCTCATAATGTATATTTTATTCTAATTTATCTAGTGTATATAGAATATATATTATACCCCCTTTAAATCATATACTTTCTGTATAAATACGCATCATTTTGATCATTCCATTACAGACTACCACCAACATTTATCCAACTAGTTCCCTCCTTCACCTTCTATAATGATATTCACCTTCATCTTCTATCATGAGTGCACTCACTCATAAAGCAATATATTATACTTCTCCTTATTTGACTTCCCTACTAACACTAAGATGCCCACATATAATCAATGTAATATATTCTCTTATTTAAATCATACATTACTATTTTTATAAATTGTTTATTTTATCGTTTTTTAAATTTATTTCTCATTTATTTGTTATTCTCGTTCTATATATTTATATGCACCTACAAGGGATGGTCACACCTATGATAGGTGCAAATAAACCTTATTATCATTATATATATATAAACAGTCATTATCCAAATTCTGAATTATAGTTTTTTTAAATAATTATGATAATTACGACATTCTGTAAACCAATTATTATATTTTTGTCAACATATTGTTATGGATATATATTAAATATGTTATTTAATGTGAGGGATAGAATTTATAGATATATAATCTAAATATAATACGACATTTGTTATGTAAGTAGGATTTTCTCACTTTTAGAGTACTTTACATCTATTTACATGTCTTATTTTAACATATTTACACGCCCATAATGGAGATTGGATTAAATTAAATATTTTATTTATTTAAGAAATGGAATTTATAGATATATTTATATAATGATTATATAAGTAGATATATATTAAGCTCATTATGAGTTGATATTATGTACAATCTTATTTATAATTATAACTAAAGTTATTCTACGTAATTAAATTTAATATATTAATTAAAATTATTTAAAAAATTAAAACTGCCTTTTTTAAATTAAAATACAATTTTCAAATGTCACGGAAATTACAATTATTATGTATATGAATTTTTTTAACAAATTAACACTCTTCATGAGCGAATTAATACAACACAAATTCATAATGATAATTTTATTTATTTTCGAAACCCCTTATTTTTCTTACTTTTCAACGCACTTTAAAAAATCAAAATTCAATATTAAATTGTTATATATTTCAAAATTTAACATTTCATAAGTTTATAAATACTATTTGTATATATACAACATAATGCTGTTACCATACAATGTATATAAACTAGGAACTGTATCAGAAATATTTATCAATTAAAGTAAATTATATGTATTATCATAAAATAGCATGTATATATAATAATAAAGTTATGATTACGTAATATTATATTAAAACTATTTATAAATAAAGTTAGAATTATTACGTTGTATTAATGTATATAAACGAAACATGCATTGCCTTTAAACATGGTGAATATAATGGTAAACAGGGTATATAATACTAAATAAATAGTAACCATTATTAAGTTTACTAAGTTATTTAAATGTTATTATTAAAGTACCTGTTATTTAAAAAAGTTTTTAAATGAAATATTACTATTATAATTATTTGATTGATTGATACAATATAACAACGAAAATAGATTGTATAGATCCCAATCAATTTTATACATTATATGTATGGACGATAATATAAGTAATATATGTAAAATATATATTTAATTATACTAAAAGATTTTGCTTCGAAAATTATTCGGAATAGTATATCTGTATATTTAGAATTGTCTAAATCTATAGGAATATTTTTTCTTCGCAAAATATTTGCTATAAACAAGGACGATATTAATTAATAAATAACTATTTATACTGATTTTAATTATACCAAATTGACTTTCTTTTGCAATCATGTGATATTTAAATTTAAAATTATTTGCATTATATAATTATCCTGATAATTATAATATTCTAAAATTTATTCAAATATATCATTTAGACATTTTCATACTTATCAATTAGTTACAGTGTTTATATATTATTTGTAGTGTATTAGATAATGGAGAGAAACAAGCTCATAACAATAGGTATTATTACTATTTCACTATTAACCCTTATTTTAGGAAGTACCTTGTTAAGTTTATCAGGAACAATAATTTCAAATGGAATTGATCAGGTTATTTAATATAATATTATATATATATATATATAATATATTGATTGAATGATAATTTATTTAAACAAATACTTAGTCGAAATATTTAATCGAAAGTATACAATTTGCTAACATTAACATACGTTATAAGGGTAGTCATACTCAGTATCATACTGACTCAGTATGATACTGAGTATGATACTGAGGGTAAATTTACCGATTTTTGTAAAACTCCGTTTTTAAGGAGAGTACTATATCTTTATATATGAAACAAATTTTTAGGTCATTTGATGACATTTAGTATGTGCGAAGACCCCCTGAAATTTAACATGTAGAAGATAGGAAATTCAGTATAGACAAATTTAAAAATTAAAGATTCAACATTTAAACCACTTATATTTATTATAATGTTACATTAAATGTATTAATACTTAAAACGTAGTATCATCATATATTACTTATTAATATTGATTACCAAATTTTATAAAAAAAATAAAAATCCTAGAATTTTGCTAGGGAATATCATTTCTATAATTTTTTTTTCAAAATTATTTTTTTTTCAAAATATTTAATTTTTTTTTTAACAACAATTATTAATTTATATATATATAATAGACTAATATATAGTATTATTATATATATATATAACTTATTAAATTAATTAATTATAAGTTATAATTTAAAATTATCAATACAATTTTGACAACATTTCAAATCAGCCGAAACATCAGAATGTAATAAATTTATTTATTTTTTTTTTATTTGTTAACAAAAGATCTTATTAAATATTAAAATTGGGGTCAGAAATGTTTTTCTTTTAAATTGGAATTTAAACGACATATTTAGTAAAAAAAAATTTCAAATTTCAAATTTATATAGAATTTCAGATACTTATTATATTTTTCATTATAGTTGTATTATTTAATATATTATTTATTTATTATATTTACTATATATTTATTATATGTATTTTGTTATATAATTATCAATAAAATAAAAAATATCAGTTTATATTAACAAATTTGTGTGTTTTTATTTATACAATAATATTATAATATACAATTTGTATATATCGTATTCCTTCACGTGTTTTAGGTAAAAATCTTCAACATTAACACTGTTGATACTTTTTTTTAATTTTATATATGATATCCAAGTATCTGTTGACCTTGGTTCGTATATAGGCAGGATTAAAAGTCGGTATTGATGCACGATACCAAATATCACAAATGCGTTCTACAGTTTCAAATACTGCACTTGCGATATTTTTGATTTTATGGAAGTAAAATGCAAATAGACATCTATATATGTTGTCAACCTTTTATATGACATAGATACAGGTTTATAATAATCATTAAATTTAGATCTTGATCTTAAATCCATTTTAAAAATGTTTTACAAATAAATAAAATATTTAAAATCGCTTTGTTCACACCTGTTGTTTAAATTATCACGTGATAGGAGAAATTAGTGAATATTTTTATAAAAAAAATACATTTGTCTTTCGCACTATCTAATTGACCTAATTAAATTCTTAAAAATAGTATGTGATATAGTATACCCATGTATGTGTCTATCCCAGTTGTTTTATTGGTGTTCATGAAAAGTGACTTCCCTTACTGCACGAGTTGGGAACGGTTTTCAAAACGTGCATAGTGTATACACTATATACGCTATGTCATTTTAACTGTATAATACACTGTATTCTTAATACAGTTAACAATAGATTATATGTTTATATTCACTCATCAATGCCTACCGATATTGATAAAGCTTATATAAAATATATTATATATTAAATTATATAATTTATATATAGTATATATATACACATATATATTATATATTATATATATGTAATATAATATTTATATATATATATATATAGCGCCAATTGCTGATAGCATTTTGAAAACCATTCCCAACTCGTGCATCCCCCTAATACTAGAATGAAACAAACAACTAATGTAATACTTAAATGACTCATATTTAATTAATTTATTATATTATTTTTAATCAAAATTAATAATATATAAGATAATGAATGTTGTTATATAAACAGGAAAATAAACCCAGTCCTGGATTTATGCTATATATAATACACTACCATATAATATAATGTTATAGATATTTTTATAAATTATATATATATTCAAATGTGATTTTTGTAGTAAAATTATTCTAATATTTCGCATTATCTAACTGCCTTATCATTGTAACCCTATATACACATATTGCAGATTATGTTTTTAATATGCATAATTTACCACTGCAGTGGCATTAGTTAAATTATACTTTCATAATTAATTATGATTAATTATTGCATATGTGAATGGTGTAAATTATAATGTACATTCTATTTTTGTGAAATTTGTCCACAATAATTCTCCTTAGTGACAGGGTTGTATTTGTTGAAATCATTCAATACATTTCATAATTTAACCACAGTATTACTATTTTCATATTCATTAGTATTCTTAATATTGTTAAAAAAGAACTATTCTAAATATTAATTATCATACTACATTTGATTACATTTTTAATTTTTAATTGGGTGATACAATCGATTATTCAAGTATATGATTTTTTCATGCTATGATATTTTAAATGTATAATATTGATAATAATCAAATGATCTAATAGTATAATAAAGATTCATAATAATTCTCTTAAATTATTAGATCATTATTAAATCATTAATTATCCATACATATATATAATATTATTATTCTAAAATGTAAAATATTATTTTAATAATTATTTTTCTATTATATATTATAATAATATCATTCATATTAATATCAAAGAATTATTAAAATAATACTTATATGAATAGAATAAAAGAATTATTGAAATATTATTTTACATAAATTAAAATGGTTTAAAAAGTTAAACTCTAATATTGCTATTATATAGCATACTTTATCTAATCTTATTATAGAATTTTATAACATTTATTGTAAATATTTTATAAAAAGTAAAGTGCATTCAAACCAAAAAATATAGCCCCATATTAGCCATATCTTAGCCATATCAGCCATATAAGCCATATCTTAACCGAATATCATGATTAGGCAGTTTCGGTGTGGACAACTATACGTACAGGCCACCGATATCGGGAGTGAATATAGACCAAAGTTCTAACATTGTTTGGAATATAACATTATATTTTTAAAGCAATGATAACATATATAAAATCGTATATATAATTAGATGTTATATATATATATATAATAAACTAAGTCATATTTATCATTATAAGGAACATCTCACTGACCTAAATATAAGATACAACATATATTTACCTAATGCATTTAAATATAGTATAAATATAATATATGTGCATTTAAATATAAATTACGCATTATCTAATCTTCACTATCCTAAATATTTTCAAATGAATAATTTGAAACAGACGATATCTGGCTGTATTTTTTTCGTGTTTAGAATGCAATGTAATTACGAATATAAAGATATGTAATAATACCTAAATCAATGATGTATAACCGAATGAAATTATTAATTTCCCAATATATACATTAATCATGCTAACTTAATTAAATCAGCGCCGACAACTGTTTTACAGAGTTCCAAGCTAATCAAGGGAAGCGAAGATTACAAAAATTGGGTGCAATCTCCGGATCCGATCTACAAGAAAATCTACTTTTGGAACACCACCTGGGATGAAGCGAAAAATAAATTTAAAGTCAAAGAAATAGGTCCTTTTATTTACAGGTACGTGGTATAGCAGCGTTTGGCAGCTTTAGTGGGGGGGGGTTATCTATCCCTCTCCTCGAGAGTATATCAAATTTCACTTAACTTCAGTGTATTTATCAATGTACATTATACGTATCTATCTATATATATCTATAGTTTTTATATATATCTATAGTTTTTTTATATATATATATATATATATATAATTTCTATATATATATATATATATGTATTACTATTCTTTTTATAGAATACGTTGTTATACTCTCATATGACAAGTGATATCACTTTGTTCCTAACCATAGACTAACCTTAACCATCGTGTAACCATCGCCTAACCTAACCTAACTCTCTGTATGTTTAATTCACAAATACGATGTATTGATATTTCACTTCAAAGAATATTAGAATATATCCAAATTGTAAATAATATAAATATAATTATAATATGATAATTGTAATATTAACAGTTATCTCTAAGTACATGAAATAGATGATATATAATTGATTATTAAATATATACCTGTGCAACATATAGTCAGCTATGTAATAATTAAAATAACTACAAACATCTAAAGGAAAATATAAATATATATATATAATATATATATTAAACATTAATTAAAAGTGATTGCCTATATTTTATAATTATAATAGTAGTACATCAAAGACAACGACTTGCAAACCTGTATCTAGCCTATGCAAACTCAAAACTCTCATTAGGTAACATTGAGTTTTTACTGACACATATTTTTATTGGCTGATAACTATCTGCATGCTAAAAACAAGTACATCTTTATATAGTGACACCCAGTATTATATATTATCTGTATATGATATGATTAACCATTAAAGTTAGCATATTTCTATGTATAGACTATCATACATGCAACAGCTTATCAGTAACACATACATATATATATATTTAATATGTATAAAGTATGAATTTCAAACACATACACGCACATACATACATAAATATATTTATATATACATACATGCATACATACATAAATACACAATGTGTATTACACATACATATAAACATATACATATACATATATCAGGGTTGGCGGTTTTTTTGGTTTATTTAAAAAAACCAAATAAACCATTTTTTTGGTTTTTTTATGGTTTTTGTGATTTATTTGGTTTTTTTGGTTTTTTTGGTTTTTTTATAATTAAATGTTAAGATTATTAATTAGAAAATATTATATATACCTAGATCGATTATTAAATGTCTGTGCAAAACATACATATATAGAGTAAGTATAAAATATACAACACTAATGAATATTAAATGTTAATAAAATTATTTTATAAAAATATATTTATTATAAAAATAAAGTAAAATATAATAAAAAAAAATAGTTACAAATTGTAACAAAATAATATTAAAAAAATAACAATACAGTAATTAGAAATATAATCAATATAATTCTCGCAATAAAATAACAAGTTACAAATTGTAACAATATAATAATTTAAAAAATAATAATAATAATAATTAGATGATTTCTAATAGAAATATAATAAATATAATTCTCGCAATAAAATAACAAGTTACAAATTGTAACAATATAATAATTTAAAAAATAATAATAATAATAATTAGATGATTTCTAATAGAAATATAATCAATTTAATTCTCGAAATAAAAAAACAAGTTTTACAGCCTTATCATTGCCTAATCGATTCCTTATTTTGATTGAACGCATTTATAATGTTAAAAAAACCAAAAAAAAACAAATAAACCAAATAAACCAATGGTTTTTTTGATCAAAATAAACCAATGGTTTTTTTGATCAAAAAAAACCGAACCAAAAAAACCGACCAACCCTGACATATATATATATACAGTAAAACCTCTATAAGAAACTAATTTTGTTCAGTACTTTTTTTCTTATAGAGAGGTTTTCTTATAAAGAGGTTTTTACTTTTCCAATGATTTTAAAAATTAATTTATAATTGAAAATGCATTATATAACCTATAGGTTATATATATATATATAGTATATTTATTTTGTATACTGTTATAAATGTATACTGTATTGTTTGCGCTTAGACATGTTAATACATAATGCAATTTTATTAGATTTACATTAGAAATTATAAATTATGAATCATCATTGATGAATATAATATAATGAATATTATAATAATCTATTATTTAACAATTAATTGCATAATATAATACATTGTATCATCAATACATTTAAGGATATAATAACATTAATTAATTAATTTTAATAAATCTATGGATACAATAACATTTATTAATTAATATTAATAAATTCATGGATAAAAATAACCTTTTGTTAATTAATTTTAATAAATTTATGGATATACAATAACAATTATTAATTAATTTTAATTCATATCGAGTTATAATATAATATTTAAAAAAAATATCTTATATATTAATTAATTTCTATAATTTGTATCAATATACAATACTTCTATTTATATATAATTATTTTTTATACAATTAGTTTCTTATAAAGAGGTTTTTCTTATATTTTTCTTATAATATTTTCTTATAAAGAGGTTTTTTAATGTGGAAAAGGTTGAATTCCAACTAAATGTGTGAAAAATGTTCTTATAAAGAGGTTTTTCTTATAGAGAGGTTTTTCTTATAGAGAGGTTTTACGTATATATATATAATATTTAATATGAATATATTATGAATTAAACACATACATATACACACCATCGATATAAAGAAAGTGGATAAGCAATTGACGCACGCAATGCATGTAAAAGATAGACACGTGAATGACACTTTTATCGATAAATTAACAAAATGGTATCAGTGATTTTGATTGGATATTAGTCATATTATATATGTCAAATATTAAAACAGTAGTCTTTTCGTCGAAATAGATTAAAGTTACTTCTATCTATATCAATGGATTTAAATTATAAATATCAATAAAATCAATAAAATAGTATTATATCTTCAATTTAAATACACAAAATTACGAGGAATGTTGATATTATGTATTTTAAATATATAATTTTATTTTTAGTATCGATAGTATATTAAAATTGGTAGTGATTATCAATATATATATGATAAATACATATTATTATAAATAAAATGTAATGGGCCAGATAGTGGGTTTCGACTGCAGCGCTCGTAGCGGAAAGTGCCATACACTACATTCTATTGCTTATCCACTTTCTTTATATCGATGATACACACACACACACACACACACACACACACACAAATACACACATATATATATATATATATATATATATATTAAATATATATTATAAACTGCCTGTGTGGCTCAGTGGCTAAGGCGTCAGACACACAAGCAGTAGGACACGGGTTCGACCCTCGTCCGGACCATTAATTAATTTTATAAAATGGGTCTTAAAATATTATTTAGAAGTGATCTTATATAATTGTGTATAAATAAATGATTGTATCTCGTTAAAACCATGGATGCCTTAACATGAGAGCGGCTTCGTAGGGACATTAGAGATATATATGGTTATAAGTGAAAACTTCATCTAAGTTCCTGGATGGGATGAAAGGACTCCACCAAATAACAAAAATAACAAAAAAAAAATATATATATACATATTACATATTATACAGTTTAAATAAAACATAATTTTAATTTTTTTGGTAAATTATAAAATAGGCTTCAATAATATACGTATAAAATGTTTAATTTTACTAAATTAAAAAATAAATATAATGTAAATATGAATATATTCACTCGGATCATATGGTAACAAAATATTTTAATTCTGATAAATATTCAATGATTAAATCGGTGATTAAAGTAGTAAATTAACATTGAAATTGATAGAGAAACGTAATTCTTACACACACGAAAAGGGCATGGATTATTAAAAAAGTGATTTTCCATATTCGGCGTTATTGCGAGTCCTTGTCCTTGAGTACACGTTCATTAATAATATTAATATTTACATCTACATTTATATAATATCCATTCATACATATTAAATAATGAATTTATTTAAATATGTATTGTATAAATATTGTACTTAATATATATATATATATATATATATATATATATATATAAACATTATTATTACTTTTATCTCATTATATCATACTTAATATTTAATAATAATTCAATATTTTATAAATCATGCTTTAATGATTAATATTTAAAAGGTATATTATTAAATCATATATGTATATGTATATATATGTAATTAATTTTTAATTAATAAAAATATATAATGTAATTAGCTATTAATTATCACAATTTATAATTCTGATAACAAATCACAAGTAAATTTAAAAACTATTAAATGTTATAATTGTAAAATATATGGACGAGAATATCATTATTGTGATTATTTACATAATTAATTATGTCAATAATAGAACCATTGTCTTTAAATACACACATAATGTTTAGTTATATAATAAGAGTTCTATTGTAAGAGATGGAACAGGCACAGGCAAGTTACTGTAATATGAATAGCCATTAGCCATTAGCATTGCAACATACAATAGTATTTATTATTGTAGAAGTTATTAAGAATTTCCTTCATACTTCCAGCTAATACTACTAGTAAATAATGTACTATTACTACTACCCCTATTAAACGTATACTATTACTACTACTACTACTACTACTACTACTACTACTACTACTACTACTACTACTACTACTACTACTACTACTACTACTACTACTACTACTACTAGTACTACTACTACTACTACTACTACTACTACTACTACTACTACTACTACTACTACTACTACTACTACTACTACTACTACTACTACTACTACTACTACGACTACTACTACTACTACTAGCGACACCTATATAACTACAGCAACTACTACCTCATAGAGTGCACGCTAAGAAGGAGAACATAACAGCCTCAAGTGGGCGTATTTCTTACGAAGAGGTCAGGTGGTACACATTCGAGAATAACTCTGTCCATGATGAATCATTCGTTATCGCCTCTTTGAATTTTCCGTTATTGGTTTGTTTGTCTGAGTATGCTGTAATCATATGTAATTTAATATGTAATAATGTGTATCATCTAAATTATGAATATAATAATTATTTATCATTTGATAACTTGGGGACAAATTGCATTTCTATGATATCTAGTTGATA
Organism: Osedax fenrisi; assembly: GCA_964019155.1. Classification (NCBI taxonomy): domain Eukaryota; kingdom Metazoa; phylum Annelida; class Polychaeta; order Sabellida; family Siboglinidae; genus Osedax; species Osedax fenrisi. Next base: position 21,207,998 of record OZ025243.1, on the reverse strand, counting down.
CATTTTTATTATATTATATTTCTAAAATGAAAATATTCTATATATAATTATAATGAATATATGATTTGATGAATTATTAATGAAAAATCTACTATATATATTACATATTACAAATATTTAGTAATTAAAGTAATTATAATAATTAATATTTAAAATCTTCAATTATACATAATAGTAGTTAGACTAAGACCATTACATTATTTCATAATTCAAACTCTTTAAAACTTTACTTCTTTAAATCATGAAATCCCTTAATATATGTATATATATATAATATCATTTAGAATTATCATTTTTTAAAGCATTAGATCTTGATATTAATTATTAACTAGTGTAATTTTGCAGAACGTTCTAGACAAACTCAAATATTCCAACACTACTGCGAACATCACCTCTGACCTTTACAACGCACCTCTAATCATACACAAAACTGTGAAAGAGCTACTGTGGGGATACGAGGATGCTGTAATCAGTGAATACAACAACGATCATACCATATTTGGTATCTTCGTCGAGGTTAGATGTTTATCTGTTCGTTAGATTTGAATTAGATCAATATAAATATAAAATTTATTTAATTTTTAATTCAATAAGTATATTATATTAAATTCCATATAAAATTCTAATACATAATTTGTATTTCTTTATGTATATTTCTTTTTGTATATATAATATTTATATAATATATATATATATAGATATATATATATATCAATCATAGACAATAAATTTATAATTAATTAAAGATATTTGTGTATTGTAAATTTAAATTAATCATATAACCAGGGTTATTCATTTTTGTTATTTTTATTTGGTGGAGTCCTTTCATCCCATCCAGGAACTTAGATGAAGTTTTCACTTATAACCATATATGGCTCTAATGTCCCTTCAAAGCCGCTCTCATGTTAAGGCATCCATGGTTTTAACGAGAGCCGATCATTTATGTATACACAATTATATAAGATCACTTCTAATTAATATTTTAAGACCTTTAAGACCATTTTAATATAAAATTAATTAATGGTCCGGACGAGGCTCGAACTCGTGTCCTACTGCTTAAGCACAATTGTGTGTCTGACACCTTAGCCACTGAGCCACACAGGCAGTTAACTTAAGTATACTGATGTTATGTGTATATGTGAGAGATAGGATTAAACCTATAAACAGTGTTTATTGACCTTCCACGTCGGTGTCTAGAACTCTTGGAATTCATCCACGGACGGACGCTACGAAATCTACGACGGTATCGAAGACATTGACACCCTGGGTGAAATATACGAGTGGAACAATAGTAGGTACGTATGCACCCGTAATATACGCGTGGAACAGTGTGATAGGTGCGACCGTTTCAATCACTTCGATCGGTTAATCATTCTAATTACTCATTAATGACTCATCATTGGTGATCATCAGTTTTGTGATGGTGATACGTGAATGTGTTTATTAAAGTATCTACCGCTCTCCACCCGTAATATACACTTGATATTCACTCTTGTATATATATATATATATAAATAATAATAAATAATAGAAAGTTTTATTGACTCAGAAAACGATGGACGTTTATGTGCGTCAAGGATGTGTTATATATATGTGTTATATATATGTGTGTGTGTGTGTGTGTGTGTGTAAAGCTGAGCGGTCACTTCTAATATCAGTCTATATATCACACACGCATGTTCACTCTATATTATATAGATTCTATATATCATATGCATGCCCAATATCAGTTTAAAATATCATGCGGATCTGATGAAATAGTAGAAGTCTGAGTGAAGGCGTTGTATAGCTATAAATTGCCTTTTTTGAAATTATATGATATTTATCAAAATTATGAAATATTCTAGTTGATAAATTAATATAATTGATTAGGAAAAGGCTAAGATTAATATTTGGGCATATTTATGTAAATGTAGCTTTATTAAAATAGATTCAAGAAAACATTGAAGTAATAGTTCATAAACCCATGGTATTTGGAAACTAACGATACATTTAAATTTATATTAATTGTTATATTATTATCAATGTTTCTGTAAATACATTCCATATCAATATACAACTATTATATAACTATTAACTTTATCCTATACTATACAGAGATTTGAAATATTGGAATACAAAATCTGGTAATGCAATTAATGGAACAGGTAAGTTTTAATAAAATATATCAATTATGTTACAATTTACCAATGTTGTTATATTGTAATTACAAATAGACTATTTGAAATAGTTAATATTAAATTTCCCAATATAGTATGTATTGTTATATATGATGTTGTTATATATGATATTTTTATATATAATAATATAATAATATTAGAATTTTAATTTTTTTTCTGTTAAATTACAATGTTATTTATATAATGTTTTCTTCTAAAGGGCTTCAAAATAATATGAATATTTTCTGTTGTTTTTGCCTACATTATATGTAATATGTATAATATAATCACTCTAAAAACTTATTTATATGTACTTATGATCATGGTAAACTATGCGTAATTATACTTACCCTCATTAATATATTAGAGTCGAGTGCGTGATATCAACTATGATTGTTTGATGTACGCGCAGCATCGCTAACTTGCCCATGTAGCGTAACCACTGTGGGGCGCTGCCTCCTCTATCATACCCTACCCCGTAACACCCCCATATTCAGCCCTCATCTATCTTAACCTACCCCTTAACACCCCCATATTCAACCCTCATCTATCTTACCCTACCCCGTAACACCCCCATATTAAGCCATCATCTATCTTAACCTACCCCGTAATACCCCCTCATATGGTACCATATTCAGCCCTCATCTATCTTACCCTACCCCGTAACACCCCAATATTCAACCCTCATCTATCTTTCCCTACCCCGTAACACCCCCATATTCAACCCTCATCTATCTTAACCTACCCCTTAACACCCCCATATTCAACCCTCATCTATCTTAACCTACCCCGTAACACCCCCATATTCAGCCCTCATCTATCTTAATCTACCCCGTAACACCCCTATATTCAGCCCTCATCTATCTTAATCTACCCCGTAACACCCCCATATTCAGCCCTCATCTATCTTACCCTACCCCGTAACACCCCCATATTAAGCCATCATCTATCTTTCCCTACCCCGTAACACCCCCATATTCAGCCCTCGTCTATCTTAACCTACCCCGTAATACCCCCTCAACCCTCATCTATCTTACCCTACCCCGTAACACCCCCATATTCAGCCCTCATCTATCTTAATCTACCCCGTAATACCCTCTCAGACGGCACCATATTCAGCCCTCATCTAAACGATACGTTATACTACTTCTCCACGAGCCTGTGTCGCTCTATACAGCTGAACTACGTCCGCGACTCCAGTATTAAGGTGCTTACCGTAGGGATCACTCTATATCAGTGACCGATAGCAACAGAGACAAATACATCTTCATTTGTAGCACTTTTGTAGGATAATATATCAAATCTAATTTAGGTCATCTATTATACCATTATAAATAACATACTTTCAATAAATGCTTATTATATATACATATAGATATTTATAGTACAACTAATTTTATATTATCTGGCCCCATGTACGATGAATACACTAATCTGTGACATCTGCCCACACACTCACAGGGTATAACATCTCGCTTCTATCAACAATCCATCGACACGTACGCCAACGTTAAAGACTTCTGTACACCCGATTGTGGCTACACCTATGGGGTTATGAATGTGTCAACTTGTAAAGGTCATTCACCATTCACGCCACAACTATGCGTTGACTTTGACCCCTGTTGATGACCTCACCAGATGCCCCCATGATGCTTTCGAACCCGCACTTTTATCAGGCTACGCACTATAAAGAGAGGGGTATGAAGGGAAATTCTTCACACCTATCGAGTTTTCATATCGCTAAGGTCTTTAAATACTCTTCGAACTGAGAGAAAATCATCTCTTTAAATATATTATTGTATTAGAATTGAAATAAGAACATATATCATATGTAAATTAACCCATGTTTTTTTGCAATACATTTATTTTACAAATATAAACTCATTGATTTATATTAAAAACATTTATTTTGAATCACTTAAATCATTAAAATAATGTGAATATTTTATTTTATTAAAATGTATATGATGATATTTTTAGATTTTATAAATATATATTCAATGATGAATAAGATATTGTTATATGTATTTCTATATATAAATGTAAACTATTCATTGATATAATATACCATTTTTATTTAAATCGCTTATATATTTTTAAATATAGTAATCTTTTTACATGAAGTTTTACAAACATTTAATATAATTTATTATACGATATAAAACACGAGAGTATATTTTGTTAACAAAATCAAAACGATTATTCGATTTAAAAATATCAGCATTAGTAGTGATATAAATAAAACGCTATTTTATTATGGCTCATTTTAAATGCGTTTACATTATTTTCAACTTGTTTTTTCATTTTAAACCATATTTTTCTAGAACAATATGATAGTATTTTTTAATTAATACTTAATCGTAATCAATGTTATCATAATTCTATATAAGTTATATAGCTATTGTATATCTATATCACTGATATATTTTCATTATTACACTAATGTCTATACATTTTTGTTAATAAACTATTTATTATAGTATCAATATTTGTATAAATTAGAGTTAAAATTTAGAGTTAAAATTAGAGTTAAAAAAAGGTTTCAAAATTGAGGGGTGTTTGAAAAAAGTGAAATATATTTTTGATCACAAGCTGATCACAAATGTTACTTTTTGAATTACAAAATATATTTATATTTACTTTTAAATAACATATATATCATTATTTAGAAAATAAATGAAATTTTGATTTTTTAAATAATCTAAAATTAAAACGAATGTTTCCCTTAAAAAATACATAATTATTTAAAATGAATGTTATAAAGGTTCAATATGTATGTTCAAATAATCTATTATAAATTATAATGTTATATTTGTGTAAAATTAAATTAATAATTAATTATACATTTATAGATGATTTGATGTGAAGCACAGTTCACATATTACATAATTATTTATATAATAAGAACAAATTATTTTATAAGTATTCAATTATATTCTATAAGATTAAAATGTCATTAATTAATGACATTTTAATCTTATAGAATATAATTGAATACTTATAAAATAATTTGTTCTTATTATATAGTATTACGTTTTATTCGCATTTATTTATTCACTCACATTACTAGAGTATTTGTTTTTTGGATTATATTATTAAAATTTGATGAAATTATTTAATTTTAAAGGGGAAAACCCTCTTGCGATTTTATATACAAAAAACCAAAAAAAATTTAAATTCCGATTTTAAATATTTGTACTTACTTTTACATGTTTTCACATGTATAATAATTATATATTATTCTATACGATCACCATTTTTATATAAAAGTTATATCCAATATCTTAATTTTTAAATGAGTAATGTAAACGTATGTATTTTTTTAGAGGGAATAAATTAATAGAAACATAATATAATATTTAAATAAATTATATTAAAAAATAATATGTCTACGCCATCGATATAAAGAAAGTGGATAAGCAATTGAATGTAGTGTATGACACTATCCGCTGCAGTCGAAACCCACTATCTGGCTCACTACTTTTTATTTAAATTTACTATTTATTTATACATATATATTGATAATAACTACCAATTTTAATGTACTATCTATACTAAAAATAAAATTATATATTTAAAATACATTATATCAACATTTCTCGTAATTTTGTGTATTTAAATTGAAGATATCATACTATTTTATTGATATTTATAATCTGATACATTGATATAGATATAAGTCACTTTAATCTTTTTCGACGAAAAGCCTACTGTTTTAATATTTGACATATATAATATGACTAATATCCAATCAAAATCAATTATGCCATTTTTTTAATTTATTGATAAAAGGTTCATTTTCGTATCTATCTTTACATGCATTGCATGCGTCAATTGCTTATCCACTTTCTTTATATCGATGGTCTATATATATATATATATATTATCTGAATATAATAAAAATTTCAATAATTTATGGACTTTTTAGTAGAATAAAATTCATCAAATTAAAATACTGAGAAAATAGCTGTAAAAGTTAAATATTTATATTGTATTATAACTAATAATTTATAATGTATCTTTATTTTTATTAGGTGTTATATAATATCATTATTTTATAGAAACTTTAGTTATGATTTTTGCATGAAATGATAGATAAATATTTTTATCGTTTTTTTATATTTTGATAAAAAATGTAAATGTGAAGGAGCTCTCCTTTAATAATATATTTAACTAGTATACATTTTCTAAAATAATTATACTATATTTGTCTATTTATATAATACAATACCAATCCTACTATAAAAAGGCACATAACGTAATAGAATATTTATAGTTTGAAGTTATATACATTATTATTATATTCAAAATTAAAATTGACATACATTCATTATAATACAGATATATAATTAAATTCATTTTTAATCATTAGTTAACTATTTTGTAATTTAAATTTACAATCTAATAAAACCTAAATGATATAAGTTATGTATACATATGAGATAATCAATGAATCATACACAGGAAACTGGTACTCTACTTCAGATGAACAAAGGAATGCAGATTAATTTTTATTACAATTCTTCTCCGCTAAATAAGTTGGTAAATATATATATATGTATATTACATTACATTTGTAAGAAAACAAATCTAACAAAAATATAATTTATTGTAAAATATGTATAGGTACTATATTTGATATAGTCTCGTTAAAACAATTACAGACATTTAGAAAACGCAACATTCCAAGTGATCGCGGTGTTGTGGTTGAATGAGGTTTGTGACATCATCACCAGTGTGTGTGTATGTGTGTGTATTAGAAGTGTGAGACTACAGGTGTTACATTCGGGGGCGGTGCTGTAGGTTACGCAGATAAGCGACGAACACATTGCTGAGATGGACGTCAAGGAATATCGTACACAGAGGATTCTGACAACTGTGGCTTCGTTCCTCATCATCGTGTCTGTGCTGGTCATCGTAGCCATGATGTCGTTGTACGCGTACAAGAGATATCAAATGTATAAAGAAAATCAGGTTGGGCGCGACGGGGCATGTAAAAAGCTTACATCGTCTTATGTAATATTTATTGTTGTTATCACGATGCTTATTACTCATATATATATACGCGTAAAACAGGATATGAATTCACTGATCCCGTCGGACACGATATAAGTGGGCGTGTTCAGTTGAAGGGGGCGTGTCTAGTTGAAGTGGAACTTGAAACCTCCACCGCCGCCACCTCCATTCTCAAAAGGATCAAAACCCTGCCACTGTTGCTGTTGGTTGTGTTCAGCCTGTTGTTCGGCATCCAAGGGATCCACTCCGGCATCGTATTGAGCTCTTTTCTCCTTATCAGTCAATACCTACGTTTAGTTTTACTTTTATAATAAATGTTTATTTCATCATCTCAACTACTCATTAATATTTCCGAAATAAAATAGTATATACAAATATATTTATAATTATTTTACTACTCTTATATTGCAGATATTTAACATACTTATATTATTGATGTTATGAAAGTAAAGTTAAATACTTGTATAAGTAAGCATACATTATAAGTATTGAATAAAAAAGAGATTAGATAAGTATGTAGAATTAAATCTAAGTACTAAGGTATGTCATGATATAAAAAAGTAGTATACTACATTTTACAGATGTTTTCAAAATAATAATTAAACTCATTATATTTGATTAAACTATTGTTAATGAAACTTTCACAAAATTAATTTTAATTATAACTTGAGAAATTACAATTACTAATTATATACTAATATGTAATAATGATATGTCAATATAATTATTACATATAAATTATGAAACCTCTTTTGCTGCCGCAATGTCCATAAATTTACTTTGGGCTTCGGCTTTATCAGCTTCCGAGAATTTATCCGGATGCCATTTCATCGCAAGTTTACGATAGGCCCTCATGATCTCTGGCTTTCTCGAGCTACGCTTTACGTTTAGGATCTTGTAGTAGTCTCTCTTCTTGGAGTTCTTCAATAGTTTACGAGCTCTATTCACTCCTGTATGCATGTATTTACACATATAATACAGAGATTGTAGCACAGTAATACATATCTAATGCTCATTAATACTAATGATTTCTTATTTAATATCAACTATTAAGAATATTAAGATTAACATTAATTTACATTAAATTAAAACTATAAAGGTATTAAGACACCAGTTCAGAAATATATGAAAATAAACAAAATGGCTATAACATCGATATAAAGGAAGTGGATAAGCAATTGACGCACGCAATTTATATAAAAGATAGATACGTGAATGGCACTTTTATCGATAAATTGACAAAATGGTATCAGTGATTTTATTGGATATTAGTCGTATTATATTTGTCAAATATTAAAACAGTAGGATTTTCGTCGAAATAGATTAAAGTGACTTCTATCTATATAAATGGATTTAGATTATAAATATCAATAAAATAGTATATCTTCAAATTAAATACACAAAATTATGAGGAATGTTGATATGTTTACTAAATAGTACATTAAAATTTCTATTAATTATCAATATATATGTAAAAATAAATAATATTAATTTAAAATGTAGTAGGTATTTAGTAGTGGGCTGCGACTGCAGCGCCTCTATCGCAAATTGCCATATACTACATTCAATTGCTCATCCACTTTCTTTATATCGATGGTCTATACATAAATATCTTGATATTATGTTAATAAACAGACGCATACAGATGTGTTGCTATTTTAAATTGTTATGAATATGATTATTGAATTAGTAAAAGTGCAAACCTTCTTTGACCTTTTGAAGGTCGGGGGCAACTCCTGCTGCTGTTTGATAATCGTTGAGACCTAGTTCAAACTCTCCCTTTGAGATGTAGAGTTCAGCTCTGTAGCAGAGAGCATCGATGTGATTAGCGTCGTAGTCTATAATCTTTGTACAGGCTTCTATTCCTCTGGGTATATCTTCTCCCTGTCAACGCGTGCATAAATCTTAATACTATATAGGTATATTAAGTGTGCATTATATGACAAATAGTATAAATATCAAAGTAGTATATTTGTATTACAATTACTTAGAATGAATATCATTGCATACATTTTATACTACAATTTTTATATATACATATTTTGTGTTGATAGTAAAACTAGACATTATAAAGGCTGTACAGTTCAGTTGTAATGCCTAATGCACACAGACCGTGTGGTTGTGCTAACCTTACTATAGCATTGACAGATAAAACTGTCTGTTTTCCTGATGTAATTACTGTACTGTGGTTCCGTCTTGTACATCAGGTTGGCTTTGTTTATACATTCAGCCCATTGGTGGTGTTGTATCTTCTCCTGGACGACGGTCAATTGTTTTACTAGTTTCTTCACCTTCTTGTAGTGTTTCATGCAGAGCTTGTGGTCCGCGTCTAATTTAAGACATTCCCTAATCTCCCTGCCAATTGTGTTGTTATGTAATAGCGGTTATTATTCGTATAATCTAATAATAGAAATACTTATGAAATAGATAGATATGTATATCATCACTAGTTTTTTGGTATAGGTAGGTGGGGTTAAGTAGATAGACAAGTTATTGGATATCTAAGTTTATAACTATTAGAGAGAGATATTCGAGTAAATGTACTATTCTCGTATATAGCTGATAGCTAATGAATATCTAGTGCTTTGAATCGAGGAAAGAGATATGCAAGTGATTGTACTATGGTGGCTGGTAGTTAATGAATATCTACGAAGGTTGCATAGACCACATGAGAGTCTAGTAACGACAACCCCATAGACCACATGAGAGATAGAGAGAGAGAGAGGGAGAGCTAGATATGGCTGCTACATACTTGAGACTGTCCTCGGGTTCAGTCATCTGATAGTACAGTAGACTCATACTATAGTAGGCGTCAGTGTTGTCGGGCTCGAGTTTAGCAATGGATCGGTAGTCTTGAATGGCGTTGAAGTGATCGTTGATGTGCGAGTAACAGCGCGACCTCTGTTTGCGTAACTTCGAGTCCCAAGGTGAAAACTATGCGAGCGTGTGTGTGGGTGTGAGTTATCTATAGTCGATGGGAGATGTTTATGCCGAGCTTTAATAGCTTGTTTGATTTATTAGTAATTATGAAATATTTAAAAATTAGAAAGAAAAATATTAATTTATATAATATTGATTTATTGACACTTATTGATGTGTAAATATAGGTGTATTGATTAAACATGAAAAAGCATATTAATCAGTTTTGCTAGTATGATACCACCATTATATAAATTTGTAATAAATCAATTAACAATATTGAGTTATCACTTTCTATCGTATATATTTATATCGTGGAAAATGTGTTCAACATATCAAATAATTAAAATTTAAACCCCATTATATATCATTAAATTGTGCCTATATAATTATATAAAAAATTATAAATAATAATATAGATATAATCAAAACTATACATGTTATGTGGCATTTTAACTAATATCACTGCCACACATATCACTAGACACAACAATAGAGAGGGGAAACAAACCTCAATAGCTTTAGTTAATCGTTCTATTGTTTCATCTGCATACATGTCATTTTCCATGAGTTCGTCAATTTCCTCATGATCAACTAAAAGTTGAGGTATTATGTTCAGCTTCTCATTGGCTTGTTGATGATTCTGATCAATCTTCACCTGTTGTGTATGTTACACAAATTAACAATGAGAATGAATTACGAAAATAGATACAATTGAAGTTTAATTATATTTAAAGCCGTTGTGCTAATATATTAATTAATCAATGAAATTATATACAAAGTTTAACTAATTTTCTAATATATTTATATTTTTAGGTACATCAATTTCACGATCACTTATAATGTGATGTATATATAAATATAGATATAATACATAATATAATACAGAGTTTTATTACTTTTATTAGTTATAAATCATGTTCTTACATCTACAATACACACTTCAATATTTATATTTAGGAATTAATAAAATATCGTATATAAATATAAATAACTATTCATCCATATTATTATAAGGAATTTAAAATAGTATATAGAATCATTGTGAACTAATACAATAATATAGAGATAGTTAGTAAAAAGAGTATTACAATTATATGATACTATATTGAGTTATATATGAATAAGAAAAGTAACATACCACATTCCTATAATCTTCTCTTGCATCAATTAACTTTCCTTGTTTCAGTTTAACATTAGCTCGCTGTACTCTAGCCTATTTATATAGATATGTATTTATTAAGGGTATAAAGAATATATTTATTAGGAACAAATATTTAATTATGTAATTATTCAATTAGTATGTAAATTATTAATTATAATGTTACTTTTAAATAACTAAGAAAACTAATTATTTTGGAATAATTTTTGTAAATTGATTGTTGCCATTTAAAATTGGATAAACTAGACATGGCTAGATATTCGTTACTTTACATAATAGATAAACATGTATTAATAAACTTTGTAATTTTTACTCTAATTACATTTTATGATTTATTACCCAATTCCTCTATAATTATAATACACAATACACACAATTAACTAACCTGAACAAAAGTGGGTCGTAACTCTATGACCTTGTCAAGGTCAGGCATAGCTGACTTAGATTTACCCATAGCTAGATATACTGTGGCACGTCTGTAGAAAGTCAAATAATTTTTGGGATCTCCATCTGAAAGAATAAGTAGTGTTGATTTAAAGAAATACAATTAGAATATTATATATAAATATACAAATTTGTATAATCTTTATATCGAAATAAAGTGATTAATAATGCTAACTATATAATTAAATATCATTAATTACTAAATAATAATAGTAAAACGGACTCATGAAAAGTTGAAGTATAAACGAGTGATGCATGGATAGAATAAAATAGAATTGAACCGGTGTCAAATATTACCGTTTTCGCGATGTTGTAATATTCTGGTACGACTCACGCCACATCACATGACATAGTTATAAGTGTCAGTGACTATTAACTAGGTATACCGCACACACCTCTATAGTATTATACTACAGACCAAGACTAACCTACTGCGGCGTGGTAGTGCGTGAGGGCGTCGGCGAATTGACCCGTTGCCAAGAACTTCTTGCCCATTTCCAGGTGCTTATCCACTGTGTTGTCAGAGTTGATGACGGCGAACAGTACAAACAGTAGAGGTAGACCGCTGACCACATTGTACTCTCCCACGCCTATCAGATCTAGAGAGTGAACACACGAGAGTTAGTATGGACATCACAATGTATTACACATGTATTTCAATAAGCAGTAATACTTCTATAATTATCCTTGGAATGCCTACAATCTGATTATATATTATATATAATATATATATATATATATATATATATATATATATATATATATATATATATATATATTATATATATATATATGATTTGGTAAGTTAGTTCTTCCAGAGTAAATGATTTGATAAGTTTGGTTTTTCCTTAACCTAGTCGATTAACAACTACGGTATTATATTTAATCTAGTTGGACCATAATTTAATTAATATAAAACTATCCCCGAATTTGTTCATAAACCATTTGTGTTTAAACTCAGTATAAACTTTTTTATAAAGTTTATATTATAAACTATATATTTTTTATTTTTCTATGAGATATTAAATTACTAATACTATTGAGACATCAGTCATACAGTATAATTAATGGTTAATATATTCATATGAATAAATAATTTTATATTTTAAATTGGATCATATTAAACATATTAAATATATAAATATAAAAATGTATTAAAAGGTAATTACCTTTTATTAGATCTATGGTATGATAATATATATGTGAATTTATATTCTTTCTAATACCAACGAGAGTAGTTGTATGTTGTATAGGGCATTCTCTCCTTTAGTTTATATTAGAGATTAATTGTTGATAAATATGAGTAATTTTATAAAATATGATACGCTTTCAAAATATTTCATCACAAATATTATTGTTTAGGGTAAGTTTAAAAACTTAAAAATCTATACATATGTTTTAATATTAAAAATATATATATGTAATATTTATTATATGAGTATATTTTGTATTGAATAAGAATACCTATTATAAATACAATATTATATTAATAGAAACCCACATACAAAAAGAGTATATGCATTATATAATCTGGTATAGTATATATGTAATTGCACTCTATTTTAATAGTAACATTATTATCATCAATATAATGTTATAGAAAAAACTGAATGTATTCTACATATATAAAAAAATCTTATAACAAACATATGGCTACGTTACATGATGCTAGGTATATCATATAAGTTAAGTATAACTTTACTAAGGGTATTAATTACCTATGTATACTTAATTACTTTATAGGCATTTATATATTGGTAGTGATAGAAATATATATAATATATATATATACATATATGTATATAATATATGTAAAATTATATATTCTATAATTATGTATGTTAATATTATTAATATATTTTTATTACGAGTACAGCATATCACGAATACAGCATATGCTGCATATGGTGTGACCTTCTAATATTTGTAATTGTGTATAGTATATAGAGTATAATACGCTCACAATGAAAGCACCTATATGAAGGTATCTATATGAAGGTATCTATAAATTCTATAACCTATACAAATTATCATCCACCTCCCAACAAAATATGATTCTATTAACCCTACTTATGTACTATTATATACTAATAACCCATAAGTAGTAGCTATTGTACTATTGTAGTAGTTGTATTCTATAAAATATATATTGAAGAGTAATAACTATAGATAATAGGCATATTCTGTAGTGTAAGATAAGCATAATATTAATGGTATTCAAATCTTTAAATCGTTGTTCTTTGCGAATAAACTTAGTAATATCATAATATATAGTAGGTATATATATACCATAAATATATAACATACATAATATGTATTACATATATAATAGTCTGCCGAGTATTGATTCATTACCTTTAATCCGGTTATATGTATACTGTTTGGTCACGAGTTAAGTAGATGTGTACTCTGAGCTGTGATCACTAATAACTACAGAGCTACATAGCATTCATATGAACATTAAGATATGTGATATATTCTACCCTTATATATTGGCCTCCCTTTCTAAAATAATTTGTTTATAAATTAGCTAATAATTCCGCATGAAAACAGGCACAGGTTATTTATATATATATATATTTATATATAGTAGTCATGGTAGGCGGGTGCGGTCATAGAGAATGAGATTGGAGCGAGACGTACATCGCGATAAGTCACCAATGTGTATAATTGTTATTGTAATTAACATCTATTAACGTAATATTACATTTTCATTAACTAACTGATACTATAATTATAAATTATGTATATATATATATATATATATATATATATATATATATATATATATATTTATTAAATATATATATACATAACATCAGTGTTATAGATGAATAGTAGTAGACAGGTTACAATAGTAAAGTAGAGTTAATTACGTTTAATAGATATTATCATAATAATTATGTAATTCGCGACAATCAAATTGATGATCTACCATTGACCGCAACTATTATAGACAACTATATATAAATTGTTGGTGTGTCAGTTTTCTTGCTGCAACTAATAAACTAAGTTATCGTAGATATAATCATAATAATAATAGATGGTAAATGTATGTACATTTCATATTATTCATATGCTATTCTATACTTAGTATACGTATTATAATAATACAGTATCGAATACTATATAATTATTATATAGTTATAACATTATATTATATGTAGTGCATTGGAAATATGATATAGAATTTAGAGAGAACAACACACACCTTTAATACAACTGATTAATAATAGGAACTTCTAGATAATAAATTGACGGATAAGGAGTATATGTGATATATATTACTGATAATTGACACTAGCTTTGCTAAGGTAACTATAATTTTTAAATTGTATAATTGTATAACTACGATAATACTTATGCAGGTCTTTTGTTTGCGAATTGCTAATAAAACTATTGAAACCATACCTGTACGAACCCTTCTTGGCCAAACTACATATATATTAAATATATGCTATATTATAACATATAATATATGATAAATATACATTTTATCAAATAATATTGAATATTATATTCTAAGCATAATTATATATGATATACTATATAATATAGTCGGAGACTAACTACGACCGGCGCGCGTTTATCTATAGATATATTTAGTGAGGCGGGCGGTATCGCGCGCGATTTTAAATGTTGCAAAATCATTGATTAATAATTAGTGGGAGTAGCCATGACCGGAGCTAAGTAAATATCCTAGACGATATTAGAACTCAATACTCATGAGTTTATGTTATATGTCTATATAATATACTATATGAGAATGCCAGATGTTTCGTATACCGGACGTTTCGTATAAGACGTTTTGTATAAAAATATTGTAAAAAAAATACGTCTGTCACCCCTATATGATATAGTATATAATATTCATTGAATATGTAACAAAACTATAACCAAACTATTTGGCAAACATACTTTTATACTAGTAGAATAATTCTATTAATAGTATAGTCTAATGATTAGACTAATCTGATTAGTAATCATTAGACTAATGGCAAACTAAGTTACGTAGTTATAATCATAAGGATTATGTAAGCTTCTTTGCTGCTTTCGAGGGCGCTATAATATATATATATATATATATATATATATATATATATATATATATATATATATATTATATAACTACTATTATAGTAACTATAGTAGTTATCTGATAAATTATCATATATAAATATAGTTTAATAAAAGTATAGTTTAATAATCACCGTTATGTAATAATGAATCATTGTTAACGATTATTAAACAATACTTATTATATTATACATTTATTATATATATTAAATCTATTAAAAAAATATAATATAATAATCGTATTGTTTAATAGAATATAATTTAATTATCATATTTGCCCTCATAATTATTATAATAATTTACAATTTTCTCGCAATTAAACTATATATTGCTAAAATATAAGGAAATTATTATAATTATAAGCTATATTAATATGTTACCTGCTATATTCATTTTAATACAAATAAATAATATTGTTAAGGGAAATGTATTGAGAAACGACAATCCGTATCGCATAGTCTTAAATATGTTTCATTATATAAAATGAATGAATCCTCAGTTAACATGTAATGTTTATCCAACATGGGTGTTTATATATTTTGTAATCGTGTGTAGTTGTGATTGGTTGATACGTATCTAACCCTTTAACCCGTACTTCGCTTACAAATTAATATCTTTGCTATTATATTAATAGGTTATTGACCTGAATATAATAACTGGATCACAAATTATCATAGACATTAGAGTGAGGACTCACTCTATATCTATGCAAATTATACTTTCGAATGTAAGTAGAAAGACCTCCTATAACCTCGTTTATAGGTTATAGGAGGTCTTGTAAGTAGTATCGAATTTATTTATACACTGTACTATAGTGACTATAGGACTATTCTTTTCGGATATGATCCTATGTATTGGTGGTGTGTATTAATACACATCATAATTATGATGAGCATAGGTCTGGTTGACGAAGAATATATATATATATAATACATTTCGCCGTATATATATATTATTGTTTTAGCTAGGTGATGGTCAGGCAATATGGTAGCATCTATAATCACCCCAACATTCCGGATGTTTGACTAGTTTAAATGTAGCAGATAAGTAACTAATATTTGGCAAAGGTATTATTTATTAGATTATGTTATTAGTTGGATCGAAATACATAACATATATTCAACTAGTATAGGTTATTCATTGAAATATAGTGATTATCGGATTTCCAGGTAGATAGGTCACTGACCTATGTCAGTTATTCACTCATGTGTGGTTTAATATGCATGATATATATATATTATATATTATTTGTGCAATTAATGCATAGCTGCATCCTCTACTCTGGGTTCCATCGGTATAGGTAAATAAATATATGGAGAATAGTAGTAGAATATATTAATTATATATTAAGGAATATATATTAATTAAATAAAGGGGGTATAAAATTACAAAATATAGTCGGTGATTAAACCTTGGATAACATTATGAGTATCTATAGATATGAGTACCTATATATAGGTACTATAGTAGTCAGTATGGTATCATAGATGAAGATGTATTTGAGACGATTGAGGATGATCAATACCTCCTACAACCTCGAGGTTATAGGAGGTCTTGGGATGATGGGGTTATCGAATGTGTCATGGAAAGATAAATAATTACAAGAATATTATCAAACTTATTTTTAGAATGCATATAATTTCAAGACCTCCTATAACCTCGAGGTTATAGGAGGTCTTGATAATATCATCTGAGCTTTTAGTGCTGATTCGGTATATTTTAATTGTATAGTGGACCACTATTAGTGGTTATGTATCTTTACATATATGTAAAGTTATAACTTTAATCTAAACTCATACATACATTATGTGGGTGTGTATGTGTGTGTGTGTGTGTGTGTGTGTGTGTGTGTGTGTGTGTGTATGTGTGTGTGTGTGTGTGTATGTGTGTGTGTGTGAGAAATACATCCGGAGTATGCTATTATGACATACTCCGGATGTATATATATATACATATATATTATTTATTGATACATCGTGTTATCAGCGGAAATATAGAGTATTATTCATTTTTAAAACAATACGTTAACAGGTGCACGGCACGCATGACCTGTGCGACGCACAGTGTGCGTCGCAGGTGCACGTTTTTAATAGTGGTGTTCGGGATGGTGTTATAAGAATTTGTATCAATAAATGGAGGAATATTCACAGAAATTCTTTAATATTTCATGGAAGATTTTATTGCTAAGTTAGTGAAAGTGATTACCGAAGTTGGTGAGGGATAGGTGGAAATGCAACATACATTGATATATATATATATATATATATATATATATTGAATTATATGTAATAGAAGAAGGTGTTATGTTTATTGATACATTATGAGTATATATACTTTGTATTCAAGTAAGAGGACGAATAGTTATCGAGTTTATTATGAATACATTCATCATCTGTGATCTGTAGATCATAAGGTGTGCAGGAGGATGGAAGACGTGACTGCATGCAGCGTCTTATATTTCATCGAGTGCTTTAGAAACTATGCAATGAATCATAGTTAGGTTATTAATACTACATTAATACTTTAGTCCATTTAAAAATGGGTGATTGCTGATTTGGATTAGTAGGTACTATACTATAGTATATTACTATAGAGATTATTTGAATTCATATTATAAAGTAATATAATAATAACTTAAGTTATAATTATATAATATACAAAATTAAGTAATATGTAGATTAAGAGAAAGGATATCCATGCTGGTGGAACATATCCGAACTTACAATGATATATAAGAAGATAAGATAAACAATAACCTACTTAATATTACCATATAGGTTACCATATAGGATAACATATATATACCTACCCATAAAACAGTTATAGCCTCATAATAACAACATAATAGAATATATAATATCTTCAAATATTTACATTATGCTATTATGCTGCTATTATGTTACCATTAAATGTCTATTATGCTATTATTATGTTGCTATTAATTTTAAAAGTATATTTTGCTGCTATTATGTTGTTATTATTATAATAGCATAATAAGATGATTTTATAGTAGTAGGTATATGTTATCTATATACATAGATTTGTATTGTACGTGAGTATTTTATCAATACCTCCTATAACCTAGAGGTTATAGGCTATAACTTATAGCCTATAACTTATAGCCTATAACTTATAGGAGGACTTGTCCTACGGAAAATCTGTGTAAACCCTATATATTAAATATCCAGGGATCAAACTTATATTTATAATTATGTTTTACTATCATTTCCTATATATATATTAATAACTTCCTTCGATTTTTTACTGTTATATTTTTACTACTTAATTGTATATTATTTAATGACATATATTTAGTTATATATAACATTTAAATTCCTAAATAAAATGAATATGGGTGTTTCGGGTATTCAGCTAAACACTCTACTGGAAAAGGTAATAATTCGTTGCAGTTATAATGCATTATTATAAATATATTTAAATTTATTTTAAAATTTATTGTTATTTAATATATTTTGCATATATATTGTTAATATAATATGTATTTTATATTTAAATTTAACTTTATCAATTTATATATATAAATTATATACAATTCATTACCTCCAAAATATTGTTCATATAAGTATTATAATAATGTAATATCCATATTAAAATTAGAAATAATTTCTAGAATTAAATTTTAATTTCTCAGAAATTTTCAGAAATTTTCTGAACTTTAATTTCAAATTAGTGTGTATATAAATATACTAATAATATATACTAAATGAATATTATTTATTTACTACTATATTATAATATACTGACAAATATCTTCGTTATAAATATATAATTAATACATTAATAGATGTAATACATTAATAGATGTAATACATTCATATATGTAATGTAAAATTATTTAAATAAAATTATACAATTATGTGATTGATTAGGTATAGACCGCCAAGGACCGTATTTTTAAATTAAAATTAATTTATAGTAGAATATTCTATATATTATATAATATACACTAGTATTAATATACTTAAACCAAAACCAAACACCCGCATACATTCGCCAATAGCGACATCTATATTAATAATTTGTAGTCAGTTCAAATTTACGGTTCTTCGCAGTCCAAACCTATTTTTTATCTGTATTACATCACGAGTGAGCCTATAATATATATATATATATATATATATATATATATATATATATATATATATATATATATATATATATATATATATATGAGTGTGTTTGTTATTGATATGCCATTGAATGTATGATAGTCTATAAATAGACATACGCTAAAACCATTCTATAATGGCCAATCATACGTTATTGTAAAATCACTAATGCGTTAAACAATTGTGCAGGCATTCAAAGCGCGAGGATTTTTTTTTTAACCATAATCCATACATTTTATTGTATATTTATTGTATATAATACTGTAATTATTTAATCATATGATTATCTGTGACCTATGTAGGTAGTCATAAAATATTAAGTTACTTTAAAACGATCTTATTCCTCATGAAAACCAACACATAATTTATATATAATATTTGTGGTAAGTTAGTTGGCATGTAGTAAGTTGGTTGGGGTGTGGTAAGTATGTCAGGGTGAGTGGTACATCGCGTAAATCACTGATGTATCATTATGTAACATTAATTAACATTACATTGTTCCTATATTTAACAATATAGGTACACTACATACTTATAAATTATTTATATATATTTATTAAATTTATAAATATATATAAACCATTTATTTATAAACAACATATTAGTACTACTAGTAGCCTGTTTGAAATTTTAGATTATAGTTAATTACATTTTAATAGTTATGTAATTCTATGGACGCAGAATTCTCTCTCACAAAGCGACCGCAGCTATTATATATAGAAATTATTTGTGCCAGTTTTGTGCAGTATCCTTTAAAAGTATTATATTTAGTATAGCTATACTCAGTATACTTCGTTATACTATAGCCTGTACTAAATAATCTAGTATATAGGCTATACTGTAGTATACTTAATATAGGTTATATTTGTTATTCATAAAATCTAGATAATCTAGACTAGATTGGTAGATTAGTTATTACTTATTAGTATTTGTGTTATTGCTGTTCCTGCCATTCCTACCCGATAAATTGATAACATATCTATTTTTCATTTTAAATTTTATATTATTTAAAACAATATATTCTATTTCTTTATTATATATTATTAATGAAAACTTAGTTTTCATCGTATAAATAATAATTTAAAAAATTATTTTAAATTTTAAACCTGTATACTTTAATACAAATTTACATTATAAATAACTCATAATTCTGAAAATTGAACATATGTAGGTAGCGCTGTTAATTTGTACAAAATCTAATTACACGCTGTCACATAAGTGTTATAGATAACATCTACAAACACATATCTTACCATAGAAAAATCTTTGTTGATACTATAATTTATTTACGATTGAATAATAATTTTATGAATAATGATTTTATAATATTGCATTATTAGCTTTTAGTTACTTTTCGGGTGCATTTGTCAATCAGCCTTTGTATAATATATAACACGTGAACAATATATATTTTGGAGTAAAAATCACAAAATATAATACAATATAAACAATTTTAAATTAAAATAGAATTAAAATTAGAATTTTTAATATACAAATATATAGATCAGACCCCTTCCTTGATAATATAAAATGAAACAATTATTTACTTATATAATTATAACATTCAAATTTGTATTAAATTCAATTAGTGTATAATCTAATATTTCATTTTAAAAATATTTATGAAATCAATCATACAATTATTCTAATTCATTTAATACTAATTCATTAACCCTTTTTAACATAGAGTCTCATTACATTGAATAATTGAAATCATCAGAGTTACGACGTGTCGACTAAATAATACTTAAAAAACACCAAGATCTATAATATACATTTATTTTACGAATGTTAAAATTAGAAATGTATATTAAAACCATTCTTTTATTTTAAATCACATTTAATTATGAATATATCTATATTTTAATTATAAATATATAAATTATATTTAGTGATAATTTGTAAAAAATTATTTGCATTATCTTATTTTACTGATACATAAATAAACGCTGTTTTTCGATTTTAATAAAAAGTTATTTTATTTATTATCTAATTAAATATTATTATAATTAATAATTCAATTTTCTAAAAATGTTAGCCTAACATATATGTTGGATACCTAACTTGGTAGTATGCGGAATGTGTGTATGTTGTAGTAGGTGCAGGGTTGATTGTGTTTTTTCAACTGGGTTTTTTCGTTGTTTTTTCAGTTTTTTGGGTTTTTACAGTATAATTATAAATAAATATATTTTCATAACAATAATTAATATTTTGATATTAAATTGTTACTTATATAATTTTATTTACCTAAATAATTTGCAAAGTTAATCAGGAAGTATTTCAAAATCCTTGTTAAAATAAAAAAATCTTATAATTATATTAATATATGTATATATAAAATATTTAATAAAATTAATAATCTTTTAATAAGAGTTTTTATAAATATTATTTATTATTATATTGTTTTTATAAATTATCTTTTATATCATATAACTCTATTTGAAGATAAAAGATTATTAAATTAATAACATTTATCATAATACAACAATATATTTTTTGTATTATTAATTATATGATAATATTATCAATAAGCTATTATTAATAATTTATTATTATAATAGTTTCTCTTTGATGATTTTAATTTTTTTTTAAATAATCTTTGATTTTGATTAAGTCCCTGTCACTTTTTCACCGATATCGTACCGAATTTTAACAGATTTTCTCTCTCTGTGCGACACCCCTATCGTGACGATATCATTATTCATCATTTGGAGATGTCTCTAAATATTTAATGATTTCTCGACGATTTCATTACTGCGTATATCTGTGAAAAATCGGCCGATTTTTTCGGTGTGATTGGGCTTAATATATATAATTTAAAAAATTATATATTTTTTTAAAAATAAAAATTACTTTCATTCATTATTTTATTAATATATTCAAATAGTATTTAATTCAATAGTAAATAGTGAAATTTATTCTGTACCATAAAGTATAATTTTACAGATATAAAAATCATATCTCAATCAAATCTATTATAACAAAGTTTTTTCTCAATATTTTAAAATTCACTATATATATTCTAAAATTGTAACTAAATATACAATCAAACTAAACATATGTGTACATTAGGTGAGCCCGTTTTTGAAAGTTTTGCTATCTCAATCAAAGTATTTCATAATGTCATAATAAACATATTTATGAAGTTTCATCAACAAATATTTAATATTGGTAAAACGAAAACACTTTAATGAAATATTTGCATTTATTTTACATTGTAAATTTCTATAAATAAAATTTTTTTTTAATGTATTTTATATATTTTTCCAAGTGCGCGTTGTCATAAAAATAAAATATTTATAAAATTATAAAATTAATAAAGTAATAAATTATATAAAAATTTCAAATTAATTTAAATTTTTTTTATTTTTTAATTAATGTAATTTATTCGAATATTTTTTTGATAAATTATTTTAATTAAGGATCAAACTTTGTTGTGAGCCTATAATTGATATCTACGAGGTATAATAAAAAAAAATATATTTATTTTTCTAATACAAATTTTTTATGTTATTTTTATATCAATACTAATAATTTTATATTCATATAATGATAGACATATATAATATAATTTTTTTTTTCGATTTAGAAAATTTTTTTAAATTAAATTAAAATTTCCGTGGATCGATTTAATTATTTTAAAAAAAAATTGTAATATTTATTAAGGAGGTTTTTATATACTACATAATCTAAAAGGCAATTTTTCTTTCATATATCTGTAATTTAAATTTTTTCATAAATTTTTAATGTAAATTCCTATCTATTTTTGAATATGGTTTCGCTTTCTGATTTTTTGTCATTTTTCAATTATTATTTTTTTATATTATCTGGAATGATTAACAGGAGTTATTCCGAGCGAGATGACACTTTTATATGAAGGGAACTAAAAAAGTTACCAAAACGGGCTCTCCTAGTGTACATCATACTAAAAACTAATTTTTTTTAAATTCCTATATCTTTTTATGCAATAATATATTCATGAAAAAATATAATATTTCATTGAAATATTATATTTTTGAAAAAACCCAAAAAACCGGATAAAAACCCAATTAACCGGGTTTAATGGTTTTAACGAAAAGAACCACTAACCCTGAGTAGGTATATTTATATATTTCAGGATAATGATGGACGTATAGTGATTGAGTTATAATGTGTTATAAAGTAAAGTCTGCAGATATATTGATTAATGTAATATACAATCATGTAGAATTGAATTCAATTCAATTCGGTCATTACGTAATATCAATATATTTGCATGCATACATTTTTGTAGGCTTCACGTTAAGTTGATTGCATAGCCATATGTAGATTTATATTTTAATTTATTATCGTCTATATCTTTGTTATTCGGTTTATATTTTATATTTATTATCGTTTGCCAATTCATTCGTTCCTATAAAAGGAATGGTGAGATCGATACACTCTAGTTTCTGTGTCTCACAGAGTTGGTACATATTGTCATTGTCTTTGACAAAGACTCTTTTTCATTATTATTATTGTTATTATTATTGTTATTATTATGTTCATAATATGTATACAAATATATATGATCTTCATATATATTTGTATACAGGTCTTTGATTAAATAAAGTTATACGAACGAATTCACTTTGTTAAAATTGATGCTGCGAACATCAATCAACAAAGAGCCGATGATGGCTAGCCAAAATGGAGAAGTTACTTTGGAGAGCATGTCGAAGGATAAGATGAAAGCGTCATCCACGGATGAAATATGGCTATCCGTTAGCAATTTTTATTATATTTTATTTGTCGTATTTATCATTTGTCTGTATGTTTATTATAATACATATATCATAGGATTTAATATAATTATATACGTCGGAAAGCTTACTATTCGAAAACTATTCGATGGTAGCAGTGTGCCTCCTGTGTCTATACCGGTACCACGCGTGTTTGCACCTGTACCTGCTATACGAACAAAGCGTGTAGGTACTTATGGTATAACTCCTAGGAGAATACCTAGTACACCCATGGGTAGTGCTAATATACCTACCTATATATATATATCATCCCATACCCGTAATCGTATTACGACGAATAAAGTATAGTGTACTCTATACCTGCGACTAGGCCTAATACGAATAGTATTACGCGGTAAACGATTGCCGTATTGCTGATTAGTCGATCTGAAAGTCTATATTTAATGGCTCTGGATATGATAGAGGCACATGTTATAATTGTGGAAGTAAAAACCATTATTATAATAAGTTTCCTTTACCTAAGCCCAATAGATTGAGACACCAGACACAATTATCGGAAAATTGCCCTGTTAGGTTACCCTACAGGTGCATCCCACCTAAACAGTGGGAGTCAAGGTGTATTGGAACATTCTAGTATGTCCTTGCAACTGTTGGTGTCATAAATAAAAACCCTGAAGGCACTAACAAGGATATATGCCTATTTATTCAGCCGAGAGACATATCTGCGTGTGAGACCACTTACATATAGGCGATATATATGTTATAAAGTAAAGTCTGCAGATATATCAATTAATGTAATATACATTTATGTCGTATTGAATTTTATTCAATTCGGCAATAATTAAGTAATGGATATATTTGCATACATAAATTGTTTTAAGCTGATTACATAGCCATGTGTAGACATATATTTTGTATTTAAATTTATTATCATCAATATATTTGATATTCGTTTTATATATTATATTTGTTATCGTCTGTAAATTTCGTGTCATTCGTTTCCTATAAAAGGAATGCCGCTCGTTAAGATTGATACACTTTTGGTTGTGTTTTATCGGGATGGTACATATTATCAGTGTCATTATTATTATTATTATATTTATATTATGTTTATTTATATTATGTTTATTGTTATGCATGTCTTTGCTTCAATAAAGCATATACACGAAATTAACTTAATACATATATAATATTATTATTTAAGGACATATTTAAGTAAGACATATTTTTACAGAATCATTATAAAATCCTTCAAAATAAATATATATTAAATTATATATTAATTTATAATGTGTAAAAATAGATATTATATTAACTGTTCCAAATTATATGTTTATAATAATAAAATAATACAATTCTGAATTATATATTATACTCTATATCTATGTTATATATATATCAAGAATGTATTTTATAATGTTATACATTTATTCATTATAACAATGCATATTATATCTATTTTAGTATTTAAAATATGTGATAAGATACATCCACATACTATTATGATAATATAGTATGTGTAATATATATATATATATATATATATATATATATAGATATTGTATTTCAAGATTATATGTGCATGAATAACACTAATATCTATTGTTTACTTTTATAAAAAAAATAATAAATTTATATATCTAGATATATATATATATATATTATATTTAGATTATATTAGATAATATATTATTTATATAATATATTTTATACAAAATTATCTATAGTTTTATTAATTGAAATATTACACTAAATGTTATATTAAACATTATATAAAACAATTATTTTCATTATTACTATTAAATTTGTAATTATATATATATATACTATTTATATAATATATACCACCTATTTATCTAGAATCATATACTATAAAATATGTAATTTAACGATATGAATACAAATATATTTAATATAAGTTAATAAATGTTAAAATATGAAGATATATTTTTCAGATGAAATATATATTTTGTATTCTCTTTGATAGAAACAAAATATTTGTATAAATTTGAAATTTTTATATATTACATCAAGAAAATTCTGTTATTTTTAAAAACAATATAAATAATTTAGTTGTGTGTTTATGTTTTACAATAGTTGTAAAAAACCTCACATCTAATAATTTTAGCACATTTGCAATATCAACAAATTATCAATATCAATCACAATGCCATTCATGAGCAGACTTGTACTAATTCAATCTAAATGTAGTACCATACTACAATTTGTTTTAACAAGTAATTCTTTCCTGAAGTATTTCTATCATATTTAGTCTCTATATAAGTTGTAGTTACCATAGTTACTATAGATCTTATCTGGTCATGAATTAATTATAGTTTTCAAATATAAATTCAAATTTAGGTTATATTTATTAAAAATGTGTTGGTATAGTAATTTTTAGGGGACCTCCTTCATAATTTCCATTTATAAAAAAAATTAAATTGTATTTAATAAATAATATATTTAATCATTTATCTATCATTTCATGTACAAATCTTACATAAATTATCTATATTAATTAGTACAAATTATGTTTTAATACACCACCTATTAAAAATAAATATGTATTGTATTATAATACAAAAATATGTCAACACTTTTACAGCTATTTTATCATTATTTTAATTTGATGAATATACTATATTAAATAGTCCTTAACTTTTGTATTCTTCATTATAAATTATTGACATTTTCAGAATATTTATATAATATATAAATGAATATAAGTACCTTTTTTTGTAATAATATATTTAATAATTAAAATGTTTCTATCAATATACAAACATTTTTTTTGCAATCGGTCAAATATTGATATAAATATATGTATTTATAGTGAAAATAATGTTTTCCTATCTATATACATGTTAAAGTGCACTCAATTTGGTGACATTAGGGTGCCCTTAAATTGTTCATCCCTAATATGTATACTAACTATTATTAATTATTTTATACATTATTATATATCATACCATTTATATTCTACATATTAATATAAATACTTACTTTTATATATATATATATATATATATATTATTTTCATATATTAAAAATATTAAATTTTAATACTCAATAATTAAATTTTTATTTTTACCTTTTATATAAATATTTATTTTAAAATGATGTAATAATAAAATATTAATAATTTATTTTCTAGAGAATAAATGTTGCCTTATATTGAAGTGATGATACTTACCTGATACTTACCTTACATACTTTCAGATGATGTCTAGTGATAAAGATTTTAGATTCATGGCTGTCAATGATTTAATGTCTGAACTAAACAAAGATTCAATCAAATTGGATTGCGACAGTGAGAGAAGAGTTGTGCAGATGTTGCTCAATCTTCTAGAGGATAAGAATATCGAAGTTCAGAATTTATCTGTTAAATGGTTTATATATTATGTAAAATAATCTCTAACACTATATATATTTTTATAATGATTTATTTTTAATCTATTTTATAATTTGATTGATCTATATTAAATATGAATAATGATTTGTTAATGAATTTAACTAACAGTATAATGACTTCATTTTGGTTACAATTATTTCTCCAATTGATGTAAAGAAAGTAGATGAATTTTAACAATTGAATTAGTGTGTTACACTTGCGCTGTAGTCGAAACCTACTACTAAATTTAAATTATTATTATATATTTATATTTATATTGATAATTACGATCAAGTTTAATATATTGTTTGTAGTAAAATAATAGTTATATATATATAAAATATAACATTCCTTGTCATTTTGCTATTTAAATTAAAATATATTATTTTATTGACTTATATAATCTAAATCCATATATTAGATAGAATATATCACTTATATCTATTTCAACAAAAATCCTATATTTTTAATATAATACCTATATAATATGAATAATATTTAATCTAAATTGCTGATGCCTGGATTCGTTAATTTATCGCGAAAAGTGCTATTCACTAATATATCTTACATTACGAGCATCACCTTATCCACTTTCCTGGAGAAAATAGACAAGTTAAAAGTATTTGTATTACTTTTAACTATTTTTATTAATCATAATTTATTAATAATATTATTATTTGTAGAGTATAATATTAAATTGTAACAAAAATAGTAACATACATCTCTATTAAGATTTACACATAATTATAGTTTAGCTCCTCTGATTTCGAGAGTTAAAGATCAACAATTGGACTTAATAACGGAAACTCTCTGTAAACACATGCTATCGTTGCAAGAACAGATGAGGGACATTGCTAGCATAGGTTATTACTAGTTTCATCTGCAACTTTATGTTGTAAATTACACTATTATATATCATTACTATATATTAGCTCTTATATAAAATAGTTATTTAACTTTTAAATTTGGATAATATGTATCTACATTTAATATTTTATTTACAACTATATATATAGATTATTTAAAAAATTGATTTTGTATTTCATCTAAATTCATAATTTAGTGAGAATACTACTATTGTATTAAAGGTTTAAAATTATTAGAATATTCAAGTAATAATCATTAATTATAATTATATATAATTATATATGCAAATTTTAGTTATTTTATATTAAATAAATTTATATATTAATAATTTATTGTTAAATGGCGTGTTTAAATAAAATATTACGATATAAATAAATAACGCAATATTCATAATAATTCAATGAAAATTATACAACTCGCGAAATATTTACTATAAGGGCGGGTGAGGTAGACTTGTTTAGTTGTTTTTAATAGAATTTATATTAGTTATTTATGATTAACTTTGGAACTCTTAAATAAGTAGTCTGCTCATTAATTAAAACTCACTAAATTTAAATCTTCATACACTTTATTTATTTACATTTATTTATATTTATATATATATATATATATACCCAAGTATTTTATAGCTTCACATATCATATGTAAAAATATGTTTTTATTAATAAATAATACAAACAAACAATAATACATTGAACAGGATTGAAATCTCTAATCTCTGAACTGCACCTGTCCTCGTCCACTACTATCGTTGAATCCATCACACAGAAGGTCACCGACAGACTGGTCAATGCCATCAACTCTGTAAGTACGCTGACACCATAGCTTACGTTAACAGTATCTCAAGGCACAACCACTAATAATCACCGTCACCTGAATGTCTTGCTTTGGCTTACTAAGTGTCGTATGCGAATGTCTATTATCATACGATTTGTAAATTGATGCAATCATTTATAACTTTAGTATAAATCCCTCGTATCCTCTATATCTATTGTCTTTGTGTGATAAATACACTAGTACTATCAGAATAGCATACTTTGATACTGTATAAATATATTCTATAGAATTTATTTATTTATAAAATATATAATTTATTTTTTATCTAGGAGGAAGTATTCGTCAAACTTGAAGCTTTGGATATCCTAGCTAATTTAATCAATAAATTTGGACGTTAGTAAATATGAATATTTAATATTTTTTTTTAAATGTAATATATCTTAATATTTATAAGTTATCAATAAATATTATAGATTTTATTTAATTTAAGAAAATAAACATTATTACTATTGAATACATATAATATAGAAATTATATAATATCTAAAACTATATATTCATCTTAATTGCAGCTTCTTTGATTAAATTTCATCCTCAAATTCTGGAAGTTCTTAAACCTCAGTTGATTAATGCAAGACTCGCTATAAGAAAGAGAACAATAGTAGCTATAGGTTTAGTATTCCATAATCAGTGGAATACATTGTATTCATTACAATGGTTTATAATTCTATAATCATTGAAATATGACCATCATCCAATAAATCACTGACAAAGTATGAAGTAAATAGGTTATATTCAAGTTATTTCTAATACAGGACATTTTAAATGATTTTATTTTTTTTCATTAAAATATTAAACAATGTAAATATTCTATATTATGATAATATAATCCTTATTAAATATATCTATGTTTAGTAAATAATTGATAATATTTCTATTAATATAATTATAGAATTTAATTTAGACATAAATGTCAGTCTTCTTATTAAAATATATCTACAATTGAACTCAATCAATTAATAATTATTTAAATATTTAAATATTTAAATCAAATTATCAATTATTAAATATGGGCATATAAATGTGTTGTATAAAAAATATGCATGCAATGATGCAACACCCTATTGTTAGTTATATGATGCAACACCCTATCATTACCATGTTAACACCCCTATTGTTACCATGTTATCACCCCTATTGTTACCATGTTAACACCCCTATTGTTACCATGTTAACACCCCTATTGTTACCATGTTAACACCCCTATTGTTACCATGTTAACACCCCTATTGTTCAAACACAGGTTACCTGGTGATGTCTTGCAATGACCACATCTTTGTGAACATCATGACCTACATACTGGAGCAACTTCAGAAGGACAACCAAACTCTGCATACCACAAGCGCCTGCGTTCAATGTGTATCCACTATCTGGTATGTGTCTGTCTGTCTAGTAATGTACCTAATATGTACTTAACGCGTTTATGACTTATGTGGGCCGGTGAAAACTTTGTGAATTATACATGTAAATGATAAGGAATAAATGGGTCTACTAAAAAGATGGTTTCTAGTAATTTAATAATGAATGGCTCATTTTGTTTTACTTTTTTTTTTAGAAAACATTCATATCTAGCGAAGTCTTACATTTAAAATTCATATAAGAATAATAATTAGATCTACTAATTTGTCACTGACAAATAATAATATATATATTGTTATGCTTATTTTGTTTCATAAATGTATATAAACATTTTATATAATAATATTATATTATAAATTATAATTATGTATGTTAACTTTGTATATACTCTAAAAAATATATAAAGATTCATTAAAAGGGTCAAAGAATATTGAGTTCTAAAAAAAGAAATAATTTAAAAAAGTTTTAAGAATAGATATAATCTTATAAAGTTGTATTTGTTTTATTATTTTGTTTAAGTTATCATGTTTATAAGGCATATCTGAGGCATTTATAGTTACTTTTATATGATATAATATACATTATTTTAAAGATAATTAAATAAATGTTAATATTTTATTAAAATATTTGTATTTGCAAATCAAAGTTTCGCTGCCCCTTAAATATCTCACACATATATATATATATATATATATATAGAATAGGTCTATGATGTATGACTATGTGCTAACTGTGCATTAACCTCTCTCTCTATCTCTGCAGTAAACAAGCCGGCCACAAACTAGGAGAACACATCGAATCCCTACTTCCTCACATCGTACGCTTCAGTAAACCCGAGCCTGAGGTAGACGATGAACTTAGGGAGTTCTGCCTTCAAGCCTTCGAGAGCTTCGTTAACAAATGTCCCAAGTACATATCTCCTCACATCAATCTCGTTAGTGTATGTCATGGCCACCTTTATCTAATGTACATTACCTTTCATATAGAAACTTATACTGATATATTTATATTTATATTTAATGTTTATTAGTTTAGTTTATAACGTTTATTGAATTATGTATTGTGATTAATTATTTCAAATATAATTTATGAATTAAATACGAACACAATTTTTATAATTTAAATGTTTTTCATATACAATTATATTAACATACTATACCACTACTACAGCTAAGTTCAATTTGTATCGAATGCATCAATTATGACCCTAATTATAACTATGATACTGACAATGACTTCGAAATGGAAGAAGAATTTGAGTTTGTATACTATTTATAGACATTTTATGAAATACACGCTAACAATAAACTACAAATATATTTCGTTATTTGTCTTCCTAAATCTTCCGTTAATTGTATCTTTAGTTTAAATATTGTAATGAATTATCTTTAAGGGTAGAAGCATACCTTTTTAGTATGATGACTTTTTATAAATAGATATTATATACATATCACAAAATGTACATGCACTATAAAATTGTCTATACATTTAAACTGAAATTTTAATTTGAAGTGAAAACTTAATAAATATAGAAAGTATCTAAAATAATAAATATGAGATATACTAATACAATAACCCACCAACACTCGCAGCGATGACTCAGAAGATGATGATGCCTACAGCGATGATGACGATGTCAGCTGGAAAGTTAGACGTGCATCAGCTAAGACAATACAATCTATCATACTAGCTCGCCACGATCTCCTGCTTGACTTCTATGAGAACTTATCACTACCTTTGATTGAATGCTTTAAAGGTTTCGCTTCGTTGACATCGTATGTGCCTCTATTACTACTAGTAATATTGCTTTGTTATATTGTTAACATTGAATTATGATTATAGCAGAGACAATAATATATGTTTTCAATATATCAAATTTGTATGTTTCATAAATTATAATAATTTAATAATCCTTTTATACGCAAACGCTATCGGATACAAATTCTAGAGGATACAAACAATATTAGAGTTTGCACTTTATAGTCATGTATTAATTCCCTCCAATGATACAATACATAATAATATACATTGAATTCCCAGTAATAATCTTAAATATATAAAATACAAAATGTAAATTATTATTATCATTAATAATACAAAATTAATTAAACCTATCAAATATTTGTTGAGACTTTTTACCAACAAATTACTTAATATTTAATTCATTTCACATTGTGAAATCCTCTTTTAAAAATAGAATAAAATTATTAACAATTGATCTCTTGATTGGAAATTTTAATTTTAAAACTTGATATACAGAACGTGAGGAGAATGTTAAAACTGATATATTCAATGCATACATGGCAATATTGAAACAAACCAAACAACTTGAAACTAAACATGTATTATTAGAAAATGATAACAGGTCAGTTATATCAAATTATTTATTTTAATATTAATTGTAATATTAATTATACTCTTTAATTTAGTATATGAATGTTAATTTTATCAGTTTTAGTATCAGTAAGTGTTATATTATATGCAAAATACCTAATTAGCTTTGAATATTGTAAAGTGTTCATATTTTATCTTATTTCGTATATATATAATTTAGATAATGGTATTACAAAGTATTAAGATCTATGATTCAAACACCGTTATAACCCATACCCAACATGCATCGTTGGTAGCCCTTTCCTGAAGATTCTGTCTGAACAGATAGGCACCATTGTGAACGCAACCTATCGTATGCTCCGTATGAAGCCCGTTAAGCCCCGCTTGTGTGTGTTTGCCCTACTCTCTGAACTGTGTACCATACTGCCCGGCTGTCTAGATCCCCACATCTCTGTTATCATGCCTGGAGTTATGTTCTCTCTCGGGTTACTACCACCATAGTGACCATACATTACATAATAGTTATATATTTATGTATACGTGTATAAATATATATTTGAATGAAACATATATTCCCAAATAATAATTAAATAACGTTAATTCTACAGTATATTTATAGTTACTCATTAGATTAATTGATTAATAATTTTGATAGTTTTTCATTTAAGGCATATATTTTATTGAATTAACTTTATTAAATAGCTATACTAAAAATGTACATACTTGATATACAAATAATACATAAATATGTTATTATAACTAATTAGTATATAATTATATATACAGGTCATTGTATTCATATTAGAATCAGTGTATCGGTTGATTATAATATCAACCTTGCTAGATGATGATGCTAGATCCTACTTGTTTAGATAACCTTTGCTCTCTCATTAACAGTGAGAAAACCTCCAACTCAAACATCAAGATAGAAAGTTTGATGTTCATGAATACTTTCCTGTCAACACACGAACCTCAACTATTTCACCCTTTCATTGAACAGATCGTCAATGTTAGCAGCAATACACCACCACCACCAATACAGACTTAGCATCAATGAATAGATGTGATTAGGCCAATTTATATAATGTATATATTTTACTCTATTTTATAATTATATACAAATAAAATTGATAAAATATGTCGGTATTTAGTAAATATTTAGTAAATACTATTTACTGAGTTTCAAATAATATGTATTCTATATATTCTAGGGATTTAAAATTACAATTTTATTTATAATATATTCAATATTAGATATTAAATGATACATTATTTAATGAGTGATTTTTAAATAGTAGTGGTTCGAAATATATTTATAATTTACACTTATTCATTTATAATAGAATTTTATTATGATATAATTGTAAAATATTATATTATTTGATGCTTTAGTTTGATTAGATAAGAAGTGCTTGTTACTGATTATGAGCATTTTTTATTTTTTAAATACTTTTATAACTACTAGAAATAGATCTATAGAACTGAATATTATTCAATTTACAACAATAATTATATATATATATATATATATATATATATATATATATATTGTCTTTATAATTAATTATTAAATTATAATACAACTCAGAAACAAGTTGATAATATTTTTTTAATTTACTAACTATAATTTTATTTAAATATATAAAAAGTTAATAAAATGTTTATATTTATATTGTTTGTATAATAATGAACAAAATATACATCACATATTAATTAATAGGAACCGTATATCAGAATATTAATAATATCTGCAATATATTAAATAAAATATCTATTATTATATTTATTAAAATATATAAGAAAAATAACCCCATAAAATATATTTTATAATTTTGGTATACTAAACAGATAAATATATGAACTAAATTTATATATTTTAAATATATTTAAAACTAGAAGAAATAAGTATTATAATAGCCTATCTTTTACATTTAGTAAAATAAACGAGTAGATATGATCTGACTTCCCACTACACTAACAACAACCGTGCCCAAAACAGATAGTCACCACCTGCATAAATGACTCATTCTACAAAGTATCGTCGGAAGCTCTGCAAGTAACTGAGCGTCTAGTGCTGGTGATCAGACCTAACGCTAATGACAACACCTTCGACTACCACCCCTACGTGAACACTATCTACTCTAGCACCGAACAGTGCCTCAAAATATCAGACCTCGATCAGGATCTTAAGGAGCACGCGATCTCCTGTGTGTTAGTGAGTCACTAGCTTTGTACGCCGCACAAGTTATAGTTATTATTCTAATATATATACTAAGTATTTATTAAATTAATTAAAAGTTTTAATTTAAAACTATTAATATATCCTATATATATCTTACATTATCTTTGTATACATTTAACTTATATGTTGAATATTTGTAATATTCGGTTATTTTATAATTAAATGTAAGTGAAATAATTGATTACATGTATAATGTCTAATAATGTATAATATACAAACCTCTCATCTTAGTCCAATTAACAGCAGGAATTATTGACTTTAGTAATGATATTATGTCTATAAATAATATAATTTCTTTTCTTGGAAATGTCTAAAGTTCATCATAACATATTGATTAATTAATACAACACAATATATATATATATATATATATATATAAATAGTTCATAATTTTACATTAACAATTTGTAATATTTGTTTTATAAAAAAGAGGATATATAGTAGATATATTAAATATTATATTTGTATTTAAATATTATCAAAAATGAACAATTTTGATAAAATAAATATCCTATTGATATGTATATATGATATTTTCTATAAATATAGAAACATGTCATAATTAGGAATGGGCATCATTGAATTTAGTTTATAGATTATAATAATGTGAATTATCACAATTAATTTACTAATTATTAGGTTGGGATATATATATATATATATATATTTACTGATACATTTGATATACCACTAACTATTTATTAGAAACAAGAGTGCATCAATATCATGTATACAACTATGACTACCTAGTCTATACCTAACACACACACACTCACATTACACAGTGCACAGATCATCTATAGTTTCGGAGACTGCTTAAAGGATGAGATGAGCGTATGTCTGCCCATCATTCTTAATCGTCTTCTTAATGAAATCACCCGTTTCTCTGCTGTGAAGGCCTTAACTCTCATCTCAAGGTAAACAGCACTACCATTATATATGTCACTAAAGCTTAATCTAATTATCTTGTAAGTAATTTTCTAATAAAAATCATTATTATTATTATTATCGTAGTAGTAATGACCCTTATATTGATTACCACTCACCAGATCTCCACTAAAGATAGATATCTGTCCTATATTGGTTAGTGCCTACACCCCTACTTGCGAACACAACACATTACTAATACCTGTTGCCTTGTTCCATAGAAAGAAGCCATCCCTCAATTGGCTTCATTCCTACGTAAGAATCAAAGAGCTCTGCGTCTCAGCACTGTTCTATGTCTCGACTACATCATACAGCATTACGGTTTTAGTCTATATCTATGTCTTATATAGCATGCTGATATCTCACTATTTCTTATTGGCATAATAGGTCTATCTAAATATAGGACTATTTCAATAGATCAATGTGACTGTATGTCACGTGCTAGATATCCAGTGCTATAGTGAGATGAACGCAGTTATTTAGAAATTGCTTCAAAATTAACGAATGTTTTTATGAATATATTCATGTATTAAATATTATTTATAGATTTAAATTATAATATACTTTAAATATCATCAGATGATGGGGACATAGTTAATATTGACATATTATCTTAACAATAAAAATGAATTAATTTCTAATATATCATCATCAATATGTTGAGATGATATTTATACTTTGTTTATCTTAACTCTGGATGTTATAATATATCTCTCTCTTATGGATTTTGATAAAAGTCTAAATAAAAATATTGACTGGATATATAGTATAGGTAAATAGTAAAACTGGAATACATCAATATATAGTTAGAGATACAATGTATTTTTAAATAATTGTAGATTTAAAAAATAATATACTGATAATTATTATATAAATAATATAAATATTAGCTTGAAATTTATACCTACAGTTTACATGAAGGATATGGAGTTATTAGAATGTATATTATTAATAATTGTGTATTGTAAATAGTATTTATCCGAATAGGGTATAGGGGATGTATTAAATTAAGTTGATATTTTAATTTACTGCAATATAATTAGATAGTTATATTATTATTAAATTATGAAAATAAAGCTATATATTATTTTCCTTTGTTTTTATTATTTTTCTAGAAACAACAAATTATATATTCTAAATATAATATAGCTAATATCTATAAATTACATTTATAAATTATGACAAAACTCTTTCCAATTGAAATTATACATTCTAATAAATGTGATATTTAAATTATTAATATACACATATTATATATATATATATAAAATGTGTATATTTATTAATTAAAACTTTATTTATATATATTGAATATGTGTATAATTATTAGATAATTAGATATATTATGTATAAGATAAGTAAATCATACATTGCATTGTCAGGTGAATCTATGTCACAAGCTATGTTCTCAGAGATAATATACGAATTAGCACCTCTACTCAGTGAATCTGACCTACACATATCTCAGGTAAACTTTCTCTATCATAACCTATCGAGTACCTAACCATGTGACCATGTGTACCATACAGTTGACCTTGAATCTGCTGACCTCTATATGTAAGATACGTCCTTCCACCATTGATACGAAATCGCACGACGCAATACTTCCACAAACCATAAATCTAGTCCTGTCTCCCCTACTTCAAGGTTTGCTACGAGGATTTATTCTCTGAGAACATCTATATATATGCCTCTACTCTCTATTAGATGTTATCTTTATATCGTTTTATATTTCTCGTCAAGTTCTTGATTAACTTGGCTCAAACAATAATTTGTATTAACATTTTGGAAATTCATTATAGTCATGATTAGATTTTTAATATTTTCTATTATTTAAAATATCTGGATAATATATAAATATTTGTAAATCTGTATGATATGTAGTTCATAAAAATATGTTATTTCAAATAACTTATTTGTCTGTAAACTTCTATATATATATATATATATATATATATCTAATAGATATTATCTATTTCTGTACAACTACCACTTTATATCACTATTGCACTAGAACCTAATGTAACAGTTGCCACTATTAATATTGTGTATTACAGGTGAAGCTCTGGTGTCCCTCTCTCTGTTCTACCAGGCGTTATCCACTGCCAACATTAAGCGTCTCGACTACCTTAAGCTACGCCAGGTTACTATCATGATACCACCGTTCTATCAGCCCCCTAATACCCCTTATCAACACCCTTACACCTCATACACACACAGTACATTACAAGTATTATAGATCAGCCCAACAACAAGGCTACTTTTGTCGTTCACAAGCAGGTTAGGGAATATGTGTGTCTGTATTATTTCAGTAGTCGACTGTAGAAAATTTGGTTAAGATAATTAATGCTTATCTTGACTTAATATTGTCTTTATATTTAAACTTTATTTATTATTACTATATAATATATATATATATATAAATATATAATTAAATAATATTTTTATATATTACATTTTTTAAATTTATAAAAATAATTAAAATATCCTATAATAATATTATAATATTATTATTAATATCATTTATTCATTTTTTAATTATATTTTCGTGTAGTTTCTTGTTATTATACATATTGTTTAAAGTTTATTTATAAAAATAGTTTTTAGAAAGACAATTATTATTTAACATGTAAATAAACTTTAGCTTAAAATATCCTCTATTCTTTTAAATTATATCTTATTTATATTTTATTGTATATGATGAAACATCTATATAAGCCTATAAAACTTCTTATATAGAAGGCAAGAGTTATGCAATAAATGTCTACAATGTAAACTATTAATGAACTATATTGTAGGGAAAAACTGAACTTATTGAAATATTAATATTACCTTTATATTTCTAATAATTATTTAAAAATTATATTAATTTATAATAATATAGATATAAATTTGTTTTAATATATTATAATATTTATATTAGAAAAAATATTTTTGATTTGTATGACGAATTATAATTATTTATTTCATAAATTATATAGATAATTATATATATGTACAAAAATATGAAAATCTATAATTGAATTTTTATATGAAAGTCAATTTATTATAAAACTCCATTATATTTGATCTTATATTTATAAAGCGTAACAAGAATATCAATATATCCACTTATTCATATTCATACAGGCATTCCGGTCAATAGCAAAATGTCTATCCAGCATGATACTGAAACTACCAACAGAAAATAATACTTCCATCGGTGAATTCATTGATTGCATCCAGGTAACCAATCACTCTTCTATTATCATTGTTATATTCATTAATATGTTTATATTAGAACTCGAAGAATGAATCTGAGAGACTATTGTCTATCTTAACTATCGCTGAAATCGGATGCAACGT
Organism: Osedax fenrisi; assembly: GCA_964019155.1. Taxonomy (NCBI): domain Eukaryota; kingdom Metazoa; phylum Annelida; class Polychaeta; order Sabellida; family Siboglinidae; genus Osedax; species Osedax fenrisi. Next base: position 21,168,069 of record OZ025243.1, on the reverse strand, counting down.
GTTAGTAGATATGCCTGTTAATACTAGTGCTACTAGTGCTACTAGTGAGGTGGTACAATGGGTTGTTATTGTTGATATTGTTGTAGTGATTTGAGCGGATTCCCAGAACTACAGAATATCGTCATGAATCAATTTAATTCCACTCACGAGGAGATTAAAACTGCAGCATCATACGCCATCGGTATGTGTTCAACCTTATCCTCATCTTTATCTTTCATCCTACCTTATCTCTCTTACATTATCTCTTATCTTTATCCTTATATCTTATATTCACCTTACCTCTTATCTTTGTCCATTATCTATTATTTCACTTTGTAAACACCTTATTAATCCTCACCTCCTTAACCCTCTAGGTAGGATTACATTAGGTAACATGAGCTTACTTCTGCCTTCCGTCATCAAGGCCATCAGCACACAGAAGAAGAATCAATACCTGCTATTACATTCTCTTCGTGAGATGATATCATGTTCGCTAGAGTGCAAAGTTCCCCTCGATAAATATATTAATCCAATCTGGTTAGAGCAACACTATTATATCTTAGAGAATATATATATATATAATTATATATTTTAAACTGCCTTTGTGGCTCAGTGGCTAAGGCATCAGACACACAAGCAGTAGGACACGGGTTCGACCCTCGTCCGGACCATTAATTAATTTTATAAAATGGGTCTTAAAATATTATTTAGAAGTGATCTTATATAATTGTGTATAAATAAATGATTGGCTCTCATTAAAACCATGGATGCCTTAACATGAGAGCGGCTTCGAAGGGACATTAGAGCCATATATGGTTATAAGTGAAAACTTCATCTAAGTTCATGGATGGGATGAAAGGACTCCACCAAATAAAAATAACAATATATATATATAAATTATAAATATATATATATATATATATATATATTATAATTAATTCTTTGTCTACTAAAACCTATTACATAGATACATGTTATCATTAATGCACTTTCAACTAAATTTACCAGCTATTACATTGATTTACAGGAACTTACTGCTGACGTACAGTAATTCCACAGAAGAAGGAACCAGAAATGTAATATCAGAATGTCTGGGATGTTTGTGTCTCATGAAACCAGTTCTTTTGAATGAGTTGGTGAAGTGCCTGCAAGGAGCTAATTCTTTAGAGAAGGCAACCATTGTAACCAGTGTCAAGTTCACAATATCTGATCAGGTTTATTATAAGATTATTTACTAAATCATACAATAAGAGCAACGTTACATATTATTTTCCAATTGTAGTTATTAATTATCTCATTTTTATATAATGTTGTTAATTGTTATATTAAATATTATAGATGATTTTAAAATCATACATATAAATATATATATATATATATATTATTCAATTAATGTTTATATAATATGATTATAAATATTATTTATTTATTATTTTCACATTTCTTAATTTTACATTTGAATATTACCGTGAATGTACATCAACATTTAACACATTTATCTTATTATTTGTACCTTATATATATATACCCAGTATACTAACTAATTGTAACCTATTATTAGCCGAGAACAATAGATACTCAACTGAAACAATGCATGCCGACCTTCCTAAATCTCCTGTGCGACTCTGACCTCAACGTAAGGAGGTCAACCCTGATCGCTCTCAACTCCACAGTTCACAATAAACCTTCCCTTATCCGCGACCTTCTGCCCACCGTTCTCCCCAATCTATACGGAGAGACCAACATAAGGGTTAGCCTCACCTTTGAACCCTACTAGGCTTATGTGTAACCTCTGATCCTTCGCTACAGAAAGAGTTGATACGAGAAGTTGAGATGGGTCCATTCAAACACACAGTAGACGACGGATTGGACATTAGGAAGGTTTACGCCTATTATTAAAGTACCCCACTCTTATTAACTAACGCAGTAAACACTTTCACTTTATATTTACCCCCTCACACCCTCATATTAATTACATACCCATCGCTAATATTAATCCCAAGAATATTAAGTGTATATATTAAATACATGAATCTATCTATATATTACTGTGCAGGCTGCCTTTGAATGCATGTACACCCTACTGGAGACCTGCCTATCACAAATAGACATCCACGAGTTCATGAAATACGTACTAAAGGGTTTATCTGATCATTACGATATCAAGATGTTGACCCACTTGATGCTCATTCGACTGGTGTATCTTTGCCCGGATGCCATTATTCAATGTTTGTTACCAACTATCACTTAAGGCTATGTGTATGTAGGCATTAATGTAGGCATAACTTTACAATTCAATACCATTCACATACTGTAACTCTATGTAGTTTTGGAGGGCATCATTGAAGCTTTGAAGGTCACCTGCTCTCACAAAGTCAAGCAGAACTCTGTGAAACAAGAGTATGAGAAGCAGGAGGAGTTGAAGCGGTCAGCACTGCGGGCACTGTCCACTATACTAAAGCTTCCTACCACTGGTCAGTATCACCATTAACTTTAGAATACCCACTATTATTCCACAAATATAAATATCATATTTAAGGGCACTCATAATATACTGCCAAAAATAATTCTAGCATTTTTTATTATGTTTATTATATATTATATTTAATTATAAATTTAAATACTATCTTTTACATGGTACATAAATGGTGTGTAAAACTCAATAAAAAGAAGCATTCCAACAACTATAAAAACAATATATATATATATATATATATATATATATATATATATATATATATATATACTATACTATAACTATAATGATGTATATGTATACCCTTTATATTCATTCAATACGGATAAAATATACAGATCAATTGTAAATATAATAGTATAGTTATATTATATTTACTTGTTGTTTTACTTAGTTATATATTATTTAATTTGATTAAATACTTGATACAATCACCTCACAGGCAAAAGTGTGCACATAAAGGAATTCATGGAACACATCAGAAAGCATCAAGATTTAAATGTAATGTTTGAAATCATATTGAAGGACGTCGATCAGATGATGTCAACTTCTGAACCTATGGAAATCTGCGCCTCTGTAAAGACTGCCAGATATCATTAGAACACGTGTGTCTGTGTGTGACCTCAATCTTATTATTACTTACATACTTCTGTATATTACTATTCTCTATTCATCATTAATAACTTGTATTAATAAAATTGATAAAATCTCAACATTATTAAGCCCTAATGTAATAATCAATTATGATTACATAAAAGAGTAATTATTAATATTAAATAACAATTATTACTAAATTAAGAAAATTATTTTTATTATGTTATAAAGTATTATTAAATGATATTTTTTGTAATTATTTGTTATGTATATATTTGCGTATTTGTATGTGTATTACAATTCATTTCAGATAATATAGTATAAAAGTACTTATGAATATAAAATATTTATCATATTAAAAATTATCTGTATATTAATATTTCTTATAAAGCTTCATTTAAATTATATTATAAAAGATATTTCTTATAAATAAAAAATGATATAATTTATGATTTAATTAGAATTATTACATAATAGAACAAACGAAAGTAATTTTAACACATTATGTATTATATATATAATGTAATTATGTAGTATTTCAAAGTATAATATATTATTATACCTAATAGGTATTACCTATAGGTTTATTAAGGGGTGGTACGACGTACTTCTATTAAGGTACGCCCTAAGGAATTATTATTTTTGAAAAAAACAAATAAATTAATCAAATATTTATCTATCATTTGAGCTATAAAGTATCAGTATATAAAAAGAGTACTTTATTGGAAGTACCAATTGAATATATAATTTAAATTATCAGTAATAATTACTTAATAATCGGTTAATTAAATGGTGTATAACTCTGTGATTTATTTATCAATCTTGATAATTAAAAAATATTTATAAACATCAAAATAATAGTAAATAGATAAAATAGTATTTATTTTATACTATATCACTAACTATGATACGAATAATGTCCAATTAAATACAAGCATTTTAGATTACAAGAAATAGAATATATAAACATGTATTATTAAAATGTATTTATTATACATAAGTATTATTCATATAACATACATTATTACATATACTCTTACTTTATATATATATATATATACAAATATTATTTTTATATCATATATTTTATGTATTCTATATTCTACAAGTAAATATATGTATGTAATATCATTTTCTAAATGTTGATTCAAAATGTTATTGTAATCAACTTTAAATACCATTTACACAACATAATGTTTTTCATGTATTACTCTTACTCAAAATTCAATATATTTGTATTATATATTATACAATATATTATTCATTGTATAAGGGAAATAATGAATTTAAATTTTCAATATAAGTAGACAATACAATAGGCTATAATGAATTACTTTTTTTTAAATAAAAATTATTAATTTTAATTTATCTTTTTTTATTAATGATAAATAAAACATATAATACATATTTGAATGAATGGATATGTAATAAAAAAGAATGTCATAATAGAATGATATATTATTAAAATATAGAAAATAAAATTATGTGATTACCTATTCATAAATTTGTGTAATTGAATTTATTGTAAGGCATAAATGCCTATATCATCGATATAAAGAAAGTATTAACTTTCTTTATATCGATGGCCTATATATTTACATTGTGCGCGCGAAGTACCTCCCTTTAATTAGTAGCTTGGGATATATTATCACTGATGTCAGATATAAGTTGTATATTTTCAGGATTATTTTGGAATAATTTATTTACTGATAGTAGCTAGTAAACTATTTCCTAATTCTATACAATATTTTTATATCAAATAATATATGCATATTTCATAAAATGTATAAAGAATAAATATATTACATATAAAACATCCTGTAATTTTCCCAAAAATAGTATATTATAATATTTATTTTAATGTTATCAATACACAGTTTCTAGTTATTTTTGATACATATAGGCATAGAGAACGAAGTGACTCACTTCGTTCTCTATGCATATAGGTATTTTAAATATATATATATTTAAAATATTAAATTTCAATTATTAATTTTCTTCATTATAGATGTCCTCATTAGATTTATTGTCATCATAGTTCATATATATATACAGTATTTAAACAAATTATATATTTAAATTGTCAAATTATTATAAAAATGAAATATTATTAATTGTTTGTTTGTTTATGCAGCATACTTTATTAATCTATAGATTATTTATTAAATAATTAACTCTAGAAAAAAGTGATGAATATTATTTTATTATTACAAAAAATGTAAATTGTTAATAGTCGATAACAATTATTATTACTTTATTCCCTATATGTTATTAGTATTTGGATTAATACGCATTCTTAACAGGCTATGTATTCTCTTCATTACCATATGGTAGATAAATAAATTGTATTCTATTAATTGTTAATTCATAATCTACCTATTCTTTTGTACATACTTTATTACTATATATATATATATATATATATATATATATATATATATATATATATATATATATGTGTGTCAATTTGTTTAGGGTAATTCTATTATGAATCATATGTGTAATAGAGTTCAGGCATACATTCATCATTATTATTTAGGGTATAAACTATAGTTATATAAATTACTATTAACAATGAAG
>OZ025243.1:21149940-21159940 GCA_964019155.1 Osedax fenrisi | reverse complement strand
TACTACTACTACTACTACTACTACTACTACTACTACTACTACTACTACTACTACTACTACTACTACTACTACTACTACTACTACTACTACTACTACTACTACTACTACTACTACTACTACTACTACTACTACTACTACTACTACTACTACTACTACTACTACTACTACTACTACTACTACTACTACTACTACTACTACTACTACTACTACTACTACTACTACTACTACTACTACTACTACTACTACTACTACTACTACTACTACTACTACTACTACTACTACTACTACTACTACTACTACTACTACTACTACTACTACTACTACTACTACTACTACTACTACTACTACTACTACTACTACTACTACTACTACTACTACTACTACTACTACTACTACTACTACTACTACTACTACTACTACTACTACTACTACTACTACTACTACTACTACTACTACTACTACTACTACTACTACTACTACTACTACTACTACTACTACTACTACTACTACTACTACTACTACTACTACTACTACTACTACTACTACTACTACTACTACTACTACTACTACTACTACTACTACTACTACTACTACTACTACTACTACTACTACTACTACTACTACTACTACTACTACTACTACTACTACTACTACTACTACTACTACTACTACTACTACTACTACTACTACTACTACTACTACTACTACTACTACTACTACTACTACTACTACTACTACTACTACTACTACTACTACTACTACTACTACTACTACTACTACTACTACTACTACTACTACTACTACTACTACTACTACTACTACTACTACTACTACTACTACTACTACTACTACTACTACTACTACTACTACTACTACTACTACTACTACTACTACTACTACTACTACTACTACTACTACTACTACTACTACTACTACTACTACTACTACTACTACTACTACTACTACTACTACTACTACTACTACTACTACTACTACTACTACTACTACTACTACTACTACTACTACTACTACTACTACTACTACTACTACTACTACTACTACTACTACTACTACTACTACTACTACTACTACTACTACTACTACTACTACTACTACTACTACTACTACTACTACTACTACTACTACTACTACTACTACTACTACTACTACTACTACTACTACTACTACTACTACTACTACTACTACTACTACTACTACTACTACTACTACTACTACTACTACTACTACTACTACTACTACTACTACTACTACTACTACTACTACTACTACTACTACTACTACTACTACTACTACTACTACTACTACTACTACTACTACTACTACTACTACTACTACTACTACTACTACTACTACTACTACTACTACTACTACTACTACTACTACTACTACTACTACTACTACTACTACTACTACTACTACTACTACTACTACTACTACTACTACTACTACTACTACTACTACTACTACTACTACTACTACTACTACTACTACTACTACTACTACTACTACTACTACTACTACTACTACTACTACTACTACTACTACTACTACTACTACTACTACTACTACTACTACTACTACTACTACTACTACTACTACTACTACTACTACTACTACTACTACTACTACTACTACTACTACTACTACTACTACTACTACTACTACTACTACTACTACTACTACTACTACTACTACTACTACTACTACTACTACTACTACTACTACTACTACTACTACTACTACTACTACTACTACTACTACTACTACTACTACTACTACTACTACTACTACTACTACTACTACTACTACTACTACTACTACTACTACTACTACTACTACTACTACTACTACTACTACTACTACTACTACTACTACTACTACTACTACTACTACTACTACTACTACTACTACTACTACTACTACTACTACTACTACTACTACTACTACTACTACTACTACTACTACTACTACTACTACTACTACTACTACTACTACTACTACTACTACTACTACTACTACTACTACTACTACTACTACTACTACTACTACTACTACTACTACTACTACTACTACTACTACTACTACTACTACTACTACTACTACTACTACTACTACTACTACTACTACTACTACTACTACTACTACTACTACTACTACTACTACTACTACTACTACTACTACTACTACTACTACTACTACTACTACTACTACTACTACTACTACTACTACTACTACTACTACTACTACTACTACTACTACTACTACTACTACTACTACTACTACTACTACTACTACTACTACTACTACTACTACTACTACTACTACTACTACTACTACTACTACTACTACTACTACTACTACTACTACTACTACTACTACTACTACTACTACTACTACTACTACTACTACTACTACTACTACTACTACTACTACTACTACTACTACTACTACTACTACTACTACTACTACTACTACTACTACTACTACTACTACTACTACTACTACTACTACTACTACTACTACTACTACTACTACTACTACTACTACTACTACTACTACTACTACTACTACTACTACTACTACTACTACTACTACTACTACTACTACTACTACTACTACTACTACTACTACTACTACTACTACTACTACTACTACTACTACTACTACTACTACTACTACTACTACTACTACTACTACTACTACTACTACTACTACTACTACTACTACTACTACTACTACTACTACTACTACTACTACTACTACTACTACTACTACTACTACTACTACTACTACTACTACTACTACTACTACTACTACTACTACTACTACTACTACTACTACTACTACTACTACTACTACTACTACTACTACTACTACTACTACTACTACTACTACTACTACTACTACTACTACTACTACTACTACTACTACTACTACTACTACTACTACTACTACTACTACTACTACTACTACTACTACTACTACTACTACTACTACTACTACTACTACTACTACTACTACTACTACTACTACTACTACTACTACTACTACTACTACTACTACTACTACTACTACTACTACTACTACTACTACTACTACTACTACTACTACTACTACTACTACTACTACTACTACTACTACTACTACTACTACTACTACTACTACTACTACTACTACTACTACTACTACTACTACTACTACTACTACTACTACTACTACTACTACTACTACTACTACTACTACTACTACTACTACTACTACTACTACTACTACTACTACTACTACTACTACTACTACTACTACTACTACTACTACTACTACTACTACTACTACTACTACTACTACTACTACTACTACTACTACTACTACTACTACTACTACTACTACTACTACTACTACTACTACTACTACTACTACTACTACTACTACTACTACTACTACTACTACTACTACTACTACTACTACTACTACTACTACTACTACTACTACTACTACTACTACTACTACTACTACTACTACTACTACTACTACTACTACTACTACTACTACTACTACTACTACTACTACTACTACTACTACTACTACTACTACTACTACTACTACTACTACTACTACTACTACTACTACTACTACTACTACTACTACTACTACTACTACTACTACTACTACTACTACTACTACTACTACTACTACTACTACTACTACTACTACTACTACTACTACTACTACTACTACTACTACTACTACTACTACTACTACTACTACTACTACTACTACTACTACTACTACTACTACTACTACTACTACTACTACTACTACTACTACTACTACTACTACTACTACTACTACTACTACTACTACTACTACTACTACTACTACTACTACTACTACTACTACTACTACTACTACTACTACTACTACTACTACTACTACTACTACTACTACTACTACTACTACTACTACTACTACTACTACTACTACTACTACTACTACTACTACTACTACTACTACTACTACTACTACTACTACTACTACTACTACTACTACTACTACTACTACTACTACTACTACTACTACTACTACTACTACTACTACTACTACTACTACTACTACTACTACTACTACTACTACTACTACTACTACTACTACTACTACTACTACTACTACTACTACTACTACTACTACTACTACTACTACTACTACTACTACTACTACTACTACTACTACTACTACTACTACTACTACTACTACTACTACTACTACTACTACTACTACTACTACTACTACTACTACTACTACTACTACTACTACTACTACTACTACTACTACTACTACTACTACTACTACTACTACTACTACTACTACTACTACTACTACTACTACTACTACTACTACTACTACTACTACTACTACTACTACTACTACTACTACTACTACTACTACTACTACTACTACTACTACTACTACTACTACTACTACTACTACTACTACTACTACTACTACTACTACTACTACTACTACTACTACTACTACTACTACTACTACTACTACTACTACTACTACTACTACTACTACTACTACTACTACTACTACTACTACTACTACTACTACTACTACTACTACTACTACTACTACTACTACTACTACTACTACTACTACTACTACTACTACTACTACTACTACTACTACTACTACTACTACTACTACTACTACTACTACTACTACTACTACTACTACTACTACTACTACTACTACTACTACTACTACTACTACTACTACTACTACTACTACTACTACTACTACTACTACTACTACTACTACTACTACTACTACTACTACTACTACTACTACTACTACTACTACTACTACTACTACTACTACTACTACTACTACTACTACTACTACTACTACTACTACTACTACTACTACTACTACTACTACTACTACTACTACTACTACTACTACTACTACTACTACTACTACTACTACTACTACTACTACTACTACTACTACTACTACTACTACTACTACTACTACTACTACTACTACTACTACTACTACTACTACTACTACTACTACTACTACTACTACTACTACTACTACTACTACTACTACTACTACTACTACTACTACTACTACTACTACTACTACTACTACTACTACTACTACTACTACTACTACTACTACTACTACTACTACTACTACTACTACTACTACTACTACTACTACTACTACTACTACTACTACTACTACTACTACTACTACTACTACTACTACTACTACTACTACTACTACTACTACTACTACTACTACTACTACTACTACTACTACTACTACTACTACTACTACTTCATTCGATCACTGTCTCTCATAGCGAACGGTCGTGTTTTTCTATTGTCTAAATTTCTATTGTTTAATATTACATCAGAATTTTGCATTTTACATGTAATATTTTTACATTAGATTTATTATAATAACTTTTATACATTGTTATAATATGCTATCTAATTAATTAAACTACGATTATATCCGACTATAATCATCTCCCGTGGATCTCCCGTGGGATTATGCTCAATAGGTAGTCGGTTCTGCCTACTACTCGAAGGAGGTTAGACTACCGTCTACGTAATCGGTGTATTCTGTGTTTCTGCCTGATAATCTAATAAAACAGATGAGTTCCTGCTATGAATGTAAGATGTCTCTGGAAACAAGCGATATCACCTCTCCAGATGGTTTCCTAGAATGTAAATGCGGTCTACTTATTCACTACGCATGTCTGTTTAACGCAAACGAAATTAACTGTGCATGGAGCAACAAAGTTCCATCTAAGATATCAATAGCATTGATGAACTCGCCCTGCTTCTTATACACGTGCCTACAATGCCGTAATAGTGAACCATCACCGGTAAGTGCCTCGCCATCTATTGAAGATAAAATTAATAATATTGCTATTTTACTATCCAGCCATACTAATATAATTAATGAATTAAAAAGTAGCATAAGCTCTTCATTATCTAACAACACTGTAAATAATGATAATGCCAAAACCTGCTTAGAAAACGATAACACCATAACCTATGCTAATGTGACAAGTAGAAATATAAGTAGTTCGAATGCTGTTGTTTATAATAGGGATGCATTAAATATTCCTTTATTTTCGGCCATTATTAAACAAATTGACAGTAGTAATCTAAATACTAACTACATTAAGGATTTATTAAAAATATTAAACATTGATTTAAATACCATTTCTAAAGTACACTTTAATAATAAAGTATGTATAATTAATTTCACTACTGTGTTTGCAAAATCAGAATTTTTAAATCTTAACTCGACTATTAAAACTTTAGATAATAAATTTAATAAATTATTTATTCATGACAATTTATCCGCTGATGTTAGAAGAAATGGTAATATATTTTATCATGCTATTAAATCTAAGCTAATTTTAAACTATAAATGTACATTAAATTTAAAAACTAATACTTATGAACTAAGACCATATAATGATACAAATAAACTTGATTGGAACTGTTCTCCATATTTACCGTCCATAAATGAATTGAACACATGGAGTAAATCATACGATACATATATCACATCAATCAAAAATAAATCAAATAATAAATCTAATTGACTATCGGTATGTAGTAATGAAAACATTACTTCCCTCATTAATTGTCGGTCACTAGTTGCTAATATTGATATCATCACACAATATATAATAGAATCTAAATCATCAATAATCGCACTCACAGAAACTTGGCTCCATATATTAGATGATGTTACTCCTTCTTATTTTGAACCATTACATTTTAATTTTATACATAGTCCTAGATGTGATGGTAGAAATGGTGGTGGTGTTGCTTTACTTTTAAATAATAACTATACTATACTTTCTCAAATTCGAATTAATATGACTCTATGTGATGTACTTCTTGTAAAATTTAAAACATCCCAATCTCAAATAATAACTGTTCTCACTATATATAGACCTCCAAATAATAACCATATAATATTTTTTAAAGAATTTTCGGATCTAATACATCAACACATTAGCCCTTTCCTTATAATTCTTGGTGACTTTAATTTTCATTTTAATTCTACATCATATCCCCATAATAAATTCAAAGATATCTGTAATGAATTATGTTTATCTCAACATGTTACTGAAACTACACATATTTCTGGAAATGTACTCGATCTTATTTTTACTCATAATAATTCTATTCTATTAGCTAAACAACCAACTAATTCTACACTATTAACTGATCATTATGCTATTAAATGTACATTAAATATAAAAAAATATATAAGTTCTAAATTATTATCCTATCGACATTTACGTAATATAGACTTAACTAAATTTTCTCTTGATATTCTATCTAATCTTGACATAAATAATTTTACTATAACTGCACTTAATAATACACTTTCTAATCTTCTAGACACATATGCACCACTTAATAACCGAACAATTAAAATATACTCTATAACACCATGGTTTAATCATATATGTCATACTTATAAAAAAAATACTAACATATTAAACAAAATATATAATAAAAATAAAAATACAATTAATCATGATAATTTCTTATTTGCTAGATCTCAATACCGTAAACAAATGAAATCTCAAAAAACAATGTACTATAATAATAAAATTAATTTATATAAAAATGATTCTAAAAAACTTTTTAAACTTACTAATCAATTAATGGGAAGGAACAAAAGAAAAACTTTTCCTCCTCAAAAAAATAATCTACTAGTTAATAAATTCTCAAATTTCTTTGATAATAAAATTTCCAACATATGTGATAATATCTCGAAAAGTAAATCTGTAAATAAATCTATCAATATAAATTGTTTTGATACATGTTCATTTCCCAATAATAATTTTAATAATTTCATAACTCCAACACATACTGAAATATATAATTTGATAATTACCGCCAAATGTACTTCACCAAATGATCCATTACCTCTCTCTATTACTAAAAAAATTATTAACACTTTAACACCTCTATATCATAAAATTATTAATATTTCACTAACTACTGGCATTATACCACCTGAATTAACACATGCTATAATAACTCCCATTTTAAAAAATGCATCTTTAGATGATTCTATTTTATCTAATTATCGACCTCTATCTCAATTACCATTACTCTCAAAGATTCTAGAAAAAGTTATCTATAAACAGCTCATATCTTATCTTGACTATAATGATTTATTTGATAATTACCAGAGTGCATACCGTAAACATCATAGTACTGAAACTTCCATTATTGCACTTACTGATAGCCTTCACCATTTACTTGACAACCACAAATCTTTGCAATTATTATTTATTGATATGACTGCTGCATTTGATACCATTGACTTTACTATATTACTATCTAGACTTTCCAATATTGGTATTACTGGAACTGCTTTCAATTGGTTTAAATCTTTCATTACTACTAGAACATACTCTGTTAAAATTAATTCTTCATTTTCTCAACCCTATCCACTAAATTTCGGTGTCCCACAAGGTTCTGTCCTTTCTCCAATTCTATTTTCTATATATCTACGACCTTTATCAAAATTACTCCAATCATATACTTTACTAAAATATAATATATATGCAGATGATATTGTATTACACACATTTGCAACTAACTCTACACAAAATAATTATTTTCAAGACTGTATTAATTCTACTACTAACTGGCTTACTAATAATAACTTACTAATAAATTCAAATAAAACTAAACTAATTAATATTTCTAGAACTCGCACTGCATTTCCAAATATCTATATCGGTACAGATAATATTACTCCTATTAGTAGTACAAAGTATCTTGGAATAACTATTTCACAAGATCTATCGACTGAAATACATGTAAAAGATATACTTAAGTCTGCATCATATAATGTTTACAATTTAAAAAAAATTCGCCCTTTCATTTCACTAAATACAGCTAAAATATTATCTACTTCACTAATTATTTCTAAACTAAATTACTGCAACTCTTTTCTTTATAAAATTAATACTACATTACTAAAAAAATGTGATTCCATTATAAATAGGTGCATTCGAATTATATTTAAAATTCCTTATACTGATTATTCTACAAGTATTTCTGAACTTCGTTCTAAAATCAATTGGCATAATACTAAGCAATCTATTATATATAAAATACTCACTATAACGCATAAAGCTATAGTATTTAAGAAACCTATGTATATATATATAATATGCTACAGTTATCTATTAATAACTCGCAATTGAGATCTAATTCTACAATTAACCTTGAACTACCTAAAATTAATTCTTCAATATATGGCGAGCTATCTTATCGGTGGTATGCCCCTTACCTTTGGAACAAACTTCCATCCAACATTAAGAATATGATTAACCATTATACGTTCAAGAAACATTTACATCGTTATATATTAAATAACTATTGATTGTAATAATTGTATAATAATATTCTAAAGTTTATAACATATACGAAAGTATTGTATGTATCTGTATATTTGTGTATATTTATTTATATACGTTTATATATTTATATACACATATATGTATGTATATATTTATCATGTTATGTTTTTAAATGCTAAAAACAATTAGTAATATTTGTTCTGTTTAATTTATTCGTTCACACTCTAAGAATGTTTATAAAACATTAATGCAGTGTATAATAAACTATTTACATTTACATTTACATTTACTACTACTACTACTACTACTACTACTACTACTACTACTACTACTACTACTACTACTACTACTACTACTACTACTACTACTACTACTACTACTACTACTACTACTACTACTACTACTACTACTACTACTACTACTACTACTACTACTACTACTACTACTACCACTACTACTACCACTACTACTACTACTACTACTACTACTACTACTACTACTACTACTATTACTACTACTACTACTACTATTACTACTACTACTACT
>OZ025243.1:21142440-21147440 GCA_964019155.1 Osedax fenrisi | reverse complement strand
ACTGGTTCAATGAAACAAATTTAAAAGCTAAAAAGGAAATGAGAAAATATGAAAGACTATATAAAATTTCTAAATCTGATAGTTCATATGATAGTTATATTATTTCAAGAAAATATTTTAAAAAGTCAATTTTTATTGCAAAGAAAGAATATTACCATAATAAATTCATAGAAATCAAGAATAACACCCATTTAATTTATAAAACTGCAAATAATATACTTGGTAGAAAACCGAAAGCAACACTATCAGATTTGCAATCAGATAAACTTTCTAATATGTTTGCTAATTTTTCATTCAAAAAATCAAGAAAATTTGTAATTCTATTACTAATTCTACAATATATTATAATCATATATCAACACACTCCACTAATTTAAATGATAATATAAATCCAATTTTATGCTCCTTGTCTATATTTATTTCTCCTTCTACTAGTAAGATTGCAAGATTATTACAAAGTCTGAAAACCTCTTCTCCTAATGACCCTATTCCTCTCATACTTATGAAGGTCATAGCTACTACTTTGTCTAGTTATATATGTGATATTATTAGTTCATCTCTTAATAATAGTTTTGTTCACCCTGACCTAAAGCATGCTATAATTTCTCCTATTATAAAAAAACACAATATTGATTATAATATATTAAGCAACTACAGATCTATATCGCAACTTACTATTATAGGAAATTACTAGAGAAAGTTGTTTATCAACAACTCATTAATTATATAGAAACCAATGATTTACTAGACATCTATCAAAGTGCTTATAGACAATTTCATAGTACAGAAACAGCTATAATAAATGTATTAGATAACGTAATGTTAATGCTCGATGATAACTATCCGGTACAAATGTTAATGTTAGATCTCTCTGCTGCATTTGATACCTTAGATCACACTATCATGAAAAATAGGCTCATTAATATAGGAGTATGTAACTCAGCATTAGATTGGTTCATGTCTTACCTTAAAGATAGAACTTTTTCAGTTAAAAAAATAACTCTATATTATCAACACGTATGTTAACAACTGGTGTACCTCAATGTTCTGTTCTTGGGCCAATACTATTTTAATTTATATTAAACCTTTATCTGATATTATATGTACCTTCCCAGAAATAGAATACCATCTATATGCAGATGATATACTGCTGTATGTTCCACTCTCACGTTTTTCATCTAAAAACTCAAATGTACTTACGCGCTGTAGTAACGCAATTCATCATTGGCTTACAACTAATAATTTATTATTAAATACTTCTAAATCTGAGCTACTGAATATTCCTACTGGCTACCAATTCCCGACTGTATCTATTGATGATACCACTATTATTCCTAGTGATAAAATAACATATTTAGGTGTCATATTTGATAGAAATTTAACTTTTAAGTCACATATAGTTGAAGTATGTCGTAAGTCTAACTATGACCTCTATAATATTCGTAGAGCTAGAAAATTCATATCAAAAGATATAACGTTAATGTTGATAACATCATTAGTAATGTCTCGTTTTAATTATTGCTCATATATTTATCACGGTTTACCCAATATTATGATGATAAATATATCGAGAATAATCAGAATGAGCACAAGGATAATATACAGACAACGATTATCTGATTATACTAGTGTATCAAAGAGAATGGTTGATTGCAGAATATTTAATATTCAACAGAAATCTATATATAGAATACTGTGTATTATCCATAAAACATTGGTCAATAAAATGCCTTGTTATTTACATGCTATACTAAAATATCATACTCCATCTACTCGACTTAGATCATCGAATGATAAACTTGTACTCATCTATCATAAATCCAAGTTGATTCGAACAAGCAATCGTGCTTTCTCGTGTAGTTCACCAACGTTATGGAATTCTATTCCTCTCCATATCAGATAAATACATTCTACACATAAGTTTAAGAATGTATTGAAATCATATATATTATCAACGAATTGATACTTGATTATTTAATATATAATTATAATATTTTTTATAACTTATATTACATTATTGTTTATGTTTTTTTGTTCACTATATGTTTTTTACTATATGTTTATATTTATAATCATTTTCTTTTCTCACACTTATCAGAACAATCTTTGTTGTTATTTAATGAGTGTTTAAATAAATCGTCTTATTATTATTATGTATTATTACTACTACTATTACTACTACTACTACTACTACTACTACTACTACTACTACTACTACTACTACTACTACTACTACTACTACTACTACTACTACTACTACTACTACTACTACTACTACTACTACTACTACTACTACTACTACTACTACTACTACTACTACTACTACTACTACTACTACTACTACTACTACTACTACTACTACTACTACTACTACTACTACTACTACTACTACTACTACTACTACTACTACTACTACTACTACTACTACTACTACTACTACTACTACTACTACTACTACTACTACTACTACTACTACTACTACTACTACTACTACTACTACTACTACTACTACTACTACTACTACTACTACTACTACTACTACTACTACTACTACTACTACTACTACTACTACTACTACTACTACTACTACTACTACTACTACTACTACTACTACTACTACTACTACTACTACTACTACTACTACTACTACTACTACTACTACTACTACTACTACTACTACTACTACTACTACTACTACTACTACTACTACTACTACTACTAATACTACTACTACTACTACTACTACTACTACTACTACTACTACTACTACTACTACTACTACTACTACTACTACTACTACTACTACTACTACTACTACTACTACTACTACTACTACTACTACTACTACTACTACTACTACTACTACTACTACTACTACTACTACTACTACTACTACTACTACTACTACTACTACTACTACTACTACTACTACTACTACTACTACTACTACTACTACTACTACTACTACTACTACTACTACTACTACTACTACTACTACTACTAATACTACTACTACTAATACTACTACTACTACTACTACTACTACTACTACTACTACTACTACTACTACTACTACTACTACTACTACTACTACTACTACTACTAGGATTAAATCTACATTAAATCTACATTAAAACCTACATTAAATCTAATAAAATTGATAATTGCAAATGTAGGCTAAATCGTAGAAATAATAAATATGAATTATACACAATTACTGATAAACAAACTAAGTATATTGATCCGATACAAATTACTGAACAACAACTGAATACATGGACTGACAGCTTTTATAATTATATTGATTCGTTTAAAAATAAAATACTGAAAATGATAATTCAACATGACATATCATTGATATATCATTGATTAATATAAGATCTTTACATGCTAACTTACAACTACTAACTGATTATATAATAGAATATAAACCTGATATACTGGCACTTACTGAAACTTGGCTCACTGAAAATGATTCTAATTGTATTTATGAATTTCTAACTTTAAATTATAATTTTAAATATATAACCCGATCAGATAGCAGATTTGGGGGTGTAGGTATTATTTTTAAAGATACATATAAACTAAATAAATTTGAGAAACATGCATACATTAGCTTACAGTGACTGTTTAGTATCTAATATAAAAATAAATAATAATACGGACTTAAATTTAATAGTAATCTATCGTCCTCCTTCAAATAATTATGTTTCATTTATTAATAATCTATATGAATTCTTATCATCGCTACCATCTATTAATACTATTATAATGGGTGACTTTAATTTTAAAGTTAATCAACACATCTCATCTTCCATTTCTTTAACTGATATGTTAGCTTCCTCTAATTTAATACAACATAATACTACCCCAACTCACTCATCTGGCAATACATTAGACCTTGTTATATCGTCATCAAAATCAAACTTAATTATACAAATCAAACCGATTACGCACTTACTTACTGACCACTTTACTATATCACTTACAATAAATATCCCTGTTATAAAACAACTCAAACGACATATTAATTATAGAAATATTTCTAAAATTGACTTAGGTAGATTGACCTATGTAGATTCAAATTTGATCTAAAATCATCGATTAACAACCAATTTGTTAGCATTACTAATTTCAATAATGTTTTACTTTATCTATTAGATAAACATGCCCCTAGTAAAGTTAAATATATTAGTGATAATAAAATACACTGGTTCAATGAAACAAATTTAAAAGCTAAAAAGGAAATGAGAAAATATGAAAGACTATATAAAATTTCTAAATCTGATAGTTCATATGATAGTTATATTATTTCAAGAAAATATTTTAAAAAGTCAATTTTTATTGCAAAGAAAGAATATTACCATAATAAATTCATAGAAATCAAGAATAACACCCATTTAATTTATAAAACTGCAAATAATATACTTGGTAGAAAACCGAAAGCAACACTATCAGATTTGCAATCAGATAAACTTTCTAATATGTTTGCTAATTTTTCATTCAAAAAATCAAGAAAATTTGTAATTCTATTACTAATTCTACAATATATTATAATCATATATCAACACACTCCACTAATTTAAATGATAATATAAATCCAATTTTATGCTCCTTGTCTATATTTATTTCTCCTTCTACTAGTAAGATTGCAAGATTATTACAAAGTCTGAAAACCTCTTCTCCTAATGACCCTATTCCTCTCATACTTATGAAGGTCATAGCTACTACTTTGTCTAGTTATATATGTGATATTATTAGTTCATCTCTTAATAATAGTTTTGTTCACCCTGACCTAAAGCATGCTATAATTTCTCCTATTATAAAAAAACACAATATTGATTATAATATATTAAGCAACTACAGATCTATATCGCAACTTACTATTATAGGAAATTACTAGAGAAAGTTGTTTATCAACAACTCATTAATTATATAGAAACCAATGATTTACTAGACATCTATCAAAGTGCTTATAGATAATTTCATAGTACAGAAAC
>OZ025243.1:21027440-21137440 GCA_964019155.1 Osedax fenrisi | reverse complement strand
TGGACAAAATTCCAATTCTCTAAGATATCCTGACTAGAATATAAATTTTACAACTCTCTAACGAACACAACTTTATTCTCAATACTTGTATGCAAATATGTAAACAGTTCCCAGACAAAATTAGCTTACGTAATAGCAATTTTTATTATAAAATTTAAATAATACATTTATTTTTTTTAATATTATGAAAAATATAATTTTGTTTACATTGAAAATAATTATTTTGTTTACATTTAATAAAAAATAAATTTATTATTTATTTAATTACTACTTAATATGTTATTACATTTACATTACACATTTCATGTATTTTAATTAATCATAATGTTTAATATATTATTATTAGTTTTTCTATAATGTTCAGAAGTTAAAGGTTAGTTACTACTACTAATACTACTACTACTACTAGAGTAGAAAAAATGAAAATAAACTTTTATTTAATATATAAATCATGCGATCACTAATTACTTTAGCATTTCGTGATTACTTTATATTATCATGATAATCACATCCGTTAACAGTTCTGATTGGCTAAAGGACGTATCATCATCTCGGACATCGAATTGTCTTGGACATCAGCCTTGTGGCATATAAGTATATCAATGTATTGCAGTATATCAATAAATAGCAATGTATTGCAGGATATTCTCGCTGTAAGAAGTAGAATGTGTTAGTAACAATGCACCTTATGTTATTAATAATATTTATATTTAAATTACATATATATATATATATATATATATATATATATATATATATATATAGATTAATATAATTTAATTATTAATTTTGTTTTGCATTAATATTATTTTAATCACTATCTTAACTATTTTGCTAATATTTTAATATAATTATAATTTCCAATATATATATATATACATTATTAGTTAAATATACATTATGTATAAACCAGGGTTCCATTAATTTTGGTAAAACCATGTTTTTACCGGGAAAAATGACAAAAAGCGGTAAAGACCTATCTTACCATATTAATTAATGTTAAAAACCGGTAATAACCAGTAAAAACTGGCAAAAAACCTAGTACTCATAAATATAATATATTTAAAAAAAATTTATTTTGAAATTTAAAGTAATATTGATTCATTTATATATAAATGTTATGGATAATTAATCTAGCAGCTTTATTTGAAAATTTGTCCAAACATTTTATCATTCTGCTTTAATTATGCCATTTATAGTACATTTATTTTTTAAATTCCAAATGGATTTTGAGTCTGCCACCCTTATATTGTAAAATTAACAAGTTGATGTAATTGGATATATTTTATAAATGAAATAAAATCATACTGTGCTATATATTCATAAAATTACACAATGAAAATATTACTAAATAGTTATACAGTATTGTAAAGAATATTTGTTTAACTATATTTAATTTCATATATATAGTTATATATAGTATATATATATATAAACATAAATATTCTATTCAGTATTTATATATATATATATATATATATATATATATAATTAACAATATCTATAGATATATTTAATTAAATATACTGGTATAAAATCAAATAATTAATACATTCAAATAATTTCTCAATGAAAATATTATTAGTTCTATTGTTTAATATATATATTTTTTTACAATATTAAGCTTCTGTCAAACCAAAAAAGGCGGCCGATTTTTCACCGATATCGTACCGATTTTCTCTCTCTCTGTGCTACACCCCTACCGATATATCACCAATATATCACCGATATCGTGACAATATCGCTATTAATTATTTGGAGATATCTCTAAATATGTAACGATTTCTCGACGACTTCGTTACTGCGCATATCGGTGAAAAATCTGCGGCTTTTTTTGGTGTGAATGGGGCTTTACCTTTTACTAATATAAAAATAAATATATTATTATATTCAAAATGTTAAATATATATATATTGACTTATTTACTCATTTATTTAAATTTCAATATCATATTATTTATTAAAAAAAATTTTTCTTTACATAGAGTCAAAATTAATAAAGGTTGTTTTTAAAAAAATATAAAAAACTTATAATATTGATTTTAATGTTGTATTGTTTAACTTTATAATTGTATATTATCTATTACATATAAAATCTATGAATAATATATAATGTAAATTATATAGACAATAGTAGGTTTAATATAATATAGATAATATTATATTTAATTATATAGACAATACTAGGTTTTTACCATGGTAAAAACGTGTTTTTACCGGACAGGTTATTACCGCGGTTATTACCATAGGCGGTAATAACCTATGGAAGACTGGTATAAATATTTAAATAATGTAAATAAGATACATTTTATTTAAATTTATATCAAAATATAAGTATATAAATGAGATTTTTTATATTTTATATATAATAAAATAATTGATATAATTGGAAAGAAGATGAAAAAGTAATATAAGAATCATAGTTTACTTTTTTGATTAAATTAATAATACAAAAGTTATAGTAAAAAAGAATGGCCAAGTTTGTGATTATTAATTAAGACAGCTCATTACAGACTTTAATTTACCTTCTTACATAAGGCAACCCTCTAATATATAATTTATCATTGCATTAACTATATTTATGTATAGATGATGAAATGAACCATATATATTATCCTATATTTGCACTAGTAAAATATATCTAAATACCCTATACTTACATACATAAATATACTAGTTATGTCATATATAATATTTAATATAATTATAAATATACAATAAATACCAGTTTTCATTATTTTTTATAAATTTAGATTAATTCTGGTAATTTAAAACCAAAATTGAAATAAGCAAGAACTCTTTATTTTCAATACTTGTATGCAAATATGTTAACAGTTCCCAGACAAACTTAGCTTACGTAATAGTAATTGTGACAAGAAATTAACCTTGAATTAATAATATATTTTTTAATATGAAAAATATAAAAATTTAAAATTAAATTTTTTTTTGTTTACATCAAAATTGAAAATAATTATTTTGTTTACATTTAATAAAAAATAAATTTATTATTTATTTAATTATTACTTAATATGTGTATTAAATTAACGTAACTTCTATCATGTATTTTAATTAATCATAATATATTATTATTAGTTTTGTTTATACTCATCAGAAGTTAAACGTTAGTTACTACTACTACTACTACTACTACTACTACTACTACTACTACTACTACTACTACTACTACTACTACTACTACTACTACTACTACTACTACTACTACTACTACTACTACTACTACTACTACTACTACTACTACTACTACTACTACTACTACTACTACTACTACTACTACTACTACTACTACTACTACTACTACTACTACTACTACTACTACTACTACTACTACTACTACTACTACTACTACTACTACTACTACTACTACTACTACTACTACTACTACTACTACTACTACTACTACTACTACTACTACTACTACTACTACTACTACTACTACTACTACTACTACTACTACTACTACTACTACTACTACTACTACTACTACTACTACTACTACTACTACTACTACTACTACTACTACTACTACTACTACTACTACTACTACTACTACTACTACTACTACTACTACTACTACTACTACTACTACTACTACTACTACTACTACTACTACTACTACTACTACTACTACTACTACTACTACTACTACTACTACTACTACTACTACTACTACTACTACTACTACTACTACTACTACTACTACTACTACTACTACTACTACTACTACTACTACTACTACTACTACTACTACTACTACTACTACTACTACTACTACTACTACTACTACTACTACTACTACTACTACTACTACTACTACTACTACTACTACTACTACTACTACTACTACTACTACTACTACTACTACTACTACTACTACTACTACTACTACTACTACTACTACTACTACTACTACTACTACTACTACTACTACTACTACTACTACTACTACTACTACTACTACTACTACTACTACTACTACTACTACTACTACTACTACTACTACTACTACTACTACTACTACTACTACTACTACTACTACTACTACTACTACTACTACTACTACTACTACTACTACTACTACTACTACTACTACTACTACTACTACTACTACTACTACTACTACTACTACTACTACTACTACTACTACTACTACTACTACTACTACTACTACTACTACTACTACTACTACTACTACTACTACTACTACTACTACTACTACTACTACTACTACTACTACTACTACTACTACTACTACTACTACTCTTATTTTGAACCATTACATTTTAATTTTATACATAGTCCTAGATGTGATGGTAGAAATGGTGGTGGTGTTGCTTTACTTTTAAATAATAACTATACTATACTTTCTCAAATTCGAATTAATATGACTCTATGTGATGTACTTCTTGTAAAATTTAAAACATCCCAATCTCAAATAATAACTGTTCTCACTATATATAGACCTCCAAATAATAACCATATAATATTTTTTAAAGAATTTTCGGATCTAATACATCAACACATTAGCCCTTTCCTTATAATTCTTGGTGACTTTAATTTTCATTTTAATTCTACATCATATCCCCATAATAAATTCAAAGATATCTGTAATGAATTATGTTTATCTCAACATGTTACTGAAACTACACATATTTCTGGAAATGTACTCGATCTTATTTTTACTCATAATAATTCTATTCTATTAGCTAACCAACCAACTAATTCTACACTATTAACTGATCATTATGCTATTAAATGTACATTAAATATAAAAAAATATATAAGTTCTAAATTATTATCCTATCGACATTTACGTAATATAGACTTAACTAAATTTTCTCTTGATATTCTATCTAATCTTGACATAAATAATTGTACTATAACTGCACTTAATAATACACTTTCTAATCTTCTAGACACATATGCACCACTTAATAACCGAACAATTAAAATATACTCTATAACACCATGGTTTAATCATATATGTCATACTTATAAAAAAAATACTAACATATTAAACAAAATATATAATAAAAATAAAAATACAATTAATCATGATAATTTCTTATTTGCTAGATCTCAATACCGTAAACAAATGAAATCTCAAAAAACAATGTACTACAATAATAAAATTAATTTATATAAAAATGATTCTAAAAAACTTTTTAAACTTACTAATCAATTAATGGGAAGGAACAAAAGAAAAACTTTTCCTCCTCAAAAAAATAATCTACTAGTTAATAAATTTTCAAATTTCTTTGATAATAAAATTTCCAACATATGTGATAATATCTCGAAAAGTAAATTTGTAAATAAATCTATCAATATAAATTGTTTTGATATATGTTCATTTCCCAATATTAATTTTAATAATTTCATAACTCCAACACATACTGAAATATATAATTTGATAATTACCGCCAAATGTACTTCACCAAATGATCCATTACCTCTCTCTATTACTAAAAAAAATTATTAACACTTTAACACCTCTATATCATACAATTAGTAATATTTCACTAACTACTGGCATTATACCACCTGAATTAAAACATGCTATAATAACTACTATTTTAAAAAATGCATCTTTAGATGATTCTATTTTATCTAATTATCGACCTCTATCTCAATTACCATTACTCTCAAAGATTCTAGAAAAAGTTATCTATAAACAGCTCATATCTTATCTTGACTATAATGATTTATTTTATAATTACCAGAGTGCATACCGTAAACATCATAGTACTGAAACTTCCATTATTGCACTTACTGATAGCCTTCACCATTCACTTGACAACCACAAATCTTTGCAATTATTATTTATTGATATGACTGCTGCATTTGATACCATTGACTTTACTATATTACTATCTAGACTTTCCAATATTGGTATTACTGGAACTGCTTTCAATTGGTTTAAATCTTTCATTACTACTAGAACATACTCTGTTAAAATTAATTCTTCATTTTCTCAACCCTATCCACTAAATTTCGGTGTCCCACAAGGTTCTGTCCTTTCTCTAATTCTATTTTCTATATATCTACAACCTTTATCAAAATTACTCCAATCATATACTTTACTAAAATATAATATATATGCAGATGATATTGTATTACACACATTTGCAACTAACTCTACACAAAATAATTATTTTCAAGACTGTATTAATTCTACTACTAACTGGCTTACTAATAATAACTTACTAATAAATTCAAATAAAACTAAACTAATTAATATTTCTAGAACTCGCACTGCATTTCCAAATATCTATATCGGTACAGATAATATTACTCCTATTACAGTACAAAGTATCTTGGAATAACTATTTCACAAGATCTATCGACTGAAATACATGTAAAAGATATACTTAAGTCTGCATCATATAATGTTTACAATTTAAAAAAAATTCGCCCTTTCATTTCACTAAATACAGCTAAAATATTATCTACTTCACTAATTATATCTAAACTAAATTACTGCAACTCTTTTCTTTATAAAATTAATACTACATTACTAAAAAAATGTGATTCCATTATAAATAGGTGCATTCGAATTATATTTAAAATTCCTTATACTGATTATTCTACAAGTATTTCTGAACTCTGTTCTAAAATCAATTGGCATAATACTAAGCAATCTATTATATATAAAATACTCACTATAACGCATAAAGCTATAGTATTTAAGAAACCTATGTATATATATAATATGCTACAGTTATCTATTAATAACTCGCAATTGCGATCTAATTCTACAATTAACCTTGAACTACCTAAAATTAATTCTTCAATATATGGCGAGCTATCTTATCGGTGGTATTCCCCTTACCTTTGGAACAAACTTCCATCCAACATTAAGAATATTATTAACCATTACACGTTCAAGAAACATTTACATCGTTATATATTAAATAACTATTGATTGTAATAATTTTATAATAATATTCTAAAGTTTATAACATATACGAAAATATTGTATGTATCTGTATATTTGTGTATATTTATTTATATACGTTTATATATTTATATACACATATATGTATGTATATATTTATCATGTTATGTTTTTAAATGCTAAAAACAATTAGTAATATTTGTTCTGTTTAATTTATTCGTTCACACTCTAAGAATGTTTATAAAACATTAATGCAGTGTATAATACACTATTTACATTTACATTTACTACTACTACTACTACTACTACTACTACTACTACTACTACTACTACTACTACTACTACTACTACTACTACTACTACTACTACTACTACTACTACTACTACTACTACTACTACTACTACTACTACTACTACTACTACTACTACTACTACTACTACTACTACTACTACTACTACTACTACTACTACTACTACTACTACTACTACTACTACTACTACTACTACTACTACTACTACTACTACTACTACTACTACTACTACTACTACTACTACTACTACTACTACTACTACTACTACTACTACTACTACTACTACTACTACTACTACTACTACTACTACTACTACTACTACTACTACTACTACTACTACTACTACTACTACTACTACTACTACTACTACTACTACTACTACTACTACTACTACTACTACTACTACTACTACTACTACTACTACTACTACTACTACTACTACTACTACTACTACTACTACTACTACTACTACTACTACTACTACTACTACTACTACTACTACTACTACTACTACTACTACTACTACTACTACTACTACTACTACTACTACTACTACTACTACTACTACTACTACTACTACTACTACTACTACTACTACTACTACTACTACTACTACTACTACTACTACTACTACTACTACTACTACTACTACTACTACTACTACTACTACTACTACTACTACTACTACTACTACTACTACTACTACTACTACTACTACTACTACTACTACTACTACTACTACTACTACTACTACTACTACTACTACTACTACTACTACTACTACTACTACTACTACTACTACTACTACTACTACTACTACTACTACTACTACTACTACTACTACTACTACTACTACTACTACTACTACTACTACTACTACTACTACTACTACTACTACTACTACTACTACTACTACTACTACTACTACTACTAATACTACTAATACTACTACTACACTATTTTATAAATAATATTTAAACCTATAGATATATTATGTTCATTTTGATATTGAAATATTTATAAATAAATAGAGTAGAAAAAATGAATTTAAACTTTCATTTAACGTAGAAATCAGATGATCACTAATAACTTTAGCATTTCGTGATTACTTTATCTTATCATGATAATCACATCCGTTAACAGTTCTGATTGGCCGAAGTACGTATCATCATCTCGGACATCGAATCGTCTTGGACATCAGCCCTGTGGCATATAAGTATATCAATGTATTGCAGTATATCAATAAATAGCAATGTATTGCAGGATATTCTCGCTGTAAGAAGTAGAATGTGTTAGTAATGATGTATCTTATGTTATTAATAATATTTATATTTAAATTACATATATATATATATATATATATATATATATATATATATAGATTAATATAATTTAATTATTAATTTTGTTTTGCATTAATATTATTTTAATCAGTATCTTAACTATTATGCTACTATTTTAATATAATTGTAATGTCCAATATATATATACATTATTAGTTAAATATATATTATGTATAAACATATAAATAATGTAAATCAGATACATTATATTTAAATTTATATCTAAATTTAAGTATAAATGAGATTTTTTTATATTTTAACCTTAATAAAATGATTGATATAATTGTAAAGAAGATGAAATATTCTAATCACGATATTACCAATCGTTTTAGCATTTCATGATAATTTTAACTTATCATGATTAACCCCTGTAGTAACATTTGACCTTGGATAAGGACATATCGCCATCTTTGACATCATACCCAGTAAGCCGGTTCGGATCGGTAAATTTGTTATGAAAATTGCTGCCTCTATTTTTATATGAACTAGATAACATAATAGATTGAATAAAAAATAAAAAAATAAAAAAAATTAATTATTGGAGATGTGTCATTAAAGTTTAACATTAAGAGATTAATTTTAAGGAATTTTAATATGGATGAGATAGGAGATATTTTGAAACTTCGATTTATCATCATTAACATTTTTTTTTGTAGTTATATCTGTAAGTATAGTTTAAATTATATATTTTTGTATAAGATTTTGTATAAAGATTTTGTATAAGATTTTTTTTTGATATTCCAGGAAATTTCCAGGAAATTTTGGAAAATACAAATTATTTTAATTTTAATTAAAAAAATGTATATATAATAAAATATATATATATATATTTATGTTTATATTTTATTATATATATATAAGTATATGAGTGTACTATTACATGACATTAATAAGACCAACATTAATGTATAGTACACAATATGGTTATTTATTCACTATTATAATGTAAAAATATGAAAAAATTTATATTTGAAATTTTTTTTTTTTTCGAATTATTACAATTTTTTTTCTATCGACTGGATTTATAATAGGTTTTTTTAACGAATTTAAATCGTTAGAAATTTTTTTAAATATATTTCACGTTTTATCTTATTTTTTTTATAAATATTAAATTATTAGTTTGTTCTATCATTTTTTTTCTTTTGTAAATTTATAAAAACCAAGATAAAACTTATATTATAGATTTTAAAGAGATTTATAAAAATATAAATTATATTAATTTTAGATAAAAAAAATATTATTAATAAAAAAATCCCAAATTTTTCCCATATTGGAATCCCATATAACATAATATAATAATAATGACTCAGAATTTCGCAATGTTGACTCATCAATTTGCATAGAGAATTGGTTTTCTTTTAAATAGTCATATAATTTATTTTCGTAAATTATTTAATTTATTATACGAATTTATAATTTATTATAATTTATTGTCACTCATTACATCAATTAATTTTATAGTATTACTTAAAGGAATTTAATTAATTAATTTTTTAGCATTTTCATTTAATTCTGCTGCAATTTCTTTTATTACAGCTTTTATTAAATGTTTACCTATAGTATGAGGTTTGCCCATTTTTTCTATCAACTTTGCAATTTTATAGGATAATTTTAATCCAGTATTATTGGTATTTGTAACTTTTGAAAAACAATTATTTATTGTATTTCTCTGAAATAAATTATTTTTCAGCAGTTCAAAATATTCTATAGGTTTACTAGCCTTATCAGGATGCGCTTTACTAAATGGTCAATTAATCTAGAAGGATTCATTACTAAACTCTTTATTGCTAAAATAAAACAATATGGTTTAGTTTTGTTCAAAATAGATTCACAGAATCCAAATTTGAAATATTCCCCAGAATACTGACGGCACTTCTTCTTGTTAGGCATACTTATTATATAAAATATCTATAATTGGTTATTGTATTATTATATGGGGATCTGCGAAGTAGCAAAAAAAAATAGAAAACTAAAAATTATGTGGCGGGCGAACGTGAGAACTAAAGTAGGATTTATGAATGCAAGAGTTATTGTGAATTAGTATTATTAGTATTATTTTGTTGCTAATTCATATACAATCCTTATTATATTATATTATTAATATTTCAAACTAACCAAACAATCTATAAGACTTTTTGTATAATTAACTTATCATATGCAATTATTTAACTCAAATGAAATGATATAGCAACAAAATATGTGGCGGGTGGCGCATGCGTCTCAGGAATTAAATTTCAGTGAACGTGAGAACTAAAGTGGGAAATGTGATTGCATGTTATTGTAAATTAATAGTATTATATAATATAGTAATAATTAGCATTATATTATATATGACCTAGTTTTAAATTGTGCAAACTGAACAGAGCTATTATTAGTAATAATTTATTACACATCTATACATGTGTAATTCGGGGACAAAAAAAAAACAATATATATATATACACACAAATCTTCACAAATTGCCCTCCAAACGCCCCCCTACTTGAAATCGCCCCCTTACCGCCCACCGGTGGGCGGTAGGGACCCCGTTGGGAAACACTGTTCTAGACTGAATTCATGTCTCATTTTTTTATAGATAATAAAAAACAATATATTAAGTATTATTATGTAATAAAAAAAATATAAAAAAAAATATAATTATCATCACTTTAAATGTGCGGCATCCCCTTAAATGATAAACGAGGCAGCAATTTAAAAAAAAAATGTACTGAGCCGAACCGGCTTAGGCCCCAGTGGCGTACAAATATATCAGCAATGAAGTGCAGGATATTATCGCTGTAAGAAGTAGAACATGTTAGTAATGATATACTATATATGATTCTTATCGTTAATATTATTATAACTGCCTATGTGGCTCAGTTGGCTAAGGTGTCAGACATTCATGTAGTAGGATTCGGGTGCAAGCCATGTCCGAACTAGGTCTTAAAATAATATTTAGAAGTGATCTTATATAATTATATATAAATAAATAATCGGATCTCAATAAAACAATGCGTTGACATGAAAGCTACTTCAAAGGAATATTAGAGCCATATGGCTCATCTAAGTTCCTGGATGGGATGAAAGGACTCCACCAAAATAAAATAACAACAATAACAATATTTAATGTATAACTGCGTTACGCTTTCACAGACTACATAGAGGAGTTCTATTAATAGAATGATGTCATCGCTATCGGATGTTCGACTGACGAGAGTTGTCCCTCGCTCGTCTCTTAGCTGCGGCTTAGCGGGTGGTTCAGCCTATCTCGATTGTTGTTCTAGTGTCTATTATCGGTGGGCAAAGCTCGGCGAAGGCGTGGAGTCGTACGTGGTTCCGGTGTCGTTGCTATGGGACATTACGGTGGTAGCGTGTTCGGGCGTCTAGCTTGCATCGTGTGTCTCGCTAGTTTATGGTATTGCGCGGTGATCTTAGCCCTATGGTACTCGAAGCCGTTACGATATTATCTTGATGCCCAAGTATCGCTCACTAATCAGTATGTCGTTAATAATTACGATTTAAATTGAATGTCGACGCTGTTATTATGAATTTAAACCGTGTGGATGTGTATTGATCGTGTAAGTTTATAGTTACTCTAATCACTAGTCGAGACTGTTGATTAATAGGCATTGCGAAATGATATCGTAAAATACTTATTTTTCTATATTTATAGGTTTATCAATTTAAGACATAGTTAGAATAGTAACAAATCTAATTTAACGATAATACGGATATATATTTTTGATATATACAATTTTAATATTATAAATAAATCTAAATGCTAATTATTAAAATTATATATTTAATAATTAATAATTATACTATTGTTAAGGGCCGGCGAAACATATAAGTTTTGAAATAAATATATTTTTTTATTCAAAATGATATTATATAAAAATTAATAAATATATGCATAAAAGTAAGTATAAGCATTATAAATAAACATTAAAAAATATAACCGTGTAAAAATAAACATTAAAATCATAGTAAAATATTGGATTATAGTCAGAAGCTTCACAATTTAAAAATTAAACTAAAAACTAAACGAACGCATAATTCTTTATTCGAATTAATGATTGTATACATTTATATATAAATAGTATACCTATATAGTATACATGTTATTATATATTTAATATAATATAATATTATAAAGATAATCGTATACCATAGGAATAATACCTACTGTATTATGTAATGTATATCTATACTAATATTTAATATTAGTATAAATTATTTAATTTATACAATATTACACGTTGTTTTAATTTAAATAATATTTATCATAAATGTTATGACTTATATACTCGTGATTGAGATATCTATATATATTATATTATATATATATATATATATATATATGGTGGTTACACTATTATAAAATCACTAATTCGAATAAACAATTTTGCGGGAATCTAAAGCGCAAATATTTTGACCAGATACCAACATATTTATAATTTTTTATTAAAACTGATATTAATGCTTTTTTTTAAACTTAGTTTTGAATCT
Source organism: Osedax fenrisi (assembly GCA_964019155.1). Classification (NCBI taxonomy): domain Eukaryota; kingdom Metazoa; phylum Annelida; class Polychaeta; order Sabellida; family Siboglinidae; genus Osedax; species Osedax fenrisi. The sequence goes on along the minus strand of OZ025243.1, from coordinate 21,124,386 downwards.
TTGAAACTCCATAACTTTTGTTCTACCTTATATGAAATGTTCATAACTTAATCATATTACATATTTATTGTTATATCAAGTAAGACATAAAAGTGAAACTTAGTTACTGGAATTATTGGTAACTAGTGGACATTTTATTATTTTTAAAGAACTGTTTAATTAATAAAAAATTAAGTGTTTTATTATTTTAAATGTCTCATTCTCATTATCTTATCCTTATCATATAATCTTATTAATTAATATATATAGTATTCTAAAATATATATATAGTTCTAAATGTAATTAAAAAACAAAAAAATGTAGTCATTATCATATTAATTTCAGTAAACAAAATAATTCCTATGTTCACCATGTAAATATGCATATGTTACGCCGGTCCCATTAATATATACTATCATTTTATATAATATTATATAGTCAATATATATATTAAGATATAATGTCCTATATTTTTTTTTGTAAATTTGGTTTATATTTTTTAAGGGTAGAGGCTCAAGATAATATATGTTTTATATTTTATCATTTATTCTATAATTATCTATTACTATAACTTTAGATGTAATTTTCTTGAGATTTTAGATTTTCACCTAGTAATCTCACATACATTCTTACTAGTTCTTTGGTTTTATTATTTATATTTGAAATTTGTACAGTAAATGATCATGTAATGTATGAGTATTGTGAAATTGATTAATATATTTTGATTTAATATAAATAAATTATAATAAAGTTGCATATTTATAATAATTAATTAAAAAAAAGTACTACAATAATTCTGTCTATTTATATATCATTTTAAATTAATTATATTTATACTATAGTCATAATCTATATAAAATAGAAAAGCATCTGTTGAATAAATTTAATATTTTATTATCTCTATCAGTTTTTTATCCTTATCATTTTAGATAGAGCTATAAATAGCATTGATTTTATGATCGCTAGCCTCTACCCTTAATATAAATTATGAAATGAGTACAAATAACATATATATATATATATATATATATATATATATATATAAATATACGGATAACTCTCGATATCTCAGACTCTATATATAAGAAACTCCAATATCTCATATATGTCAGAATTGTAATTTTGGTGATATATATATATATATATATATTAAACACAATTTTAATATCTCAAAACTATCATATTTTATTCAGTCGTTCAAATTCTGAGATATCGAGTGTTGACGGTATTCACTTAATATTTGAGTAACTTTTAAATATACAATTTTGACTTTTTTCTCTTTTCCACCATGTTACTGATTTTAATTTTTTTTAAATTTGTTTATATAATATAATATCTTCTAAAGAATTAAATAATACATATTATATATCTCATTTGTATCCAACTCGCTCTATCATATTATTTGTACAATCTACACTCTATTAATTACTATATTATCTTTCTCTCCTCTCCTCTCTTCTATTTAACACTATATCTCTCTTATTCCTCTCTATCACTCTCTCTGACTCTACTTTCTCTCCTCTCTTCACTCCCCTCTCTAATACGATAGTGATCTCTTTCGCTACATCTCTATCACTATCTCTTCTCTATCTCACTCTCCCCTCTCATTTCATACACACTCTCCCTAACTATCTCCTATCTGTCAAACTCTTTATATCCTTCTTCTCTATCATTATATTATATCTCTTTTCTTCTATCTATATATTATATTTATTTATCTCCATCCAACTCCTTTCTCTAATATCTCTTCTTTCCCATTTTCTATTATCTATCTCCCTTCCTCTCATACCACTACCCTCAATATATCTCTCTCTATGTTCTCTTTCTCACTATTTCTATCTTCTCTCTCTATATCTATATCCTTTATTTTATTTATCACTCTATCCGACACCTGTCTCTCTGTCTACCTACGAGAATGTATTATCTCTCTTTCTCACTATGTCTATCCTCTCTCCCTTTTTCCTACCTCACATTGCTATTAGTCCTCATCTCCCATATCTCTTCTCTCTCACATTCTCTCTATCTCACACTAGTTCTATCTTTCTTCTCTCGCATTCTCTATATCTCACACTAGTTCTATCTATATATCTCACACTAGTTCTATCTCTATATCTCTTTCATATATATACATATCTCACCGTTCTCTATATATCTATTTCTCTATACGTTAACTCTCTACTCTGTCTATATATCTTCTTCTCTCTTAGCTCATTATCTCTCATCTCCTCTCTCTTAGCTCATTAGCTCTCATCTCATCTCTCTTAGATCATTAGCTCTCCTCTTCTCTATCTTAGCTCATTAGCTCTCATCTCCCATCTTCTTATCTCTTAGCTCATTAGATCTCATCTCCTATCTTCTTCTCTCTTAGCTCATTAGCTCTTATCTCCTCTCTTTTAGCTCATTAGCTCTCCTCTTCTCTCTCTTAGCTCATTCGCTCTCCCGTCTATCTACTCCATCCCTCTGTCATGCCCTCCGTATTTTTCTACCACTATCTTTTTTTCACTATATATCCCTCTCTATATACTTCACTAGTACACTCTTACCTCTCTCTATCGTATAAACTATTCTAACAACAATAATAACAAAAAGTATAAAACCAATATAAACAATACACAAACATTTTTAAATAAAAAAATATGTATTATTATTTTAGGTAAATAAAATTTTAAAGATTTTTTAAATGGGTTTATATTTGTTTATATAGCTTCAATCGAAACATATAATAATTATAATATTTATATCGGGTTATGAATATAATACAAATCAATAAGATATCTTCATATTTACTTATGTAAATCAAAGTTAGTAAATATATTTAACAAAAATAATTTATAAGTAAATATTCATATATATAATTATTAGTATACTTAATTAGGTTATTACAATAACTGTATTGTTTTAACATTTATTATACAATAATTATAATAAAGGTTAACATTATTATATTTTTAATACATTCTTATAATAAATTCATTCTTATAACCAATTTAATATTTAAAAATTTGTATTCAATACATTTTTATTTATATTATTATTTAAATATATTATAAATATTTCATATAGTATATCGAATGTTTATAATTTAATATTATTTATATATAACTTACTTCAAAATAGATATGATAATAAGAAAATTTAACTTAATTATCATATAATATTTCAAAAATTATGAAAATTTGTATTTATACATACTCTTTTATTAATTACATATATTATAAATATTTTATATATTATATAAAATGTTTATAATTTAATATTATTGATATATAACTTACATCAAAACAGATATGAAAATATCACAAAGAAGGCTGATACAATTGGTAAATAATTAACGTAGAGTGGTATAGAGATTTAATGATATATTCAATTCGATTAAATAAATACACATTTTTAGAAATGAAATATATTCATTGTATGATTTTACTTAAAATATTAAAATTAAATGTATAATTTGTTAGATCTATCACATACATGAGTTAATTATATGAATTCTTATGTCTACAATTATTCGGATTGCCGCAACTTTGAAATTATTGTATTGACATATAATCACGATACTCTTATTATTATTATTATTATTATTATTATTATTATTATTATTATTATTATTATTATTATTATTATTATTATTATTATTATTATTATTATTATTATTATTATTATTATTATTATTATTATTATTATTATTATTATTATTATTATTATTATTATTATTATTATTATTATTATTATTATTATTATTATTATTATTATTATTATTATTATTATTATTATTATTATTATTATTATTATTATTATTATTATTATTATTATTATTATTATTATTATTATTATTATTATTATTATTGAATTGAATTGAATTGAATTGAATGAATATTTATTATGAATTTTTCAAGTTCGATTTAGTTATAATTAACAATATGTAGTGATAAATTCACAAAACGACAACAAAACGTAGATAGTACACATATAAAAATAACAATAGTAAATTAGAAACGTATCACATGTGCCGGTGATAAAAACTATTAATAATTAAAATTAATAATTTATAAAATTATATATATATACATATATATATATATATGTATAAATAAATATTAAGTTATAATTTTTTTAATATGATTTTTATTATTATTATTATTATTATTATTATTATTATTATTATTATTATTATTATTATTATTATTATTATTATTATTATTATTATTATTATTATTATTATTATTATTATTATTATTATTATTATTATTATTATTATTATTATTATTATTATTATTATTATTATTATTATTATTATTATTATTATTATTATTATTATTATTATTATTATTATTATTATTATTATTATTATTATTATTATTATTATTATTATTATTATTATTATTATTATTATTATTATTATTATTATTATTATTATTATTATTATTATTATTATTATTATTATTATTATTATTATTATTATTATTATTATTATTATTATTATTATTATTATTATTATTATTATTATTATTATTATTATTATTATTATTATTATTATTATTATTATTATTATTATTATTATTATTATTATTATTATTATTATTATTATTATTATTATTATTATTATTATTATTATTATTATTATTATTATTATTATTATTATTATTATTATTATTATTATTATTATTATTATTATTATTATTATTATTATTATTATTATTATTATTATTATTATTATTATTATTATTATTATTATTATTATTATTATTATTATTATTAGTGGTATTGTTATTGTTATTTTTATCATCATCATCTCCATTATCATCATCATCATCATCATCATCATCATCATCATCATCATCATTATCATCATATTCATCATACTCATAATAATCATCATCATCATCATCATAATCATGACGTCTATTAGACTTTATTTTGTAATTATACCTATATTTAATTATAAAAATCTTCTTGATAGATCATATAGTTTAACTGCCCAAAATAATTGGAACTTGCTTCCAATTAATATTATACAAATTAATAATTATAATTCATTTCGATGCAATTTATACATTTATTTTCTGTTGTCTATAGTATAACCAAAGATTTTGCGAATCCTTCGGAAAATCTTTGGTATAACTATAGCTATTAATTGTATATTTATTTAGTATATTTGCAATTTACTTATATATATTTTTTTTTCCGCCATTATTATACACAACAGTTATACAAATATTATATATTTACGGTGTCTAAATATACTAATCAATTAATAAATCAACATCATAATTATCTTCATCATCATCATCATCATCATCATCATCATCATCATCATCATCATTATAAATATAATAATAATAATTATTATTATTATTATTGTTATTATTATTATTATTCTATATATTTTAACTTTTTGTTTAATTCAAAAAATAAATATTAAACTATTTATACAAATTTGTCTATCATTATATTTATATAATTATTATATATGTAATATTAAATATATAATTTGAAAATTAACATTCAATTTAAAAAAAGCATATATGTCCGTAGTATTATTAAATCAGGTAGGTATCAATTTAAACTATGGCTTACATCTATACGCCTAGTTAAATATAGATTACAGTATTCTGCAATATCATTTCGTAATACCCTTTCACGAATTTTACTACTCTTTAGAGAACTTTATACTTATATAATTAATATAAATAAGCGTGGTGTCTATTCTTAGTAATAGAATACGCATTATTTTAAATCGTAATTATTCATCGATGTATTAATTCGTTAGCGATACTCGGGGATGATAGATAATATTATAATGGCGGACGGTATTATAAGGTTCGGGTGATCGTGTAGTGCTGTAAGCGAACGAGGTCATGTGGTGTCGGGGATGCGTTCGGGTGCGATGCGATTACGGTGTACTGTAGTAGCGGTGTTAGTGCTATGTGCGATGAAGCGTTGGAGCCTGGTGGCGTACTCTGGTGGTGGACGCGACGATGACATGACGGATAGAAAGAGCTGTCTGCTGAAATGTAGCGAAGGAGCGAGTGGGGCATCATCGCTCCGACGGAAGACATCCGATTGGAGCCTTGCTAGGACATTTCTCCTTCTGTCCTATAGGTAAGTTATGTAGTCACCGTATATTATTTAATGTAAATTGTTTGTGTATATTATTGTTTGTGATATGGTGTGTGTATTATCATAAAATATAAAAAATCATAATTCTATTTTTAATAAAGATTATAAATAGGTTGAAATATTAAAATCTGTCCAGACCCGAGAAGTATACAACCTAATTCATCGTCTAATTCGGTAAGTCATACATCCTCCATTATGATCTATATGTATATCTTATTATCAGTGAAAATTTCACATATGAAATATAATATATTTATATTTGATATTAAACTCTTTGTAAATACAAAATATAGTATATATTAATATTTTTAGTTTTAATCTATACAAATAATATAGAAATCATAAATAAACTTAAGATATTATATAATAAATTATATATATATATATATATTAGATATTAGATCTATACTATATTATGCTATATTAATAGGTAGTATATTAATACACATTACATAACATCACTATACCTATATGTATTACATAATATTGACTACACAACAGGTAAATACGTAATGTATAGTAATAATACTATAAAGAGGTTAAAGTCATTGTCCACAATACCAGTCTACCCATCGAACATAGCAACGAGGATTTCACCTTGATCATCTCATCTGATCGACCTTATTGACCTTGGCTAACGGTATGAAAGTATAAAGGTAATGTCGACTATAACATCGTATTTGTAACTCTAACGTATAGTTATATATTCTTAACATAACATTAGCTATATATCGTTAAATAGGCTAAATTTGTAGAATTATTCAACTAACAAGATATATATTACAAAATAAAATATCTTAAACTCTTCTAAAATATATATTTTAATAAAACGCTTATTATTAAACTTAATATTAAACCACGCCCACTTGATTATATATTGAATAGCCGAACGAGACTACTGCACAATGAAGCGAAATAGTGATTTGAACAGAAGGTATGCCACCTATTGGATGCCCGTGCTACTAAAGCAAATTCTACTCTTGAACGGATTAAACTTGTAACAATGTTAATTTAGGATTTCAGAGATATCATACACTGACAATCACGGGTTCAGGACCCGTATACGAATATATCCTGAAAGTAAAGATATTCGCCTGTTCAGCTGCAGAAGTTAGTAAACCGTATTCACTATACTAATACGCTATATAATCATTCATTATCGTTTACTACTGGTTACAATATTCGTTATATCGTTAAATATTCTATATTTGTATCTGCCAATCAAACTAATAAATTACGACCATTTCAGTTGCCATTGACTACCGTCAATATGGAAATATCACATGTAAAGATGTTGAGGAATACGTCGAGGAAGTCTGTATGGCCTAACACTAAGCATAACCTCGTGATATTATCATAAAGTTAGCTGATACTAGTATGTAGTTATATGGGGGGTTAGATAATGGAGTGGGGTGATATACCAGTATGGGTGGGTTATAATCAGGTAATGGAATTCTATACCGGTATGAGGTTATATAGGGGTTAGATATGAGGTATGATATTATTGGTATGAGGTTAGATATAGGGTAGTTATATAAATATATATATATATATATATATATAAATAAATATATATATATATATATATATATATATATATATATATATTACAAATATATATCAAACAACATTATTGATAATATAGATGTATCGAATCACACTTTACAAATGATCCTATATAATAACCTTCTATCTATCTACACCGTCCAGTTAAGTTTAGATCGTGAGATCGGGGTGGAATAAAAGGGAAAATTATTGATATATTTTAATCGTGGTATCTTTACTAATTATAAACATACATTTGTAGATATAAACGAATGTACATAACATTTAGAGGAGATATAGGACCTAAAGAACATTAATACTGTAGGACATATGTAACAATACTAGAGGATCATACAAGTGTAAATATATCGAGGAATACACCAGTAATTGCAGAAGTTGTAGAAGTTTGCTATACTTATAATCCATCAAGATAACTCTTTTAATTTAACTTTTCTATATTTCCAATAATTATTCTTAGTTGTGGATTATTTGTTAATAGATATTCGATTTAATTTAAAAATCTATTAAACTCACGCCCATAATAACGCCCACATTATTTCGTAGATGTGTACGTATATCGTCAAGGAGTTTATAGTCGTAACGAACGGGATCATATGAATATCTGCAAAGATGGTTACCAAGGAGATGGACAAAATGTAAAAGTTAGTGAATTTGTTAGTTAATCCATGAAGTTATATTATAATGTACCACATCTATTATATACATATTATCTACACATTATCTACATATTATCTACATATTATCTACATATTATCTACACATTATCTACATATTATCTACATATTATCTACATATTATCTACATTTTATCTGCATATTCACTTACTCTGATTACAATTTTATTAAGTATTTAGACAATTTCATATAATAATATTTCTATACTGTAGTATGTATATGATATATTAATTCATTAATTATATGTTTATAAGTAAATAATAATTGTCTATTGTAGATATTAATGGTAATTGTGACCAAAGATGTGGAATCAGCGAAGTTATTGTTAAAATAGTAAATATAATATGGATACATGGGATATACAGGAGATATTGCTAACGTTTGTGAAGGTTTCTATTATTTGATATCGCTAGTATAAGAAATTAATATTAGGGAGTAAATGTTCTTTAAATATGATATGAGATGTTTAAAAGTTAGCTAAATTCCAATATAATATCCCATTATTACTATCTTAACTTAGTATGTACATTTAGTAAACTTAACATAAACTATTTCTAATCTTAACATAGTTCATTACTAATTTCAGGTATTGATTAATGTAACACTTTTAAAGATGACTATGATGGTAATGCTAAAATAAGAATACTTAAGATCATACATTTGTAAATGTAAGAATGCATATACTGGCGATGCAAAATATAACAGTTAGTATTTATGTAAATATATATGTATAATAATATTTAGTTGTTTTATATATACTGATATTAATATAATTGTATAATATATCTGAAATATAAATGTTATAACTATTTATCCGAGATATTCACTAGCGTATAATACAACACTAGGTTATAAAACACACCTCTCATGTATAACTCCTCCCACTTTATAGACTTTAACTAAGTGTTTGTTTTTGTCAACCACTGATCGTTCAAACACAGGTGGTCGAGAAACTTGTATTCACTGCATGTAAATTAGATTTATTTCAATCAATATAGCTACATTATACTTATATATAGTATACATATATATATAAGTATCAAATGTATATTCTCTTTAATCAATCGACACTCACTCTCACAGATATCACAAACTAGTGTTGGATCTTGTGGTACTAATGACGCGCATACAAAAATTCCGGATACTTTCACGCGTACATGTAAAGAGGAAATGGAAAAGTATGCAAAGGTTTGTTATTATTATGTAATGTTGTGTAATGGAGGCGTTAGTTTTTATATAAAATTATGCTTCTATTAATAATTATGTAACGATAATATATTAGTTTACATATTGTATCAAATTATACCTAGTCATTAATAAATATATTAAATATAATTCGTTTGTAATAATTAATATAATTTTAATAATGTATTATATGACTTGCCAGATGTATACGATGTAAACTTGTAAATATTACTACGACGATGAAGAGTGTACTAATACAGAAAGCAGTTAGAATATATGTAATACACATGTCGGTGTTGTAAAGGTTTGTTATTATTATGTAATGTTGTGTAATGGGGGCGTTAGTTTTTATATAGGGTTACGCTTATAAAAATAATGATGTAACGATATGATAGTCTACATATCGTATCGAATTATATCTAGCCATTACTTTTACTTTCATTTATTGTATTTTATATATTATTGTCACACTGTAAGAATTTTATAATTGAATTTGTGTTTAAATAAAATCATCATCATCATCATTATTAATATATACATATTAAATATATTATGTACTTAATTTCTATTACTATATAATTGCAATGATTAACTATTCTTTACCAGATGTACATAACGAGTGTATCACGATGAGGCAGAATGTACAAATACAGAGGGAAGTTATACGTAATACGTCTGTATCGTAATGAAAATAGGGGTCACATTGACGTGAATGCAGTAATAACTAAGATATTTATAACCATAAGCAAGTTATTCTGTGATACTACAATGTGCTATGATTATCCTAAGATAATTCTTAACAAGTATTGTCATATGATATTAGAAAAACTTACCACATAACTCTCGATTCATTAACACTCCAAGAAGTTATCGCTTAGAATGGAGACTTCTGATTGTCTGGGGATGGGATTATGTTTAAGGGGTTGTAAATGTAGATGATATGACCAATATCTTAACCTATATGACAAATACGCCATACTCAGTAACATAAATATGGAATTAATGAATGATCAAATACCATTAAGGAGAAATGGAAACACTAAAGGTAAGAATATTTATTAATTAACTAAATAATGAATTCGTATAAAATATAGTATAAAATAAATATGTTTATATATATGAATTAGTAATATGTTTATATATTTATATTTGTAATTAATGATCACTGAATCAGATATCGGTGAATGTAAAGAATACAATTAAAATTGGGATATTAATTAGTGTAAATTGGACACCTAAAATGTAAATATAATCCCAAGTACGAAGAAGTGATATGTGAACGTTAGTGTATATACCTAGTTACACATACGTTAATACAGAGGACATCATATCCCTTGCACTTAATATGTTACTAGTTTAATAGTACAGGAACAGCGATATTGTCACTATTTATATATATATTTATTCAGGATATCGTATTAAATAATATTTTATTGTCTTTTATTGTATTATACACTTTTTTAAAGGGTAATATAATAACAAACTATAGATATATCAAATCATCAAATCGAAACGCACATACTATATGCTAACCACCTATTTTCCATCTCGAACAGATACAGTTTTAGATCATGAGACTGGAATAGAATAAAAGGGAACTGAGGGTATTTGTGTATATAGATGAAAACACCCACAAGTTCGACTATTTTGACATACACATAGTGGGCGGAATACCCATGCTAGTTACGCTTGTACCTATATATCTTGTTACCATGGAAACAGTAACAATACTGTAACAATAACGAATGACTACATAGGATAAGTTATGTTATCGCCGTGCTACATACTGAAGGATAGTGAATGATATTTCTCTGTAAGAATGGATACTTAAGTAATGGAAGGAGGCAAGGTAACGCCCCTAGTTACGACTATAAAATAATGCCCACATTCACATATATATATATATATATTATGATTATTAAAGTATTAATATATCTTAATCGTAGTATTATTTACTAATTATAAACATACATTTGTAGATATAAACGAATGTACAGAACATTTAGAGGAGATATAGGACCTAAAGAACATTAATACTGTAGGAAGTATGTAACAATACCTGAGAATCATACAAGTGTAAATTTATCGAGGGATACATCAGTAATGGCAGAAGTTGTAGAGGTTTGCTATACTGATAATCCATCAAGATAACTCATTCAATTTAACTTTTCTATATTTGCAATAATTATTCTCAGTTGTTGATTATTTATTAATAGATATTCGATTTAATTTAAAAATCTATTAAATTCACACCCATATTACGCCCATAATAATGCCCACATTATTTCGTAGATGTGTACGTATATCGTCAAGGAGTTTATAGTCGTAACGAACGGAGTTACAAGTGTATAAACATCGAGGGCATCTTTCATTGCTAGTGCTTAGATGAATATAATATGAAGGGAAGCGTGTGTGTACAGAAATACACTAACTCACGTTATTGCAACTTACTGGTGTGATGTCACTGCATACAGGGATCATATGAATATCTGCAAAGATGGTTACCATGTAGACGGAAAAAATGTAAAAGTTAGTAAATTTGTTAGCTAATACATGTAATTATATTATAGTGTTACATTTCTATAATCTACATATTATCTACACTTTTTCCACATATCATCTATATATTCACTTACTATTAGCATATTTTAATTAAGTGTATTGTTAATCTTATTTGACTACAATTTCTACACAATATATATATATCTGATCTTTTCATACATTCATTATATTTTTACGAGTAAATAATAATAGTTATCTATTGTAGATATTGCCGAATGCTCCACCACTACTATTATCTGTTACTAGAGAAGTGTCATATATACCGATACTTCAGGAAGTATTGTTATAAATATAATACTGGATACATATATATCCGTAAGGAGATACAATGTACGTCGTTAATGTAGAGGTAAGTTATCTATTTATATACGCGCGGAGTTGTATTGCAACTATTTGTTATGTTTACATATAAATACAATACAATAGTGAATTATAATATAACATGAATCGATGGTAGATGATATTGGATAAGAAGATAACCTGAATATGTGTAAGATGTTAACTGTTTCACTATTTCAATTATAGAAATGGATGAATGTCACTTGGGAACTCTAACTTGGCTACTTGTTCCAATACTGATGTTAGCTTAACTTGTAGGTGTACTAAATATTCACTGGAAGAGGAAATATGCATAATAGATATAAAGGTTTTCTATTATATAAAGTTATCATTATATTAATAAGTAAGAGCAAGTAAATGTACTTTTAAAAATTGTTTAATCTTAAGATTCAAACTGTTTAAAAGTTAACTAATTCCCATATAATATCCCATCATTACTATCTTAACTTAGTATATACATTTAGTAAACTTAACCTAAACTATTTCTAATCTTAACATAGTCCATTACTAATTTCAGGTATTGATTAATGTAACACTTTTAAAGATGACTATGATGGTAATGCTAAAATAAGAATACTTAAGATCATACATTTGTAAATGTAAGAATGCATATACTGGCGATGCAAAATATAACAGTTAGTATTTATGTAAATATATATGTATAATAATATTTAGTTGTTTTATATATACTGATATTAATATAATTGTATAATATATCTGAAATATAAATGTTATAACTATTTATCCGAGATATTCACTAGCGTATAATATCAACACTAGGTTATAAAACACACCTCTCATGTATAACTCCTCCCACTTTATAGACTTTAACTAAGTGTTTGTTTTTGTCAACCACTGATCGTTCAAACACAGGTGGTCGAGAAACTTGTATTCACTGCATGTAAATTAGATTTATTTCAATCAATATAGCTACATTATACTTATATATATTATACATATATATATAAGTATCAAATGTATATTCTCTTTAATCAATCGACACTCACTCTCACAGATATCACAAACTAGTGTTGGATCTTGTGGTACTAATGACGCGCATACAAAAATTCCGGATACTTTCACGCGTACATGTAAAGAGGAAATGGAAAAGTATGCAAAGGTTTGTTATTATTATGTAATGTTGTGTAATGGGGGCGTTAGTTTTTATATAGGGTTACGCTTATAAAAATAATGATGTAACGATATGATAGTCTACATATCGTATCGAATTATATCTAGCCATTACTTTTACTTTCATTTATTGTATTTTATATATTATTGTCACACTGTAAGAATTTTATAATTGAATTTGTGTTTAAATAAAATCATCATCATCATCATTATTAATATATACATATTAAATATATTATGTACTTAATTTCTATTACTATATAATTGCAATGATTAACTATTCTTTACCAGATGTACATAACGAGTGTATCACGATGAGGCAGAATGTACAAATACAGAGGGAAGTTATACGTAATACGTCTGTATCGTAATGAAAATAGGGGTCACATTGACGTGAATGCAGTAATAACTAAGATATGTATAACCATAAGCAAGTTATTCTGTGATACTACAATGTGCTATGATTATCCTAAGATAATTCTTAACAAGTATTGTCATATGATATTAGAAAAACTTACCACATAACTCTCGATTCATTAACACTCCAAGAAGTTATCGCTTAGAATGGAGACTTCTGATTGTCTGGGGATGGGATTATGTTTAAGGGGTTGTAAATGTAGATGATATGACCAATATCTTAACCTATATGACAAATACGCCATACTCAGTAACATAAATATGGAATTAATGAATGATCAAATACCATTAAGGAGAAATGGAAACACTAAAGGTAAGAATATTTATTAATTAACTAAATAATGAATTCGTATAAAATATAGTATAAAATAAATATGTTTATATATATGAATTAGTAATATGTTTATATATTTATATTTGTAATTAATGATCACTGAATCAGATATCGGTGAATGTAAAGAATACAATTAAAATTGGGATATTAATTAGTGTAAATTGGACACCTAAAATGTAAATATAATCCCAAGTACGAAGAAGTGATATGTGAACGTTAGTGTATATACCTAGTTACACATACGTTAATACAGAGGACATCATATCCCTTGCACTTAATATGTTACTAGTTTAATAGTACAGGAACAGCGATATTGTCACTATTTATATATATATTTATTCAGGATATCGTATTAAATAATATTTTATTGTCTTTTATTGTATTATACACTTTTTTAAAGGGTAATATAATAACAAACTATAGATATATCAAATCATCAAATCGAAACGCACATACTATATGCTAACCACCTATTTCCATCTCGAACAGATACAGTTTTAGATCATGAGACTGGAATAGAATAAAAGGGAACTGAGGGTATTTGTGTATATAGATGAAAACACCCACAAGTTCGACTATTTTGACATACACATAGTGGGCGGAATACCCATGCTAGTTACGCTTGTACCTATATATCTTGTTACCATGGAAACAGTAACAATACTGTAACAATAACGAATGACTACATAGGATAAGTTATGTTATCGCCGTGCTACATACTGAAGGATAGTGAATGATATTTCTCTGTAAG
The DNA here is from genome assembly GCA_964019155.1 of Osedax fenrisi. Classification (NCBI taxonomy): domain Eukaryota; kingdom Metazoa; phylum Annelida; class Polychaeta; order Sabellida; family Siboglinidae; genus Osedax; species Osedax fenrisi. The sequence goes on along the minus strand of OZ025243.1, from coordinate 21,109,328 downwards.
AATGGATACTTAAGTAATGGAAGGAGGCAAGGTAACGCCCCTAGTTACGACTATAAAATAATGCCCACATTCACATATATATATATATATTATGATTATTAAAGTATTAATATATCTTAATCGTAGTATTATTTACTAATTATAAACATACATTTGTAGATATAAACGAATGTACAAAACATTTAGAGGAGATATATGACCTAAAGAACATTAATACTGTAGGAAGTATGTAACAATACCTGAGGATCATACAAGTGTAAATTTATCGAGGGATACATCAGTAATGGCAGAAGTTGTAGAGGTTTGCTATACTGATAATCCATCAAGATAACTCTTTCAATTTAACTTTTCTATATTTGCAATAATTATTCTCAGTTGTTGATTATTTATTAATAGATATTCGATTTAATTTAAAAATCTATTAAATTCACACCCATATTACGCCCATAATAATGCCCACATTATTTCGTAGATGTGTACGTATATCGTCAAGGAGTTTATAGTCGTAACGAACGGAGTTACAAGTGTATAAACATCGAGGGCATCTTTCATTGCTAGTGCTTAGATGAATATAATATGAAGGGAAGCGTGTGTGTACAGAAATACACTAACTCACGTTATTGCAACTTACTGGTGTGATGTCACTGCATACAGGGATCATATGAATATCTGCAAAGATGGTTACCATGTAGACGGAAAAAATGTAAAAGTTAGTAAATTTGTTAGCTAATACATGTAATTATATTATAGTGTTACATTTCTATAATCTACATATTATCTACACTTTTTCCACATATCATCTATATATTCACTTACTATTAGCATATTTTAATTAAGTGTATTGTTAATCTTATTTGACTACAATTTCTACACAATATATATATATATCTGATCTTTTCATACATTCATTATATTTTTACGAGTAAATAATAATAGTTATCTATTGTAGATATTGCCGAATGCTCCACCACTACTATTATCTGTTACTAGAGAAGTGTCATATATACCGATACTTCAGGAAGTATTGTTATAAATATAATACTGGATACATATATATCCGTAAGGAGATACAATGTACGTCGTTAATGTAGAGGTAAGTTATCTATTTATATACGCGCGGAGTTGTATTGCAACTATTTGTTATGTTTACATATAAATACAATACAATAGTGAATTATAATATAACATGAATCGATGGTAGATGATATTGGATAAGAAGATAACCTGAATATGTGTAAGATGTTAACTGTTTCACTATTTCAATTATAGAAATGGATGAATGTCACTTGGGAACTCTAACTTGGCTACTTGTTCCAATACTGATGTTAGCTTAACTTGTAGGTGTACTAAATATTCACTGGAAGAGGAAATATGCATAATAGATATAAAGGTTTTCTATTATATAAAGTTATCATTATATTAATAAGTAAGAGCAAGTAAATGTACTTTTAAAAATTGTTTAATCTTAAGATTCAAACTGTTTAAAAGTTAACTAATTCCCATATAATATCCCATAATTACTATCTTAACTTAGTATATACATTTAGTAAACTTAACCTAAACTATTTCTAATCTTAACATAGTCCATTACTAATTTCAGGTATTGATTAATGTAACACTTTTAAAGATGACTATGATGGTAATGCTAAAATAAGAATACTTAAGATCATACATTTGTAAATGTAAGAATGCATATACTGGCGATGCAAAATATAACAGTTAGTATTTATGTAAATATATATGTATAATAATATTTAGTTTTTTTATATATACTGATATTAATATAATTGTATACTATATCTGAAATATAAATTTTATAACTATTTATCCGAGATATTCACTAGCGTATAATATCAACACTAGGTTATAAACCACACCTCTCATGTATAACTCCGCCCACTTTATAGACTTTAACTAAGTGTTTGTTTTTGTCAACCACTGATCGTTCAAACACAGGTGGTCGAGAAACTTGTATTCACTGCTTGCAAATTAGATTTATTTCAATCAATATAGCTATATTATACTTATATATAGTATATATATATAAGTATCAAATGTATATTCTCTTTAATCAATCGAGACTCACTCTCACAGATATCACAGACTAGGGGTAGATCTTGTGGTACTAATGACGCGCATAAGAAAATTCCAGATACTTTCACACGTACATGTAAAGAGGAAATGGAAAAGTATGCAAAGGTTTGTTATTATTATGTAATGTTGTGTAATGGAGGCGTTAGTTTTTATATAAAATTATGCTTCTATTAATAATTATGTAACGATAATATATTAGTTTACATATTGTATCAAATTATACCTAGTCATTAATAAATATATTAAATATAATTCGTTTGTAATAATTAATATAATTTTAATAATGTATTATATGACTTGCCAGATGTATACGATGTAAACTTGTAAATATTACTACGACGATGAAGAGTGTACTAATACAGAAAGCAGTTAGAATATGTGTAATACACATGTCGGTGTTGTAAAGGATATAGAAAAGTATGCAAAGGTTTGTTATTATTATGTAATGTTGTGTAATGGGGGCGTTAGTTTTTATATAGGGTTACGCTTATAAAAATAATGATGTAACGATATGATAGTCTACATATCGTATCGAATTATATCTAGCCATTACTTTTACTTTCATGTATTGTATTTTATATATTATTGTCACACTGTAAGAATTTTATAATTGAATTTGTGTTTAAATAAAATCATCATCATCATTATTAATATATACATATTAAATATATTATGTACTTAATTTCTATTACTATATAATTGCAATGATTAACTATTCTTTACCAGATGTACATAGAGAGTGTATCACGATGAGGCAGAATGTACTAATACAGAGGGAAGTTATACGTGTCTGTATCGTAATGAAAATAGGGGTCACATTGACGTGATTGCAGTAATAACTAAGATATTTATAACCAGAAGCAAGTTATTCTGTGATACTACAACGTGCTATGATTATCCTAAGATAATTCTTGACAAGTATTGTCATATGATATTAAAAAAACTTAACCCATAACTCTCGATTCATTAACACTCCAAGAAGTTATCGCTTCGAATGGAGACTTCTGATTGTCTGGGGATGGGATTATGTTTAAGGGGTTGTAAATGTAGATGATGTGACCAATATCTTAACCTATATGACGAATACGCCATACTCAGTAACACAAATATGGAATTTATGAATGATCAAATAGGATTAAGGAGAAATGGAAACACTAAAGGTAAGAATAGTGAATATTTATTAATTAACTAAATAATTAATTCGTATAAACTATAGTATAAAATAAATATGTTTATATATATGAATTAATAATATGTTTATATATTTATATTTGTAATTAATGATCACTGAATAAGATATCGGTGAATGTAAAGAATACAATGAAAATTGGGATATTAATTAGTGTAAATTGGACACCTACATTGTAGGTCCTACAATGTAAATATAATCCCAAGTACGAAGAAGTGGTATGTGAACGTTAGTGTATATACCTAGTTACATATGCGTTCTTACAGAGGACATCATATCTCCCTTGCACTTAATATGTTACTAGTTTAATAGTACAGGAACAGTGATATTGTCACTATTTATATATATTTATTCAGGATATCGTATTAAATAATATTTTATTGTATTTTATTGTATTATACACTTTTATAAAGGGTAATATAATAACAAACTATAGATATATCAAATAATCAAATCGAAACCCACATACTATATGCTAACCACCTATTTTCTATCTCGAACAGATACAGTTTTAGATCATGCGACTGGAATAGAATAAAAGGGAACTGAGGGTATTTGTGTATATAGATGAAAGCACCCACAAGTTCGACTATTTTGACATACACATAGTGGGCGGAATACTCATGCTAGATCCGCTTGTACTTATATATCTTGTTACCATGGAAACAGTAACAATACTGTAACATTAAAGAGTGACTACATAGGATAATATCTGTTATCGCCGTGCTACATACTAAAGGATAGTGAATGATATTTCTCTGTAAGAATGGATACTTAAGTAATGGAAGGAGGCAAGGTAACGCCCTTAGTTACGCCTATAAAATAACGCCCACATTCTCATATACATATTATGATTATTAAAGTATTAATATATCTTAATCGTAGTATTATTTACTAATTATAAACATACATTTGTAGATATAAACGAATGTACAGAACATTTAGAGGAGATATAGGACCTAAAGAACATAATAATGTAGGAAGTATGTAACAATACCTGAGGATCATACATGTCTAAATATATCGATGAATACACCAGTAATGGCAGAAGTTGTAGAGGTTTGCTATACTGATAATCCATCAAGATAACTCTTTCAATTTAACTTTTCTATATTTTCAATAATTCTCTGTTGTTGATTATTTGTTAATATATATTCTATTCAATTTAATAATCTATTAAACTCACACCCATATTATACCCACAATAATGCCCAAATTCTTTCGTAGATGTATACGAATATCGTCGAGGATTTTATAGTCGTAACGAACGGAGTTACAAGTACATGAACATACGGGGAATCTTTCATTTCAAGTGCTTAGATGAATATAATACGAAGGGAAACGTGTGTGTACAGAAATACACTAACTCACGTTGTTGCAGCTTACTAGTGTGATGTCAAAGCATACCGGGATCATATTAATATCTGCAAAGATGGTTACCAAGGAGATGGAAAATATATAAAAGTTAGTGAGTTTGTTAGCTATAGATTATAATCCATGTAATTATATTATAGTGTTACATTTCTATAATCTACATATTATCTACACTTTTTCCACATATCATCTATATATTCACTTACTATTAGCATATTTTAATTAAGTGTATTGTTAATCTTATTTGACTACAATTTCTACACAATATATATATATCTGATCTTTTCATACATTCATTATATTTTTACGAGTAAATAATAATAGTTATCTATTGTAGATATTGCCGAATGCTCCACCACTACTATTATCTGTTACTAGAGAAGTGTCATATATACCGATACTTCAGGAAGTATTGTTATAAATATAATACTGGATACATATATATCCGTAAGGAGATACAATGTACGTCGTTATTGTAGAGGTAAGTTATCTATTTATATACGCGCGGAGTTGTATTGCAACTATTTGTTATGTTTACATATAAATACAATACAATAGTGAATTATAATATAACATGAATCGATGGTAGATGATATTAGAGAAGAAGATAACCTGAATATATATTAGATCTTAACTGTTTCACTATTTAAATTACAGCAATGGATGAATGTGACTTGAGAACTCAAACTAGTAACTACCAGGCTACTTGTTCATATACGGATGGCAGCTTAACTTGTAGGTATAATGAAGGATTCATAGGATTAGGAGATATTCATAATATATATAAAGGTTTTCTATTATATAACGTTATCATTATGTTAATAAATAAGAGCAAGTAAATGTACTTTTAACAATTGTTTAATCTTAAGATTCAAACTGTTTAAAAATTAACTAATTCCCATATAATATCCGTATATTAATATCTTAACTTGGTATATATATATTTAGTAAACTTAACATAAACTATTTCTAAACTTAACCTAGTTCACTTTGTATTTCAGACATTAACGAATATAACACTTTCAAAGATGACTGTGGTGGTAATGTTGTTAACTAATTAGTAAGAATACCTACGGATAATATATTTGTAAATTTAAGACTGGATATACATGTGATGGAAAAACATATACTAGTTAGTATTTTATGAATATACATGCATATATAATATATATAATATGCATATTTATAATAATATTTAATTGTTTTTTTTTATGTTATTAAGATGAATATAATTGTATAATATATGTGAAATATAAATTTGATAACTTTTTAAAATTTATTTTAGATATTCAATTGCGTATAATATCAAACTTAATTATAAACTAACATACGTCACACTCCACCTACTTTATAGACTTTAACTAATATGTAATCAACACCTATTTATAGATATATAAAGATACTTCAAGTGTGAAGAAGTTGACAAAATGTTGAATGTATATTGTTGTGATATCAATAAATGCGGTATTATAACTTTACAGCGAAGTATACCATTATTATGGGATCTTATACTTATAAGTATAAGAAAGGGTGCAATAGATATGGACAATCTTATACTGGTTAATTAATACAAAATATTACGTAATTATTGCATAATACCCTCAGAACCAACACCTAAACATATATTACATAACAGTAAATCTCTCTATTACATAATTGCGTGTTCTCTTATCATTACGTAATATACACAAACAGATATAACAGACTAGTGGTAGATCTTGCAGTACTATAGTAATCATTATAATGATGCTCATAAGAACATTCCGGATACATTCATACCTGTACAGAGGAAATTGAAAAGTATGCAAAGGTTTGTTATCATTAATAGTATCATGTGATGTTGTTTAATGATTGTGTTAGTTTTTATATAGAATTATGCTTCTATTAATGATCTTATGATACATAAATACATACATATGTAACGATAATATTAGTTTACATATTGTATCGAATTACATCTAGTAATAAATAAATATAATATTTAATTCGTTTGTAATAACTAATATATAATTTTAATAATGTATTATATGCCTTGCCAGATGTAAACGATGTAAACTTGTAAATATTACTACGACGATGAAGAGTGTAATAATACAGAAAGCAGTTAGAATACGTGTAATACACATGTCGGTGTTGAAAAGGTCACAGGGGTCATCAGGGGGTCACACAGTACACGGAAATTGACGTGAACGCAGCGATAACTCAGACCTTTGTGACCAGAAGCCTGTTGTTCTGTGATACTACATTGTTCTATGATTATCCTAATACAATTCTGGTATCGTCTCGTAATAATCCTAGTACAAATTATTGTCACCGACAAACTGAGCCCATAACTCTCGGCAACGTCAGATGACCGCTAATCTATAGAGGTCCTATACCGATTACTGTAAACACGGATACAGAGGACATATGTGCAAAGGTTAGATACACACACATAGAATTACGGCGCGTGTACGTATATACATAAATATACGAATACACATACATATCAGAATTACAGATATTAGTCAAATAAGCGAATATATCTTAAGTTATTATTATAATGTCCCTGCAATATTAATGTAGCTACATCTTACATACGGGATTATAATATGACTCCTTAACACTCGAGAGTGACGTAATAACTAATCATCAGTGATCCAGGGTTGTTTTTTACTACGGTATTTGCCGATTATCTCTGAAGCAGAACTAGTTAGAGCTTGTTCGAAGTCAGAGCATATTTCTGTCAAGTCGCAATCTTTCATATTTTTCTCTATTTCACTGAGTTGTGCATCTAGATGATCAGAATATGCTTTGCTGATTTTTTGGTCTTTCAGTTTGTTAACATTTTAACGAATCCGTTTGCTTTTCTCCCTCTTGTTTGACCGAAGTTTGCACATTACTAGATCATGGTCGATATTCACATATTCTCCTGGATAGGTTCTTGTTGATCTTCTTATGATACTTGATTTGAACCTTTTAGGTGTCAGAATGTAATCAATTTGGTTGTGTACTAGTCCATTAGATGAGTGCCATGTAGTGATTCTTGAGTCCTTGTGTGGGTGCAAAGTATTTGCTATCACTAATTTATGCCTTTCAGAAAACTCAAGTAATCTCTGGCCTCGTTCATTCATGGACCCAGTACCGAAGCGACCAACGCATCCATTCCAGGTTGCATCCTTTCCAACTTTAGCATTCCAGTCTCCTTGTATAATTAAAAAGTCCTTTTTTGGTGTTTTGGAAATTTCTTCTTCAATACTTTCATAGAAATCTTCTATTTCTTGATCTTCGTGGGTAGTTGTCGGTGCATATATTTGAATTATGGATATGTTCATGGGGTTAGCCTTTATACGAATTGACATAATTCTACTTGAAACGGCAGAGTAATTCATTACAGATTTTGTAAAATCCTTCTTGATGATGAATCCAACACCTTCAAAGTGTTTGCTCTGTCCGCTGTAGTATAATTTATGGCCAGCCTCTGTTAATATCTCACCTGATCCAGTTAGCCTTGTCTCAGAGAGGCCTATTATGTTCCATTTGTATCGTTCAAGTTCATTTGTTAGTTCATTTATTTTGCCGCATCTTCTTAATGTTCGTACATTCCATGTTCCGATAGTGGTTATTGCATTAGATAATTTGATGTTGTAAAATGGTTGTTCTAATTCTAATTTGCCAGTAGTTAACTTTACACTTCCATCCTGGTTTTCACCGATGGAAAGCGCGGTCGTTGTTTTACCGGGGCGCGACCGATCCGGCATGGTATTTCGTTGTTGTTGTGATGTCATTTAGTTGATTGATTTTTTTCTGTAGACTTATAGACTAGGTGGCGCCTATCTCCTCTCCTAGTCCCCTCTTATAAGTTTAGCCCACTTGCCTAAATGGTTACCAGGATGTGGCACGGGGAGCCAAAGCAAGAGAGTAAGGAAAGTTGAAATGGAATGCAGAGCCTAACCCCCAAATAATATTATAAAGGGCGGCAGTAGGCTATGCAAACTGTGTCATTTCAGACATTTCCATTACACCCCCTGTATATATATATAGTATTGTAAACTATTGTTGGCTACATATGTTTGTAAAAGCGTATAATATTACATTTCACACTTCACAAGATGTAATAGTAATCTATGTCCTCATAACTGTCCTAACTAATGCGTTGCCATCCTTCAGATACCGATGTTAAATATGTGCAGCCATGTTGTGCTGTAATACCTGTGTGTGGCTTCATACGAATATAGACTAAATGATATAAGTGATGCATATTGATAATGTTGCAACTAGTGCCCTGAAGCCAACTATAACAATAAAGATGGAAACTACGAATATGTTTGCCCTTGTGAACGATGATGACAGAAACTTGAAACTGTTAGTGAACTATTCTATTATTTTCATAGCGAAATAGGAGTTTTTATCACTCGCATAAAACTATGTTATATATATATAATATATTATATTTATTCAAATATATATATACATATATATATATATCTATATTAACTGTATACATTTTATAATTATTTTTATAGATATCTAACTCTCTCTATCCATTATTCCAGATTAAATGACGAATACTTCTGGTAACTCAGCACTAAGATAAACCCAACCCTCTGCAAAGACACTAAACTCTTGTATATTCGCACATGTCTTAGCGGATACGAATGTTCCAGTTCGAAGAGAGATTGTAAAGGTTAGCAACAGCAGTAGTGAGATTACATCACAAGTAGTTAATACTGCTTCCTACTTACTTATCAGCCAATGCAAGTTATTATATCATAGTTAATCAGTTTACATAATATAACCGATGTAACTATACTATTCAAGAACCGGTAACAAATATGCATTATTTAAATTTTATTTAAACTAGGATAAAGTTTAACTTTTAACATTATTAATTAATATCGTTAAAATAAACATAAAGTGAATATACTATAATATACTTGTACGAGGTGGCATGCATATTACGTATCTTAGCTATAGTACCGATACCCTACTAAAGTTTCAATGTTTTAGGATTATTATTTAGCCAGTTATATCTATTTACCTAGTGACCAACTGGTTGATTAACCTATTATAAGATACGCCCACATCGTCGGTTACATAACCTGGCCACGCCTACTTTCACAGATGACAGGTTCTAGTATGATTGCAGTGTACCGGTTACTTAGATCACATGTTGAGATATTGACCAATGAGGCGAGGATACTGACAATTGCATGGTACGATGCACACGAACTCTCCCGATAGTTGCAGGTGTACCTGAAACTGGGGCTACTAAGTAAACTTCATTATATGTGCTCGTTAGTATCATGATACGCCCACATCATGCACTAAACACGCCCCCTTATTTCTTAAATACACCCAATTCATCAGTAAACAAGCCCATAATAATTACAATTTAAAATTAATTGTTTGAAAGTTATAATAATAAATAGTAAGAGTATTAGTAAATAATATTAAATATTAGAAATAAGTGATCTCTTGGAACTTCTGTATTTCATAACTATCATATATATATATATATATATATATATATATATATATATATATATATATATATATAACTATCATATATATATATATATATATATATATATATATATATATATATTTATATATATATATTACATAATAATGTGACCATCGTGCCTATATAGATATCAATAATTACAAAAGTGTTGAAGGAATGAACAATTGTGCCGCGTGTTGCGATACCAAGTCCTCTTACAAGTGTACCTACTAGATGGAGTCAAAGGGATACGGTATTTCATGCTTCGGTTAGTGTTATTCCGTATATTGTGATTACATCATAGGTTATGATGTAACATGTAAAGGACATCTCCAATGTTAATTATTGAATATTCATATTTAACGGGTAATGTTATTCGAATATCTTACGATTCTACAAATAATACATAAATATGTATTGCAATATATTAAACAACTACAAATATAAAGATATTCTACCATAATGTCACATTGAGATACATATATATAACCATTAGCTCTATATAGGGTACAATGCGTGACAACCTCGTCTATACTACTAATATTACATAATACTAACTGATATATATCACCAATATTATACAATACTAACTATTACATAACACTACTATTACGTAATACTAATTATTACATAACACTACTATTACGTAATACTAATTATTACATAACGTTACGCAGGAGGCAGGAGGAATGTACTACTACTACAGTTGACTGCGTGCATATCGCTAGGTTCTATTATCGGTGTGAGAAGGGATACACAGGCGGCAAAGGTAAAGTTTGCACTTCTCGTTAGTATTGCCATCTGGTGGCACTTATTTCGTAAATAAATATATTCTATTAAAAAGTAATATTTAATAACAAATTATCGTGTCCACTAAAATATCCAACACGTTATTCATAGACATTAAACTTGTAATCTATTGTATTTCAATATTACCTCCTATATATTATTATATTTATATTAAGTATGTTTATCATAACCACAATATATATTATATATATATATATTATGGGTATTTTATTATGTATATTTCCTTAACTTAATCTCCTTAACATATTTACAGATTGTATAGAATGTTAATCTAATGAAGAGTTAATAGAAACCCGCAATATTCAGAATTATTGACTATTATCAAAGAAAATTATTATATCAAACATTGATTTTTATAATAAAGTGATATAAAATATAACTTGAATAATATTGTTTATTATGTAGCATAATAATATTCATTTTCTATGTATGGATATACATTATCATTTTATGACATAATACTTTATGCCTAACCATATTTAATGAGTCATGATGTTAGATCATCATTATGTTTGCAGATCTGTGTGGTTCTGTTGATTTATTCGGTTTAAGGTTATCCTTAAACTGAGCTTATACGTATGACTGTTTCATATTATCGTACGGTAATTTGAGAAGTTCATTTGATAACATTTCTTTACTAATGAGGTGACTAATGAATGTATTAATAATATGGATATTTTCCATAATTTTTAGTCTTTCTAACCAAGTTTTGTGTATATATCTATAATAATAATAATATTTATTAGAAGAATTGAATTTGTTTTCTATTAGTTTCCTAGTAAAAATTGTTTTAAGGGCTTCAAAATAATATATTATATTTTCTGTTGTTATCTCCCATTTTATTTATATCCCTTCTTATTTTATTTATCCACTTAGCTATGACTGGTGTATTTAGTAGAATTTTATTGTCCACCTTCTGCATTGAGTATATAAAGTGATTTTAAATTGCATAGTTTTATATACTACTTTGTTAAGTATGTCAATATCAGGTATGATGGATTATGTAATAGGTATTCGCAATGTTGGGACCATCTTCGCGATATAGCGGTACTATCCGCAATAATTTGATTTCCATTCTTATAATCAGATTTAAAATTCCTTTCCATAGGTTTATTTATGAGTACCTTCATCTTTAAGTTGCAAAGAACTAACTTACCATCACTATCGACAGGTGTTCCTGGATACATTCTTGTTAGGTATGCAGATTAAATCCCTCCTAAAGTTTCACCCATGAAAACTACTACTACAAGCTTGTAGTTTTTGAGATACGCGGGGTGTCACTATTACACACATGTCACTATTATACATGTGCCTATATTTAAATTAATTTGATAATTCACATTTTCCTGAAGTAAAAAGTAAGAAAACAAAATCATAAAATTATATTATATTATATTATATTATATTAACATTTTTTTATTTTATAAATTATGGAAATAAAATATACTTATGTCAATAAATCTTGTGAATACCCACAACTTTCGTATATAAATAAATTTAATTGGACAAGTATATTTTATTTCCATAATTTATAAAATAAAAAAATTAAATCAATTAATCGATTTTGTGAATATATTTTTTAAAAATTACAAAATAAATATTTATAAAAGAATTTGTAACTCCTTGATATTTAATGGAAAATAGAAAATTAAAGTCTCATTCTAAAGATGAATTTAATGTCTGCATGAAAATATTATAAATATTTATTTATGATTATTGTGCATGTTTCTACAATCAATCAAGGAGAATCAATCTCCCTGAATCAATCCTACATCTACCATATACTTTTTTATATTAGTGACACCCTAAAATCGGGTAGTAGTGACACTAAAATGGATTCTGATTGGTTGTTGATAATATTGCAATTTTATTGTTAATATTTTTTAATTATTCAAAATAGTTCTGATATATCCAATAAACTGATTTTTGTATTACGTTTTTAAATTTATGAAAACAAAATGTCAACTTAAAACCTTCTCAAGAATATAAAAATGTATCTATATAATATATAACAATATATTATTAAAAAATAAAGCATTCTAAAAATTAAATATATATAATTTCTATATTTTTTATCAAATATTTATTAACTTATAAGCATATATCTAGAGGTCATATAAGTCCATAATACGGACACCCTATAACCAATTATCGCGCAGCGTATTAACTATTCTGATTTTCATAAAAATCGCGTTCGTCATAATATTAATACCTCCAATAAAGCTACATCTACACATTTTATTATTTAGATACTTAATTTGTATTATTATTTAAAAAAATAATAAAAATAAATAAATTATTAACTAATTAAATAAGAATAAATTATTCATAAAATGAATTATAAATAATGTAATTGTAATTTATCTGATTTATTCATCAATAATATATAATGTATCTAGTGGTATTTAAGGTGTCCGTATTATAACATAGGGTGTCCGTATTCGGACACGGGTACCGAATGAGGACACCCCCGTTATCTATGGAATTAAAAGATTAAATAAAATTTTAAAATCACAATAATATCTATAATCATATAATATTAATATATTGTAATTTTTGAATAAAAATATTTAGTCATAAAATATTAAGACTATTTATTGTTAAAATGTCCTAAAGTGTGATTGAATAGTAAGTTGTTGCAATAGTCGAATAGGGGAAGATTATAGGAGGAGGCGATGGTAACAGAAATCGGGAAGGGAATGGAGCATCTTTATTTTTATTTATTTTTTCCTCATAAATATGGTGATAAACGTTAGTTTAGCTCTGTCTTTTTGGTATACTTGTGGTAAGTGATTTGATTTTTTTGCGATTTGTTATATTACTCGGGGAGTATGTGTGTCAGTATACATTCTACTGTTTCTAGAATATTCCCATGCCATAGGAATTGGTCGCCCCTTACAAGAAAGTTGAGTCATCAGTGATCAGTGATGACTCATCACAGATCAAAAATCAGCTGAGTTACACCATCTATTATGCATACTAATTCATAACTAAACCAGTACTCGTTAATATTATGTATATTGTTATATTATTTTACTTATGGCATGTATAAACCACCATTCTTATTGTCATTTATTATTTATCATTACATTATTGTTTCATGTCATTTTGGGTGTCAACACTCAATAAACTATATATATATATATATATCTATCTATCTATCTATATGTTTTAATATTATAGTTTTAGGAGTTCAATATTTATAAAATATTATAAAGTTCTTTAATAAATGCTAGTATAAATTTGACACACACACACACATATATATATATATATATATATATATATATATATATATATATATATATATATATATATATATATATATATATACATTTTTATTTTTATTAGGTTATATTTTATTAGGATATGTAGGTTGGTATTATTTTATGAGTTTCTATAATTGTACGAGTTGAATTAATACTATCAATACTTTGTTTACCGTATATTTCTATAGGCTTTCTTATACACTGGTATACACGTAAACTATACATAAACGGTATTCAATTACGAGGCAATAAATAATCGTCGAGTTTTTAGTCTTACGACGTTCGAAATATCTATTTTAATGAGCTGCACTATCTTCGCCTGTATATCACTACCGATCTCAACGCCTTACTAAACGTATAGGTAGGTGTAGCAGATTTAATGAGTGAGGCATTTCGTTGGTTTCGCAATAGTGATAAACTACGGTCGGGCTCGTAAATCACCCCGTCGCCGTCTAATAGAATACCACCTTCGTCATCGCTGCTGCCAGCTTCTCTATTGTTAGCCGGCACCACTGGGTAGCTTCACGCCAGTATCACTTAGCATCTCGTCACCAGCACTCCTCCGCCTCCTCCGTCGTCAACACCCTTATCGCTCACCTACATCGGATTAACGTACGCAGAGCGGGCACCGAGCGCCGGCAATAGACGATATAATCATACAAAAAGACTATAACCATATTAGGTGGTGGACGGCATTACCGTACACTATTATCTCGTATCAGATATTTCGAAACCGGATACCCGCGATCCCTACTATTAATAATACAACTAAGTAATACTTTTAGGGTTTGGTATCTAGGGTATACTTATCTATATACATACTTAACCTAGTCAGATCGTTTAATTGACCTACTTACACGGTGTCGACCTACTTACATCGTATTACATAACTGGCCGAGAAAATGGCGGTTGTGCGGGGTATGGGCGGCTTGTTAGTCATATCTATCATTTTAACGGTGTGTTTAGTGGACCTCACCTCCACTATCGGTATTAAACCTTACGATAAGGGAAAGAATTCTACTAAGAAAAATCCTACATATAAGGTTAGAATGCAGTCATATATATATATATATATATATATATATGAATGGGACTCAACAAGACGTGATAATACGTGTGTAACGTAAACAGTAGTGTCACACTACTCGTGTGTCGGTTCAAACCATTCAAGACCCATAAGATATGTTTTAATATTTAGAAGTAATCTTATATAATTTTGTATAAATAAATAATCGGCTCTAGTTAACACCATGGATGCCTTAACATGAGAGCGGCTTCGAACAGAGATTAGAGCCATATGGTTATAAGTGAACAATTCATCTAGGAAAACTTCACCCTACGAGGTAGGGCCTACGTTCCCAGAAGGGATGAAAGTAGGTCAACTACTATATTAAAATAACAATAACTATAAGACATAATATATAGGTTAATTTATATCTTACAAATACGTTAAATATTTAGATAAACTAATATATAGTAGACTTAGGTATACCCGTTATATTAGGGTATAATATAGGGCCTATTTGAAAAAACATTAAATATTCTAATATGTATATGATTAAAAACCTTTTTATTTAATCGGTGTTTAAATCTTTATTTTGATATATTCGCTTTTACATATATATATATATATGAAATAACTATAATTTAAAAATAATCTATAGAATCATTTAAAGTGTATACTTCTATAATGATTTAAGTGTCAATAAATAATACTTAATGGTATGCTATATTTATAGGACTATACATATACCATATATTATTATGCATGTATAGGTCTATAGACTAATTATTATATATTTATATATATTTCACTGACATAGATTTCATTTAGAAAAATGTATAATATCAGTTGCATTTGTTCTAAAGGTTATTTTAACATATAACATTAAATATTACCGTTATTATGATGAATACATATTCCTTGATAAGTACTTTCTTTAATAGTTCAGTGTTCAACTACTAAAGTAATCTATAGATTCAATAACATATCCGTTAATTCACCTACTGCCTAATAATATCATACTGTTCTCGTTCACTATAGTATACTATAGTTCTATCAAAGAGTTGTCTTCGCAACATATTCGCTACTATTAAAGATGTAATATATTTGTATAGTTATAACTATAGTTATTTGTTAGTTATGTATCGCATTACCTATATATAGGTAATGCGATATATATATATATATACTCACACCATGGTCCATGGTGCACTACAGTGAGGGTGTTTTATTAACTGTATTCGGGAAAAAATCATATAAAATAGAATATTTTCATAGCCGATTATATATTATTACATTAAGATACATTACGGTATTAATGTTACGTATATGTTGTCTATAGACAAATAACATATCATTTACGTACGCACGAGTGACCGGTTCGCAATGTGGCATAACTCGGCTTATTTGGGTGGTGTAAATCATGGGTCTCTAACAATCACACATGCTTAATTAATAACCCCATATTGTTATTAATATATATATATATATATATATATAGGATGCACTGTAGAATATACTATAGTATACCATTATATAATATATAATATATTAAAATATGTAGAATACCTGTAATTTGAATTCTTACATTGAGTTTATATACACTATTATATATGTTGTATTTCTTAGCTTCATAATAATATTGAATAGTAGCTATTGTTGTAGCCCATACAAATAGCCTAACACACATATAGGTGTATACTACTATAGTAGTATGGGGCTATGGCATTTTATATAATAGAGTATCTTTAATCCTATAGGAGTAAATATATATATATATATATATTAGGGTATTTTTATGTAAATACCCATAGGTATTGGTATTACATATTATACCCGATATACTATTATTGCCGCCTATACAAATATATTCTACATAAAAACAAATAACCATAGTTATAATAACCATACATATACCCGTATGCCCTATATACCCCCTCTTAACCCCTCTTAACCCCGCCAGCCGTGCAACAGAGTGAAGTGCGACCCTACAGACACTCAGCCGTGTTCGTGTCGTCGTAGTTCACCACCAGGGGGCTTGACCGTGGAAGAGACCCCCCAGATAGTGCTGTTCACCTACACGGGGGTGCTGTCCATCCAACTGTACAAGACCATCGTGGACATATTCCCCGATAACATCGTTAACCCGATACACAATTGTCCGGTATCCATTACTATATTCGGGGTAATAGAGGTTAGTGCGCTCGCGTGACTCACGAACGATGATTAACTTATGAGTCATAACTTAACTCTATTACTTAATTACTGTAGATAAAATTTGTCACTAAAAAACATACGATGTATTACTATAATCTACATAGTAATACATCAATTTACATATATACTATAGTATAAATATATGTAATAATTCTATAGAATATATAGAATATATACCATTATAGTATTTATTATAATGTATATATAGATAATATATATATAGTAATATCTATATAATGATAGTGTAATTATAATTGTATTTAAATAATAAGTATGTCTTATACCATATATATATATATATACAAATATACCTATTATTATATTATACTCTATGTATTATTATTATTATACTATTTCTATATACTCTATAAAATATTTAATTCTATTATTAAAATCTATTAATATACTATTCGGGTACATTCACATTGAGTGTATTATTACAATTGTTATTGTCTATTTATTTATATGTTATCGCGAGTAATCGTAATAGCAAAATTAATGATAATGTTCAATATAATATGGAGCATTGGTTAAAAAATGTTACGTTTTATAAATTATATCCGTAGTCTTATTCAGTTGTAATAGTTTATAAATGATTTATAAATATATAGGATATTAAATTAGAAAAATATAAAACCATATAAATAACAATGACATATTGCAGTCACTATAATATAGTATATATATATATACTCTATAGTATATACTCTATAGTATACCAACGCACGCGTACAAACATACACACATGCGTACCTAGGACATGGTGGCGTGCGTGGCTCACAAGTTCTACGTGCGAGGTCACGAGATAGCCTTGGGAGGTCTGCGTACTGACTCGCGCCGTCGCGACTGGAAGACCAAGGAGTGGAAGGAACACCTCAAGTTTCAGAAGGAGACCTACGTTAACAACTCTTTCATTCCGGGTCGTATGATAGTCGGCGCCAGGGGTCCCAATATCGACGCCAGGGGTTAGCACCGCGTAGACAGTACTGTGCTGCCGCTATATGTAACAAGTATACTTTTTACTTAGGAATTGTTACGGGGTTGATTGTCAATCATTGCCATCATTACTGAATTCGTCGGGTTATAGCGTAACCCATATTATACTGCAGTGCACTGCAGTATTATATAATATACTATAGTATATAGTATATATAGTACGTATAGTACAGTATTATACAGTATTATAAAGTATTATACAGTACTATATAGAGTGCATGCACTCTATATAGTGTATACACGAATGCGTACACAATACGGTACGCATGCGTAGTGTACTACTTGTTAATGGTATACACCAGTGCATTTGTTTGGGGGATTTGAATGGGGGGGGGGGGGTTACTAAAATAATTAATTTGTTTTCAATTTCTATGAAAAACAATCCGATTAAATACATCTACTGATTTATAATAAATAATGGATTATGAAATAATTGAAAAAATCTGATATTTTTGAAGGCACACATTTAAAAGTAGAGAGGGAAAACATAGTATAAAGGAAATTGCCCACAAAAACCGTATTAATCGATATCTCGTTCTACTGCAGATAGTATTTACGTAATAGATATTCCGCTAGACACCATACGCTAGATTAACGTGTATATACTGCATTTATTAATGTATACCTATATATATATATATAATATGTATAAAGAAGTTATATATACATAACCTATCTAATCTATATATACCGCATACTATTAACACTAACACGGGCTACATAGCATTGACGTAAATACTCCTCTTCGCCCGTATCTAGAGGTTATAACCCCACCTTACACCCTACCAACCCCACCCCCTAGGAGACACCATGTTCTCCGCCATCGACTCGGAGGGTTTACTGTACGACAGCAGTCTGTACGGTATCCTCGACGCCGACATCACCGAGTACAACCCCAGCTGGCCGTACACCCTTAACTACCCGCCCATCAATCGGTGCAGTCCTTCGAGTATATGCCCCAAGAAGGGGTACGCCAGTCTCTGGGAGATGCCCATCACCAGACTATCCGTAGATGGTTAGATGTTACCGGTATACTATATATACTAATATATATATATATATATATATATATATATATATATATAGGTTGTATTATATAGTTTAATATTTAATATTTTACAAAATTAAATGGCATACAATTAATAAAAATTTTATAGAATTTTATCTATAGAATATATTCTATTATAATCCGCATTCATTATAAACCGCATTCACTCGGAATTTCCTAGTTATTTTAATGTTAAAGTTATCTTAAATAAGGTTCACCTATTTTACTAACCTACATATTAAAATGTTCCTACTAGATTTATATATATATATATATATATATACTAAGTTATTTAGTCCCCTAACGTTATATTAGTACATGAATTATACGGCCGCAACATCTTCCGTCTATAGATATAGAATGTAACAAAACTCCGGTCCCGCCAACTCATTTATAGATCAATCCATTTATTTTCTGGTGGAACTATGTTTATCCTATATTTTACTATTAGATATAGCCGAAGTAGCTTATTTTTCTTATTTTAATAATGCACATGCTCTTATGCATTATCTGTTCATATTTTACTATAAATGACTGTGTCTTCTACACATATCCTAAGTTGGTTTCCTTTGTTTCTTTAGATTCAAAATATTTAAGATTCTTATAAGTTTCGTATATATAAATACTATATTAGAGGCACAGTTTCATAACCATAAAGTAATAGGGACAGAACTAGTTAGTTGTATTGTTTGCATTTTAGTTTGAATTATATTTCATTACCTCTCCAGATCAACTCTAGTTAACTTAGGTACAATTTTACCATTATATATTCATACCGATATTGATGCTGCCATTCGTATAGAAATTTATTTAATAATCTTTTTATTATTACAGTTAATATTACATCCATATTTTTAAAGTTGTTCTAAGTTTTAGAGATTGACTAATTTTACTATTTTTAGAGACTTATCATACATATATGTATACATATAAGTATACGTATACTTATAGTATTGAAATCGTTGATAATATTAAGGGGGTATCCCATTACCAGTATTTCCGGAAATGTTTGCTAGAAAGTGATATTCTAGTAACCTAACTACAATTGTAGACTACAATTTGTAGTGGGATACCCCCTTAATTTCTGGCAACTTACCGACATTATAGTATCTTTAAATGGGTTATACCACTACAACTTGCTAGAAAATCACTTTCTAGAAAATATTTCCGGATATTATTACCGGAAAAAGTAGTGATATACCCCCTTAAGAAATGTCATTTAAGAGCATCTTAATTATCCATGGATTATATCCATCCCATACTTTAATACACCGACTTATAGTAAAAACCTCCCCTAAAACACGCCCCTCCCTCGCGATTGACAGGCGAATTCGAAGGTCTGAAGAGCTGCGTATACGTCGACGACTGCATACGAATGATGCAGACCAGCTACCAGGTGTATAGGTTCCTGTACCGTAACTACATGCAACACTACTTGACCACTCGAGCCCCCATTCAGATCAACTTCAGGGAGTCTACCCTCAGCAATAAGCTGGCGCTGGACGGCATCAAGGTTACATCATGCGTGTTACGTCACGCGTTACGTAATAATACGTTTACTATTACGTAATCACCGTTATCGCATACGCTGTAGAGTAACTAACTACTATGTGCGTATGTATTTTAAAATTAATAAATAATTATTTAACTATTTTTTAGATATGTATAGTATACGTATCTAAACAATTGTTTAAATACGTGTTATACTACTTAAGTTTTACTTGTCAAAACAATACATTAGATATTATTATAATTACTAATAATTTATATATTATTAAAAGTAAAACTAAGAATAAATAATCTATATATATATATGTACATTGTACATGGGTAAACTGGTAATGCATTATTGCACCATATCGTAACAATACATATAATTTGACCAATCACCGCCGGCCAGCATTTCGTTAGAGTGATCACTAACCGGAAGAAGGAATCCATGAACACGTGGGTGATAACAATGGCGGACGCCATACAATGGATCAGGTACCCGATCAAACTGAGCAAGATGAAAGGAACTACATTCTGGACATGCACAGACGTCAGGAAAGTTTACACGTTAGTCTCGGCAGCGTTGACCACTACAATGACCTCTACACTGACCTCTAAACTGACCACTACATTGACCACTACACTGACCACTACATTGACCATTACAATGACCTCTACACTGACCACTACACTGACCACTACAATGACCTCTACACTGACCTCTACACTGACCACTACATTGACCATTACAATGACCTCTACACTGATAACTACACTGACCACTACACTGACCACTACACTAACCACTACACTGACCACTACATTGACCTCTACACTGACTACTACATTGACCACTATACTCACCACTATGCCGACCAATCAACACTACAGAAATCAACGTATGATAACTATTATATAATATAAATATATTAATTTTTATATCTATGTATATTTTACATTTCAACTTAAATTGTATTTCAAAAAATATATACACATAAATAAATATATTTATATTCGTTCATTCCTATATATATAACTGCCTATAGGCATATATGTGGCTCAGTTGGCTAAGGCGTCAGACACAAAAGCAATAGGGTTCTAGTCCCGTCCGGACCATTAAAATAGGTCTTAAAATAATATTTAGAAGTTATCTAAGATAACTTATCTTATATAATTGTTTATAAATAAATAATCGACTCTCATTAAAACCACGGATACCTTAATATGAGAGCGGCTTCGAAGGGACATTAGATCCATATGATTATAAGTGAAAACTTCATCTAAGTTCCGGGATGGGATGAAATAACTCCACCAAAATAGAATAAAAATAACAATAACAATATATAAATAGGTAGTATTAGTATTGCTGATATGCTTTGCGCGCTACTTGTTGTGAGTAGATGTTTGCCACACGTGATATTGGAACTATTTATTCACTGTGTAATTTAATTTCATTATATATTATTATAGTTATATTATTATCATATTTCTTTTGTTTTTGTTCTTTAATTCTTATATATTTGTGTGTGAAATCCTTTCTCGAAAGAATATTGCTATATTATATTGTATACATATGCCATGTGTATAACTATTTATTTATTTTATACAAGTAAAATAAATATATTCATTCATTCATTCATTCATTCATTCATTCATAATACCGATACATTCACTACCAGTTGCGACATCTACAATTCCACGAGAGGAATTCGTAAAAACATAAAACTCGTGGAATACATGGACGTTGCCAGCATCTGGTGGATTCAGATAATCGCGCTGGTTATCTGGTATATTTACCTGAGAAGGTTAGCGATAGCGTTTGAGCTGTTCATAGATGTCGCGCGCTAGTGTTGAAGTAATTTAGGTTGAAAGTTGCATACCTATTCTTACTCGAAAACTTGTAATATTATTTTTAATATAGTAATTATTAACAATTATTAAAAATAATATTACAAGTTTTCGAGTAAAAATAGGTATGCAACTTTCAACCTACATGACTTTAACACACACTATCACACATATATATATATATATATATATATATATATGATAGTGTTAATATAATATATTTAGTTATGTAAATATGTATGTGAAACTCATTTACATTATTTTAATTAAGTTAACCTATATATTCTATTTTTAATCCACTTGTAGAACCGAAAATATCAAGTACGGAGCAGGATAATAATTCAATTGTTTCCGAATATATCCTACTGTATTTCTATATTAATATTATGTAATATTAAATTGTTTACGAATACATAATTATTCACCATGCCTGAAAGTAAGCTAAACCGATCTGTATTTATAAATCATTATTCGTCTTCGTTCTATGTTGATATTTGCGATATATAAAATGTTCAATTTATACGTTTATTAGAAATTATTAGACATATGTAACATTATGTAAACATTTTATTTTGTGATTACACAAATTATTAATGTATATTTATATTATAACCGGGGAATATTTCCCTGGTTAAACAAATAATAATTAAACACGTGTTTGATATGACATCTTGGTATGCATATCAATAATGTTATCCTAGACCGTGTAAATATTATGTATATTTAATAGTGATATCAATATTATAATAATTATATAATAATTATTAATTTTATTAAAATTATATAGAAAAACATAATAAAAAGTTGAAAACCAACCTACAATTATAATTTTATATTCTAAAAATAGAAAATATTAATTCAAGTTCAAATATATTTTATATGAGAATTTAATCGTGAATAGGATAATTAGAGTAACCTATATATATATATATATATATATATATAGGTAACCCTTATTAGTACATTATTTAACTTTATAGTTTACCCATTTATATCTCTATAATATAAATTGAAGATAGTAAGTGTATATATATATATATATATATATACATATAGGATTACTTTGCAATATTTTCTAAATACTAATAAATAGGCTACTTACACATATAGGTAATATTTAAATAACATTGTGTAGTTTGCATGAGTAATTTGATAATTAAAGTAAAAATAAATGACATACTAAGGACATAATAAATCATATAGAAATAAAATAATGAATAGAATACAATATATATATATATAGAAATTTGTAATTTAAAATTACAGAGTAAAATATAAAAATAGAATTAATTCGTTAAATTAGAAATGCTCATAGTAAATACAGTATAATAAATAGATGCATTGAAATACTTTTAAATATTTTTAATTTATGTCAAACCAAGGTGACGAAATAATATACTTAATTTAAAATTTGTAAGAGGGGCAATATTTAATTTGGGAAATAATAAATAAATAAATATTCATTAATTATTTTGTGATCATCATTATCCATTATTAAGTGACAAATTTAATAAATTCGACAACCCTATAAATCAATCAATATTGGAAAATGTATTGATTATAATTATTAATTTATTAAAATTAAATTTAATTAAATTTAATATTTTTTAATTATCTATAGATACTTAGTATATATACTTATCACATGTAAAGTTTTTCTGTAGGATCAATATATATTGAGATAGGGTTTACCTACAACAACCATATGATATTTGGTTTTCCACGAAGTATGCATATTTATCCAAGGGCACTTGTTCCTATCAACAAACCGGTGGATGTAAATATTAAGATATTTAAATAAAGGGTCCAAGTATTGCAATTTAATGAAATATAATTGAACTGAGTAAATAATATTTCGAGGAAATTATTCATATACATTTTATATATATATATATATATACATTATATGTATATATATGTATTTTAGACATATTTCTATATAATCTCTTTTCAAAATACTTATTTTTGGTTATTTTGGGCCTTTTAAAAAAAGTTAAATTTACGTTAATATCCATCATAATGTATGATTTATATATTTAATAACAAACATATTATATGCGCTAGACCTGGAACATGATCTCAGCTTTACACTTGTCAAGAAAAAGAGTAGACGTCACCAAGTTATTAATCTATTAAGGGGATTCGCGGCCTTTTATGTATACAATGTATTAAGATAGGAGATATTTTTTTTTTATGTATTTAAAACAATTTAAAAATTTGTTAAGATCACATATGTTGTGCACCGGGTGCACCAACATGTAATGTATTAAATAATTCCTGAACTTCACTACAACTTATAGGCTGGGTATTATCTACAGTATTATTCACGAATGAATGTTGAAAGAAATATACTGTTTATTTAATAATTCGCTCAAAAATTTAAATTGAGTTTCAATAGGTAATTCATCGCACTGAACAGTAATATCGTCATTATCAACAAATTGCTCTATATAGACCGGATCTATTTATAGTAAACATATTCTGCATTTTGTATTATAGGATTCGCCTATGCCTACGCTTAAACGTCTTATTATAAAGTATATCAACAGATTTTGCGAAGCATCCTTAATTTCCAACCAGGGGTAATTTTGGTATTTTTGGTATATACATTATTTAGATTTAATCATTTTGTTAGCATTAGAATTACGATTAAATATTTTAATAACTTTGTTATTAATTATATTAGTGGATTGTAGTGAATATCTATGATCAAGATCGAATAAATGTTTTTTATTATTAAACTTAACATTTTGTATATGCAATAGTAATTCCAGTAATATTGGTATTGTATACAATATTATAGGAATGCTTTATCTGTACATGTATATGTGATTGCGTCAGCATTAGTACCAGTAATAGTATTAGTGTTAGTATCAGTATTAGTATCAGTATTAGTATCAGTATTATTATCATTATTAGTATTAGTGTTAGTATCATTATTAGTAACATTATTAGTATCAGTATTAGTATCAGTATTAGTATCATTATTAGTATTAGTGTTAGTATCAGTATTAGTATTAGTGTTAGTATCAGTATTAGTATTAGTGTTAGTATCAGTGTTAGTATCAGTATTAGTATCAGTATTAGTATCATTATTAGTATTAGTGTTAGTATCATTATTAGTATTAGTAGTAGTATCAGTATTAGTATTAGTGTTAGTATCAGTATTAGTATCAGTGTTAGTATCATTATTAGTATCATTATTAGTATCAGTATTAGTATCAGTATTAGTATCATTATTAGTATTAGTGTTAGTATCAGTATTAGTATTAGTGTTAGTATCAGTATTAGTATCAGTGTTAGTATCATTATTAGTATCATTATTAGTATCAGTATTATTATCATTATTAGTATTAGTGTTAGTATCAGTATTAGTATCAGTGTTAGTATCATTATTAGTATCATTATTAGTATCAGTATTAGTATCAGTATTAGTATCATTATTAGTATTAGTGTTAGTATCAGTATTAGTATCAGTATTAGTAATATTATTAGTATTAATGTTAGTATCAGTATTAGTATTAGTGTTAGTATCAGTATTAGTATTAGTGTTAGTATCAGTGTTAGTATCAGTATTAGTATCAGTATTAGTATCATTATTAGTATTAGTGTTAGTATCAGTGTTAGTATCAGTATTAGTATCATTATTAGTATCAGTGTTAGTATCAGTATTAGTATCAGTATTATTATCATTATTAGTATCAGTATTAGTATTAGTGTTAGTATCAGTATTAGTATCAGTATTAGTATCATTATTAGTATTAGTGTTAGTATCAGTATTAGTATCAGTATTAGTATCAGTATTATTATCATTATTAGTATTAGTGTTAGTATCAGTATTAGTATCAGTATTAGTATCAGTATTATTATCAGTATTAGTATCATTATTAGTATTAGTGTTAGTATCAGTGTTAGTATCTGTATTAGTATCATTATTAGTATTAGTGTTAGTATCAGTATTAGTATCATTATTATTATCATTATTAGTATTAGTGTTAGTATCAGTGTTAGTATCAGTATTAGTATCATTATTAGTATCATTATTAGTATTAGTGTTAGTATCAGTGTTAGTATTAGTATTAGTATCATTATTAGTATCAGTGTTAGTATCAGTATTAGTATCATTATTATTATCATTATTAGTATTAGTGTTAGTATCAGTGTTAGTATCAGTATTAGTATCATTATTAGTATCAGTGTTAGTATCAGTATTAGTATCAGTATTATTATCATTATTAGTATTAGTGTTAGTATCAGTATTAGTATCAGTATTATTATCATTATTAGTATCAGTATTAGTATTAGTGTTAGTATCAGTATTAGTATCAGTATTAGTATCATTATTAGTATTAGTGTTAGTATCAGTATTAGTATCAGTATTAGTATCAGTATTATTATCATTATTAGTATTAGTGTTAGTATCAGTATTAGTATCAGTATTAGTATCAGTATTAGTATCATTATTAGTATTAGTGTTAGTATCAGTATTAGTATTAGTGTTAGTATCAGTATTAGTATCAGTATTATTATCATTATTAGTATTAGTGTTAGTATCAGTATTAGTATCAGTGTTAGTATCATTATTAGTATCATTATTAGTATCAGTATTAGTATCAGTATTAGTATCATTATTAGTATTAGTATTAGTATCAGTATTAGTATTAGTGTTAGTATCAGTATTAGTATCAGTGTTAGTATCATTATTAGTATCATTATTATTATCATTATTAGTATTAGTGTTAGTATCAGTATTAGTATCAGTATTATTATCATTATTAGTATCAGTATTAGTATCAGTATTAGTATCATTATTAGTATCAGTATTAGTATCAGTGTTAGTATCATTATTAGTATCATTATTAGTATTAGTGTTAGTATCAGTATTAGTATTAGTGTTAGTATCAGTATTTGTATTAGTGTTAGTATCAGTATTAGTATTAGTGTTAGTATCATTATTAGTATTAGTGTTAGTATCAGTATTAGTATTAGTGTTAGTATCAGTATTAGTATTAGTGTTAGTATCAGTGTTAGTATCAGTATTAGTATCATTATTAGTATTAGTGTTAGTATCATTATTAGTATTAGTGTTAGTATCAGTATTAGTAGCAGTATTAGTATCAGTATTATTATCATTATTAGTATTAGTGTTAGTATCAGTATTAGTATCAGTATTAGTATTAGTGTTAGTATCAGTATTAGTATTAGTGTTAGTATCAGTGTTAGTATCAGTATTAGTATCAGTATTAGTATCATTATTAGTATTAGTGTTAGTATCATTATTAGTATTAGTGTTAGTATCAGTATTAGTATTAGTGTTAGTATCAGTATTAGTATTAGTGTTAGTATCAGTGTTAGTATCAGTATTAGTATCAGTATTAGTATCATTATTAGTATTAGTGTTAGTATCAGTATTAGTATTAGTATTAGTATCAGTATTAGTATCATTATTAGTATCAGTATTAGTATCATTATTAGTATCATTATTAGTATCAGTATTAGTATCAGTATTAGTATCAGTATTAGTATCATTATTAGTATCAGTAGTAGTATCAGTATTAGTATCAGTATTAGTATCATTATTAGTATCATTATTAGTATCAGTATTAGTATTAGTGTTAGTATTAGTATTAGTATCAGTATTAGTATAATTATTAGTATCAGTTTTAGTATCAGTATTAGTATCAGTATTATTATCAGTATTAGTATCAGTATTAGTATCAGTATTAGTATCATTATTAGTATCAGTAGTAGTATCAGTATTAGTATCAGTATTAGTATCATTATTAGTATCATTATTAGTATCAGTATTAGTATTAGTGTTAGTATCAGTATTAGTATCAGTATTAGTATAATTATTAGTATCAGTGTTAGTATCAGTATTAGTATCAGTATTATTATCATTATTAGTATTAGTGTTAGTATCAGTATTAGTATCAGTATTAGTATCATTATTAGTATCATTATTAGTATAATTATTAGTATCAGTGTTAGTATCAGTATTAGTATCAGTATTATTATCATTATTAGTATTAGTGTTAGTATCAGTATTAGTATCAGTATTAGTATCATTATTAGTATCATTATTAGTATCAGTATTAGTATCAGTATTAGTATCAGTATTAGTATCATTATTAGTATCAGTATTAGTATCAGTATTAGTATCATTATTAGTATTAGTGTTAGTATCAGTATTAGTATTAGTGTTAGTATCAGTATTAGTATCAGTGTTAGTATCATTATTAGTATCATTATTAGTATCAGTATTAGTATCAGTATTAGTATCATTATTAGTATCATTATTAGTATCAGTATTAGTATCAGTATTAGTATCATTATTAGTATCATTATTAGTATCAGTATTAGTATCAGTATTAGTATCATTATTAGTATTAGTGTTAGTATCAGTATTAGTATTAGTGTTAGTATCAGTATTAGTATCAGTGTTAGTATCATTATTAGAATCATTATTAGTATCAGTATTAGTATCAGTATTAGTATCATTATTAGTATTAGTGTTAGTATCAGTATTAGTATCAGTGTTAGTATCATTATTAGTATCATTATTAGTATCAGTACTAGTATCAGTATTAGTATCATTATTAGTATTAGTGTTAGTATCAGTATTAGTATTAGTGTTAGTATCAGTATTAGTATTAGTGTTAGTATCAGTGTTAGTATCAGTATTAGTATCAGTATTAGTATCATTATTAGTATTAGTGTTAGTATCATTATTAGTATTAGTGTTAGTATCAGTATTAGTATTAGTGTTAGTATCAGTATTAGTATCAGTGTTAGTATCATTATTAGTATAATTATTAGTATCAGTATTAGTATCAGTATTAGTATCATTATTAGTATTAGTGTTAGTATCAGTATTATTATTAGTGTTAGTATCAGTATTAGTATCAGTGTTAGTATCATTATTAGTATCATTATTAGTATCAGTATTATTATCATTATTAGTATTAGTGTTAGTATCAGTATTAGTATCAGTGTTAGTATCATTATTAGTATCATTATTAGTATCAGTATTAGTATCAGTATTAGTATCATTATTAGTATTAGTGTTAGTATCAGTATTAGTATCAGTATTAGTAATATTATTAGTATTAGTGTTAGTATCAGTATTAGTATTAGTGTTAGTATCAGTGTTAGTATCAGTATTAGTATCAGTATTAGTATCATTATTAGTATTAGTGTTAGTATCAGTGTTAGTATCAGTATTAGTATCATTATTAGTATCAGTGTTAGTATCAGTATTAGTCTCAGTATTATTATCATTATTAGTATCAGTATTAGTAGTAGTGTTAGTATCAGTATTAGTATCAGTATTAGTATCATTATTAGTATTAGTGTTAGTTTCAGTATTAGTATCAGTATTAGTATCAGTATTATTATCATTATTAGTATTAGTGTTAGTATCAGTATTAGTATCAGTATTAGTATCAGTATTATTATCAGTATTAGTATCATTATTAGTATTAGTGTTAGTATCAGTGTTAGTATCAGTATTAGTATCATTATTAGTATTAGTGTTAGTAGCAGTATTAGTATCAGTATTATTATCAGTATTAGTATCAGTATTAGTATTAGTGTTAGTATCAGTATTAGTATCAGTGTTAGTATCATTATTAGTATCATTATTAGTATCAGTATTAGTATCAGTATTAGTATCATTATTAGTATCATTATTAGTATCAGTATTAGTATCAGTATTAGTATCATTATTAGTATCATTATTAGTATCAGTATTAGTATAGGTATTAGTATCATTATTAGTATTAGTGTTAGTATCAGTATTAGTATTAGTGTTAGTATCAGTATTAGTATCAGTGTTAGTATCATTATTAGTATCATTATTAGTATCAGTATTAGTATCAGTATTAGTATCATTATTAGTATTAGTGTTAGTATCAGTGTTAGTATCAGTGTTAGTATCATTATTAGTATCATTATTAGTATCAGTATTAGTATCAGTATTAGTATCATTATTAGTATTAGTGTTAGTATCAGTATTAGTATTAGTGTTAGTATCAGTATTAGTATTAGTGTTAGTATCAGTGTTAGTATCAGTATTAGTATCATTATTAGTATTAGTGTTAGTATCAGTATTAGTATTAGTGTTAGTATCAGTATTAGTATTAGTGTTAGTATCAGTGTTAGTATCAGTATTAGTATCAGTATTAGTATCATTATTAGTATTAGTGTTAGTATCATTATTAGTATTAGTGTTAGTATCAGTATTAGTATTAGTGTTAGTATCAGTATTAGTATCAGTGTTAGTATCATTATTAGTATCATTATTAGTATCAGTATTAGTATCAGTATTAGTATAATTATTAGTATTAGTGTTAGTATCAGTATTAGTATTAGTGTTAGTATCAGTATTAGTATCAGTGTTAGTATTATTATTAGTATCATTATTAGTATCATTATTAGTATTAGTGTTAGTATCAGTATTAGTATTAGTGTTAGTATCAGTATTAGTATCAGTGTTAGTATCATTATTAGAATCATTATTAGTATCAGTATTAGTATCAGTATTAGTATCATTATTAGTATTAGTGTTAGTATCAGTATTAGTATTAGTGTTAGTATCAGTGTTAGTATCAGTATTAGTATCAGTATTAGTATCATTATTAGTATTAGTGTTAGTATCATTATTAGTATTAGTGTTAGTATCAGTATTAGTATTAGTGTTAGTATCAGTATTAGTATCAGTGTTAGTATCATTATTAGTATCATTATTAGTATCAGTATTAGTATCAGTATTAGTATAATTATTAGTATTAGTGTTAGTATCAGTATTAGTATTAGTGTTAGTATCAGTATTAGTATCAGTGTTAGTATTATTATTAGTATCATTATTAGTATCAGTATTATTATCATTATTAGTATTAGTGTTAGTATCAGTATTAGTATCAGTGTTAGTATCATTATTAGTATCAGTATTAGTATCAGTATTAGTATCATTATTAGTATTAGTGTTAGTATCAGTATTAGTATCAGTATTAGTAATATTATTAGTATTAGTGTTAGTATCAGTATTAGTATTAGTGTTAGTATCAGTGTTAGTATCAGTATTAGTATCAGTATTAGTATCATTATTAGTATTAGTGTTAGTATCAGTGTTAGTATCAGTATTAGTATCATTATTAGTATCAGTGTTAGTATCAGTATTAGTATCAGTATTATTATCATTATAAACTGCCTGTGTGGCTCAGTGGCTAAGGCGTCAGACACACAAGCAGTAGGACATGGGTTCGACCCTTGTCCGGACCATTAATTAATTTTATAAAATGGGTCTTAAAATATTATTTAGAAGTGATCTTATATAATTGTGTATAAATAAATGATCGGCTCTCGTTAAAACCATGGATGCCTTAACATGAGAGCGGCTTCGAAGGGACATTAGAGCCATATATGGTTATAAGTGAAAACTTCATCTAAGTTCCTGGATGGGATGAAAGGACTCCACCAAATAAAAAAAAAAAAAAAAAAAAATTATTAGTATCAGTATTAGTATTAGTGTTAGTATTAGTATTAGTATCAGTATTAGTATCATTATTAGTATTAGTGT
This sequence comes from Osedax fenrisi, assembly GCA_964019155.1. NCBI lineage: Eukaryota > Metazoa > Annelida > Polychaeta > Sabellida > Siboglinidae > Osedax > Osedax fenrisi. Next base: position 21,076,924 of record OZ025243.1, on the reverse strand, counting down.
TAGTATCAGTATTAGTATCAGTATTAGTATCAGTATTATAATCATTATTAGTATTAGTGTTAGTATCAGTATTAGTATCAGTATTAGTATCAGTATTATTATCAGTATTAGTAATATTATTAGTATTAGTGTTAGTATCAGTGTTAGTATCAGTATTAGTATCATTATTAGTATCAGTATTAGTATCATTATTAGTATTAGTGTTAGTATCAGTATTAGTATCAGTATTAGTATTAGTGTTAGTATCAGTATTAGTATCAGTATTAGTATCATTATTAGTATCAGTAGTAGTATCAGTATTAGTATCAGTATTAGTATCAGTATTAGTATAATTATTAGTATCAGTGTTAGTATCAGTATTAGTATCAGTATTATTATCGTTATTAGTATCATTATTAGTATCAGTATTAGTATTAGTGTTAGTATCAGTATTAGTATTAGTGTTAGTATCAGTGTTAGTATCAGTATTAGTATCAGTATTAGTATCATTATTAGTATTAGTGTTAGTATCAGTGTTAGTATCAGTATTAGTATCATTATTAGTATTAGTGTTAGTATCAGTATTAGTATTAGTGTTAGTATCAGTATTAGTAGCAGTATTCCTAGCGGTTGCTTGTAAAGTGAGTCGTGTAGAGTGTAGTTATCTATATATATATATATATATATATATATATATATATATATACAGTCAACTATCGGTAAGTCGGATTACGGATAAGTTGGACTTTTCGATAAGTCGGACACATTTAGTTGGTTTGGTTGGATTTGTACCTAATTTCATGTTAAATTTATCGGATAAGTCGGATAAGTTTAATTGGATAAGTCGGACACATATTATTGTCATTTTGATGATTTTTATACTGGATAAGTTGGAATTTTTATAAATTGTCAGAAATGTTTAATTTACATAATGTATATTATAATTTTAGTAAATAATATTATTGAATACAACATGTTATGTTATTGATTGTTGCATAATTCCACATTTCAGTATCCCTTTAACTCACGCTGCGCATCTCATGTCGTATTTGCATGATATTCTGAATCTCGGATAAGTCGGACATCTCGCTAAGTCGGACACTTTTCCCGGTCCCTTGCGTGTCCGACTTATCGGGAGTTGACTGTATATATATATATATATATATATATATATATTATATATATATATATATATATTATATATATATGTGTGTGTGTGTGTATATATACATAATTATTATAAGATATTAGTAAAAATTTAATATATATTACAATTTTATTATTATCAAACTTTTTATTACAAATTATAGATTACGTTATTAGTTATAACTAGTTATATTATTAGTTTTTAATTATCTACCATGTAAATGTATAGTGGTAGAACAGTAATGAATAGCTTTATATCAGTAGGCACCTAAATTAATTAGTAGAAGCCTAATTGGTCTACGAGTATTACAAGAGAATAAAGGTATTATGTAATACATGAATGAGAAGCCCTCTGAATAGGTGATTTAATTACGATACAATGTCAATGTGATTTATATTGTGTGCGGCGGTTACTACAACTGTAGGAGTTATTATTCTTATTAACGCTAGTGGTATTGGTTGGTATTAGGTATATAGGCATATTATTAACAGTAGGCCTATATTATTAACCTATACGGCGATATTAAAATTATCATATTTAGATATTCTTAATTGATACACTGTGGTAAGTAAATGGGGTTCTTCAGTAAAAGAAAGGGTATTTAAGGTGTGCTTATAATAGAACCCTTTGATGTTTTTATGCAGTGACATTTTTAGAATACCATATTAAGGGTTTTCTATTATCGAATTTAAGAATATCATTTAGAGGGTGTTCCACAATAGAAATTAAGAATACCATTTAGAGGGTTTTCTACAGTAGACATTTAGAATACCATTTAGAGGGTTTCCCACAGTAGACATTAAGAATACCATTTAGAGGGTTTTCCACAGTAGACATTTATAATACCATGTTGAAGGTTTTATAAAGTCGGTTTTATAGAATACCATTTAAGTTTTAAATTAGGTTTTAAATAAATATTTTTTAAAATACCCTTTCGATGGTTTTCTGCAGTAAATATCAGTCTATAAAACCATTATTTTTAACAATGTACCAGGGAGTCTCCCCGATGATACCTATAACATATACATATCCTAATCTGGTACAGGATCTCCATAAAGGTGTTTCTAGATGTTTATAGCGAAATATAGTATACAAAGCGAAATCGTGTTATTCAATTTTAATATTTAATTAATATTAATTGATTAATCAATATTAATTATATTTTATTAATACCTCCCAATTAACTATGACCTCATGCTCTATTTAACTATTAATAGTACACTTTAACAACGTTTAAGGTATTCTAATACATATTAAAAAATATCTCCTCTGATCACTAATTTATACATAATCTCTAATTATATTAATTAGTTAACTAATTATAACTCCGATGCGTTACATATTGCTATTATGATTACACTCTTATTTGTCGACACGTATACACACATGTGTGCATATATATATATATATATATATATATATATATATATTTATAGTAATATAACCATTTGGTAGATAAATTATCTAAGATAATGCAAATTACAATCATTTGGTAGACATTTTTTTAAATATTTACATGAAGGTGAAAAATTATATATTAATTAATTGTGATATACTCTTTGCAAATATTTAATTATTTTTTCAAAATAATGAATACTAAAAAATATATATAAAAGTGTCTACCAATATATTATGTATAATTTAGGATTTTGTAGACAATATTAAGATTTATTTTGTATGGACATTTTGCATAACACATTCGTTCTAACTTTACTATTTTCTGAGATATATTCTATATTTAATGATAACAAATTAGACGAATGTGCAAATATATTTAAACATATAAATAAATAAATTAATCAATTAATTAAAAATATATATTGATTATAAATGTAAAATTGTATTTCGTATATAATATATGTAATATGTAATATTATTCATAAGTAATATAATATCGAAATGTATCAACACCCTATACATATATATCTAATAATAATATATATGTGAACTGGTATGTATACTAAATAATTATATATATATATATATATATATGTATCTCCCTTGTCATATTCATGGATCCAATATATATATATATATATATATATATATATATATATATATATATATATATATATATATATATATGTATAGAGTGTTAATTCAATCATTATTTAAACTCACTTATTCTTTAGATTATTCTTTAGATTTTAATATTATTTATAAATACTATACACACATATAGGGGAAAGTCTCCGATTACCGACCCCTCCTAATACCGACCCCTCTCGTATCTCAATAACTATAAGAGATATCAAAAATTATATAGGAACCTATACATGAACTGTTAGCAATTTAATGATAAATATGAATACATCTTTTTTTGAAATAAATATTCAATCCTACAATTGTTATTTGATAAAATGTAATATTCTGTTTTTACTTTTTACATATTTGAATAATAACTTTTTTTAAATCATTGTAAATACTTTATTAATTAAAAGAAAACGTAATACTGCGCATAATATTGTAGATCAATAACATATTTATAAACATTATACAAATAATTCAATTTGAATAATTATTAACCAAAATATCTTAATTATAGCAACCCATATGATTTTCCTATTACCGACCCCTTAAATAACCCTAATACCGATCCCATGTGATTTATAATATCCAATCAAAATAGATAAGTATGTTACTTTAATATATGTCATACTTTGTTTGTGTATCATTGATATAGATTAAGGATTCATGATTCCATTAGATTATATACATACTGATAAATAACTAAATAATAAATAATAATATACACTATTTTAATATAATTACTATAAAGATTAAATTTAAATTTAATATTACTATTACTATTAAAACATAAATTCAATAAAAAATAAATGTCCTGAATGTTATAATTAATTATATTTATCTATATCTACTATTTCTATTGGATATTATAATACTACAATTAGTTATACCACCATTATTTTAGGGGGTCGGTAATGGGAGAAGGGGGTCGGTATTAGGAATAGGTATCCGATTACCGACCCCCCTGTTTATTCTTGTAAATATAATTACATCAACAATTTAAAATAGCTACATTATTCATTGCCATAATATTACCCTAATTACAAAATTTCAAATAAATATATTTAATATTAAATACGTTATTACAAATAATCATTTAGGGGTCGGTAATCGGAGACTTTCCCCTATATATATTGTATATATATATATATATATATATATATATATATATTGTATATATATATATATATATATATATATATATATATATATATATATTGATATATGTATTTATATATATTTATATATGAACTATAGTTCATATATATTAATGATATACTATTATAAGTCAAATTTATACCAAAAGTGATAAATTATTGCCATAACTATTTGGTGGACACGTAATTGTGTACAAAATAAGCATTTCTACCACCCAAGAAACCAGAATAGGTGTATTAGGTTGCGATTGGTTGTAATTCATTGTAAAAATAGGTGTAAATAAACACAGTGTGATAAAAAAACAGTGTGTAAATACACCATTTGTTTTTGAATAGGGTAATATCTTTTTATTAAATTTCATTTTGGGTTAAAAAAAAAAACTTAATTTAAAATTCGTTGTAAAAATAAGTATAGCATAGTGTATAAACACTATTTATATTTTATAGATGTAATACGTTGTAATACTATTAATTTTTCATTCACTGTACAAATTTAATAAAAAATAAATAATATATATGTATTTAAAAAAAAAAATAAAAAAAAAAGAATGTGGGAATTATCGAACTATTGCATTAATCTCACATGCAGCAAAATACTTCTGAGAGTTCTACAAAAAAGACTGGAGGCCTTCCTTATCCCTGAACTACCGATCGAACAAGCCGGGTTCCGAAGAGGTAGAGGAACTAGAGACCACATATCAAACCTGAGATGGCTGATGGAAAGAGCTAGGGATACTCAAAGAGAACTATTCATGTGTTTTATTGACTACAAGAAGGCAGTTGACTGTGTAGACCATCAACGATTATGGAACACTCTCAAAGGTATGGGAGTACCTGAATATTTGATTGTCATGCTTAGTAACTTGTATACAAATCAGGAAGCGACTATAAGGACAGAGTATTGAGAGACAGGCAACATACCGATTGGTAAAGGAGTACGCCAGGGTTGCATTCTATCTCCATTGCTATTCAACATCTATGCAGAAAAGATAATGCGAGAGGCTCTAGATAAGTGGGACAAAGGCATTGGCATAGGTGGAAGGAAAGTATCCGGAAGTATCAAGAAAGCAACCTTGGATAACGGATAAGATCCTGATTCTATGAGATAAAAGAAGAAGTCTAAAATCAATCAAACATAAAATTACTGAGCATGCATAAGAATACAATTTAGTGCACAATCATATAAGAAGAAGTATGAAAGAGGACAAATAAATTTGGCTTAAATACCAATGTAATTCAATAGATTACGTCTTAAAAAGAGGTATGCACAGCTAGAGAGATTATAAGATAAAGTAATCACTAACTTGATAAATAGAAAAATGTCAAATATTGACAATGTCAATATGTATGTCCGTTGACCGGTGTACCTATAGAAGATGATAGTGTAAGATTAGAAATATGGACAGAATATTGTAAGGATTTATACAACTACCCAATCAAAACTGAGCAAGAAAAATTGTATAATACTCGAGAAAAAGATGAAGAACAACCATTACCAATACTAAAGGAATAAGTAATTAACGCCATAAGAACCTTGAAAAATGGAAAAACACCAGGTATTGATAATGTACTGTGTGAACTTAGAAAAGGAGGAGGAATTTTGAACTGCAGAATGTCAATGGAAAAACATATGGATCAACAACGACAAATCTATCACAGTGTCATCGATTTTAAGAAATCCTTATATAGAGTGTGGCATGAGGATTTGTGGCATGTGATGTCTGAATTTGGCATAGGCAACGACCTGATAAAATTCATAAAGTCACTCTATAACTCAGCAAAAAGTTATGTAGGATACTATTGAACAACCAGATAGGAATAGATTTCAAGACGACAGTAGGTGTTAGACAATGTTACTTATTATCTCCAGTTTTATTCAACATATTTCTAGAAAGAATAATACAAGACTCTCTAGAAGACAAATCGTCGAGTATAGCAATATGAGGTATAAAAATTAACAAATTGAGATTCGCTGATGATATAGATCTCATAGATGGATCAGAAAGTGAACTACACATTCTAACTGACTCCCTAGAAAAATCCTCGACAGCATACGGTATGGAAATCAGCAATGAAAAAAAAAGCAAAATAATTGTTAATGGGGACTTTTCAACACCACCTGTGATTACTATGTACGGCAAACAAATTGAAAATATACAAAACTTCAAATATCTGTGAGCAATGCTCACTGACACCCGAAATTCAAAGTAAGAAATCCGAATAAGATTAGCAACAGCAGTTACAGCACTAGTACAATTGGAGAAGATCTGGCGTAGCGTATACATTGATTTTAAACTCAAGTACATACTATAATACTCTTTGGTTCTTTCAACTTTGTTATATGTTTGTGAAAGCTGGACTTAATTGGAAGAATCTAAGAAGAAGAAGATAAGAGAGTTTGAATCGAAAGATCACAGACAACTTTTAAACATAAGTTACAAACAAAGAAAAACAAATATATTTGTAAGCAACGAGATAATAAAAAAATCGGCACATATGTACCCCTACTGAATATCATCATGAGATGAAAAATGACCACGTTTGGATATATAACTCGTCACGATTCGTTAGCCAACACTATTCTTCATGGATATGTTGAAGGCAAAAGAAAAAGAGGAAGACCGAAGAGAAATTGGATGAATGATATATTCGAATTATCTAATCTTTCTCTTAGGCAACTTTTAAATATTGCAAAAGATCGTTCGACATGGAGAAAGTTGTTATAATCACTGTCATGTTACCCCCCTACGATGACGACGTCACGGGACTAAATAACTAATTATACAATTTGTAATTATAGGTGGAGATTGGGGTGTATGACTATATCAACTAACCTATGATCCTGCATATAATACAAGTTAATTATATCATATGACGTATGTTTAACTAACTAATCTAGATTAATATAATTAATATATGGTTTATATATATCAATTATCATATTATTTTCTTTATACACGTGTACAATATACGAAGTATACTGTAAAATAACCAATGTAGATTGTACAATGTATATAGTACAATCAGGGACCTACCTGGTATAAAATAAAGTAGGTAATCCAATAGTATACCAAAGCACCTTTTGATTGTACCAGGTAGGTCCATGATTGTACTATATACATTGTACAATCAACAGTGGTTATTTTACAGTATACTTCGTATATCGTACAATTGGATAGGGGTATATATATATACCCTTATCAAATGTTATATATAACCATTTCAATATTTGTTTACCAATTCATTTAATTACTATTTAAACAATTATCTTATTACCTTCGTAAAACGAATATAATTAATCTTATATATATATATATATATATATATATATATATATATTCAATATAATAGTGTAACCACCTACATAAATAAGGTAACAATGTATTTATTGGTATATACTTAGTGAACTCTATTAAACAATGAGATTTTTATATGGCCAACTGTTAATTAAACCTATTATACATATATATTAATATAGTCGAACTACTAATATAATAAATAGTGTCTACAGAGTGGATCTTCTTGGCCTACTTCTGTACAATGAGTTACACGGTCGAGTGAACACGGTCGTCAAGCGTTTGTTTACAATCTACGCGCGCTCTGCATTGTGGGAGTTTACTCTCCTGTCATCTGCTTTTAAATGTGATTATTAGGTAAAGCCTATTTATGTGGTTGTTTTGTTACTTTTCTACGATAAACTTCATTTGTTAGTTATTAATTAATATAAATGTACACTAGAATAATATTTAGCATTGATTGTTTGATCCAATTATTCGTAGTTTAGCATTATTTTCTTCGATGAAATCATAATGATTGAATCATTGAATTGAATTTCAATCTAGAAATTATTTCAAAAATAATTTATAATATAGATTGTTATATACTATATAAATACATGTTTGCCTAATTAGTGGTACATTTTAATTATACAAATTAATCTAATACTATTATAACGCACTATTTCCAATCAAATTGTTATTACAAATACATTATAAGTTAATAATACTAGTTTATATTATATACAAAATATAACATTGATTATTTAATTATTATGTAATAATCACTGATTTATATTTAGAGTTTATTGGCATATAAAAATAAATGAATATATAATATATATTTTTATATAATATTGTTTATAATATAATAATAATTATTATTATATTACCATATAATTAACATCTTCATTATAATAATAATATTTATAATATATATTATAATATATAATATATATATAATAATAAAATAATATAATATATAATATATATATATATATATATATATATATATATATATATATATTAAGTATCATATTATTACAATTAGTATACTTAATAATGTATAATTATATCCATATTTAAAAGTATATAATATATAATATAATAACAAGGACATAATATTATCAAGGACATGTCCTTGAAAATATGATTTCATAATATATAGTTTAAAAATAAGTTTTATATTAGTGGATATATTCATATTCATTAGATAATAATAATGAACATGAAGTATGTACTTTGTATACTATATAGGTACCTAATGCAGTTTGTATAAAGTATTTATGGTTACAGCTTATTTTATTCATTATTTCAATTACAAATTATTTATCCTAATATTAAGACTACTTATGTAAGCCTATTGGAATATTTAGGATGACATTAAAAATATATTAAACTCGATAAAGAATATTTCTATGTTTTGATATAAATGTTATGAATATATATATATATATGTTATTTACAAATTATTTATCCTAATATTAAGACTACTTATGTAAGCCTATTGGAATATTTAGGATGACATTAAAAATATATTAAACTCGATAAAGAATATTTCTATGTATTTGATATAAATGTTATGAATATATATATATATATGTTATTTGTTGAAAATAAGTTAGTTAATTACAAAATATATATATACAACGGTTCGGTATATATGCACATATTTAAATAATAGTGATATACATTTTTAAATTAATATAAAAGTAATTAAATATCTAATGAAAACAGTGCGTATAAAACATAACATCATTATTGATAGGCGTTGATCACTACTTATACTGTACTGTTATTATACTATTTAAAATAATATATTTTTATTACTTTATATCAGGGTTCCATTATTTTGGGCAACGACCTGTTTTGGCCGGACAGGTTATTACCGGTTATTACCATAGGCGGTAATAACCTATGGAACACTGCTTTATATTAGTCTATCACTAATATAAAGTAATATACATATGTTATTTAAATCATATAATAACAGTACATAATACGTAGAGGCTAGTTAGATAACCAGAGAACTTTCTAGATCTATGTATATTACTGTTAGACATAGATCTAGATAGTTCTCTGATTCTCTAGCTAATCGCTATGGTGATAGTTTAAGCGAAGTAATTTGTACCTAAAATATAACAACTTTTTTTAGTATATTATTAGTATATCAAATAGTTCATTATATAAGTATACATTTAAGAGATATATATATTAAAATATTTCACAAATTGAACACCATGGTTAGTCATAGTATTTTGCACTGAATATGAAAACTATTTTTATATATTTTCTACATCCGAGACATACTGGATAGATAAATGTATTATTGCGTCCGTACTCTTTGTATGTAAATGAGAAAAACAGGCATAAACTATACTAATTATAGCATTTATTAATGCACATACTTCTTCGAATTGTATTTTTTTTAGAATAATCTTACTTACTTTATTAAACATATTATTATTAATTTTCATATCTATATAGTTTTTTTTGTAATTACTATTATAAAAAATATATTTTATACTATTTTAGTGTAATTTAACATTCCAATCAACAAATATAATGAGAAGAGTGTGTATATGTGTCTATAGAAGTGGATTATACTTGTTTCATTTTGTATATTCATATTTGAAAAAGAATCTTTATTAATTGACAGAATACTGTAGAATTTACTATATTTTTGTACTAACTTTTAACCACAACTACGTAAATAGAATTATCTATGATTATGTATTACAATTTTATACTGATATAATATAAAAAAGTAATTTATAAAATTATTGAAAAGATAGTTGACAAATATAGTTGAATAAACATTGGAGAATAGGAAAACGTAAATATATATTATAAATAGTATCCATTGGATACTATTTATTAATGAATTATAATTATATATTAATTATTATAAACTAAATAAAGTGGACATTGATATGTTTTATTAATTACAAAAATTGATTATTTGTAAGAGTTTAATATATATATATATATATAAACTAAATATTAAATAACTTTTAAATTTTGTATAAACATAGTTCTATATTATTTATGATATATTAATACCTGTAACATTTTAAAATTGACAAATAATGCATTTATAATAAATGTTACAGTTTATAAATTATTTTTACATTGATGTTAATATTTAATATTATTGTTTTAATGTCATAATATATATATATATATATATTTAATATTTATATATGTTTTGTAACATCGACAGTAATAAATGATTAAGATAAGTATGTGATTTGTAATGATTATAAGAGTCCACTCCTGAAAATCCATGTGATGTTACTACTTCCCTGAATGAATTTACCTATCTAGATTTTCAACCATATTCAATAAGACTTCCTATATAGCCTTATACAACCTCGGTTCATGTATAACTTATACATGTAATGTTTATATAATATCGCTTGCATTATTAATAAATGATATAATAATCTATGCTACAGTAGATTACATGTTTATCTTACTAATCATAATAGTAATTTACTAAGTAGGTATTTTTATATTTACGTTGCACTTTATTAAGTTATCAATGTATCATGTATCATGTACAATGTACATTGTACATTGTACACCATATATATAATGCATATATTATACATAATAATAATCGTATATAAGATATGTAGATTATTAGAAAATTATACAGATTATTATTTCTGAATTATTATATAATAGACTATATGGCATACTAGTTAAATATGTATAATGTCATCTACATTATACACTATATCTACACTTTAACACTTGCAATATACATATGACACCTAAAATGTAATGTTTAGCATTGTAAATGTATGTACTATTGTTTATAGAAACTAAATTTAGCATAGTAACTACTTTAGGTAGAACTATATATCTGCTAACCTATAACAACGTGGTTAAGGGAACGGACCACTCATGCTATTTATATGTTAAAGAGACAACAAATTATTACTTTTTTAAAATTAATACACTAATTATTATTTATTTTTCAAATTTTTATAATAATTAATCCAATATTTGTAATAAATAGATTAAAATTGTCTATATGGTAAAGTATATATGGTATAATATTTAGACGACCAACAAAATTCCAAAAAAAATGACTACAATATTTTAAAAATAATTATAAATCATCAATATAAACATTCATAAAACATAAGGCTACATATGTTATGAATATATAGTAAATATTTTAATTAAAATAATTCATTATTAACTAGCATTAAAGTGAAAGAACTTGCTAAATATAATTATTTTGTGCAAATCAAGTTTAAAGTTTTTAATATAAATATTATTGATATATTTCAAATAAATGAATGATATATATATATATATATATATATATATATAAATTAATGCATATGAGTGTATATTTTATGCATTGTATGTGTATTGAATGAGTATACTTTGTATACATATACATCATTATAGTTATTGAATAGATATATATTGTTTTTATAGTTTTTTTAAAATGATTCTTTTTACGAATTTTATATGAGACAACACACCATTTTAGAACCATTTTAAAGGTAATATTTCAAATTTTATAAATAAATAATAATAAAACAATGTCAGAATAATGTGTGTTCATTATTGGTAAGAGTGTCCACAACCTAAACAGGTACATACTTTGCATTGACGAATACATAGCCGTATTAAACTCTCAGATTTGTATACTGTGATCAGAGAGAAAAGCCCTTTCGAATAGATTTATTAATTCCTACCACTTAATAACTACTATGTAGATTATAGCTCTGAGTTATTTATTGATGTCGGTTTACCGATCCAAGTATTGATATTTACAACAAACGAATGAAGTAGAATATTATACAGTCTATATCTTTGACTATATATTTACTTTAAACGTCGAATACCTTCAACTCTAAAATATTATTCGTCTAGTAATCATATAATATGTTATTAATATTTATAAATTCACATTTTATATATTAATTTTATATAAGAACACTTTTTATATATTATATATATATATATATGCAAATATAGGATAAATACATATATATTTATAAATACATAATTTATATAATTTAAAAACCGACAGTATAATTTTGATAGTATTATAATATCATGCATAACTGAACAGATATGTGTGATATTTAGCCATCTGTTGATAATGTTTTAATCATATGAGTTGAGTATGGTTAAGGGTATGTCAGGTGAGAAGTAATATGCAATACATCTGCCTTTATTAACCACAATTAATCTCTATTTATATTGTATATTAATTTTGTAATACATATAGTATAAGTAGGATATTGTTATTGAATAAAATATATTGCATTATCAGTTGTATTGTATATCATTTAGACATGAAGTTATAATAATGATATACAAATTAGTTAATATATATATATATATATATATAAAAATATAATATTTGTAGATAATACATAATATATTCTCAATTATATATAAATAATGTAATAAAATAATATAATTTTAATATTTATACATTATTTGTAAAGTATAAAACATTGAATCATATCTAAATACACATATTATAAGTGAATAAATATCAATTATAAATAGGAAATAAACTATAAACAAATTTAAAGTACAATTTCTATATAGGTAATATCAGGTAATCCCGGTTAATATATAAATAATTCCAAATCGAATGAATTATAGTATGTATATATCATCTAGATTAAAAAGTGGTACATATATTTTATTTATGATTATGGTTATAACAAATTTGAAGTTAATTATTTAATGAAAATGTACAATAACACGAATGGATTGATTATAAAGAATTACCATATATATATATATATATATATAGCATATAAATATTCCAACTAAGATAATAGGAGCCACTGAAGAATATGAATATTTACATGGCGAATATAGGACATTATTTTAATTAAAAGTATGAACATTTCTGAAATGAATAAGAGAATGACTACATTTTATTAAGTCTTATTAAATAGATTTAGATCTATCTAAATATATATATATATATATATATATATATATATATTAAGTTATAGAATTATGAGATGATAATTATTCGATGATGAGAATAAGACCTACAAAACACTAATTTTATAATAAAAAAATGTCCAGTAATTTCCAGTAACTAAGTTTTACTTTTTAATGTCATACTTAATATATATGAAGAGACATTTAGTATGATTAAGTTCTAAAAGTTCATATACATTTATCAAGTAGATCAAAAGTTATGAAATTTCAAAGATTCAAAATTAAGTTTAAAATCAAATAGGATTAATATCAGTTTAAAAAAATTATAATATTTTACATCATCTTTATTTGTATACAGTTATATTTATAAATGTTTATTTATGACACTTATAGTTAATATTATTCATTGAGACATATATAATTGTTAATATAATATATAATTGTAGATAACTTACTTACTGATTTATATATAATATCATTTTTAAGGAAAAATATATTTATTTCATAAAACATATATGTTTCCTTTAAGGGTAGGTGCTGAAAGAGTGTGACTGAAATCTGAAATTGAGAAAACAATTTTTGTTTTAAATTTTTGTTATAGTATATTATTAAAATACCAAATATTATCATTAAATTGATATATAATGAGTTTAAAACATGATTTATATAATATAAATCATGTTTTTACGTGAAATATAGCTATTAAATAAATAAATAAATAATTAATTTTAAAAGTATATCATTTAAATAAATTATATAACTAATTTAAAAAATTAATTTAATTTAACAATCGTCACAATTTATAATGTATATAAGATCTTTTTTAGAAATTTAAAAGCTAAAATAAATAATATTATACATATATATATATATATATCATTAGATTTAAATAATGCATAGGTGACTCTTCATTCATAATAACATAATATGATAAGTTATCATATTTTTATATATTTCATACATTTTTCATAATTGTAATGTAAATATTTACTAAGAATTATATTTTTTTTACTAATTTCACTCATCCAAACCATCGATATAAAGAATCGATATAAACCATCGATATAAATCTTTCTTTATATGATCCAAATACTATTAATTCATTCAATAATGCTTAACATAATAACTATGAATAACATAATATGCTTAATAAAAAATTTCAGATAATTTACAATATATATATATATATAATTAGACAATATTTACATTTTTTTGAATTAAATAATTAGTAAAATTAAAATATTCATAATGTTTATTTTCATAATAATAATAATAATATATTAGTTTAACATAATTTATATTAAATATTTTCATTCATGTACTATAAAAATGCAATTGTTATAGATATATATATATATAATAGTTATCATTGTGTTAAATATTGAATTAATTAAATATATTAAAAATAAGTTAAACAACTTTTAGTAGACCACCATATGTCCTATTAAATACATTTAAGAATCTATTTATAGAACAGAGGTCGCACCTACACATAAGTCAAATATAATTGTATTTAATAATAATAATAATAATATTATAGTAATAATAATAATGATAACAGTAGTATAAATAACTCTACAGATGCTGACATATTAACGGAACAACAACATCACTGAGTATAATGGTGATGAAAGCATAGTTATACGTGTATCGATCATCGATATAAAGAAAGTTATATCGTTATATAACTTTATTTGGTTTCGATACGTATAGATATATACATCTACATATATGTATACATGATAATATCAAAGCACTCGAGGTACAAAAGAGCCCAGATGATACTATAGTACTATATAACTAATTATAATGAAACGAGAATTATAATCTTTCGTATCGTTGATGCTAAATCAGCTGATGATAATTATATTACGTTTTCTAATGTAACTGTACACCTGCGAACGTATAAAACTAATTAAACGCTGACATAAGAAGTAATTAAGAATGTCGATAACAAGCAAGATATACCCGGGTAGTAGGTAGTACTTGATATAGTCGTGCACGCGTGTGTATGTGTGTATTGCCGTGATGATCAATATGTTTGTGTATGTGTGTGTGTGTGTGTTTATGTACATGTGTGTTTGTGTGTGTGTGTTTGTATGCATATAGGTGGTATCGCATGCAGGCAAAGCAGGCAGGCAGCTCAGCGGTATTTCAATAAATAATGCATATCCAGTAATGCACATTTAATATACCTACAACTATTACGCAACGATCATATTTCTCTACAGGCTGCTATATCGTGTGCTACATACCATTATGTGTATACATCGAATGAAGGCACATATGTATATCACTTTAATTAATCAACACAATTCCTTATTAATATTAATAATATGAGACATGTGAAACGCACACTGTGCGTCAGCTATTCTTGACGTGTGTCTCCTATTATTATGGGAGACGATCACAAAGGACGAGTTGAGGGTTAAAGGTTATATTTGAAATACGAGTTAATAGTATATATGTATATTTTGTATAGATATTTGTGGGTTATTTGGTTTAATTGGTTTAGTTTTGTCCTGTTTGGTTTTTAGGCCGCAGCCATGCATGCATTATATCCCAAAGTGAGCCTATAACAATTTATTTCGCATTTAAAATGTAACCTTTGCACCTCAACTCGTCCTTTTTGATCGTAACCCTTACCCATTATGTCAACACGTTACCCTCATTATATCACCAGCTCTCTAGAGGTCACCTACTAGTGTACCGTTTCTATACTACTACGGCAAGGTCAGCGACCTGCGCATGACACATTAGCCTATAGCCTGTAGTATCGCCCGCCTTCTGTATCGATTTATCCTATATCTAATCAGTAATTAGTGACCTCGAAGGGGGCGGGGAGGGGGAGGGGCTGGGGTTCTTTCATATCGATGTTAATCACACACGTACGTATAGTGTATACACTACACTATAGTATGCATACCATACATACTATAGACTATAGGCTTATCACATGGTATTGTGTAGTGGGTAAACTCTGCAGAGTTATACGTGTGTATAGTATAGTATAGTATACAGTGTACAGTGTACACTAGTCGTAAGTAGATGTACAATAGATCGATATAACGAACGCATGTGCATTTTCAACATCGAACCCTATAGGCTTTTTTTATATATATATATATATATATATATATATATATATATATATGTGTGTGTGTATATATGTATGTGTGTGTATATGTGTGTGTTTGTGTGTGTATATAGCCATCGATGAACGTACAACTTTTACTGACATCGGTGATATAAGCACGCGAACATAGCCCGGAGACAAACTTACATTGTACGACCTACAATGTACACATTTACCTCTATGTAACCCCCGCAAGCTGTTCGTGAACACACGGCCATAACCGTGTACTATAGTATACTATAGTATACTATAGTATACTATGCTATAGTATACTATAACAGGCTATAACTATTTAGTACTTAGCACACGTCACGCGCATGATTAATAATAGATCACCAGCCTCCACACACGCACACACACACGCACGCACACACGCACATACACACACGTGATGTAATAGAAGTAATGTACGTACACACTACTTTATAACAAAAATATCAAACTGACTAACAACAAAGACCTGAAACAAATATATTCCGAAGCCTTATCATGCACTTTCCACCCCACTAACTCACAGCCCATTACATTTATCACAATATATAGACCACCACATCAATCTATCCCTCTCTTTATTGATGAACTGAATGAACTACTCATAACAACGAATAAGCACACTATAATTCTAGGTGATTTTAACATTCCAATATCACCTTCATCGCACTATTCCAAACTACTCAATCAAACTATAAACTCTCACAACTGCACACAATATGTTACATCATCTACTCATTCATCAGGCAATATTCTTGATCTGATCATAACACATAATACGAATACCTCCATCACAAATACATCCGTTAATAGATTTATCACAGATCATCACATTATTACATTCATTGTTAAATCTCCCAAACCTAAACGACAATCACAAACTATACATTACAGAAAATCTAACAACATAAATATTACTGATTACATGCGTGATTTTACTGATCTACTAAATACTTCCAAAGACCCTACTGACACTACCAACCTTGATATAGTTCTTCTTAAAACACTGGACAAACATGCACCCATCACAACAAAAATTATCACTAAACGTAATAATATAAAATGGTTCAACCCCACACTTTCCTTATACAAACGTAAACTCAGATCCGCTGAAAAAACATGGAGAAAGTTCAGAAGCCATGACAACTTAATTTCTTTCAGGCAACATTCCAGTGAATATAGGTTTATGATAAAGAAGGCAAAACATGATTATTACACTGACACAATTAAAGCTGCTGGAAACGACACAAAAAAACTATTCCAGATATAAAATTCTCTACTCGGTCGTATAACCCCCCGTATTCTCCCAGAGGGCACCCTATCTTCCTTACCTGCATTATTTGATATATACTTCAAAAACAAGGTACAGATAATAATCAATTCCCTTCCTCCTCTAACGCTTCCACCACTAACAACATCTATATACAAATTAGATTCCTTTACCATCCCAACTGCAACAATAATCGACAAGCTTCTTCAAGCCGTCAAGTCATCATGTAAGCTTGATCCAATACCAACAACACCACTACACAAACTATCCACTCATCTCACTCCATACTATAAAAACATAATAGAAAGGTCTCTTATATCAGGTATTGTCCCCTCCTCAATGAAACATGCACATGTAACTCCAATAATAAAGAATTCATCACTAGATAAATCAGACCTATCAAACTACCGCCCCATATCAAACCTATCGTACATTTCAAAAACTCTCGAAAGAGTAGTCTGCTCCCAACTTTCAAACTACTTAGATAAACACAAATTATTAAATAAATTTCAAAGCGCCTACACTAAAAATAAAAGTACCGAAACTGCATTAACCCACATATTAAACAAAATAAGACTGTACCCAACACAATACTGCTCCATCATCATCCTACTTGACCTATCAGCTGCATTTGATACCATTAGTCACAACATCATGATTCATCGACTGGAGTATATCGGCATAACTGGTACGGCACTCGCATGGTTCTCTTCCTACCTTAGCGACCGTACCTACTCGATCTCCATCGAATCACACACAACTGACCCCAGACTTATATCACATGGAGTTCCTCAAGGCTCCGTTCTTGCTCCCATCCTCTTTAATATTTATATATCTCCCCTATTAGACATATTTGATAACTACCCTGACATTTACTTCCACACCTACGCTGACGACTTACAAATTTACTGCAACTTACCCAACCCATCAACAAACATAGCCACACTAAACAAATGTCTAGAAGACATTCGACTATGGCTCTCAACCAACTCGCTATCACTAAACACCCACAAAACACAAGCAATACTAATCAATACTACTAAAACTGTTCCAATCGTCCCACTCATTCAGATAAACAACCATAACATAAAATACTCCCCCTACGTAAAAAATCTTGGAATTACCATTGACCAATCACTGAATTTTACTCAATACACAACAGACTTATCAAAATCCATTAACCGAACACTACACACAATCAGACTAATAAGACCATCTATAACCACAGAACTATCAAAATTACTAGCAACATCCCTCATACTTCCACGACTTGACTACTGTAACTCTATACTTCATAGACTCCCCAAAAACTCACTAATTACTCAACCGATTACTGAATTCCACTGCACGAACTGTCCACAGAATCCCCAAATACTCCAGGACTCACATAACTCCATACCTAAAATCTCTTCACTGGCTTTCCATCACACAACGTATCCAATACAAAACCTTACTTATATCCCACCAAGTCATTCATCACAATCACCCCGACTACCTAACTGACATACTAATAGAAAATAACACATCTAGAATACAACGTAAAATCAATAAATACAAATTACTTATACATAATCCAAAACACATATCACGCAAACAAGAAACAGCATTCTCAATATCTGCCCCAAAATTATGGAATAACCTCCCTTACAATATAAGAGAAATCACCTCAACCCCACTCTTTAAACGTAAATTAAAAACACACCTGTTCGAAATCGCATATAAATAACCCACGAAAACACGGCCGAAAACTCACACGATGTTGATGGCAGTGTATAAACCATTAGGTTACAAGGTTACAAGGTTACATATCGTACAGACATATGAGTGTGTGCTATAAGCTATAAGCGCACATGTGTTGCGTGTAGGTGTGGTGTTTATCATTGCCTAGTACCCTATATATGTGCGCGTGTGTGTGTGTGTGTGTATGTGTGTGTGTGTGTATCTAAGATAAGGTAGCCGCAGATCTGACCCTACTATCCGGGCTTACTTTAACGAGCCGTTACTACACACCGTACACTAGCGCACACTGCAGCAGTGCGGTGTGCGGTATAGTGTGCCGTGTGCGCTGCATGAGGTGAACACTACACATGGTGACCATCGATATAAAGAAAGTGGATAAGCAATTGACGCACGCAATGCATGTAAAAGATAGACACGTGAATGACACTTTTATCGATAAATTAACAAAATGGTATCAGTAATTTTGATTGGATATTAGTCATATTATATATGTCAAATATTGAAACAGTAGTCTTTTCGTCGAAATAGATTAAAGTGACTTCTATCTATATCAATGGATTTAAATTATAAATATCAATAAAATCAATAAAATAGTATTATAACTTCAATTTAAATACACAAAATTACGAGGAATGTTGATATTATGTATTTTAAATATATAATTTTATTTTTAGTATAGATAGTACATTAAAATTGGTAGTGATTATCAATATATATATGATAAATACATATTATTATAAATAAAAAGTAGTGGGCCAGATAGTGGGTTTCGACTGCAGCGCTCGTAGCGGATAGTGCCATACACTACATTCAATTGCTTATCCACTTTCTTTATATCGATGATGGTGACATGCGGTGGCGGTGGTGGTGGTGGTGGTGGTGGTGGTAAGTGCCTACTTCCTAGCATATCCCCGTACACCACTGTGTACAGTGTACAGTGTAGTGTACAGACTTACATAGGTCAGCTATACAATATCGTGTTTGCGTACCAGCATTATGACATTACTATTGTAGAGGTATGACGGATCGACGTGTGCTGTATAGAGTGCACTATCTATAGATGCACTTCGTACAGCACATATGTCATACCTATAGATAAGCACTTCCGCTTGCGTCTATCATCTGTAACCCGCCACCGTATATGTACTACTTCTAGCGTATTCCATTGGACGTTGCGAAGCCACGGTAGTGACGTTTGCACGGTACGCTAAAACTAAACATCAATAATAGGTATACTAATTTATATAGAATGTTTATCTTCCTCTGAATATATTGTAAAGGTACAGAATTTATTTTAATTTTTACAAACAACTCATTTGTAGTCAATATATTCTGAATTGTAGAAGACAGGTACAAATTACAATCGTAGTGAATTCTTACCTTTACGAATAAGTGCATCTTTATTCAGACGTCACGTGACTTTAATTGTGTGTACGGTGCATCGATATAAAGAAAGTGGATAAGCAATTGAATGTAGTGTATGGCACTATCCGCTACGAGCGCTGCAGTCGAAACCCACTATCTGGTCCACTACTTTTTATTTATAATAATATGTATTTATCATATATATATTGATAATCACTACCAATTTTAATGTACTATCTATACTAAAAATAAAATTATATATTTAAAATACATAATATCAACATTCCTCGTAATTTTGTGTATTTAATTTGAAGTTATAATACTATTTTATTGATATTTATAATTTAAATCCATTGATATAGATAGAAGTCACTTTAATCTATTTCGACGAAAAGACTACTGTTTCAATATTTGACATATATAATATGACTAATATCCAATCAAAATCAATGATACCATTTTGTTAATTTATCGATAAAAGTGTCATTCACGTGTCTATCTTTTACATGCATTGCGTGCGTCAATTGCTTATCCACTTTCTTTATATCGATGGTACGGTGGTACAAACAATAGACATATCCGTATACATACACTATATACAGTATATATACACTGCACATATATATATATAGATATATTCGTAGCTTTACTCGATTGTTGAAAAAGCAATGATTTTACAGAAAAGTAAATATATGCGAGCAATGTTCTCATGATATAACTTACGATTACTGTATATATATGTTCACTTCACTCGAGGATACTCTATGTCATATGTGTGTACATTACACTATTCCCATAAGTGTAATATAGAACTACAATAATAGTATTTTAATGAGGGAATCAATGAAAAGGAGTGATATATAACTATTTGTTGTACATATATAACAAATAGTTCCTATTGGGTATACCTATATAGGTTATAAAGGGATATATATATAACTAAATAAAAACTGTTTTAGTACACTAACTAACTCGGATATACACGATACACACTGTATACAGTATACAATATATATTGTTGAACAATTGTTTTTAAATAATATTTATACATATATATACATTACGAGAATAATACATCATATAATTGTATAATAACTTTATATTATACACACCCACACGTGACGTGGTATATCACGTGACGTAACTGCGTGTATCACGTGACACAACTACGTGTATAACGTATTGTTCGGAAGGATATCATGTTCCATTGCATATAGGGTATCACACGCTATGCAGTAGGATATATGACGTAATGTATGCTATCACGTGATGCAATGAACGGTATCACGTGACGTAATGAATGGTATCACGTGACGTGAATGAGGATATCACTGTTATCTATCGGCTGGTTGTGTAACTACGACCAATATTTGCATACCAGAATACCACGTACCGTATCAGCACGTGGTGTTAGCTGATGATATGTTAGTGTAGGGTCTGTATACACTGTGTACTGTACACTGGTATACCTGTAGGGGCCCATCGCTGTCCTCAGTTTGATCAGTATCTTTTTGTTACTACGATGTCCATCGTCTTGTGCACCATGTCGAGATGATACAGCATACTTTAATAATGTATTATAAGATACACATACACACGACCACACATACGCATACATATAACATTGCATATAACATTTTACTTTTCAAATAACAGTACAAAAGTGAATGTCAAATGAAAACTATTTCTGATGTTATAACTATAATATAGGATATCTATCCCATAGGTGTAGTTTCAAGACTTCGCATCAAATAATAAATGATAACAATACGAAACGCTATACACAAACAACATAAACTATGGTTCCATTAACCATAATGCATTAGAACCAACGCCAGAAAAAGGTATCCTAAATAAAATTAAATAATAATACGATTACATAGATTATGAAAAATAGTAGAATAATTTAATATCTACGAATAATCAATGACATGTATATACATACATATATGTCATATACATGTATGTTATACATATATGTCATATACATATATTATATATATGATATATATATATAGTATACGATATATAGTGCTGCATTATTAACTACAGATTGATGGGTACAATGATACCACTAACACTACCTACATAGTAGATAGTTCTGTCTCGAACGTGACGTCACGATATCATTGACCGGAAGTAGTTTTATTATTATTTCAGCCGGATATACGAGGTTCACTCATACCGATGCCCGTGCGAACAGGAAGTGTTAACTTGAATACCTCACGACATGCCAGCTAGCCAATAGTAGTAAATATGCTAGTCTAATATATATATATATATATATATAATATTAATAATAATAATAATACTATTTATTAGAAGAAAGTAGTATATTTTTTTCGTATGAAGTATTTAAATTAAATTATATTGTTATTTCCTCTAAAGGGCTTCAGCTAAAGATAACTATATTTTCTATGCTGTCGCCCGCTAAAATATATATATATATATATATATATATATATATATATATATATACCTATATGACATTGATAATGATGCGTATCACTAATATGGTAATGTTCTATCAAATACGTAGATACAGTGTCCGTATATTGCGTCATTCAAGTATATTGCGTCATTCAAGTATATTGCGTCATTCAACCTACTCGAACATAATCATAATATTAATAAGGAATGATAATAAATATAAAGTTGTAGTAATATATTCTACTACAACCTGCAGGGTGTAAATGAATGTGATGTGTTATATAAAGTAATACATATAGCTCTGTGAATACTATTAAAGGTTTACAGTTCGAACTACATTCAACATATGTTTATTACATTTCATATTGGAGTTTTATGGAAAAATATATACTGTTTTATAAAATATGGTGGTATAAGTTTTAGGAGTTGTAATAATAATGGTGGTGTTGGGTAGAAGTGCAGGTGTATTGATACAAAATATTTAAAGTTTATTTATAGCCCACCATTTTACTTATCCAACATAGTTCACGTGATATGTATACACATATATATACACCTTTAGGTGATGAATCACTGATGAATACAGTCAAATGAGCATAGTTCACCGTGACCCTCATATTATCTCTCCATATGTCCTCTTCTTTAGGTCCTATAATCATTCTTTATATACATATATGTAAATTTAATATGTATTAATTTATAATTAATTGAACTTTTACAATATATGGTATATATATATATATATATATATATATATATATATATGTATGCGTGCGTGCGTGCGTGCGTGCGTGCGTATGTGTGGACATAGTTATTATGCATTATGTGTAAATATAAGTGGATTATAATTAAACACTGGCTAGGTTCAGCCTCTCTCTCTCGGCTATATCTAATAATAATCATACGTGACCTACTTGTTAATGCTTTGTATACATAAATGTATATTAATTTCGTTATTACCAATGGCCGCAATACATGTATGGTATTGTGACTATAGGTATTGTATACATATAGGTATTGTATACGTATAATCATTGTATATATATAGTTACAATGCATTTTTAAATTTATTTTTAAATATATAAATCTATAGTTTTGTATTACTAAGTGAAGGGGGTAGTTTATTCCATCAAATTGATTATGATGAAATGCATTATTTCTTTCGTATTTGATACAATGGGTAATCGGTTTGTGTGGTTTAATGACATTCGTATTACGTACAATTCTAGTGTTAGGTTTAAGTTTTATTTTGTTTCGTAAATGATAGTGTAATTTATTAGTAATATTATTTTTAGTATTGTAAGTTTATGTAGTTGATAGAGTATTCAGTGTGTAGCTAGTTAAGTTTCTTACTTGAGTCAGTAATGCTAATTGTAGAGTCAGTCTTCTTGAGTCGATATATATTTCTAATTGAGAGGTTAATTATTGTATCTTGTTTGTCTATTTTCAGTTTTACAGAACCTGAAAATAGTGAGTTACAGTATTCAATACTGAGTATTGTAATCTGGATAGTATGATAGTCTGAGTCAGTAGATAGTCTGTAGTATTTCTATTTAAGTATGGTCGAATTTTTTATTGAGGTTAAATAGCCGTGCAGTCGTAGATTGAGTAAATAAGCTATACTATTTATTTTACTTGATTAAGTTTAATATTAAATAGACGCTTAGGTATTTGACATAATTTGTGGGAATTATTTTGTGTTGGTTAATTATAGTGTCAGTGAAGTAAGTATTAGGATCATTACTAGTATATGACTCATTAGTGATATTTAACAGTTCAGTTTTATTGTGGTTTAGTAGTAGGTTATTATTTGTTAGCTAGTTTTGTAGTTCGTTTAAACAGTCTTGTAGTTTGGTAGCGTTTGTTATCGTTGCGTGAAGTTCTATGTTATCTGCGTATAAGTTTATAAGTAACCGATGGATAATGTTTCATAATTGTTTGTAATGGAATAAGATATATAGAGAATATAAGGGAGAAAGTATCTTGATGAAGACCATGATCGATGGTATATGATGTAGAGTAGTTATTTTTATTTTTATGGAATAATTTCTATATTTAATAAAATTAGAAAATCATTCCATAGTTTTATATTTATTCCAATGTTTCTTAGTTTTTCTTACGTGTATAAGGGTGTCGAATGCAAAGTATAAGTCAAGTAGTTTTAGCTGTATGGGTTGTTCATTGTCTAGTGAATTATATAAGTCTTCAAATAGGGATAGTACGGTTGTTTCAGTACTATGGAGTTTACGGAACGTGATTCGTCTGATGTCCAGCAACATATTTTCAGTTAAATAGTATGAGAGTTAAGTAACACTATGTTTACAAGAATTTTAGTTAGTAGAGGTAGTTGAGATATAGGTATTTAATTTAAGAATTCTGATGAGTTAAGATTAGGTTTTATTGTTATTGGCGTAATTATTGCATTTTTGAGTAAATTAGGAATAGTGTTGTAGCTAGTTTTTTTTAATATGTATAGAGGAATTGTGTCGTTTGGTGAAGAACATCTAGTAGTGATAGTACAATTGTTGATTGCAGTAGTATTTGTAATTAATGTAAACATTTTCAGTCTCAAAGGGTAGAGTAAGATGTGGGTATCAATTTTGTCTTTAAAATATTCTACAAATTGCGTACATATATATATATATATATATATGTAGTTATATCTAGTTGATCATCGGGAAATTGGGGAAGAGTAGAATTTATCTTTTTTCCTAGGAGGGTATTAGTTATTAAATAAAGTCATTTATAGTCGATTGAACAAGATTTAATATTGTCAATAAAGTAATCAGTTCATTCCTGTATATCTATGTTTCGTAGTTCAATTAAGTTTAAGTGTGATGGTAATTTCGTAAAAAGTTTACAATATTTACTAAATAAAACGTAGATTCTTTAATTTGTAGTTAAACCATGGTTACCATGAATGGTGTTTCGTCAAGTAGTTTATTTTCAGTGGTACCTGTTTATTTAGTAGTTGTTTATGTATATGGTTTAAGTTAGGGTTAGCGCGAGACGTGTATGTGTAATTGTAATTATAATGGTTTATTTAAACACTTAAATATATAAAAACATATCTCAAAAGTGTATAGACAATATACAGATATTTTGCAACACAGTTGCTATGTATGAGTATAAATATATATAACGAGAACAAATAAACAAATAAACATAATGAGAACAAGAAACGATAATGAACGATAATAAAATAATAATAATCATCATTTAAATTTACATATCATTCAATTCTTCCTACGTAATAACAATATTTTTAATCTACTTTTAAAGGTGGAATGGAATTCCAATTTATAGGGGACATACATTTAAAGGATTTACCACCAAATCTCTTTTTGTTGTATGGATGAGTTTTTAGTCGAATGGTTCTAGTAGACCTAAGTGAGTGAAGAGGATTAATAGGATCTAATAAGTTATAAAGGTAAATTGGTTGGTGCGTAAGTAATAATTTGTGAGTGAGGCATATAAGTTTAAAAAGGCAACGATTTTTAAAAGTTAACCATTTAAGTGAGGAAAGAAGTGAAGAGACAGAGGTATACCTATAGTATAATCAGAATAAGGTAAATTAAAAGTAAGTCTAGTAGAAGCACGCATAATACGATCAATTTTAGATATTGATATAGAAGGCAGAGAGCAGAGGATATAGTTACAATAGTCAATACGAGAAAACATAAGAGAGTTTATAAGAATATAACAATATGTGTGTGTATGTGTATGTATGCACACTGAGCATTGCATAGTGTCACGGTACACTGTAAAGTATACAGTTTACACTGAATACTGTATACTGCATACTGAGCATTGCATAGTGTCACGGTACACTGTAAAGTATACAGTTTACACTGAATACTGTATACTGAGCATTGCATAGTGTCACGGTACACTGTAAAGTATACAGTTTACAATGAATACTGTATACTGCATACTGAGCATTGCATAGTGTCACGGTACACTGTAAAGTATACAGTTTACACTGAATACTGTATACTGTGCATTGCATAGTGTCACGGTACACTGTAAAGTATACAGTTTACACTGAATACTGTATACTGCACACTGAGCATTGCATAGTGTCACGGTACACTGTAAAGTATACAGTTTACACTGAATACTGCACACTGAGCATTGCATAGTGTCACGGCACACTGTAAAGTATACAGTTTACACTGAATACTGTATACTGAGCATTGCATAGTGTCACGGTACACTGTAAAGTATACAGTTTACACTGAATACTGCATACTGTGCATTGCATAGTGTCACGGTACACTGTAAAGTATACAGTTTACACTGAATACTGTATACTGTGCATTGCATAGTGTCACGGTACACTGTAAAGTATACAGTTTACACTGAATACTGCATACTGAGCATTGCATAGTGTCACGGTACACTGTAAAGTATACAGTTTACACTGAATACTGTATACTGCATACTGAGCATTGCATAGTGTCACGGTACACTGTAAAGTATACAGTTTACACTGAATACTGTATACTGCACACTGAGCATTGCATAGTGTCACGGTACACTGTAAAGTATACAGTTTACACTGAATACTGCATACTGAGCATTGCATAGTGTCACGGTACACTGTAAAGTATACAGTTTACACTGAATACTGTATACTGCATACTGTGCATTGCATAGTGTCACGGTACACTGTAAAGTATACAGTTTACACTGAATACTGTATACTGTGCATTGCATAGTGTCACGGTACACTGTAAAGTATACAGTTTACACTGAATACTGTATACTGTGCATTGCATAGTGTCACGGTACACTGTAAAGTATACAGTTTACACTGAATACTGCATACTGAGCATTGCATAGTGTCACGGTACACTGTAAAGTATACAGTTTACACTGAATACTGCATACTGAGCATTGCATAGTGTCACGGTACACTGTAAAGTATACAGTTTACACTGAATACTGTATACTGCACACTGTGCATTGCATAGTGTCACGGTACACTGTAAAGTATACAGTTTACACTGAATACTGTATACTGCATACTGAGCATTGCATAGTGTCACGGTACACTGTAAAGTATACAGTTTACACTGAATACTGTATACTGCACACTGAGCATTGCATAGTGTCACGGTACACTGTAAAGTATACAGTTTACACTGAATACTGTATACTGCATACTGAGCATTGCATAGTGTCACGGTACACTGTAAAGTATACAGTTTACACTGAATACTGCATACTGCACACTGAGCATTGCATAGTGTCACGGTACACTGTAAAGTATACAGTTTACACTGAATACTGTATACTGTGCATTGCATAGTGTCACGGTACACTGTAAAGTATACAGTTTACACTGAATACTGTATACTGAGCATTGCATAGTGTCACGGTACACTGTAAAGTATACAGTTTACACTGAATACTTTATACTGCATACTGTGCATTGCATAGTGTCACGGTACACTGTAAAGTATACAGTTTACACAGAATACTGTATACTGTGCATTGCATAGTGTCACGGTACACTGTAAAGTATACAGTTTACACTGAATACTGTATACTGCATACTGAGCATTGCATAGTGTCACGGTACACTGTAAAGTATACAGTTTACACTGAATACTGAATACTGCATACTGAGCATTGCATAGTGTCACGGTACACTGTAAAGTATACAGTTTACACTGAATACTGTATACTGCATACTGAGCATTGCATAGTGTCACGGTACACTGTAAAGTATACAGTTTACACTGAATACTGTATACTGCATACTGAGCATTGCATAGTGTCACGGTACACTGTAAAGTATACAGTTTACACTGAATACTGCATACTGCACACTGAGCATTGCATAGTGTCACGGTACACTGTAAAGTATACAGTTTACACTGAATACTGCATACTGCACACTGAGCATTGCATAGTGTCACGGTACACTGTAAAGTATACAGTTTACACTGAATACTGTATACTGCACACTGAGCATTGCATAGTGTCACGGTACACTGTAAAGTATACAGTTTACACTGAATACTGTATACTGCATACTGAGCATTGCATAGTGTCACGGTACACTGTAAAGTATACAGTTTACACTGAATACTGCATACTGCATACTGAGCATTGCATAGTGTCACGGTACACTGTAAAGTATACAGTTTACACTGAATACTGCACACTGAGCATTGCATAGTGTCACGGTACACTGTAAAGTATACAGTTTACACTGAATACTGAATACTGCATACTGAGCATTGCATAGTGTCACGGTACACTGTAAAGTATACAGTTTACACTGAATACTGTATACTGCATACTGAGCATTGCATAGTGTCACGGTACACTGTAAAGTATACAGTTTACACTGAATACTGAATACTGCATACTGAGCATTGCATAGTGTCACGGTACACTGTAAAGTATACAGTTTACACTGAATACTGTATACTGCATACTGAGCATTGCATAGTGTCACGGTACACTGTAAAGTATACAGTTTACACTGAATACTGAATACTGTATACTGAGCATTGCATAGTGTCACGGTACACTGTAAAGTATACAGTTTACACTGAATACTGTATACTGCACACTGTGCATTGCATAGTGTCACGGTACACTGTAAAGTATACAGTTTACACTGAATACTGTATACTGCATACTGAGCATTGCATAGTGTCACGGTACACTGTAAAGTATACAGTTTACACTGAATACTGTATACTGCATACTGAGCATTGCATAGTGTCACGGTACACTGTAAAGTATACAGTTTACACTGAATACTGTATACTGCACACTGAGCATTGCATAGTGTCACGGTACACTGTAAAGTATACAGTTTACACTGAATACTGTATACTGCACACTGAGCATTGCATAGTGTCACGGTACACTGTAAAGTATACAGTTTACACTGAATACTGCACACTGAGCATTGCATAGTGTCACGGTACACTGTAAAGTATACAGTTTACACTGAATACTGTATACTGCACACTGAGCATTGCATAGTGTCACGGTACACTGTAAAGTATACAGTTTACACTGAATACTGAATACTGCACACTGAGCATTGCATAGTGTCACGGTACACTGTAAAGTATACAGTTTACACTGAATACTGCACACTGAGCATTGCATAGTGTCACGGTACACTGTAAAGTATACAGTTTACACTGAATACTGAATACTGCATACTGAGCATTGCATAGTGTCACGGTACACTGTAAAGTATACAGTTTACACTGAATACTGAATACTGCACACTGAGCATTGCATAGTGTCACGGTACACTGTAAAGTATACAGTTTACACTGAATACTGCACACTGAGCATTGCATAGTGTCACGGTACACTGTAAAGTATACAGTTTACACTGAATACTGCACACTGAGCATTGCATAGTGTCACGGTACACTGTAAAGTATACAGTTTACACTGAATACTGTATACTGCACACTGAGCATTGCATAGTGTCACGGTACACTGTAAAGTATACAGTTTACACTGAATACTTTATACTGCACACTGAGCATTGCATAGTGTCACGGTACACTGTAAAGTATACAGTTTACACTGAATACTGCACACTGAGCATTGCATAGTGTCACGGTACACTGTAAAGTATACAGTTTACACTGAATACTGTATACTGCACACTGAGCATTGCATAGTGTCACGGTACACTGTAAAGTATACAGTTTACACTGAATACTGAATACTGCACACTGAGCATTGCATAGTGTCACGGTACACTGTAAAGTATACAGTTTACACTGAATACTGCACACTGAGCATTGCATAGTGTCACGGTACACTGTAAAGTATACAGTTTACACTGAATACTGTATACTGCACACTGAGCATTGCATAGTGTCACGGTACACTGTAAAGTATACAGTTTACACTGAATACTTTATACTGCATACTGAGCATTGCATAGTGTCACGGTACACTGTAAAGTATACAGTTTACACTGAATACTGTATACTGAGCATTGCATAGTGTCACGGTACACTGTAAAGTATACAGTTTACACTGAATACTGCATACTGAGCATTGCATAGTGTCACGGTACACTGTAAAGTATACAGTTTACACTGAATACTGCATACTGAGCATTGCATAGTGTCACGGCACACTGTAAAGTATACAGTTTACACTGAATACTGTATACTGCACACTGAGCATTGCATAGTGTCACGGTACACTGTAAAGTATACAGTTTACACTGAATACTGTATACTGCACACTGAGCATTGCATAGTGTCACGGTACACTGTAAAGTATACAGTTTACACTGAATACTGCACACTGAGCATTGCATAGTGTCACGGCACACTGTAAAGTATACAGTTTACACTGAATACTGCATACTGAGCATTGCATAGTGTCACGGCACACTGTAAAGTATACAGTTTACACTGAATACTGTATACTGCACACTGAGCATTGCATAGTGTCACGGTACACTGTAAAGTATACAGTTTACACTGAATACTGCACACTGCACACTGAGCATTGCATAGTGTCACGGTACACTGTAAAGTATACAGTTTACACTGAATACTGCATACTGCACACTGAGCATTGCATAGTGTCACGGTACACTGTAAAGTATACAGTTTACACTGAATACTGCATACTGTATACTGTGCATTGCATAGTGTCACGGTACACTGTAAAGTATACAGTTTACACTGAATACTGTATACTGAGCATTGCATAGTGTCACGGCACACTGTAAAGTATACAGTTTACACTGAATACTGTATACTGCACACTGAGCATTGCATAGTGTCACGGTACACTGTAAAGTATACAGTTTACACTGAATACTGCACACTGAGCATTGCATAGTGTCACGGTACACTGTAAAGTATACAGTTTACACTGAATACTGTATACTGCATACTGAGCATTGCATAGTGTCACGGTACACTGTAAAGTATACAGTTTACACTGAATACTGCATACTGTGCATTGCATAGTGTCACGGTACACTGTAAAGTATACAGTTTACACTGAATACTGCACACTGAGCATTGCATAGTGTCACGGTACACTGTAAAGTATACAGTTTACACTGAATACTGCATACTGTATACTGTGCATTGCATAGTGTCACGGTACACTGTAAAGTATACAGTTTACACTGAATACTGTATACTGCACACTGTGCATTGCATAGTGTCACGGTACACTGTAAAGTATACAGTTTACACTGAATACTGTATACTGCACACTGAGCATTGCATAGTGTCACGGTACACTGTAAAGTATACAGTTTACACTGAATACTGTATACTGAGCATTGCATAGTGTCACGGTACACTGTAAAGTATACAGTTTACACTGAATACTGTATACTGCACACTGAGCATTGCATAATGTCACGGTACACTGTAAAGTATACAGTTTACACTGAATACTGTATACTGCACACTGAGCATTGCATAGTGTCACGGTACACTGTAAAGTATACAGTTTACACTGAATACTGTATACTGCACACTGTGCATTGCATAGTGTCACGGTACACTGTAAAGTATACAGTTTACACTGAATACTGCATACTGAGCATTGCATAGTGTCACGGTACACTGTAAAGTATACAGTTTACACTGAATACTGCACACTGAGCATTGCATAGTGTCACGGTACACTGTAAAGTATACAGTTTACACTGAATACTGTATACTGAGCATTGCATAGTGTCACGGTACACTGTAAAGTATACAGTTTACACTGAATACTGTATACTGTGCATTGCATAGTGTCACGGTACACTGTAAAGTATACAGTTTACACTGAATACTGTATACTGTATACTGTGCATTGCATAGTGTCACGGTACACTGTAAAGTATACAGTTTACACTGAATACTGTATACTGAGCATTGCATAGTGTCACGGTACACTGTAAAGTATACAGTTTACACTGAATACTGTATACTGAGCATTGCATAGTGTCACGGTACACTGTAAAGTATACAGTTTACACTGAATACTGTATACTGCACACTGAGCATTGCATAGTGTCACGGTACACTGTAAAGTATACAGTTTACACTGAATACTGTATACTGCATACTGAGCATTGCATAGTGTCACGGTACACTGTAAAGTATACAGTTTACACTGAATACTGCATACTGTGCATTGCATAGTGTCACGGCACACTGTAAAGTATACAGTTTACACTGCATACTGCACACTGAGCATTGCATAGTGTCACGGTACACTGTAAAGTATACAGTTTACACTGAATACTGTATACTGCATACTGAGCATTGCATAGTGTCACGGTACACTGTAAAGTATACAGTTTACACTGAATACTGCATACTGAGCATTGCATAGTGTCACGGTACACTGTAAAGTATACAGTTTACACTGAATACTGCATACTGTGCATTGCATAGTGTCACGGTACACTGTAAAGTATACAGTTTACACTGAATACTGTATACTGTATACTGAGCATTGCATAGTGTCACGGTACACTGTAAAGTATACAGTTTACACTGAATACTGTATACTGCATACTGAGCATTGCATAGTGTCACGGTACACTGTAAAGTATACAGTTTACACTGAATACTGTATACTGCACACTGTGCATTGCATAGTGTCACGGTACACTGTAAAGTATACAGTTTACACTGAATACTGCATACTGAGCATTGCATAGTGTCACGGTACACTGTAAAGTATACAGTTTACACTGAATACTGTATACTGCACACTGAGCATTGCATAGTGTCACGGTACACTGTAAAGTATACAGTTTACACTGAATACTG
Organism: Osedax fenrisi; assembly: GCA_964019155.1. Taxonomy (NCBI): domain Eukaryota; kingdom Metazoa; phylum Annelida; class Polychaeta; order Sabellida; family Siboglinidae; genus Osedax; species Osedax fenrisi. The sequence continues at coordinate 21,042,661 of OZ025243.1, read as the reverse complement.
TATACTGCACACTGTGCATTGCATAGTGTCACGGTACACTGTAAAGTATACAGTTTACACTGAATACTGTATACTGAGCATTGCATAGTGTCACGGTACACTGTAAAGTATACAGTTTACACTGAATACTGCACACTGTGCATTGCATAGTGTCACGGTACACTGTAAAGTATACAGTTTACACTGAATACTGTATACTGCATACTGAGCATTGCATAATGTCACGGTACACTGTAAAGTATACAGTTTACACTGAATACTGTATACTGTGCATTGCATAGTGTCACGGTACACTGTAAAGTATACAGTTTACACTGAATACTGTATACTGCACACTGTGCATTGCATAGTGTCACGGTACACTGTAAAGTATACAGTTTACACTGAATACTGTATACTGCACACTGTGCATTGCATAGTGTCACGGTACACTGTAAAGTATACAGTTTACACTGAATACTGTATACTGTGCATTGCATAGTGTCACGGTACACTGTAAAGTATACAGTTTACACTGAATACTGTATACTGCACACTGTGCATTGCATAGTGTCACGGTACACTGTAAAGTATACAGTTTACACTGAATACTGTATACTGCACACTGTGCATTGCATAGTGTCACGGTACACTGTAAAGTATACAGTTTACACTGAATACTGTATACTGCACACTGTGCATTGCATAGTGTCACGGTACACTGTAAAGTATACAGTTTACACTGAATACTGTATACTGCACACTGTGCATTGCATAGTGTCACGGTACACTGTAAAGTATACAGTTTACACTGAATACTGTATACTGCACACTGTGCATTGCATAGTGTCACGGTACACTGTAAAGTATACAGTTTACACTGAATACTGTATACTGCACACTGTGCATTGCATAGTGTCACGGTACACTGTAAAGTATACAGTTTACACTGAATACTGTATACTGCACACTGTGCATTGCATAGTGTCACGGTACACTGTAAAGTATACAGTTTACACTGAATACTGTATACTGAGCATTGCATAGTGTCACGGTACACTGTAAAGTATACAGTTTACACTGAATACTGCACACTGCACACTGAGCATTGCATAGTGTCACGGTACACTGTAAAGTATACAGTTTACACTGAATACTGTATACTGAGCATTGCATAGTGTCACGGTACACTGTAAAGTATACAGTTTACACTGAATACTGTATACTGAGCATTGCATAGTGTCACGGTACACTGTAAAGTATACAGTTTACACTGAATACTGTATACTGAGCATTGCATAGTGTCACGGTACACTGTAAAGTATACAGTTTACACTGAATACTGCATACTGAGCATTGCATAGTGTCACGGTACACTGTAAAGTATACAGTTTACACTGAATACTGTATACTGCATACTGAGCATTGCATAATGTCACGGTACACTGTAAAGTATACAGTTTACACTGAATACTGTATACTGAGCATTGCATAGTGTCACGGTACACTGTAAAGTATACAGTTTACACTGAATACTGTATACTGCACACTGAGCATTGCATAGTGTCACGGTACACTGTAAAGTATACAGTTTACACTGAATACTGTATACTGCACACTGTGCATTGCATAGTGTCACGGTACACTGTAAAGTATACAGTTTACACTGAATACTGTATACTGCACACTGTGCATTGCATAGTGTCACGGTACACTGTAAAGTATACAGTTTACACTGAATACTGTATACTGCACACTGTGCATTGCATAGTGTCACGGTACACTGTAAAGTATACAGTTTACACTGAATACTGTATACTGCACACTGAGCATTGCATAGTGTCACGGTACACTGTAAAGTATACAGTTTACACTGAATACTGTATACTGAGCATTGCATAGTGTCACGGTACACTGTAAAGTATACAGTTTACACTGAATACTGTATACTGTGCATTGCATAGTGTCACGGTACACTGTAAAGTATACAGTTTACACTGAATACTGTATACTGAGCATTGCATAGTGTCACGGTACACTGTAAAGTATACAGTTTACACTGAATACTGTATACTGCACACTGAGCATTGCATAGTGTCACGGTACACTGTAAAGTATACAGTTTACACTGAATACTGCATACTGCACACTGTGCATTGCATAGTGTCACGGTACACTGTAAAGTATACAGTTTACACTGAATACTGCACACTGAGCATTGCATAGTGTCACGGCACACTGTAAAGTATACAGTTTACACTGAATACTGCATACTGAGCATTGCATAGTGTCACGGTACACTGTAAAGTATACAGTTTACACTGAATACTGTATACTGCACACTGTGCATTGCATAGTGTCACGGTACACTGTAAAGTATACAGTTTACACTGAATACTGTATACTGAGCATTGCATAGTGTCACGGTACACTGTAAAGTATACAGTTTACACTGAATACTGCATACTGTGCATTGCATAGTGTCACGGTACACTGTAAAGTATACAGTTTACACTGAATACTGTATACTGCATACTGTACAGTGTACACTATACTGTATATACACAGTATATATATATATACAGTAATGGTGTAAATGATGCCGAACTTTTTAATGCCGAGCCGAGATTCTAGCGTAACGATCCTGAGCCGAGTTTAAACTTTAAGTAATTGAGATTGAGACTGAATCGATGCCCTTGATTCGAGCATCATTTACATCACTAGTATACAGTGTACACATGTATGTATTGAATCTGATTATATAACAATGTTTTACAGTGCCTTGAATACGCTTGCTATAAGTATCTAGTTAACGTGTGTGTGTGTGTGTGTGTGTGCACATTCGAGTGTTATCAATGTCATGTCCTCGAGGACACCACTCATTGATATCACGCCGTTTTGTGCGCCTCATGTGCATACGTTTACAATATGTCACGTGCTATTTACTCGTACCATATAGATTACCTATAATAAACACACACCCACACCCACACACACTCACACACACACATACACACACACATACGCATAGATAACTGGTATTTACGTATACGTTATAGCGGAGTGTGTATAAGAGCGATTGTGTTAAGCTGGGTAACGCTGTGATTAGTAACATATGTGTGTGTGTGTGTGTATATCTGTGTATACAATATATACGTGTATACGTATATATATAAATATATATATATACGTATATATATATATATATATATATATATATATATATGTGTGTGTGTGTGTGTATGTATATATGTATGTGTGTGTATTACACACTTTGTATATATCCTCTACAGTTGGATTACTGGGTACGTCGTACGATCTTGCAAGATGTATCAAACATCTAAATTGCGAAATACTAATAAATATATCAACATTATACTATTATAAGATAACAATATAGTGTACTATAGTATATGATGTCCGCGGTAGACGACACGGTATACATTTAATAATAAATATCAATAATATATATATGTACGTGTTATAAACATTTACTATGATAATTTGTTACCCAACATTAGACGTGGCGTGCGAACATTGGACATTCACGTATTGATCATGTCATCATGATCTAACATACTATAATATAGTCACTATAGTCTATATATATATATATATGCTGTGTATTAGTGATACACCTGCAGGCCTACACATACGTATTCGTAGTGTGCACACTGAGGACACTCTTACATGTTGGGGTATTCGTAGCATTGAGATGGTACAACGATATTTATACATGTATTATATGTGTACAACGATTTTGGGAATTTTTGATATACCTACGTATATATATATATATATACAATAATAATAATAATAATAATAATAATGATTAAATATGCCGTTATTGGCCAGTAACATGTCACATGTCTATCGCTCATGATTACGTCACACACATGTCACGTGTGCTATATAAATATTACGTAATTAAACTATACCGGTGATTAATGGTATTACCTGTAGGCTATATATAGAACGTATACCACACACGCTCGATTCCCATGCACACCGGAAGAGAATATGTATAGCAATGCATGTGTTTGTAATGAATTTGTAAACATACGGTTGTTATGTATTGTTATAGAAATGAAATAATTTTAATTTAAGGGAGGACTCTCCCGTTTATCTAAACAATTCTATTTTAGCTCTATCTAAAAACGCTAAGAATACATAACTACTAGAGAATATTACTTAATTTTGTTTTTTAATTTTTCTCCATCAGAGAATCTTTCTTTATATTAATATAATTAATTTAAAATGGTGTAAAAAATAGTCACAATTAGTTTAATATTTTATTTTTCATTAAAATTTAAGTTTATCATAATTTATTTAATTAATATAAAATATTATAATAAATACAACAGGATTCATATAGATGTATATGTTATACATTTACAGTACTGTAAATCCAAAGTTTAATATATACAATGTAAGTTAATATAATACATACACTTTCCTATCAATTTCAAATAATTATTATACTTTATTTCTCATTATTATACTTTATTACTTACTTACTTAGTCCCTTGATCGGTTTATCATAGGGTTAATATGAATCGCTGCCACACAAGTTCTTCTCCATTTGTTACTGTTTCGTGTAGCCTCTAGTAGTTGGCTCAGATCCATTTCTGATCCAACCCATTCCACTATGTTATCCATCCAGTTTTTTCTGGGTCGTCCTCTTCTTTTACCAACAACGCAACCTTGTAGGCCAACACGTTTTAGCACAGTTTTATTAAGACTAGCATGACGCATCGTGTGACCAACATATGAACATTTCATTCTCTTTACTGTTAATAGAAGATGCTCAACTTGACCTATGCACTCAATAATTATGTGGCATACATAATCATTTGTTTTTATTTCTCTGTAGGTAATCTCCAGGATTCTTCTATAGGCTTTATTCTCAAATGCAGTAATTCTTCTTTCCAGTCTTCCTGGTAGTGTCCAAGTTATGCAGCCATAAAGTAGTCTATACATTATTAGTGATTTGTACAGCTGTATTTTTGTATGTAGTGATATGTTTCGTCTCTTCCATATAGTGATTAAGTGAATTAACGCAGAGATTGCTGTCGCCATTCTTATGTTAATTTCTGTTTTCCATATTTCGTTAGAGTCGCATCCAACTATTTGAATGTATCTACTACTTCAAGAGGTTCATCGTTATCACTTCAGCTGCCATATTATTCTCGAATTCGTTGACCAATATTTTAATTTTCTCGTAGATGACATCCATACCATATGTCGATGGACATTTGCATACTTCATTAGTGAGTTCTTGCAGCTCTGTGTTTTAACCTGCCATCAGATCGATTTCGTCTGCAAATCTTAGGTTACATATATGTAATACCTATAGGTAATATCCTCCCACGGCTATGGTGCTGCAATGGTCTTCCAGAGTATCTTGAATGATATTTTCTAAGAAGATGTTAAAGAGTGTTGGTGATAAAAAGCATCATTGTCATACTCCTACCGACGTATTAAAGAAGGTCCCTCTTTTGTTGTTAACCAAAACGGCACTCTTTGTTTTTTTATAAAGATTTTCGATTATTGCAATAATATTTTCATATATATTGAAGTGTCTCATTACTTTCCATAATCCTTCGTGACAGACTCGATCAAATGCCTTTTTGAAGTCAACAAAGTTATGGTATAATTTTCTTCTATGTTCAATATGTTTCCATGCCATTATTCTGTAGTTTAATATCTGTTCGGTCATGCTTCTTTTCTTTCTGAAACCTGCTTGCTCTTCATCTAGGATATTTTATGCTATTGAATGTAGTCGATTTAAATAACTACCAGCATGATCTTGCCTGGGTGTGGTATCAGGCTAATAGTTTTATAATTGTTACACTTCTTTATTTCATCTTTCTTTGGTATTGGAATAATTAACGAGTGTGCCCATGAATCGGGCACTTCTATCTTATTTTTCTGAAAAAGTAAAGTCATCGTTGTCACCATTTGTGAAACGCCGTTTATAATTTTACCACTTGGAATGTTATTTATACATATTGATTTTACTTTTTTTAGACTTTGTATAGCATGTTCAATTTCTGATTTTAAAATCGGCAAGTTCTTTTCTACGCATGCACATCGATCTTCGATAATGTATATTTTCATCGCGATTTATTGGATAGCAATAGGGGTCTTTGCAATATTCTTTCAATTTTGTTTACTATTACTGAGTCCTCTGTTAAAATAATGCCTTTCTACTTTCCGCAACTCTGGCATTTTACATAGTATTCGATTTATTCAGTGACTTTAGTGTTTGATATGCAAGTTTAGATTATCTGCCATGTCTTATGTTCTTTTGTATATTTCATACGTTTTCTTAATCTAGAGTTTATTCTCTCATACTCTTCAGAGTTTTCTGTTCATATTTTTTTAGTGGTTTTAGTCTTCTTCTTTCATCGCCAAGGTAAGCAGTTCATTTGTTATCCAAGATTATTTTGTCATTCTTACTTTACCCATACGATTTTATGCGGTAGTTTTCAGAATAATGTCGATCTCTTTGTAACTTATGTTAATATATTGTGTTTGAATGTCTACTTTCGATAATTTTTCACTAATCTCTTTTTGAATGCATGGATGTTTATTTAAATACAAAAATAACGTTAAATGTACCTTAAACGTTAAACGTACATTAGATTTTAAATTCGAATAATGTACACTAGTTCTTAATGGTAGGTAGCCTGTACCGTACAGGTAACGAATTCCGTAGATCGGATGCAGCTACACTGACAGATCTTTTACCCTATAGCTTGTACTTCCTCTTTAGTAATAGCCGAGTAGAAGAGTTTCGTAGATCTATCTTGTAAACTCTGAATTGTAAGAGATAATTCAAATAACTCGGAAGACGATTCTTCAGTACCGTAAAAATTAGTTTTAAATAGCTGAAGGTAGATCTCTAATAAATATTTAACCATTTAAAATTAACTAAGTGATAATTGACTGATTCATGGTCATATAATTATACACAATGTAAAACTCTTATCGATATTCTAATGATTCTATCTAAGGATTTAGAGAGAACAATAATAATGTATATGTGATATAACTAATGATTCTATTAACATTTTAGAAATTCTAAAAGTAAGAATTTCCTTATTTATTGTATTTTATATAATTGATAGTTAGTTGATTTAAGCTAATATAATTAGCTATCTGATAAGAGAAATGTAGGTTATCATCATAAATAAAACCAAGGTTTTTAACATTATTGCAAGTTATTTTACTTTGCGATCGTTTCTTCTATCATTTCATAGAATTCTTCTATTTCATCGTTATCATAATCAGTAGTTGGTGATATATATTATACTTTGATTATATTCAAGTTCATTGGATTTTTCGATATCCTTATTGCAATGATTCTGCTTGACACATGTGAAACACTAATAACTGAATTCACTAATTATTTATTAACCATACATTCGACACCCTGTTGATGTAAATGTGTATATCCACTGTACCATATTACATTACCTTCTTCAGTTTCTCTTTCACCATTACCTTTCCATCTCACTTCTGCTAGTCCCATTATAATCCAACTATATCTCACTAGTTCGCGTTCAAGTTAATTAATCTTCCCACCTTGTTGCAGAGTTATTCCCATATTCCTAAGTTCTATCGTTGTTAAACTCTACAAGTTGTCTCTACAAATTATTGTTAAAATAAACATATTACACATATTGTTAACTAGAACCTCTCCCCTTTACAACGTTCACTGTTTTACGTTACATCTTACACGTTACAGTTACAATACGAGTTGTGGCCCCGCCCCTCCCACGTGTCATGTGTGCGGGTAGTAGTTGACAACGCATTACGTCATACATTCACTGCAGTACTGCTGTCACGTCATGTGGTGTCACGTGACACCTCATACACGCGCAATGTCTTACTACTATCTACGTTCATATAGCTGGTATTGTGTTTTTTAACTTATCACATAGGGAACGATGTATTATTACATGTAAAACTTCCATAGAAGTTTAGTTTGAATATATATATATATATATATATATATATATATATTTATATGGGTTATAATGTTATATGGGTTTGGGTTAACGACCGACTGATTTGACCGTGCCACTAACGACTGTATCATGAGTATTATATTACCGCATCATACCCCCACGCCTGATGACTGTGACCAGGAGGATGGGGGAGGCTGGGGATATCATCATTACGCAATAATAACAATGCCGACGTAATGAAATAGGTCGCGCAGGTCGCAGCGGTGTGGTTGCATCGCTACTTGACACCTATACCCTATGGGGGGTGGGGAGGTCTATTAACATGTCATGCGCAGGGAAGTTTACGAGCAGCTCATCGTACTACTGCAGTGTGCAGTGTAGTGTGCAGTGTGTATTGTATTACATACACACATACTTAAAAGTGTGCACGTAAACATACACACGCGCATGCACATACACATGTCCACTAGTGTCCAGCTGGAAAGTATGCGATGTACATATATAATAACACTTATGCACCTGTACAATGTACAATCTCACCCTCACCCTTACAGTGTACATACACACATATATACACACATACATATATATATATATATATAATAATAAAATCAGATTTGGCAATTGCCTGAGTGAAGGAAGAAGCAGAGCTTATCGAGTCTTTTACTCATTTAAGATCACGAGGAGAAAAAAAAATCATATGGGAATATAATTTAAAACAAGAAATAGTATACTAATCTATAGATTCAATATAAAAATTCAATATATATATATAAAAGTATATACCTATATACACTATAATCATCATCATCATATATATTTATACATATACATATATATATATATATATATATATATATATATATATATATATATATATATATATATATATATATATATATGATGATGATGATGATGATGATGATGATGATGATAAGTATTTATTTTGACACTCAAATAATATTATATTCTTGTGAGTATGAAAACGAAAAAAACTAAAAAAACTAAAAAAAAAAAAATACTAGGTAAAACAAATAATGTGGATGTTATAGAAGGGGTATTGCATATTAGTAATACTACTATAGTAGTACTCTATAGAGTAGTATCAAATTCATGTCCTTGGTAGTATACTATATTAGTAGTATTAATATAATATTATAAATAATATATTATACCACTACTAATAATACACCACCATTATTACTACTACCATATATTATAGATATATGTACTATCTGCGCTACTACTACTAGCGGATACCGTACTGAGGGTCATGTCCTCGGCGTATGTGCATCGTTCTATTTATAGAACACGCGCGGATTAATGACGACATGTAAGGGCGACGCGTGATCACGTGTTCAAGGTCACCGCACAACACACACACTAGTTTCTCTCGGGCGATAATGCATGATTAGCAACAGACCTATAGGTGTCGCTACACACGCTAGCATCATCGTCATCGACACCTCGTCTTATTAGCTACAGTGTATTGTGTGCGCGCACACATTCGTGCGGGTGTGTAGAAACAGTATAGTATATTTAGTCACAAAAGTACAATTTTAAATAAATGTTCGGAAGTGAGATATGTATATGGCTTAAAGGGGTACCCCACTAACAGTATTTCGTGAAATAATGTCCGGAAATTATTGTTAGAAAGCCATTTTCTAGCAATTGTTGTGGGATACTCCCTTTAAAGTTACTATATTTCCGGCAAGTTGCCGGCAAGTAAGGAGTATCTCACTAACACTTTTTAGAAAATTACTTTTTAGCAAAAATGTCCGGACATTATTTCCGTAAATACTGGTAGTGGGATTCCCTCTTTATGGAGACATTAAAAATATAATAATAATAATACAAATAACTTGTGTGTGTGTGTGTGTACAGTGGGTAAGCCATATGTGTATGCGGCGCCCATGGGTTACGTAGAGGTCACTGTAGAGGTCACCGTAGAGGTCACCGTAACACTCAGGGAGGGAGTTGTGTACCACACACACATCAATCATCATCATCATCATCATACATGCATATACACACTCGTCAATGTATGTGTGTGTGTATGCATAACGTGCATTATTAACATACGACCACTCGAACACACACACACACGCACGCACACACACACACACAAGAATCAATCATTATCAATGAATGTGATCACGGCGTTGATCTATTCTGTTCGTGTACAGCGTACACTAATATACATACATGTACGTTATGCGCGTACACTCCTGCACACGAGCCTGCGTACAACATATTGCTTGTATGCAACACTATAGTGCAAGGATGAGTCATGATAAGTCGTCACCTGACTAATAGAGAATAGCGAGCGGACACCGAGATGAGTGTATCATTAACTTCACATTATTAGTCACACACTCGCAGCACTATTGTGTACGTCACATTATAGTATGCCGCGGTGTACACTATATACTAGTGTTTGAAATGAACCCAACTACTGGTGCTTCGAAGCTTCACTCAAAAAAAATATATATAGTTCAAAGTTCATTTGTAAAATAATTCAAGAGTTCGAACCTGCTTCATAAATTAGTGGAATAGTTCGAACTTGCTTCAAAACTCTAAAAAAAATTAGTGAAGCTTCGTTGAAGTCTTATTAATAATATTGTTATTGTTATTGTTATTCTATTTGATAGATTCCTTATATCCTATCCATGAACTTAGATTACGTTTTCACTTATAACCATATGGCTCTATAGATTATAATGTCCCTTCGAAGCCGTTCCCATGGTAAGACTATTATTAAAACCATCTAAATTGTATTAGATCACTTCTAAATATTATTCTAATACCTATATTAATATCCCGACGGGATTTACACCCGCAAACTAATATCTTTTTCTTTAATTCAATTTTAAAGTATTTGTCAAAGCTCTATTTTAAATAAAAATGATGAATATTGCTAATGATGTAAAATAAAACTAATTTATAATACTTATAATTATATAATTATTATTAGTATAATATAATACTCATATAATAATTTATATTATCTTTTCTATTGGTTTATAATATCTCCTGATACCTTATTTATCTATGATAAAATAGAATTAATAAAGATATACAATTGTTTATTAAATTTTTAAATTGACAATATATATCAACGGTTCGGTCCAGGATTGTAATTAAATAATAGTTCGGGTTCGTTTTAAACAAAGCTTCAGTTCAGTTCGGGACCGTTATTTTTTTTAAATGTGAGCTTCAGTTCGGGTTTAAATAAGGCAAGCTTCAGTTCGTAATGATTCGGTTCGGGTTCATTTCGAACACTACTATATACTATAAATATAGTATATATATATATAGTGTACAGTGTATACTGTACACTGTACACTGTACATAGTACGTCACAAAGAGGTGTTTCAGGATGTATGCTGCTTCGGACGGAATAAGAGTCTACCTCTGATGATTAGAAGTGCTCCTTCTATTTCGATCTGCAGCAGAACACTATAGAAACAAACGTTATCAATACTCGTTTTTAGACTATTCTTTACTACTCAACGATTAGTACACTTTAGAGAATTGCTTCTATTACTATTTACATGCACGTGACATGCCTACATAAACCACTTCTATGATGATGATAGCTACCACATTACGAATGGTGACTCACTATATATATATATAGTGAAAGGATATAGGATATAGTTAGATATAGTCCTATAGGAAACGGGCTAGCCCCTTCCATTTCTATACTGTGCGGAGGAGGGATGACATTGAACACGTGACTATTATCTACTATTGATGTGACCTCTATAGAGTATAGTATACACTATAAGATTGGTGATTGGCTGAATGTTGATCACGTGACAACAACATACATACACACATACACACACATACACACACATACACACATACACACACATACACACATACACACATACAGTGTATGTAATATACCCATACATACATGTTTACCGTGGCGGTATGCTGCGGACTATGCAGTTCACCAGCTGATACATGTACATTATTTGTATACACCTATTATTGAATATGTTATATATACACACCGTATATTGTTAGTTATATACTATCCTTGCATAGAGAGAATGATATATATATATATATATATATATATATATATATATATACTGATACAGTATGTGTATACTGTATACATATATGTATAATATACGCCGTACACTGTACATACACATGGCTGCCAGCCAGTATGCTATGAGGGGCACTACCTGGGATACTGCCTGATACTACTATAGAAGTGTATATCGTATACGAAGTGACGTACTATATATAGTAATGTCCCCCAGACATGCGCAGTGACTTGTGTACAATGACGTATGTACAGTGTACAGTGTACAGTGTACAGTGTACAGTGATAATAGTTAATGTCTTCAGAACGCATCGCTATACCGATATCGCATATATGGGTGTTTCATTACGTATAATATATGCATAAGTGCCTAGATGTGTATCTATTCATATAAGTGCCTAGATGTGTATCTATTCATATAAGTGCCTAGATGTGTATCTATTCATATAAGTGCCTAGATGTGTATATATTCATATAAGTGCCTAGATGTGTATCTATTCATATAAGTGCCTAGATGTGTATCTATTCATATAAGTGCCTAGATGTGTATATATTCATATAAGTGCCTAGATGTGTATCTATTCATATAAGTGCCTAGATGTGTATCTATTCATATAAGTGCCTAGATGTGTATCTATTCATATAAGTGCCTAGATGTGTATATATTCATATAAGTGCCTAGATGTGTATCTATTCATATAAGTGCCTAGATGTGTATCTATTCATATAAGTGCCTAGATGTGTATCTATTCATATAAGTGCCTAGATGTGTATCTATTCATATATGTGCCTAGATGTGTATCTATTCATATAAGTGCCTAGATGTGTATCTATTCATATAAGTGCCTAGATGTGTATCTATTCATATAAGTGCCTAGATGTGTATCTATTCATATAAGTGCCTAGATGTGTATCTATTCATATAAGTGCCTAGATGTGTATCTATTCATATAAGTGCCTAGATGTGTATCTATTCATATAAGTGCCTAGATGTGTATCTATTCATATAAGTGCCTAGATGTGTATCTATTCATATAAGTGCCTAGATGTGTATCTATTCATATAAGTGCCTAGATGTGTATCTATTCATATAAGTGCCTAGATGTGTATCTATTCATATAAGTGCCTAGATGTGTATCTATTCATATAAGTGCCTAGATGTGTATCTATTCATATAAGTGCCTAGATTACTTACGTGCGTGTGTGCGTAGATAGTGCACACGATGCACTACTATAGTATTGGTATTCTACTACTACTACTATTACTTCTAATACTACTACCACTATATTCATTATATAATACAATACACGGAGAACTGCTGAGAACTCCATTCGTAGCACTGTGTATAATGTGAATGTCCTTATAATACCATCAATATAACCAAGCATTACACTCGGATACACAAATAATCAATCATAATATATACATATATATATATATATATATACATATATATATATATATATATATATATATATATACACTATCTAATAGATAATATCTATCCTACATATAGAGAATGAAAGATATAATATCAGAATATAAATAAATACTTCTAGGATATTATATTTAACTGCCTGTGTGGTTCAGTGGCTAAGGCGTCAGACACACGAGCAGTAGGACACGAGTTCGAGCCTCGTCCGGACCATTAATTAATTTTATAAAATGGGTCTTAAAATATGATTTAGAAGTGATCTTATATAATTGTGTATACATAAATGATTGGCTCTCGTTAAAACCCTGGATGCCTTAACATGAGAGCGGCTTCGAAGGGACATTAGAGCCATATATGGTTTAAGTGAAAACTGCATCTAAGTTCCTGGATGGGATGAAAGGACTCCACCAAATAACAATAATAATAAATATATCCTCAACGGTTGACATTACCATCACGTGTTCGCTATCGTGTACTATAGTACATACTATGTACTACATAGCGTTGTTTGTGTAGCACTGATGTGCATGTAGGCTATAGCCACGCCCATATTTACCTCCGTACTATCCTATCCGAGAGTTGCTGCTATCTATAGATAACGTTATCTGCGGCCTTCAGACCTCTACTACAGATGTACAGACCACTGCTTAGACCGCCCGCCCGCAATGCATGCTTGTTCCGCTCGCGTTGTGGCAGCACCATCGATATAAGAAAGGGTGCTAAACCTTTCTCTTTATATCGATGGCCAGCACACGTTACCGACTAGCACACACACACACATTCACGTGACCCGTGCACTGCATTACGTAACGTGGCACACACACACACGGATTACGTCATCATCGTACTATAGACAGACAGACACGCCTCTCGTAGTTATGTAATACGAGTGAGGCGCTTGCGATTGTGGCGTAACAATCGGCGTATTTCATTATTTCATTGTGTTTAGAATATTTATTTTCGTTTTGAAATTCATTTAATTTAGGGTTTTAAAATAATATTTATTTTAATGTTAATTTATTTATTTGTTTCAAACACCACCACCACAGGTTACTTTAACTATATAAATGTATTTATATATTTATATATATATATATATAAATACATTACTATTATATAACTAATATTACTACTACTGTTAATATTACTGTTAATATTAATACTACTACTGTTACTGCTACTGTTACAGTTACTGATACTGCTACTGCTACTGTTACTGCTACTGCCACTGATACTGCTACTGCTTCTGCTACTGCCAAATTCCAATTTATATGGCAATTACAATTACAATACTACTATTACCTTCAACACTGCTAGTACTATTATTATTACTGCCACAACCACTACAACTACACCTAATACTATGGCTATTACTATAATGCCCTGCTTATAAATAAACTAAAATCCCTATATAATCAATAGCAATAAATAATATTACTTTACAATAGCAGTTTTATTTCTACATAAATATATATATATATATATATAATAAATATACAAAGTAAAAAATAATACATAATAAAGATTTTAAAAGTTAATATTATAATTCCATTAACAATTATAATTAATTATTTTAAACTATTTTATAAATCTATACATAAGGTAATAATGATCTAAATTGAGTTTTTTAATATACCTGTTTCGAGAAATATTAAAGTTTATAGAAATATATTTATGAATTCTCAGTAATTGTTAGTATTTTTAAATATTAAAATTTTTTAAAAACTTCAAAAATAAATAGTATAAAATAATCTGCAAATAAAC
>OZ025243.1:20982440-21022440 GCA_964019155.1 Osedax fenrisi | reverse complement strand
GTGAATTCTATGTAGGGGCCACAACTAAATTCCGGCTGATTCGTAAAATTGGTTATTATCTGCAAAACAATTCTGTGTCAATGACTGCGTGTTATATATTGTATGTATCTATCGTATTGATGACGTTAAAGTGATGTTACTTTAATTTGATAAATTAGTTGTAAAACTAATCTATTAAAATATGTCATTAATAGTTTATCCTCCTCCTCTTACTCCTCCTCCCCCTCCTACTCCTCCTATAACTCCTCCACCACCTCCTATAACCCTCTCCTCCACCCCTATAACCCCCTCTTCCTCACAACCCATGTAGGTAGCGGATCATTTGGTGACATATACCTGGCCGTGAACATCAACAATGGAGAGGAGGTGGCGGTCAAGCTTGAATCTCAACGAGCTAAACACCCTCAGCTTCTCTACGAGAGTAAGGTACATTCATCCTTACCTCCCTATCACTCCCCTCCCTCTACCGTATACTGCAATCCCTATATTAAGAGGTATTTTGTGGTAAATTGTCTCCATTATTAATTTTTGCCTCCCCACTTTTAAATGTTTTTGCCCACAAAAAAATCTGAGTTTTTCATAATCAAGTATATCATAATCCTATTTATTTAATAAAAATCAGTAGATGTATTTTATTAGATTGTTTCTCATATACAATTGAAAAAAAAAGATTATTTTTTGTAAGATTTTCCCCACTTTTAAAACATTAATAAAGTCTGTACTGCCTTCACCTACATTATACTATACCATCACTCCCTACTAGAACACTCCTTCATGTGGCACACTATATTCCAAACTAACTAGTATATTGTATATATATATATGATATATATATGATATATGTACAGATGATATATGATATAATACTTAGATAAACTGTATATTCATTGATACGATGTATACAAAGATTTTCCGAAGGAAAGATGGTTCACTCTACCTAGTTATTGAAATAAAAATGACACCTGCTCAAATGCGATGGGTAGGAGAACTAAAATATATTTTTGGATTTTGTATCTATTTACAAGTGAATTCGAAAAAAAATACCATACTATAATCTTAAATTAAGATATATATAAATATTCGGTTAATATCGAAAAACAAGTGTTCCGTAAACATATTATTTGGAGATATACAAAATTAGTTCATAAAATTGTTACCTAATTTTTCAAGGTCAAAAGTTAATCGATTCAATTCTTTTTGTGACTATCAATAATGTGAAAATGTCGTAATTTGAAAATATAATTCATATATATATTATAATTTCAAAAGTATATTGGTCTGATAATTAGATTAATTACCTTATGAATTATTAATAGTAATAATAACGTATTATAATACATGTGTATCCATATCGTGGTTGGTATGAAAACTATATTAAAATAATGACATAGATTATATAGTGAGTGAACCATCTTTGTTTCACAAAATCTTTGATGCACATATAATATTAAAATAAGATACTCTATTTGAATACTGCACTTTCAACGTTATACATTATAATGTATTACGATATAATGTGTGCTGTTATAATAATAATGTAGATGTATGTAAACCCTTAAGTCATATTTTGCATTCAAATTAATTATTTAATTTATTACACGAATAGAACACTAGAATTTAATATATTATCCATTTAATAAATGATGTCATATATTTTTCTTTTATCTGATATATAATATAGATACATAGATATTTATAACTTGTAATATATAATAATATTTATATATTTATATAATATATTATAATATTTAATATATATACATTCATACAATTAGTATATTTCTATATTTTTTTAATTCTTTCAAATGATAATTTCTATACAATTTATAATAAAGTGAATTAAATGTACAATGTGTTCTATAATATCATTATTTATGGTTTATTATCTATATAAAGTTAATTTAAATACACACAAATTATTTCTATCATCATAAAATATAATTCCGCAATAATAAATAGTGCGAAATATATCGAAGCGAAATCTAGTGATGACAAATGTGTGTAGCGTATTGGTAAATTGAATAATTGCATAGTGATTTTGTATCTGGTAATTGGTAACCCTTATGAACAATTATCATTCACACTCATACATACACTCATCTCTAAGTATATAATCACTACGTCATTATTATTACATCATCGGTACATCATTATTACGTCATTATTACATAACTATCACTACTACTACTAGGTGTACCGGATACTGGCCGGGGGCATAGGAGTTCCTCGAGTGAAATGGTTTGGGACCCACGACAGGGACTACAATGTACTGGTAATGGAGCTATTGGGTCCATCATTGGAAGGTTACCAGCCCCACATCGCCCCCAGCCCCACATCACCCCCCACATCGCCCCAACCCCACCTCGTACACATTGCGTAGAGCCCTAACCACTGAATTACTATAGAACAACATCTATGATTACGTGTTGATAAATGTGATGTTCGTAAAGTAGAGTTTATTAATTTTTAGCGATGACATGTATATAAGTTAATAGTTAATTAATTATAGCTTAACTTCATCTAAGTTACTTAACGAGGGTATGAAAGGAATTCACCTAAATAACAAATTTTAACAATTAAAAACAAAATAATTAACTTGCGAGATTAAATTATTGTTTATTTGTCCTCACTTCCAAATATGAAATGGATATAAGAGTGAATAAACTTATAAATAATATCAATGGGACTTTTTATCTAATATTAAATAGCTTCCTAGAATGTAATATCATATTTACATGCTTTACAATAGATTTGCATGGTATACATGTATTTATTATTCTACAGCTTTCCACTATCATAGTTAATTACATTTATATTTTTTATTGCTTGCCATTTAAAATGATTGGTATTATTGATTACTTGTAGATGTGTATTGATTATTTATGAAATATATACAATCAATAGTAGTGTTTTATATACATTTGCATTATAATACCACTGATATATAGTCGGATGCCGTGGAATTAACTGAAAATGTGTAAATTAAAATGATTAAATAGTGTACATTAACCTCTAACTTATATTTCAATAACACTAATTTACCGCAGATTTATTTAACTTCTGTGGCCGTAAGTTCACAAAGAAGACCGTGTTAATGCTAGCGGATCAGATGATTGCCAGGATAGAATACGTGCATAACAAGAACTTTATTCACAGGTCAACATCATCTACATCATCATCAGCATATACATCAACATCTACAACATCATCTACATCATTAACATTATCATTCACATCATCATCTACATCATCATCATCATCTACATTATCATCATTATTATCGCCATCATCATCATCTACATCATCATCATCATCATATATATATAATTTATATAGAATTGCCTAATTTTTTAGAAAATATAAATCACATAAATAAAATTGATATAAATTTATTATATATATTTGAAATAAATATAAATGAAATTTTTTATTATATAAAGTAGGGGAGTAGTTTATCTTTGTAATAATGGCACCTGATAATACACCTGTATACATGTAGTTCTATAGGATAATTCACTCCAGATGCCTTGCATTAGGTGAAATTCATTTTATCTGTGCCATAATGTATATCCCAGAAAGTATACCTTTCATAATAATCTATTAATAGAATACTCTATTATAGTGGTAGTATTGAAATTATATATTTATATTGTACTAATATTGTCCAAATAAATAACTTTAATAAATAATAGAAAATAAAATATACTAATATATATATATTTAATATCTTTTAATTTTGTCTATAATTTATTATATTTATATATGAATATATATATATATATATATATATATATATATATATATATATATATATATATATATATATATATATATATATTTATGTTTGTTATCATTCTAATGCAGAGATATGAAGCCTGACAATTTCCTGATGGGAATAGGGCAGCACTGTAATAAAGTTAGTGAACTAATACTAATCAGTAACGATTCTATGTTCATTGTAATATGTATATATATATATAATGTATACTATATGTATATATATAATTGATATATGTTGATCTATAATATATACTACTCCTACCTCCATTACTACAATAACACCTCCCAGGTATTCATTGTGGACTTTGGCCTAGCTAAGAAGTACCGCGACAGCCGTACTAGGGCCCACATTCCGTACCGCGAGGACAAGAGTTTGACCGGTACCGCGAGGTATGCGTCCATTAACGCCCATCTCGGTATAGAACAGGTCAGTACCTCATTATCGTCTTGTCATGTGATCGTGTCATGTGATTGTGCGATGGGATCGTGTCATGTGATAGTGTCATGGGAGCATGTGATCGTGTCATGTGATCTTGCGATGTATGTAATCATCCAATAGGCAGATAGGCTTACCCTTTGTAGAATACACTACATTATATATTTCAATAAATTACGTTGATTCTAAGAATGTATTCTCAAATGCATATATCTCATTATATCTCAAATGCGTTATATGCTTTATAGCATGTTTTATGTGTTACATGACAGGTTTTAGTGTTATTTAATACGTTTCATTCGTACTCTGTGACATGATTGTTGTTTACTGTATATGTTCGGATTAACAATAATTATAGTTTATTTTTTGAATTACAAACCGACAAATTTAGTGAAATAATTAGACTTTTAGATTAACTTGTAAATAATATAATTACATGTTTTACACGATTTTGTGTTTATTCTAATATGATTCTAAGTATTTATAAGTATAATAGTAATACCTATTTATAAGTAATTATAAATAATATCTAATAAGAGTCGTCCTGATATAGAAGTAATAATAGTATCAGTAGTAGTATCAGTAGTAGTAGTGTTTGTATACTATCATTCTAGTCTCATCACACTGTATACTGATCACAACTGTTGTACACACTATGTTATAGCTTCATCGGGCTACCTCATACCTCTACATCTATATCGCCCTACACGGAGTATAGCATTACACATGATTCAAACTATATACGAGATTGTTTCATTAATATGATTGGTCGATATTGATTGAATATGAGGAATTAAGCGCACTTTTGCCTCTGCGATGATTGCACTGCATTACTGAAGGCTTATCCGATCACGCACTGGAGTACTTATAGTTTACAATACGTAGGAGTATCCTTATGTATATTGTGTTATATATATATAACTGCCTGTGTGGCTCAGTTGGCTAAGGCGTCAGACACACAAGCAGTAGGACGCAGGTTCGAGCCTCATCTGGACCATTACAATAGGTCTTAAAATAATATTTAGAAGTTATCGTATATAATTGTGTATAAATAAATGATCGGCAATGGTTAAAACCATGGATTCCTTAATATGAGAGCAGCTTAGAAGGGACATTAGAGCCATATATATGGTTATAAGTGAACACTTTAACTAAGTTCCTGGATGGGATGAAAGGACTCCAATAAAATAACAATTATATATATATATACACATAACAATAAACACACTTATATATACATACCTATGTACATAGAGTCGAAGAGATGACATTGAATCTCTAGGCTACGTATTCATGTACTTCTTGAGGGGAACCCTACCATGGCAAGGTTTGTAACATTACCCCTCCCTCTCCCCCACCCCTCCTCATTATATATGTACCGATGTTGCTATGCTGGATCCTATTAATATTACATTAAAGATCAACATATATATATAATAGAATTCATATTGTTTATAAACTTCTATGTTCATAACCATACAACTAGTGAAATGAATGAGATTTTAATACTAAATTATAAACGTAATCTATTTTTAATAATTTTTATTCTTAACTACATATTTTATATAATATAATATTTGTAATTAATATTATTATTGGGTAATAAATTGTTATTAATAATGCAAGTGTATGTTTCACATATAATGTATATATTTAATATAATATATAGCATGCGATATGTCTATATTAATAATATCTCCTCTATCCTCCTTAAAAACCTCCAAATAAAGGTTGTAGGAGATTTTAGTCATATATTTACTACTCATTCTGTTAATTTAATTGAAATACATTCTATTTCAATAACATTGTCAATAATAAATATCATATGTATCAAATGTAAACTAAATATATGAAAAGTATGAATATTCATATTCAGAATATGTTATGCAATATAATTATGTAATACTAGCATTGTAATACCACCTGTATTGGTTATAATTGATTATATAATCATATGATTCTCTGATTTAAACATATATACATACATATGTACCATCAATAGTAACACTAGTAGTGGTCTACTAATACTACATACACACATACCCACATGCACACCCACATACACACATACCTACATACACACATACCTATATACATGCACACATATATGCACACATATATACACACCACATACATATATACCCTCATATATGCACACCCACATACATACACACCCACATACATACACACACATACATACACACACACACCCACATACATACACACCCATATACATACATACCCACATACACACCCACATACATACACACATACATACATACACACTCACATACATGCACACATACATACATGCACACCCACATACATACACACCCACATACATACACACCCACATACATACACACCCACATACATATAAACAGGTTTGAAGGCCGGCAATAAGAAACAGAAGTACGATAAGATCTCGGAGAAGAAAATGTCTACTCCTGTGGAATCTCTATGCAAGGTACAATAACTAGTACTATATCTTACACTATTCTACCTATCTAATATGTAGACTATATGTATAACTTATATAGATATCATGTAGACAATATGTATAACTTATGTAGATATCATGTAGACAATATGTATATATTATGTAGACAATATGTAGATGTTATGTATTATCGATACCCTATTGTTATTATAACGTTTTCCGTATCAATTAATTAATCAACTAATTTATTAATATATATATATATATATTCTATAAAGTAATACATTAATAATAAATATGCTTATATAAATACAGCTGTGTGTACATATTTACGTTATATAACGGATCAATAAAAAGACAAGCAATTTAATGTACATACCAATAACTGAATTATAGAACGCCGTTTTATAGATGATAAATATAACACATGCAGCCTGCGTTCATGCATCATCAGACCTCAACCGCGTGCATCACTAGCACTATAAGTTAAGTGCATCATATACTGGCGCATCGTATTCTACTACAATTAAAGAGCAATATTTTTGATATTTTTATATTATCTTTTTTTTTTTATATCGCCTGAATTATTGCACCTATTTATTTATTTATTTATTTAAATCAGACATATAATACAGAGGTCCATAGAATATAAACGAAAATTAAAAATATAAACTAAAAAAAAAACAATTAATCTAAGAAACGAAATTTAAAATACTATACAAACAATGAGTTATACCACATGGTAAACAGTGGCGATGGGAACACAATATTATATTCATATAATTGAACAATTAGTGAATTACACGATAATTGTATTCGTTTATATAGCGAATAATAGGACTTGCGTAATTTAACAGTTAAATTATTAACATAATCGTTAAAAAACATTAAAGAGACACTATTTCTACGTCTGTAGTTCATAACAATACGATAAGCATTATTATAAGCTATATTAAGTATAGCTATATATAGTTAGGGAAATACTTTATCATCTAATCGATTACATCAATCATAACAAGATAGAATTATAGAATTATTTGCAGTTCCTTTAAACTTAGTACAGTCAGTGATGGGAACCGATACTTTTTTTCCTAGATCGGTGATCCCGATCCCGATCCTCTATTTATTTTCTTATGCGATCCTTTTCCTGATCCCAATCCTCAATTCGTTACCCGATCAGATCCCGATCCCGATCCTAAGTTTCTTACCCGATCCCGATCATGATATTATTTATATATTTAATTAATACGATTTTATTTCATAATTCAAAACAATATATATGTAGGTATAATACCTATGTAATATAAATTTTTAATAATTGTAAATGATATTTATTATTAATATATTTTATTATATTTCAATAATAATTCTATTGAATTAAATGCATATATTAATGTATAGCATATAAAATATATGTATAGTGAATTAAATATAATTTATTTATATAAATACATTGAATTGGATACAAATATCTACTCATTGTACGACGTTAATGTACGTTGAGTCAAAGTCGGTGGTTTACTTTTATGATATCAATTGATTAAATTCTATTATGGTAAAAATAACAATTATTATTTAAATACTACATAGGTTATACCTAGTCTTGTAATACCTTGGAAAATATTACAAAATAATGATCAATACAATATCATATCGATGCAATAATACAATAATAAAATGTTGTTAATATTCTTATAAATAAATATAATAATATTAGAGTATCGTATATGCAATGATGGGCACCGATCCTTTTTTTATGTATCGGGATCAGCCCTATCCTTTTCCTGATCCTCCATTCGTTAACCGATCCTCTGCCGATCGCGATACCAATCCTCTCTTTGTCACTAGATCCCGATCCGGATCGGATTGCCGATCAATGATCGTGATCCTGCCCATCACTCAGTACAGTTGTTATCGTAATATTTGTATTTATTAAAATATATACATATATATCCTAATAATAGCACGCTAGACCTATACATATATACACATAACTCAGGGATTCCCATACATAAAACCCTATAACCTACACACACATCTACTCAGGGATTCCCTGCAGAGTTCGCCATGTACCTGAACTACTGCCGTGGACTGAGATTCGAAGAGGCTCCGGATTATATGTACCTAAGACAGGTTCGTTTGAACTCTAATGACCTCTACTGACATCTAATCACTCAAACTCGCTGTATCTCAATATCTATCTCAACGTAATCCTATTTCTTATCTATGCGTAAGTAATGATATTATGTCTCATATAATAGTGTTTACACTCTGCGTTTGATGTATACCCGTAAAGAAGTGAATTGAATTGAAATTTTATTTAGATACTTAAATAAATCGTAAATGATTTCTAAAAAATGTACATATAAATAGGTAGGTAATAGAATTTAAACCATTTAAAATAATAAAATAAAATTACCCGGAAGAAAATAAATAGAGTAACAATGACAAACAATATAAATATTACATGTTGATTTAACTAAAGCATCGTATGCTTAATCATGTATTGCCTGCATGTCTGCATCGTTACCTCATTCTATCATTACTGATAACTCATCTACCATATTTACCTGTGAATCGTATTGTGATATGGTTATTATACTTTATCATCAGCTACGTTGCCCGTACTACCCAGCAAACAGTAAGAGCAGCATAATAGCAGCATAACATCAAATGCTAGAGCCTCAAATGTTTACATTGTGCTATTATGCTGCTATTAAATGTCTATTATGCTGCTATTATGCTGCTATTAATTTGTAATGATATTATGCTGCTGTTATGCTGCTCTTACTGTTTGCTGGGTAATTATTACTCTAATTAATTATATTGTACTATAAGAATTAAAGTAGTGTCCAAATCATCATCATCATCATTATCATCACCTCCACCACGTGTTCACGATCATACAATACTCTCCTCGTATCTATATATACCCATTACTTCCTCTCTGCGTAATACCTCCGACGTCTATCGGCTACAAACTGACACCGACTGACACTCTACTGACACTAACTGACATCTCTACCTCCGCACAGCTGTTCAGAATCCTGTGCAGAACTCTGAACCACTCGTATGACTACATCTTTGACTGGACTCTTCTGAAGCAGAAGGCTTCGTCCACGTCTGGTCAGTTTCAACCATTATTGTACGATATCGTACACATACTATTATATAATACTATTATGGAATGATACATGAGTAATTAAATAATACTCTACTTAGTTATTATAATTAGCTAACGAAATAGTAATATTGTGGATTGAAAACAATTGTATATTAATTAATAATATATTTTAATAACTGATATATGTATATATTAAGGGAGCTAATACATACTATAAACTATAACCAATATAACTTTACTATATAATATATAGTATATTAATTCTATTAATAATATATAATATATATATATATATCTACAACTATTACTATAACTAATACAATATCCACTACAACGCGTATAGAACCATCCGTAATATAATACTGCGTATGTGAGGGAGGTATTGATGTGTAATGTGTATTAACCACCTTCCTCCTCCTCCACCCGTTGCTCCACCTGGTGTCAGGATCCGCTACGAACACGGCAGACTTGGTCGGCGCCTCTCTGAATCAAATCAAGAACAATCGACCTTGAACCCGAAATCACGACCTCGACCTCTGCCCACGTGTCCCCGTCGACACATGTGATACTAATAATGATACAACACACAGTTACTGATCAGTATTTATCGTTAACGAGCCACTAAAGAAAACACACACGCCCCTCCACACCCCCCCCCACCCACACGCACACCCCTCCACCCCCCTCTCGTCGTACACTCATTCCCAATGGTGATTCGTTACCATCTCATCAATCTCAATTAGTTTACGTGCACGCGCACACACGCGCCCCACTACACCTATGTACGCGTGTCTGTGTGCTTACGTTTACGAGTACGTTACATTAGGAAATAACTCTCCTCCATTTGTAAAATAAATTATTGAATAAACGATTCGATGATTTGTTATTTAAATATTGCCACCTTATGTTAAGTTGATTTTAAATAATAAATTTAAACAATCTGTATTACTCGTGATTCATTATATAGTTTGTATGTTCTCTGTGGGGTTTTACTTTTTTAAAAGATACATAATAAATTCTATATACATTTAATTTAATAGATATACAAACATATAACATTTGAATATATTGTATTATATAATATATTAATACATTGATAATTTGTCCTTATATATAATATTATTATTATAATACTGATATAATTACTTTTATAGTTACTTTACTATATAACGTGCAAATATTTATATTTAATATATATTAAAAAATATATTAAATATCGCTATGAATTTAAAAATATATTTTAAACATATATTATATTTATAGTATTTCATCAATATTTGATGATTATATTTATAATTATAGTTTAAAATTAGTTATTACTCGATTATTATATAAAGTTAAAACAAATAAATTTCTTATAAAATAATATATCCTACAAAAGGTCTGTGTAATATCATATTTAGATCTAAATATATATTATTTCAAGAACTTATTTGCTTAATTATAATTACTAATAAATTATTACAGTAATTAATTATTGAATATGTATACTATCATCTTCAATTATTCTCAAATTATTTATTGTATCTATCTTCCTACTTATTGGTTTATACATGAATCTGCTATGTCATCGATAGTCATTGATTATTTATTTAACAATTATGATTACTTATATTAGGTTGCGAAGGATTTGAGGTGCAAGATCAATTTTTAATATGAAAATAATGAGTGCATGTTTGAAGGAAGGACAATCGAAGAACAATAATTATCGTATATGAATCGAAGTGATCACTCGAGAGAACTCTCCATATATGAAGTGAAGGAGGCTGATCGTTAGAGGATCACATGGAGTCAAACTTCTTAATGCGTAGTAGTGTTAATAATAGTAGTGTTAAGATATCAGAGGATGATGGATAGAGAAATCAGTAGGTAAATATGGAGTAGTGGGATTTGAATTATTATATACATTTGGCGGGAATTTACTAAGAAGGTATACCTATAGCAGGTATATAAACTATAGTTTACCTACTTTAGTTTAAAAAAAAAAAAACTGAGGTTGTCTTATTTGTTTTAAAATATCTACTGCCGTGTGGTCTGTAAACAACTTATTTTGGAACAGAGTGAAAGGTCTTGAATCATATAAGTAGGTTTCAAGTAGACAGGTGTATGATGGTATTTCTTTAAGTAGGTGATATATATTTTAATATAAGCTGCTCGTAGAGAAATAGTGGAAGTTAATTTAGATTTAAGTCATATCTCAAAGATACGTATTTATTTGGTTGCTTTAAGAGAGCATTCTATTAGCATTTTATTATGTTATAGTATAATTCTCTTGCAATTATTTTAGCTAGTGAGTTCATAGTTTAATTTAATAAGACAAGATATACAGTAATGCGGTATGGGAATGATAGGATATCAATGGAAATCGTAGTATCAATATAAAAAATGTGTGAAAGTGTCAATATATTAATATAGGGATGAATTGGTTTTAGAGGAGAGAGTAAATATAATTGAAGAGTTATTAGAGATTAGGAAATATCAAATGTAACTTTATAATAAAGTTTATTATATCAGAAATGAGCAAATCTAGAATATTACAAGATTCGTTTTTATGATACGAAATGGAGAATAAACTATATAGGTGATATACAATAGGTGATATATGTTAAAGGGTTATAGTAGTATTAAAAAAATACTATTTGTGATATATTTAAAGATTTAAAACACAAATAACAGCTAAATTATTTATAATTAATTGTTAGATTTAAAGATATTAACATAGAGTTAAGTCCAGAATAAATGTACCTATTCTCATAAATAACTATATAAGATAGTTTAAAATCAATTAATAAAGTGAATACTACTGATTTAGTTAAGTTTTTAAATAGCCAATTTAAAATAAACATTTTAGCAAATATTATATATATATTTTCTAACTATTAATAATTAAATTATTTATTATATGTATTATAATTAATGTTTATTACTTCTTATATATTCAAATACGTTTTAATACGCATTTACCCCTAAATATTTATATTTTAATTCATAGATATTTATTTATTTAATTTTATTAGTTTTGGGTTACATTTATAAATCTATTAGAATAACGGTATATGTATTTCAATACTTAATATTATACTATAGTATATATACTATTACCAAATGGCTTTGCTATTACTTTAGTAACTATATTTTGATATAATAGGATGCATTTTTAATAAAATAATGTTATGATTTTAATGATACCTATACCCTATACATTTTAGGAATTAAATTTATATCATAATTAAGCGTATTTAAAATATATTATTATATTGAATTTAAGTTTAGGGTTTATGAGTTTATTCCTACACTAATTTAATCAAAAATTAAAAAAAAACTGAAGAATGAAACTAAACCAAATAAATCAAACAACCCAAAAATATTAATTTAACAAAAATATTAATTAAACAATTTTGAATTTAAACGAATAGTGTATACCGTATACACTGTATACACTGTATACGTATATTTTTTTTAAGTAATTATTCCATATATATATGTTTTCATTTAGATTTTATTTTCGTGTACTCTAGATCGTATAATAATTTTCGTAACGCATGCTTCGCATGCCGTGAACTTTGCTATTTATAGTTATTTAATGTTTGCCTACCGTCAGTATTCCCCATTTAATCTACAAAATAAATATTCTAGATTTTAATTTTATATTTATATACAAATATTTAAATAGATTATTAACTATTATTTATACATATCACCATTATTAATATCAATTTCATTATTATAAATTATTAATTATTATTAATATATATATATAGTAATCTCCCAGGTTATTAATCGTAATTGGTAACTTAAAATTTCACCAAAGATAAAAAAATAATATTGTTGTTAAATAGATGGCGATAGTAGTTATAAAAACACAAATTCAAAGTCCTAGAAAAATGAAAATAATTATTTGAAATTTTATCATTTAATTTATTCTCATTTAAGTTATTTTAGAATTAACATCTTATTTATAAATCGTTATATGTTAGTATTAAAATGTATTTCATTTTTGTACGTATCATAATTATTTTAATATTGTCTAATACACTACATATGTTATGTAATGTTCTATATATTATAATAATTATTCGATATTTAAGAGAGACATATTATTAAAGTTTCTATATTTATATTTAATTATTAAATTAATATGGTATTTAATGTTGTATATAATAATATTATATTTTAAAGTTTACACGATATAAATTATATTGTATAGAATATTACATCAATATATAGATAATAAATAGTATAATAATAAAAAATAGGTATCCATATGTATTGTAAAATAAATTAAAATAATTTATATATAGTAAATAATATACTTAGTATAATACTATATAATATAGAAAACCATACTTTTAAAAATTTAAAATAAACAAATACGATATCAAAGTTTCCATTTAATTTAATAGTAATAATTTTACAATATTGTTATTTTAAAATATTGTTATAATACATACATATTTATAAGGAATTATCTCGCAACAGACCGCATAATATTATTATAATAATATCAGAGTTCAAGGTAGGCGGTACTTATATATTTACTACTGCAAATTATAAATAATTTATTAATTATAAGATATTTTATTGTAACACAATATTTTATGAAGAAAGGCTCACATGGGGATATAATGCAGCTAAAAAAAATATCAAAATAAAACCAAACCAAAAAATCACACAACCCTAAAATAAAAATTGTACTCTGATATTATAATAATAATAATAATCGAGATTCACGTTTATAAGTGTAACGCATAACATATTAATAACATGAAGTTATATCATATACAAAAATAAAATAAAATTCAATATCATATAGAATATGAATCATATTATATGAATTATATTATATGATATTGCATAATATTATTTAAATTCTATAATCATTATAATAATTAATTAATAAAAAAAGACAATGATTTACATATTCAATAATTAATTATTAATAAAATATATAACAAATTACGTTTACAATAAATAATATTTACATTTAAACCTATGAAAAGTGTATGAAATATAATATAAATATAAATTTAATACTCACATTTGATAACATTTCTATTAATATATATATATATATATATTGGGTTTTATTAATCCAGTATTGTACTAGGATCATCTAAATGATAATATATACAACTTTATTTATATTGCATATTATATTGTAATAAACTAGATTTGAATATTAACCTAATACATTATAATAAGATATCAGAATGATATTATGTTTTACGTAGGATATATATGAAATAAATTGTGTATATTGTAGTATTATATTGTATTGTACTTATTAAATGTTATTTTCAAACACACAAAGCTTCTATTACATATACATATGTTTGCTATTAGATATATTAATATGTCATATATATAGAAGCGGGGGAATATTTCCCTATAATCTAGAATTTAGATTGGGTTTTATTGGTTTTGTGTAGAGTTTTTGGGAGTTTTAGTTAGGTTCATTAATTAATAACATTTTATTTTATAATATTTAATATAAGTGAATGTTAGAGATATGGGATAATTTATCGACACATGATAATTTTTTATCAAAACATTTCTAATTTATTTTGAATGTAAACGTGATGTGATATCTTCAATATCTATAGAAAGTCGCAAACTAACTGTAAGATACGTTATTCTAGTTAGGCAAGTAGTAAAACAATCGATGATATAATAATAATAATATTTATTAGAAGAATTTTCATTTTTTTTCCGTTAAATTACAATGATATTTAAATAATATTTTCATCTAAATGGCTTCAAATAATATGAATATTGTCCGTTGTTGTTGCCCATCAATATTAATCATGTTACTGATTATCTCTCTGTCTATATATCTCTCCTACTCCCCTCTCTCTATTTCCTCCCCCTCTCTCTATTTCCTCCCCCCTCTCTCTATTTCCTCCCCCATCTATCTTGTTCCCGCTCTCTCTCTATTTGCTCCCCCATCTCTCTATTTGCTCCCCCCTCTCTCTTTATTGAGTGTATATCATCACTTAATTCATCAGGTATCATATTTCATTATGTAATCACAATGGTGGGGCCAGCAGTGACCTCGACTGACATGACCGGATGTGAATTATTGATTAATTCATATTGTTTTACTAACATATATTATATATATATATATGCATATATATATATATGCAAGCGATATTCTTATTCGGTTATGTTGTTTGATATCATAGCTGGATTTAATGAGTGTGACTTCTCGCGATTCTATATCGATTGAGAGTGTTTATTCGCTCTAGTATTATGTAGTATACGTAATATATATTAATTAAAAAAAGTAATCAATTAGTATAATAATAGTTTATTATGACTTCGAAACACATGGTGATTATAGGCGTACAAATAGAAAACGATTACAAAATAGAACGAATTATAATGATGATATCAACTATATACAATCACCGAACAATATATTTGTAAATAAAAATACATTCTCGTTTTTAAATAGTATATAATCATCATTGACAATAATAAGTAATGTAATAACAAGAATGGGAGATCTGCTAATACATATGTTGTGAAATTTATATTTTATGCTTGAGTGATTTTATCGTATTGTCCAGGAGTACATATTTGTATATTATATACAAATCCTCATAAAAATTCATTTTAAAATTAATGATTACATTTTAAATAAATAATTATATTAACATTATAATATAACATGACCACATAATTAAAATACAAAATATAGATGCAGTTTTATTTTAAAATAGAAGTATTTGATATATTTTATTCAAAGATTAAATCATTGACATATGAAATATTCCACTTAATAGTATCTGTTTCAGAGTACAGTATGTTACCACTGCAGAGATAGAAAGTAATAACATAGTCCTTGATAATTCTAAATAAAACTTCATTACATATAGGCAGGGTTGGCCGAGATTGGGTTTTTGGGTTTAAACCTATTGATATTTGTTGTGGTTTTTGTGGTTTTTGTGGTTTTTGTGGTTTTTGTGGTTTTTCGATTTTTTATATTAATAAATTATACATTTAATAATTTTAATTCTAATAGATAATATATATTACATTATGTAACTAATTCTAGATTTTAAGAAAATATATAAATAATGTTATAAAATTTATATAATATTAAAATATGAATATAATAAATAGTATTACCTCCCTTGTATTACTATTATAAATCAAATTCTATAGAATAAATATAATATTTTTCATGACATTTTAATTTAATAGAAAATAATTAAAATTCAATAAAAATACAATTTCATAGAAATTGATTCAATAAAAAATATTTTATTACAATTCTATAGAATAAAATTATATAAAAAATAATACAATAGAAAATATTAAAAAATTATATAAAAAATAAGGTATTTTTATGATTTTTATATCCCTGTTTTTATATATTAAATTAATATACTTCATTCTTATGTATTATACAATAAATTAATAATAAACTATACTTTTATCAATTTGTATAATAAACTATACTTTTATTAATCATTTTTAAAATTAAAAGGATAAAATGATTTTATACCTTTAAATTGTTTATGAAAAACCACAAAAACATCAGTAAAACACCAAAAACCACAGTAAAACCCAAAAACCCAAAAACCACAGCAACATATTTTGGATTTTTGGGGTTTTTGCCATCCCTGCATATAGGGATTATTTTTTAAATCTTTAAATTAAACTTATAAATATTATAAATATATATTATTTTAATCATATTCATTATATAATATATATATATAATATTTTATTTGTTATTAATATTATACACTATTTATTAGTTATTGTTGATAAATGTTAAGTGTACAAATTTGAAAATATACAGAGTATTCCCTATAGTATATCTACAATATATTCAGTTGTAAAAAATGATAATAATATAGTAATGAGCTATGCAATATCAATGGCAGTTAATATTAATGGCAGTCAATATACAACATATAATAGATCATTCTTTGATGGCTTTGTATTTGTTTATTTACTGTATCTCTATTATTTATTAATATTACATAATATACAACTATGTATTATATAAATAAATATATATAATATCAAGATAATATTAAGTAATATATAAATATATATATATATATATATATATATATATATATATATATCATAGAGTTAGAGAAAAATCATGAAGATAATTCTCTCTAGTTCTATGATATATATGTAGAAGTTATATAAATTATATAATATAATTCCATATTTATTGTTATAAAACTTATATTTTGATAATATATTTTTTTCATATTATATTATATAATAAATGTTAGTAATTAGATACCAGAGATATGTATACTATAAATTTTACATTAATGTCATTTGTATATATTTATTTTATCTATATGGTACATTATCTTTGTACATATAACTAACATAAATAATAGATCAAGCTTCCATATTATCATATTTTGCATAGAAAATTGTCATTTTAAATTGTATATAAACCATATATTTAAGGTTATTTCGACAATGTCATATATATTATTTCATAAAATATCATAAAATACTAATATTATAAACATACATTTTATTTATATGTATATTTCATTTTAATTATAAACAAAATATATATTTTCATTCACATAATCCACTTACATTTCCTCAATTATTAAATATTGCCTATAAATAACACATTATATAACATATATGTTAAATAATGGTGTTAGCTATTATAATATTCAATTTCCATTGACATATGTATGAAAAATGTATCTCTATTTCGCAGTTTTGTTTGTAAGATGCAAAATAATACATAGGATTTAAATTTAATAAAAAAAACCGATTTAGATATTATATTATTATTTGTATTAATTTATTGAAACATTATTGTTTTTACAATATATTTATGTATATTTACTATTTAATAGTTGTTTATTTAATAATGTGTGAATTTTCTAATATATATATGTAATTTATTGAAATAAAAACAACTTGTATTAACAAATGTGAATTGAATGCAGTAAAATAATTAGGGTAACATATTTATGTATTAATATATATAATTTATATTTATAGGGTAATCATTAATTTTATTATATATATATATAGCTTATATAGCTTATATAGAATAAGTATATACATTAATGAATATTGTTTACCTTTATGATACATGTAAATGTATATGTCAGTATAACATAGTGGTACTTAATTATTCTATTCATGTGTTACCCCTGTAGATTAATACTATATATACATATATATATATATATATATATATATATATATATATATATATATATATATATATATATATATATATATTAGTATTGAATTATATCACTCAACTCTAATAGTGATTCTAATTATAACCCAGTATATAATAACTATAGTTATATATATATAATAGTTATGTATATATATATATATATATATACACATTGAATCAACACTAATTATAATGTCTAGCATTTTTCATGGATGTTATGATTATATAGACCACCATGTACTACATGACTTGAACACAAAACAAATCAAGTTTTATATTCCTAGAAATATTTTGGTTGAATGTTTTTATGTTATGCAATTTATTTACAAAAATATCTGTTATTGTGAACATTCTAAATATATATCCTCATTTGTTATTTTCTAGATATACGTCTATATATATGTTACTCGTGTGTATACTAATAATGACCAGTCAGTCCCACCCACACCACACACACTCGAATACAACACTTGGTCAAGGGTATAATTAGTGGTTGATAAATGTTGACGGCAAACACACAGCGAGAGAGATACGATTACAATGCCAGTACAGTACAGTGCAGTGCAGCCCACTTGATCTAGGTACATTGTGTCTGTATGTCTGTGTGTGTGTGTGTGGGTGTGATGTGTGTGATGTGTGTGTGTGTGTTTGTATTACTACACTGTATCAAGTGTTGACTAGATTGTATTTCTTTATTAACACACACACACATACACACACACACACACTCACTCACATACTACATTGCATAATATCAATACCGAATACAATGTATTATACATGCCACGGTGTGTATAATATATACACATCTATTATATAATATGCTCACTAAGTGTATGTAAACATGAATATATCCGACCATATGTATGTATATTTATGAATATACTTTGTATTATATATATATAGCGTTTATACGATAATAGAATACACATATGCATTATGCATGCTACATCTTACATGCACTGTGTACATCATGTATTCCCCGGTGTTACTATGCCACTACTACGAAATCCCTTTGTTATTACTACTATACGATGATACGCTACCATTGTTAATAACGGTGATATACGTACTGACTGATAGAGGCTGGGTATTAACGTACCTACTACCAGGTATTACCGGTAGGGGCGCTGGAACCATGGTGTGTATGTAGGGGGCCAACAATCAACATAAATGTTGTGTTAAAAGTGGGGGAACAACTACATATGAGGTGAACCTAGATTTTAAAGTGGGGGGGGGGCATATCCCCCGTACCCCTGTTGCAGCGCCCCTAACTACCAGCTGGGTATTACTCCCTGGTATCACTACTATTGTATATAATATACCGAATAGCGCAAACATTACACCCAGATACTCTGTAGAGAGAGACAGCTACATTAGTGACACATTGACAGTGACACGTATTATGTAACACACACGTATCTGATCTCATTAGTAACATATCACCTGATACTATACTATAGTATATTATAGTACAGCTGATACTATAGTAACTCTATACTGTAGAATGACGTAATACAATCATCGACACTATCAACATGTACACACCCACACCAACACCCACACCTATACCAGGTTGTTCTGATTGATAGCTGCAGGGCATCCCATTAACCCATAGAGCTAGAGAGAAAGCTTTCACTCTAGATCTATACTTTAACCACACACAATACACCGGATTTAAACAATGCGCAACATTCCCCGTCGGTGTTTTCACTGATTGTAATCGAGCACACCTTACATTCGTCGGTGATCTTTATTAGCAATAATCACAGATTTAACGTGGGCATCTATTGATGTTCTTAGTGTGGTTAGTTGTATTACCTTTTTAGTAAATACCACGATTATAATACGTTTGTTACTCTTAATTAATAATAACCCTTAATGACCATATACAGTGATTACGACATACACGGGTGTTATGCCCTTACGTTGTGATGTAATACAGATTCTGTAGGCTACAACTATACTAATACAATGTGATATAACTTATACTGTATAATATATATATATACTCACATAGAATCACTATATATAATGCATTGTGGCAGCAGTTCTCTTTGATAACACTATCATGTACCACGTACATTGTACGTGTGTGTGTGATGGTTAAGGAGTAGCGTATAAACCATAACGAGGTTTAGAGAAAGCTCTACGCTTGTAACCCATATCCGGCGGCGGGAGGTATAGATAACACATGCATTGTACTGGACACGGCGGTCACACTGTGGGCGGTGTGGTGTGGCTCGGTGTCATAGCTAGACTACATATCACAGTGGCAGCAGCCCTATGGCTGTATGTGATAAACACACACACACGCACACACACACACACACGTGTGTAAAGGGCTCTCATCGCTATAGTGCACTACAACGTATTATCATCATTGTACATTGTGTACAGCTGTACAGTATATATCCAATATATCATTATATAATACTGATGTGTATCTACGGAACAATGGGAAATACCACACACACACACACACACACACACACACACACACACACACACACACACACACACACACACATATATATACATATACACACACCTACACACACACAACCACTAGCACAGTCAATTAACTACATACTACACAACTTACCAACAATAAGGCCCTTCATTAATTGTAATACAGCAAAACTTATTACTACATCCCTCATTCTACCCCGCCTTGATTACTGTAATTCCTGTCTCTATTCCTCCTCACAATATATAATAAATAAACTCCAATTAAAATTAAAATTTAGCCATCAGATTTATATTCAACATAGCTAACTAATCCAGACAACATATATCTCCTCTAAGAACCTAACTATACTGGCTGCCAATACAATCCCGTATAATTTAGGAGACTATCTCTCCAACTTACTAACTCCCAACACAAATATTTACGAACAAAGATAAATAAATACATTCTAATTAACAACTTCAGTTCTATCATATTTAACATCTTCCCAACATAAATCTTTCTCCACCCATGCTAAAAAAATCCTGAATGATCTACCTCACCATATCCAATCAATTGACTCAACTGTAATATTCAAGTAAAATCTCAAAACATGCCTTTTTTCTAATAAAAACATTGAAAAGCACATCCGAAAACTTCCATAAAGAAGTTGATGGAAGTGCCTCTTTAGTAATATGTAACACACACACATACACACACACATACACACACATACACATAGACACATATAAATACACACCTATAAACATACATACATACACTAAACTACATACATAAACTGAATATATATATATATATATATATAATCTTAAAATTATGCACACTTTTAATTGTCTATAAATTTAATCCAGCACATTAAACTTATTAATTATATAATGAGATATCATAGATACATTACAGTTTTTAAGGTATATTCTAATTAACAAGCCTAATATAAACTGATAATATATGATTCTGTGTGACATATTTCCTTGCATTTTATTATCATATATGATTTATCATATTTCTTCCCCTTTCCTTATCTTATAACAATTAATATATATATGTGTGTGTGTGATGTATGTGTGTGTGTGTGTGTGTATGTGTGTGTGTGTGTTTATATTGTACTATAGACTATACACTCCACATTATGTATTTACTAATTAAAACCCAGTCATTATCTATATATATATATATTATATATATATATATATATATATATATATATGGAAAACTTCTTATACGATTGCATTGTATAGTAACTAGTCTATATATTATTAGGTGAGTTATTTTGCGGACATGTTTTTTATGTTGATAATAACATATTTAGAATCATATAGTTTAATATGTACACAATATAACACTATTGTGTATACACTATAAGTATACTAATATTATATATATAGTATATAGTATATATATATATATATATATATATATATATCTATATACTATACTATACTAGAGTATAGTATATAGTATAAAGTATATACAAAGATTTTCGCAAAATCTTTGGTATATATATATATATATATATATATACAATGTGTATTATACATGCATAATATAAATAAAATTGTACATTCAAAAGTACACACATATATATGATTATGTTAATTAATTAGAACACATACATAATGTATGCCATGAAGTATGTGTATACTGCTTGGTATTGAGTAACAAACGAATGCACACACTGCAGTACGCATGACCACAACTGCGTGCTTATAGTAAAGCCCTTCACTTTTGTATTATGCAGTACGGTTCGGGATTTGTAGGGTTTTTAATTAAATTTTAAACATTTTTGAAATCTTGGTGTTCAATAATCGCTATCTACACTGATCAAGTGAAATAAAGTTATGATTGATTGTTACAACATAACATTATTCTACGTTACATATAATTTATTTTAAAATGTTATATATATATATATATCTTACATTATTGAACATATAAGTTTATATTATAATTCATGTATATATATATCCAATATGTGATTATCTTGAAACAGGTGATTGTTTAGATTTAATATATAATACCATATATTTAAAATATTCACTCATTTAAATATGTTACGATATACAATTGTATTAGTCAGATAAACTCAAATAAAATAAATAAAACACAAATAAGCATCATCCTATATAATCATAGATTTAGAGTACCACTCTATATCTATGTATATAATACATATCTAGAATTTAATATATAGATTATATTCTAGATTTCTATGATTTTTTCCAATTCTTAGTATATTATATTATAATAGTGTTTCTCTATAGCTATATAATAAACTAGTTTATTATACTATATTATATATATATATATAGTAAAATATGACAATATGAAACATGATGCTAACCCATTACATATATGATATCACCCAAGCCCACTGGCTATCTATGTACTGTATACAGTCTGGCATGTACTGTAGTACCCCAGCCCTACTGGTCATTACCTAACATGACGTCATTACACCGGTGACGTCACCAATACATCGCTGCTCACCTTTTGCATGCACTTATACGCATGCGCCAGAGGTAATGATGACAGGCGATGAGTCATAAATCAATCATCAATTTGCATATATTTAAATTGCTAATTGATAGAATGACTAATATGTTATTTTTAAACTAAAATTTAAGGCATATAATTAAAATAATTAATTTTAAATATTCCAAGTGTGTACATATATAATATATATATGGCAATTAATAACATATTCTGTATATAATAGCACACACGTGTGGTATGTGGCCTACAGGATTCACTAGTATTTTATCATTGTAGCATTGTGTAATATCTTCGTGTTACGTAATGTAAGGCTACCATGGCAACCGTGTAGAGGTCACGTGATTAGTGCATATCACGTGGTTACAGTTTACCATTAATGTATCACGTGATGTATAAGTACTACTACTACAACTACTACTACTACTACTACTACTACTACTACTACTACTACTACTACTACTACTACTACTACTACTACTACCACCACCACCACCACCACCACCACCACCACCACCACCACCACCACTATTACTACTACTAGCTATACTTCTATAACATATTACACTGCTATTACATAATCATTAGCGCATCATATAATGCAAGAAGCAGTGCTGTGTTTGATAGCTACACAACGCTGTAGCACAGTACTACGCAGCAGCAGCAGCACTGCAGTATTCACGCGAATAATTCTGTTACGTAATCATGGACGCGACGGCTATGTCCTTGCTCGGTACACGCCTATCCTGACCCGAACCGATGCTCGCGCGATACACTATCGGTACGGGCAGCTACTGACCACCACCACCACTACTACTGACCACCACCACTACTACTACTACTGTGCCTACACCACATGTGCCCCCGTACCACACACTAGCGGTCAGTCAGCTGCCGCTGGTCAATACACACTATTATCTGGCCGGTGCACGTGTGGTTCATCCATACCGATCCATATATGCATATATCTACATTTACAATGGAGATGACGGCTATGTTCACATGTTTCGCTGTACATATAATAAATATATAATATATATATATATATATATATATATATATATATATATATATATATATGTATGTGTGTGAATGTATGTGCCTGAATCAGTGTATTCAATGTAATATATTAGCATAACAAAACGTATCATACATCCTAATAACACCTAATTATCATTATTTACTTGGAATTGTCATCGTGATATCTGTAGTTATTAATAAATAATGATGTATATATTAATTATATATAATTAATAAATTAATTATGTACACCCGCACACCCTTGCACGACATATTGCTTACACATACATAACCACGCCCACACATACATAACCACGCCCACACGTACATAACCACGCCCACACGTACATAACCACGCCCACATGTACGCCCACAAGTGTTCACGTTGCAGGTAACCATGGGTATAGTTATATATAAGTACTCGAGTAATAAGTACCTTATAATGTCTATAGACTGAATGCTGTATACTTTCTCCGAAAACATCCTTGACATGCTAATTAAATATTGATTATCAATTGATTATCTTAATATATATCTATTGACAATAGTCTATTGTTTATACATTGTATGGGTTTACTCAGTATTACCGATTACGATGAAAATAATGTGCATATTAATAAACCGTTAATCAAAAGCGATTAATACATTGTGCGAAGCGCGATTTATTTTCTTGGATATTACTAATACGTCATTTTAATATTACTAATACGTCATTTTAATATTGGGTAATATCATCAGTAATAGCATATCATGTTATAATGCTTAGATATTCTCACATAATTTATAACGATTCAAAATATATGAAATATATAAATGTAACACTACTAATAATATGTTTATATATATATATATATATATATATATATATATATATGCTATAGCTCTGGGCGTTGAAACGATTTTGTATGTAGGGGGACAAACCAATCAAAATAAATGTTGTGTTAAAAGTGGGGGGGGGGACTAATACATATGATGTCCCCTAGCTTTTAAATGGGGGGGGGGAAATATCCCCCCGTCCCCCGTTGCAGCGCCTCTGGCTATAGCATACCTATTACATATGTATATCATGCATGCATATATCCATGGATGAATGGTACATTAGATTACTATAGTAAATATATTCTGTTGTTTTTATTTTCGGTTAATTTTAGATATCGTCTAGATGTAAAGGTATGTTTCCGTTTACTAGTTTGTATACGTATACTTATAGATAGGAATTAAATATGATTGTAGTATAATTGTTAAGTCAAGTTATACGTCTAGTTTTAATTAGATTATCTCATTTATGCATAATGTAGAGTTTACCTGTACTCTAAATCTCTAAATCTATAAATGTATCAAATAATATATTTTTTTATAATTTCTATTTTCGATTGATTCGTTTTTTTTACAATGAATGTATATCATTTATTTTCTATATTTCGTATTGTTATTTGTTTATTTCAATATCGAATGTTATCGTTAGCAATTATCAGTGTACACTGTATTCTAATACAGTGTATACTATCAAGTATATATTGACTTAAATAGACAAAATAAATACAAATAAATTATAGGAACACATATAATTATATTAATATACATATTATATAATATACAACTTACAATAGTACATATATGTACGTTAACAACGTAAACACGTTTATTTATCTATTATATATATATGATATATACATAATGAACAATGTAAATATAAACATAATGGATATCTGTACACGTGTGATAATAGGTTGTATTCCCGAGTGCATAGCAATAATGGAACACACAATGCAGTGTAGTGTGTGTATATATATAATTGCGTGCATCTTCTACATCGGCGCGCTGCGGTGATTTCCAGCTCGTCGTCTTAATATCGATTCTTGCAGCTCTCTACGAACCTCCATTACCCTGCACGGCGTTATCGTCTTCCATCGTACTAGATATCCGCCAGCCTGCCGTGCTACGTACAGCTCTCCTGCATTAGGAGGTAGAGATTCTACACTGTTAACCTGTCAATCATCGGCGGGAGGGGGCGGGCGTCCGGCACGTGACTCGGTGCTATCAATAAACACGGGATTCGTTTCTCGTGAAACGCACGCCCCGCTGCATGCAGAGCTTATTTCGTAGGAGCAGACGATTTCGTAGATTCTATTTAGCTTCTCAGCCATACGTTGCAAACACACTAGAACTGAACAACCTTTTACATATCCTATCCATAGAGCTAGAGAGAAATATATCTCTCTAGCTCTACGATCCTATCAATATATATATATATATATATATATATATATATACAATATTA
Organism: Osedax fenrisi; assembly: GCA_964019155.1. Taxonomy (NCBI): domain Eukaryota; kingdom Metazoa; phylum Annelida; class Polychaeta; order Sabellida; family Siboglinidae; genus Osedax; species Osedax fenrisi. Next base: position 20,995,200 of record OZ025243.1, on the reverse strand, counting down.
ATAGCCTGCCACTCGTGTGTACATTATGAATTATATAATGGGAAATCATTTCATTATACCAGTCTATCACATCCCATATTACATAATAATAATCATAATAAAGGCATGCTCATTGATTACCATTACTTATAACTTATTATTATTATTTCAGCGTATCTGATAATCGTTAATAAATCGTAATACACCGTGTATACAGTGTTACTTAATGGCAAGCAGACCCCATTTAACAATATTATTACTACTACTATTAGTACCTTGCTATAGTATATATCGATATATTAATATTGCTATTACTATTAACTATATCTTATATGATCATAATATGATTAGTATTAATATTATTAATATTGATATTATTAATATTATTTCCATCACCATCATTATCAGTATCATAATATTCATCATCATCATCATCATCATCACCATTATCATCATCATAATCATCACCATAATCATCACCAACTGTTGGCAACATCATAATCATCATTATCATCATCATCACCATCATCATAATAACTACATGAATTGTAGAAAAACCCTTAACGGTTTTAATGATATGCCATCACTGTAATCACATGACTCATCACTGAGTCATCAGCGATATATATCTGTATATATATATATATATATATATATATATATAACTTGCCGATATGCTTATGAGTGCAGTTTATACACACGGAATAGTCCAACATCTGCGTGGTACGCGCCGCACGTCGTGCGTGTTGACGATATTATCTACATCCGGGTATTACGTAAGCAGGTCAGAGTGGTCACGTGACCGGAAGTAGGACGGAGAACAGCGCATTTAATAATTATGACACTTATAATGATAATATTAATTAACATAATAAAATAGTAATTGTGATAATAATAATAACCAATAATATGATATATGCTGATAATAATATTGTATATACACTTTAATTAATTGTAGTTTTTATAATAATAGCAAAGATTTTGCGAAGCATCCTTAGAAAAATCTTTGATAATAGTAAAGCTGATGATAATATAGGTTGTAATAATAATGATATTGGTGATGATGGTGATGGTGTGGATGATGGTGATGATGATGATGGTGATGATGATGATGATGGTGATTGTGATGGTGTGGATGATAATACAACATATCACCACTATTAATGTAATGTACATAACATATGTATATGTATATGTATAATGTATATAACAAAGGTTCATGTTTTGCTATATATATAGCATATATGCAGATTATTACATGAAACTCAAACATATATGCCGTGAACATTATGTTAATAATATAACAACTATAATGGTGAATTATATACTCTATACACACATCCACACACACGCACACAGTGTTCGCGTCGCACAGTGCACATACATATACTATATATATACATTACTATAATAATCTATCCATTGTTATATCCAAGTAGATATACATACGTTATGTTATGTTGTTAACTGTACTATTATAATTAATCGAATAGTATTTACCTTATACCATTGATGTAAACTACTTTTATTTCTGATCACGTGTGAACATGTTAATGAACGTGCACCGATGTCATTGCGTGCAGCACGCATTTCACACGTGACTATATATAGTATACTATTAGTATTACTATAGTATACTATTAGTATTACTATAGTATACTATTGACCACTCACCGACGGGGCATTTATAATTAGTACACTATTAAATCGGAAATATATATATATATATATATATATATATATATATATATATTGATTATTGTGTTGCATGTGTGTGTATAATAATGTAGTAATTATAAATCACATGACATGCGCGTTCACCTATCACGTGTTCAATAGTAGACACGTGACATGGGCGTATTGAAATACGTTATTTACATTGGTTAACATGTTTACACATACATATATATCCTTAGTAAACAATAGTCTCTATTGATTATATATATATATATATATATATATATATATATATATATATATATATATATGCATACTCATGCATACATTCATGTGTAATACTACTACTACAATTTGTGAATACTGTATGGTATGGCAATTACGTAATGGCATTGCATAACAAGTAAATTATCTAGTAATTAGAAATATGCCGTTGTTATTGGCCTCGCTATAGGGGTCACACGATCTGCCTCACAGGTCACCGAGGTTATCACGTGACCCGTTAATACCGGACACGTGACTCATAACAGCTAATACAGCGTAGTGGACACCTATAGGTTACACGTATGTACACTATTGACACGTGACCATACCTATACGTAACGATAATACACGACGCGCAGTAGTCACGTGACATTCAACCTAGTTTATCACCACGTGACCTACTGATAATACACTGCAGTGTATCACGCACACTGTATTCACGTGTGAAATCCACCGCCTAAACAATCACCACCACCGCAGTGCAGAGGTAAGAGCGCATACATCCGCACATACACATCCGTACCCGCATACATCCACACATACCTGCAATGTATATGCTGACATACATCGTAGGCTTCACTATATATAGTCTATAGTGTTCAGTTATAGGCGCACCGACACATGAACAACATACACACGTGCACATATCTCTAGCACTACTCGTGTGTGTGTGTGTGTGTGTGTGTGTGACTAGCGCAATACACACTATAGTGAACGACGTTCATGTATACACGCACACTATGCGTCGCACACTGTATGCAATGCACGATGAACACTGTGCATCGTGTACACACACACGTACGCAAGAACGCTTACACACATAGACGCGCACACACGCACGCACGCACGCATCACGATAGTTAGTGAACATCAATGGAGGCAACAGTAGCAGCGGCACACCGGATATGACCCTAGTGACCTTTACGCGCCTCTCTCTCTCCCCCTGTAGGGAGTAAAGTAACGCCTTAGATCTTTATTATCACTTCTAATTTCCTGTCAGAGATTAATCTAATCTTAATCATTATTTACGTGAATATAAAGAACAGCTTTCCTACACGTAAGAATAGCTACCATAACTATATCATAACTCTACCATAACTCTACCATAACTCTACCATAACTCTACCATAACTCTGCCATAACTCTACCATAACTCTACCATAACTCTGCCATAACTCTACCATAACTCTACCATAACTATATCATAACTCTACCATAACTCTACCATAACTCTACCATAACTCTACCATAACTATATCATAACTCTACCATAACTCTACCATAACTCTACCATAACTCTACCATAACTCTACCATAACTATATCATAACTCTACCATAACTCTACCATAACTCTACCATAACTCTACCATAACTATATCATAACTCTACCATAACTCTACCATAACTATATCATAACTCTACCATAACTCTACCATAACTCTACCATAACTCTACCATAACTATATCATAACTCTACCATAACTCTACCATAACTCTACCATAACTCTGCCATAACGCTAACATAACTCTACCATAACTCTACCATAACTCTACCATAACTCTGCCATAACTCTACCATAACGCTGCCATAACTCTACCATAACGCTACCATAACTCTACCATAACTCTACCATAACTATATCATAACTCTACCATAACTCTACCATAACTCTACCATAACTCTACCATAACTATATCATAACTCTACCATAACTCTACCATAACTCTGCCATAACGCTACCATAACTCTGCCATAACTCTACCATAACTCTACCATAACTCTACCATAACTCTGCCATAACTCTACCATAACTCTACCATAACTCTGCCATAACTCTACCATAACTCTACCATAACTATATCATAACTCTACCATAACTCTACCATAACTCTACCATAACTCTACCATAACTATATCATAACTCTACCATAACTCTACCATAACTCTACCATAACTCTACCATAACTCTACCATAACTATATCATAACTCTACCATAACTCTACCATAACTCTACCATAACTCTACCATAACTATATCATAACTCTACCATAACTCTACCATAACTATATCATAACTCTACCATAACTCTACCATAACTCTACCATAACTCTACCATAACTATATCATAACTCTACCATAACTCTACCATAACTCTACCATAACTCTGCCATAACGCTAACATAACTCTACCATAACTCTACCATAACTCTACCATAACTCTGCCATAACTCTACCATAACGCTGCCATAACTCTACCATAACGCTACCATAACTCTACCATAACTCTACCATAACTATATCATAACTCTACCATAACTCTACCATAACTCTACCATAACTCTACCATAACTATATCATAACTCTACCATAACTCTACCATAACTATATCATAACTCTACCATAACTCTACCATAACTCTACCATAACTCTACCATAACTATATCATAACTCTACCATAACTCTACCATAACTCTACCATAACTCTACCATAACTCTACCATAACTCTGCCATAACGCTAACATAACTCTACCATAACTCTACCATAACTCTACCATAACTCTGCCATAACTCTACCATAACGCTGCCATAACTCTACCATAACGCTACCATAACTCTACCATAACTCTACCATAACTCTACCATAACGCTAACATAACTCTACCATAACTCTACCATAACTCTACCATAACTCTGCCATAACTCTACCATAACGCTGCCATAACTCTACCATAACGCTACCATAACTCTACCATAACTCTACCATAACTATATCATAACTCTACCATAACTCTACCATAACTCTACCATAACTCTACCATAACTCTACCATAACTATATCATAACTCTACCATAACTCTACCATAACTCTACCATAACTCTACCATAACTATATCATAACTCTACCATAACTCTACCATAACTATATCATAACTCTACCATAACTCTACCATAACTCTACCATAACTCTACCATAACTATATCATAACTCTACCATAACTCTACCATAACTCTACCATAACTCTGCCATAACGCTAACATAACTCTACCATAACTCTACCATAACTCTACCATAACTCTGCCATAACTCTACCATAACGCTGCCTTAACTCTACCATAACGCTACCATAACTCTACCATAACTCTACCATAACTATATCATAACTCTACCATAACTCTACCATAACTCTACCATAACTCTACCATAACTATATCATAACTCTACCATAACTCTACCATAACTATATCATAACTCTACCATAACTCTACCATAACTCTACCATAACTCTACCATAACTATATCATAACTCTACCATAACTCTACCATAACTCTACCATAACTCTACCATAACTATATCATAACTCTACCATAACTCTACCATAACTCTACCATAACTCTACCATAACTCTACCATAACTATATCATAACTCTACCATAACTCTACCATAACTATATCATAACTCTACCATAACTCTACCATAACTCTACCATAACTCTACCATAACTATATCATAACTCTACCATAACTCTACCATAACTCTACCATAACTCTGCCATAACGCTAACATAACTCTACCATAACTCTACCATAACTCTACCATAACTCTGCCATAACTCTACCATAACGCTGCCATAACTCTACCATAACGCTACCATAACTCTACCATAACTCTACCATAACTATATCATAACTCTACCATAACTCTACCATAACTCTACCATAACTCTACCATAACTATATCATAACTCTACCATAACTCTACCATAACTATATCATAACTCTACCATAACTCTACCATAACTCTACCATAACTCTACCATAACTATATCATAACTCTACCATAACTCTACCATAACTCTACCATAACTCTGCCATAACGCTAACATAACTCTACCATAACTCTACCATAACTCTACCATAACTCTGCCATAACTCTACCATAACGCTGCCATAACTCTACCATAACGCTACCATAACTCTACCATAACTCTACCATAACTATATCATAACTCTACCATAACTCTACCATAACTCTACCATAACTCTACCATAACTATATCATAACTCTACCATAACTCTACCATAACTATATCATAACTCTACCATAACTCTACCATAACTCTACCATAACTCTACCATAACTATATCATAACTCTACCATAACTCTACCATAACTCTACCATAACTCTGCCATAACGCTAACATAACTCTACCATAACTCTACCATAACTCTACCATAACTCTGCCATAACTCTACCATAACGCTGCCATAACTCTACCATAACGCTACCATAACTCTACCATAACTCTACCATAACTATATCATAACTCTACCATAACTCTACCATAACTCTACCATAACTCTACCATAACTCTACCATAACTCTGCCATAACTCTACCATAACTCTACCATAACTCTGCCATAACTCTACCATAACTCTACCATAACTCTACCATAACTCTGCCATAACTCTACCATAACTCTACCATAACTCTGCCATAACTCTACCATAACTCTACCATAACTATATCATAACTCTACCATAACTCTACCATAACTCTACCATAACTCTACCATAACTATATCATAACTCTACCATAACTCTACCATAACTCTACCATAACTCTACCATAACTCTACCATAACTATATCATAACTCTACCATAACTCTACCATAACTCTACCATAACTCTACCATAACTATATCATAACTCTACCATAACTCTACCATAACTATATCATAACTCTACCATAACTCTACCATAACTCTACCATAACTCTACCATAACTATATCATAACTCTACCATAACTCTACCATAACTCTACCATAACTCTGCCATAACGCTAACATAACTCTACCATAACTCTACCATAACTCTACCATAACTCTGCCATAACTCTACCATAACGCTGCCATAACTCTACCATAACGCTACCATAACTCTACCATAACTCTACCATAACTATATCATAACTCTACCATAACTCTACCATAACTCTACCATAACTCTACCATAACTATATCATAACTCTACCATAACTCTACCATAACTATATCATAACTCTACCATAACTCTACCATAACTCTACCATAACTCTACCATAACTATATCATAACTCTACCATAACTCTACCATAACTCTACCATAACTCTACCATAACTCTACCATAACTCTGCCATAACGCTAACATAACTCTACCATAACTCTACCATAACTCTACCATAACTCTGCCATAACTCTACCATAACGCTGCCATAACTCTACCATAACGCTACCATAACTCTACCATAACTCTACCATAACTCTACCATAACTCTACCATAACTATATCATAACTCTACCATAACTCTACCATAACTATATCATAACTCTACCATAACTCTACCATAACTCTACCATAACTCTACCATAACTATATCATAACTCTACCATAACTCTACCATAACTATATCATAACTCTACCATAACTCTACCATAACTCTACCATAACTCTACCATAACTCTACCATAACTCTACCATAACTCTACCATAACTCTACCATAACTCTACCATAACGCTATAAGACCATACTCACCTACTATGCGCTATCATCATTGCTATTATCTAACAGATCGGTACACATGTATACACTTTCCTATAATAACTATAACCATATACGGTCTATCGTAATGATATTAGAACATCGCATCACATTATCTTACACACCCTCTGGAACACAACTAACCCACTGATCACTTCTATAAACCCAAACACCCATAACTATAACTAACGAACAACACAAACACACACACACAAATACATTTAAAACGAACAGTATAGATACTTACCTGAACTGCACCAACTTACATCAAATTACTTCATGAACTACATGTTAATACACTAGAAAACACCTTTCCAAACGATGTATGTATATTACTACTATTGGTATGTTTGATGCATATTCGCTATGATGGAAGCGCATCAATATAGCGCCTTCTTTATATCTCGCCGAACAATTTATTTAAAATTGTGTGTTTTTATCATAGAGCTAGAGAGAAAGTTTCTCTCTAGCTCTATGGTTTTTATGAATAAATAAATTATCCTGCCCGATGTACTACTACACACATACACACACACACACGCCTATAAATAGACGTGCGAATGACGTACAATAAAGAGTGATTTCTATAAATATATAACTAAGCATTGTTGCAGGCTATTCTTACACCACGTGACATTGCATATCGTAAGTGGTATCGCTTGATGAACATCACTATTACTACTACTACACCCTAACCCAACCCGTAATGTGCACACATACCCACCCATCCATACATGCATAAACACACCCAGCCATACATGCATATGCATACACCCACCCATACATACGTTCACATACACACCCATACTTATACGTACATGAATACACACACTCGTACAATGTACGGTGTACATGTATATGCATGTGCACATACACATAACTATACATTATAATGATCACAACTATGCAAGGGCTGAGGAAGACGGTAAGGGTGACATCTAGATAACATCTATAGTTGTAGTGGTGACGTCATCCCTCTTACCTCTCACCTACACTACTATAGTGATACTATATGCTATAACATGGTATATAGACACAATACACACCTATATAGCGAGGTGACTAACACAAGCGTTCCCGATATAACAGGTAACAACATTATATCTATTACATATCTGTCGTATGCGATGTATGATGTATGCTGTATGATACACACACACACACACACACACACACACACACACACACACACACACACACACACACACACACACACACACACACACACACACACACACACACGACCGATGTAGAAAGAGTGCGGCAGAGTGGCGTCCTACACTGGCCCTATACACTGCATGCGTGTGATGTAATTAAGGAGCGCGGTGCACTGTGCCTCCTATCGCACTATAGAGTGGATAGTGAAGCGCACCGCACCGCACACACTACCCGCACACTCGAGTGATGCGCCCATTGACTTAAACTAAAATCTCTAATCTCCCCTATATGGGGGGGGGGGATATCCCCCTATATAGACTAACCATAATGGTTACCCATATATATATATATATATATATATATATATATATATATGGGTTAACCTATATGTTAATCTAACACACTATAAAGGTAGCACCGATGGTATGCTATTGTAAATAATAAAAGGGAACGCGCGCACACACATATGTACACCATCGATATAAAGAAAGTGGATAAGCAATTGACGCACGCAATGCATGTAAAAGATAGACACGTGAATGACACTTTTATCGATAAATTAACAAAATGGTATCAGTGATTTTGATTGGATATTAGTCATATTATATATGTCAAATATTGAAACAGTAGTCTTTTCGTCGAAATAGATTAAAGTGACTTCTATCTATATCAATGGATTTAAATTATAAATATCAATAAAATAGTATTATAACTTCAATTTAAATACACAAAATTACGAGGAATGTTGATATTATGTATTTTAAATATATAATTTTATTTTTAGTATCGATAGTATATTAAAATTGGTAGTGATTATCAATATATATATATGATAAATACATATTATTATAAATAAAAAGTAGTGGGCCAGATAGTGGGTTTCGACTGCAGCGCTCGTAGCGGATAGTGCCATACACTACATTCAATTGCTTATCCACTTTCTTTATATTGATGATGTACACACACACACCTCGATAGCAACACCACGTGAAGGTCGAATTACATTCAAAATCGGTATTAGTGCTGCCCCTGCACTCATTATCATTACGATATGAACCGAACGCACGCATACACACACACACGCATACACACACACACGCATACACACATGCATACACGTGTGTGGTTCACACGCTGGACCACGTGATTACGTTAGCAGCAGCACCAGTATTGATATCACATTAAATATGTCCTATATGTGTCCTGCACTGTTATATTAACAACACACATCCACACATACATACACACATATACACACACACATATATGTATATATATATATATATATATATATATATATATATTATATAATATGCTGAATACATAAACACACATAAACACATACACATATACCTACCAAATAAACACGCACACTAACATTCACTTTAACATTAACATTTCTCCCGTATGTATTCGCATCTATTTACAGCAGGTTGATCATCTCAACTCGAGATGTCAGAATGGCAACTTCTCACTACGGCCTATAGCATGCATGCATGGCGTACTGTATGTCACTGTTTACATCATGCATCCTATTACCAAAGGGATTTGTTATTACCAAAGATTTTACTAAGGATGCTTTGCAAAATCTTTGCTATTACTATATAACACAGACTTTGAGGGGCTCTTCCCCCCTCAAAGTCTGTGACTGCGTGTGTGTGTGTTTGTGTGTACCATACATACATTTTATGCTATAACATATATGTATACATGTACATTGTACACTGTACACATGTACACTGTACATTGTACAGTGTACATTGTACAGTGTACATTGTACAGTGTACATTGTACAGTGTACATTGTACGCTGTACACATGTATATGCATACATAGCTATACATATATTTATATCGATAATATTTCAATATAAGTATGCATATTCAGTAAAAACATACACACATATTAATATATATAGTTATATATATATATATACATATATATATATATATATATAAAAAGTTTCGCAGTCTCAATTTCCAATTTAATACGATACATGCAGACCAGTAGTAATATCGCCTGCTATGTACACATAAGTACGACCGGAAGTGTTATACGAGACCGGATTGCGTAGACGTATATCGTACACGTGGTAGTACACACGCGTGTGGCTGAAGAGGAGGATGAGGAGGAAGAGGAGGAGGAGGAGGAGGAGGAGGAGGAGGCGTGTTAAATGTATCGCACATGTTAACTGCAGTGTTCGCTATAACGAGGAATAAAGTCGATACTTTATAATTAACAATATCGCATTGTAGGCGTCGCCCACTTCATTATAGTATGGGGTTGATAGGGGTGAGGTAGGGGCTAGGTAGGGGCGAGGTAGGGGCTGCTAGGGGTGAGATGAAGTGCAGTAACCGATGGCAGTATCGTTACAGGTCAGTTATAGGTATGGCAGTACAGCATGATAGCGAGGGGATGAATAACACACACACATACCTATAGAGGACTGGAAATGTGCAGTAGTCATTATTACTAATATGTTACGTGTCATCAATGGCATAAGAAAGAGGTATATATATATTTTTGTATTGTTATTTGGTAGAGTCCTTTCTTCCCATCTAGGAACTTAGATGACGTTTTCACTTATAACCATATATGGCTCTAATGTGCCTTCGAAGCCGCTCTCATGTTAAGGCATCCATGGTTTAACGAGAGACGGTCATTTATTTTTACACAATTATATAAGATCACTTCTAAATATTATTTTAAGATCCATTTTTAAAAATTAATAATGGTCCGGACGAGGCTCGAACCCGTGTCCTACTGCTTGTGTGTCTGACGCCTCAGCCACTGAGCCATACAGGCAGTTAGGTATATATATAGCTATATCTATATATAAAGTAAGCTAGAAATACGACGATAACATAGCAGAATAAATACATTTGAGGAAGAGGAGGGGAGGAATATGAGAAAGAGGGGGAGTAACCACAAATAATAACAATAATACATGACTACCACAACTACCAGCATTACTACTACTACTACTACCGCACTCAATAGTGGCACGCGGCACCACATACTGCTGCTGCTCCTGTTTGTTTACGTATCGGCCGCCTGCCCCATCATTAGTGCAGTGAACTTTGAACCTCAGTTCACCACTACCACTACCACTAGTACGCGTACTGTGATCTCACTCTCTCTATCGCTATAATCAGAGGTATACGTGTACACATGTATCGTACACACACACACTCGCACATTATATAGGGGAGGTGTATACATCTCACTATCCGCAACCTATGGAGGGGTACCGGTAACGTGGTCAGTACAACCAGTACTAGTATCACCACCACCTGTGGGCATCAGTTGTGGTGTATCGATAATAGCAGCTATACCCATAGAGGTAGCAACACTAACAGACATATACTGGTTATAACAACACACACACCTATAGGTAATACTTGCTATTACTTACTCCTCAGTATTACCTATATGTACCTATATATGTATGTTGAATGGAATATCCCAGAAAATAGTAAGAGCAGCATAATAGCATCATAACAGTATATGTTAAAGCCTACAATGTTTACATTGTGCAATTATGCTGCTATTAAATGTCTATTATGCTGCTATTAATTTGTTATGCTATTATGCTGCTGTTATGCTAATATTATGCTGCTATTAATTTTAAAAGTATATTATGCTGCTATTCTAATAATAGCAGCATAATAGCAGCATAATATTAGCATAATATACTTTAAATAGCAGCATAACAGCAGCATAATAGCATGACAAATTAATAGCATCATACTAGACATTTAATAGTAGCGTAATAGCAGCATAATAGCACAATGTAAACATTTGAGGCTCTGACATATGCTGTTATGCTGCTATTATGATGCTCTTACTGTTAGCTGGGATGGTAATGTTGTATACATATATATATGCCCCCTCATATATGTATATATATATATATATATATATATATATATATATATATATATTAAAACTGCCTGTGTGGCTCAGTAGCTAAGGCGTCAGACACACAAGCAGTAGGACACGGGTTCGAGCCTCGTTCGGACCATTAATTAATTTTATAAAATGGGTCTTAAAATATTATTTAGAAGTTATCTTATATAATTGTGTATAAATA
>OZ025243.1:20965532-20977240 GCA_964019155.1 Osedax fenrisi | reverse complement strand
CACCATCTCTACTACCACCTCCACCACCTCTACCACTACCACCACCTCTAGCACTACCACTACCCTCCTCCACCTCCACCACCACCACCACCTCTAACTACTACCACCACCATATATACATCACACATCTCTACCAATAGCATTACATAGTCAACTGTAACAATAATACTTTCATGATACTACATTATACTGTTATTACTACTTTCCTAACCACTATTACCACCAGCCCCATATCTGATAATACAACAACTACCATCCCTACAACCACCACCACTACCATTAGTCTTACTTCCGGTTTGCTAATGAGTCATTAGCCGCTAATACATAGAATGCTAATACTAATACATTAACATATTAGTGATATCATACAACGCGCCTCTATTAACCGATGTGCCCATTCTACAGGCGAACCACCATCTCTTCGTAGTACATCCCTGCAAGACATCGCCATCATCATCGCACTTCCTTCAGTGGAACCCCTCACTCCATACATACAATACATCATCTCACTGAGAGTATCTGCTGCCACCTACACCACTAGATAATCAACACTAGCCATCGCGCCCGAGTATAAACAAACATAGTCTATTTTTATCATAAAGAGTATTTTTTTACGAACCCGAAAACAATAGAATACAACGACATATATACGCCATAGATCTCTAGTTTGGCATGTTCGTTCGGTAGGTGAATTCAACCATCTTTCATCGACATCAACATCGACATCATCATCACCATCATCAGAGGATACACACCACCATAACCTAGCGTAATGAATACAGAAGATAGACTACATCCCATCACCGCGGACCATGGTGCGCAGGATGTCGATAGTACGACGGATCGACACCAGGGTGGCGGCGGCGGTGATAACCAAGATGTGAAGGTCAGTCGACGACCTCGAGCCACCTCAGAAGAAGAGCCAGCGCCTTACAAATGTACGACCGTGCCACTTATATCACCCGCTAGCGGAGGAGGGGGCGATGGTGACCCCTGCGCCGCCGCCGTCAAGGTTAAAGACCCCGCGCAGTTATCACCACCGGGTGGCAGCACCCAGTACGATAGCGACAGCGACGGCGACGACGTAGAGATGACCGGAGGAGGCTGCGAGCGATGCATCAATATCAAGTCTTTTGCTTTCTTTTGTTGCGTGTTCTCGGTGTTCAGCGGGGCTCTCGTCTCTGGGTTAGTACAGTTAGGGGTTCTGATCTCTGGGTTAGTGCAGTGAGGGGTGGTGGGGGGTAGGGGTAGTAGAGCACTAGAGATTAGTAGAGTCCCAGTGTTAGGGTTAGTATAGGTCTACTATATGTGTAATATAGGTTTATTATAGGGGGGTAGTGTAGATATAGTATAGGTCTAGTATAGGGGATAGTGTAGGTCTAGTATATGGGTTAGTTTAGGTCTAGTATAGGGGGTAGTGTAGGTATAATAGTGGGTTTAGTCTATGCCCAGTATATTGATTAGTATATATCTAATATAGGGGTTAATATTGGTCTAGTTGCTGGTTTAGTTGATCCCCAGTATATGGGTTAGCATATGTATAGTAGTGGGGTTAGTATAGGTCTAGTGAAGGGGTTTTGACAGGTCTAACAAAATTAATATTTATTAATTTAAATATATTTGTATTGAAATATAATGTATTTAATGATGATGCTATATAATATGATAATAATATGAAATAACAATAATATATTTTTTATAAATTTATTAAAGAATATATAGAAGATATTATTGATAATTATCAATATTATAATAGTTTACATTTATATATATTTTAGTATTACATCATAGAATTATATATTATTATTATTTAATATTGATTAATGTATATATATATAATAATATAATACTATTTTGTGAATTATTTACACCAAAACTACACTTTTAACCTATTTTATCACACTACCTACTTACGTTTATATTAATGTGTTATATCTATTTCATACGCAAACTATACAACGCGATAACGAATAGAACCACTCGTAATAATAAGTTTATTTAGACAATTAGTAGTAATACAAACATTGGGTAAAGTATAAACAATTCTCTACAGTATATAGTGTGTTATATCGCTACCAGGTGTCAGGCATCACAGGTAGTCACTACCATACAATGAGGTATCATCGAGCAGTGTTGTATATAGTGTACATAGTCTATACTATATGTTGAACGTGGTCTCCCCACAGATGGCAATTGTGGCAAGTAGCGTTTAGCCTAGATTAATAAAGGGGTATCCCACTACAAGATTTTCTGACAACTTGGGAAGAGCCGGAAATACTTTAAAATCATTTTCTATCAAGTTGTAATGGGATACCCCTTATAAAGTTATTATATTTCAGGCAAGTTGCCTGAAAGTAAGGTGGGGTTTCCCACTAAAATTGTAGTTAACTTGATAGAAAATCATTTTAAGTTAAAATATGTCCGGTAACTTGCCGGAAATACTTGTAGTGGGATACCTCCCTTAAGAGAGATGAAAGCGTATTCCACCCTCCCACCAGATAGGGTACACGATGAGTACATTGTTAACCCCGCCCGCCCCGCCAGGTATGTATCCAGTGTGATCACTACTATAGAGAAGAGGTTCGAGATAGGCAGTTCTGCGTCGGGTTTCATCGCTGCTTCCGTTGAGATAGGCACTCTCCTCGCTGCCATCTTTATCAGCTACTTCGGCAGGTTTGTGACTCTAGTGTATATATTAATCATATTTAGAGTTATGTGTATTTATTTATAATATTAATTAGATTCATTGTTTCTTACTATTACAAAAATGGTGTGCTTATTAAATGCTTATTTATTTATTACCTCTTTCAATTTTAAAATTGTACAATTTTTCATTCATTTCACTTGTATGTTAATATGATTATAATCAATTATCATAACAATTTAAAATTACTATCTTTATTTGTATTATAGTAGTATGTATATTGATAGATTCTTCAAATAATAAATTAATTAATTTGATTATACTATTGACATAAGCAATTTCTAATCTCTTGCAATCCAAGATAATATATTATATTTAAAAATTATTGATTATTGATTATGTAGAAATTTTATCTCGATAAGTTAATAATGATAAATAATTTATCTAAATTATTATTAAATATTGTAGGGTAGGCGAAACATATGCATATTTACATGGTTAAGATATGACATTAATATTCAAAATTAATTAAAAAAAAAATAAGCAATATCATTTTTTTCATAAAATATATAAATAGATTATTACTATTATAATCTTTACTTTATATAGACATTTATAGTTATGTTCATGTATCGAGCCATATTTAATTCTAAAGATAACACATTAAATTTCCTGATTTTATTATAATATCAGTTTTAATAAAAAATATATTTATTTCAAAATCATATATTTCGCCGCACCTCGATACATTTCAATAAATATCAACATAATTAAGTAGTCGCATGTTTAATTCCGACGAGCGCCATCTAACTCGCCTCCCCCCTCTTCCGTTCAGCCGCAGCCGCATTCCGGCGTGGATTGGTTACGGCGCCTGCATCCAGGGCATCGGGGCGTGCGCGTTCGTCCTACCCCACCTACTGGCGGAGACCTACTCTGACAGCGTGGCGTTTACGTCTCAACAGATGAACGTTACTGAGAGGATGTGCGGCGCAGCTTCCCTATCCTCCGCTGCTGCCTCCGCTGCCTCCTCATCTCGAGTTGCTGCGGCCTCTAGTCCTCTGCAAGCGCTATCCGATGCAGCTATGGCACTCGCTACGGAGCTAAGACTGCCTACACCTATCTGTAATATCACCGGCTACGGTTCGTCTAGTTGTTGTTGTTGTTGTTCGTGGCGTAGCATTCACATGGACGAGGGGAGTCCACGCGCAAACGCTATTACAGCCTCTGGTTGTTCAATCAGGGCTGACAGTAGGGGCGCCGCTCCCCCAAACTCACGGATTCGTCTTCGAGCTGTGGCCGGGCACTCTTGGAGCCAGTGCTCGAGCGTCTCTGGGGCTCCTTTGCAATGTGGAATGTTATGTTATGTGGAATGTTGTTGTTGTTGTCGGTGTTGTTGTTGTTGTTGTTGTTGTTGTTGGGTGCGGCTCGTTCACGGGGACCAAAGTCCCTGCGCGTACGATAGTACAGCCTTGGGGTTCCCCACCAAGACTGATAGTGGGGGTGCCGCACCCCCAAATTCGCGTACTCTTTTGTTTATGGTTGCCGGACATTCTGTAAGCCAGTGCGTAATAGTCTCCTCTTCTGTTTCACAGTGGGGGCAGATCGGCGATGTGCTGCTGTCGATTCTATGTTTGTAGGCAGCAAGACGTTGACAGTGTCCACTCCTGAGTTGGGCGAGGAGTACTGCCTCTTTCCTACTCAGGGGGACGTCGCTTCTTTGGCTGCCGTAGATCGCCTTCGTCCTTGGGTCAGAGGGAGGGGGGTCTATAATCGTTGCTTTGATGACAGATTTCGCTGCGGGCAGAGATATATACGGCTCGGGTGCCGTGGATCTGTCAGCCGCAATAACGCCAGCCGCGACGTCGGCCCATTCGTTGCCCGTGAGGCCAATGTGACTAGGCACCCACTGTAAGTGTATCCGGGTGGTTACCTTGTCCAGTCCGGCCCGTAGCGCTGAAATGGCGGAAGAGTCTCTGTTGCCGGTATTTTCAAGTGCAGCGAGAGTGGACTGGCTGTCCGAACAGATGATTGCGAAGCAGGGTTTGTCGCTTTGGTCCTCTAACCATTGAATAGCTAGGTTGATGGCCGTCACTTCCGTTTCGAAGGAGGACGTCCATCGTCGTCCTTTGCTACAGCGTTCGTCTAGGAGCAAGGGGTCAATGGCCGTGCCGGTGGTGAAAACTGCTGCGCTGCCACCGAATTCACATCCACCCTGGGCTGATCCATCTGTATAGATGATCACGTCGGGGTGGTGGAGGGCGTCGATGGTGTCTGTGGCGTCTTTCTTCAGTTCAGCTTGGTCCGTCGTTTTGGTAGAGCCGTTGAGTAGTCGCGTGGCGACTGACCAGTGGGGGTTTGACCTCTGCGTCCATGGCGGTACTGGGGACAGAGCCATCGTGTCTCTCTCGAATGAGGACAGGCCTGTTTCGATGCAGTCAGCGGTGGCCATTTGTGAGAAGCTGAGTCTATTTTTCCATCTATGGTACACCGTGTTGCGCGTGAGTTGGGCTCTGGGGTTGCTGGCGGGTAGTCGTGCCGATTTTTCCCATGCTATCAGGCAGTTGCGCCTTCTGGTGGTTTCGATAGATGGGATTTCCGCCTCGCAACGCAGGCATTCGATCGGAGTGTCAGCGAGTTGTCCGGTGATTACTCGGAGTGCTCTGTTCTGGGCTCTCTCCAGGATTAACAGGTTCGATTTCGCTAACCAGGGTTGCCAGCCTGCTGCGCAGTAGTTGAAAACGCTGGAGATGATGGACTGGAATATTCTTTTTAGGCTCTTCCTGCTCCAGCCCCATTGTTTGGTTGTGAGGGAGGCAAGAATTCTCGTCCTGTAGGCTGTTCTGGATTTGATTTGGTCCGTATGTCTTCGGAAGCAGAGCGTTCTGTCGAATGTGATCCCTAGAAATGTAGGGGTTGCATTAAATGTCAGAGGCGTTCCGTTGATATCCATAGCCGGGATCCATTTCGCTTCGTGCGTGTCGGTGCTGAAGAAGGAGACCTCGCATTTCGAAGGGTTCAGCTTTAGTTTGTGACGGCTGCTCCAGTTGGCGATGTTCGAGACTGCATCTTGGACATGTGCGAGTGCTTGCAGTTTGTCTCTATGCTGGCTCCAAATTGCAATGTCGTCTGCGTAAAGGCTGATTTTGACTTCGGGCGATATGACCTCTTTGATTCCGTCTATATAAAATAAGAATAGTAACGGGGATAGGACTGAACCTTGCGGGACGCCTTGGTGGAGTTTCTTCCGCTTGCCGGTCACGTTATCCATACTTACTTTGGCGTGTCTGTCACAAATGAATCCTTGTATCCATCGTTGTCGGTGTTGGCGGCGGCAGGCGTTCACACGGGCCAGAGCCAGTGTGCAAACGCTAGCACAGTCTTGGGTGAAGTGACGTACTAGGTTACTACTAGGTTTCTAGTCTACGGTTCGTGTACGGTACTAGTGGTCGTAGTAATAGTATTGTGTAGTGGTGGACCAGCTCTGGTGTAGTGAATGCATGCCTGTCTGTACAGGGGTGGAATTCCTGTGTACGATGCATGTATAATGAACATATGTGTTGTTACAGGTATAGACATGTATAACTATATAGGTATAGACATGTATAACTATACAGGTATAGACATGTATAACTATACAGGTATAGACATGTATAACTATACAGGTATAGACATGTATAACTATACAGGTATAGACATGTATAACTATACAGGTATAGACATGTATAACTATACAGGTATAGACATGTATAACTATACAGGTATAGACATGTATAACTATACAGGTATAGACATGTATAACTATACAGGTATAGACATGTATAACTATACAGGTATAGACATGTATAACTATACAGGTATAGACATGTATAACTATACAGGTATAGACATGTATAACTATACAGGTATAGACATGTATAACTATACAGGTATAGACATGTATAACTATACAGGTATAGACATGTATAACTATACAGGTATAGACATGTATAACTATACAGGTATAGACATTGGATTCATTGTCATACGCCTGTGTATATTGCAGTGTAAACGGTTGCCATCCACACTTACATCCTCGCATACTAACATTATGTAACATCATGTAACATTATGTAACATTACATGCTGCAACTGCGGTTACAGATTCTTTATAATTTCACGAAAATTATATATATATCTAATTAATGTAGCGGGATATAATTTAATTAAGAATGATATGAATTTAATTGATCGAATAATAGATCTGAAATTGTTTAAAATAATTTAATAATACGCGTATAATATTGTTGTCTAGAGTTAACGCTATCTCATAGATTATGTTAGTAATCTTTTTGCGAATTAACTTAATTAGATTTCTTGGAAATAAGATTATTACACATGTAAAACGTACACCTGGATATTACGTTACCCTTGATAGACTACCTCACCGACTGGAATGTACGTCTGCTAATCTAGTTATATCTCCACCCAGTATATAGTTAGTGCACCCAGTATATAGTTAGTGCACCCAGTATATAGTTAGTGCACCACTCTCGTAGGTATACACTCGGAGCACTGTATATATCACAGTGTTATATTCACTCACACACATATATATATATATAACAATTATATAATCTAATATATATGTCGTACTTTTAGTTTATATACATTATAAACATTTAGTTTACCTTTAAAGTTATATTCCATGTATCCGGTTTAAAATAGAGACGATCAGTAATATATTTGTTACATTATAATTTATTTATAGAAATACTAATAAACACCTTCTAAATCTGTGGACATACTTGCGAATATGTGCACGACAATGTGAGATTATTCGCCATTATTTGCGAATAATAATCACAGAGTTTTGACAGAACAAATATGTTAGATGTTTGCGAATACTCGTAATGCAGTTTATTTGAGCGAATATTTGCCCGAAATTCAGCCCATTGCTCAATACTATGAAATGTATAGTGATATTAACACTAGGCATATCACCATCACCTGACCAAACTGGTTACATCATCGTTGCACTGACCTCACACAGCCCCTCACGTATTCGTACTGGTGTTGGCTCAGACCCTAGTGGGCATCGGGGGCAGCCCTTTGTTCACCCTCGGCACCACCTACATCGATGATCATGTATCCAGGGATACCGCCCCCATCTATATAGGTTACTGTACTAGTGCGCCCCCACCCCCATCTATATACAGGTCAAGTGTACACCCCCTATATCTACATGCGTTCCATATCCACAGTTATCGCTTGAGTTTATTTATCGCTTTCTATGCATATCTTTTATTTAATATTGTATTTCTTATAAAGTTTAAAATGATACGATATGCTTATTAGTGCTAATTTGATGATATAATTATCTATTGTGAATTATCACTTCATCACCACTACCTCACCCTCTACCACTACCACGACCTCTACATCTACCTCTACCTCAACCTCAACCACTACCTCTACCACTACCTCAACCACTACCACTACCTCTACCACTACCTCAACCTCTACCACAACCTCCACATCACCCCCATCACTCTACCACATGTATTACCTGTACACTATATATCCAATACCCCCCCCACCTATAGCGTGTCTGTACGCTACAGCAGCCCTAGGTCCCGTACTGGGGTTCGGACTCGGGGCGCTCATGCTCCAGTACTACGTCGACATATTCACGTTCGATAACAGAATCCTGAATCTGACCCCCGCCGACCCCCAATGGGTTTAGCGCCGTCGTCGTAATCATCGTCTCTGACCTTCCCCGTAACCTCGACCTCTACCCCGACCTCTAGGTGGGTGCCTGGTGGGGTGGCTTCGTCATCATAGGGCTGCTGTTGCTGCTGATCTCTATTCCTTTCTTCGGGTTTCCCAAGAGACTGCGCAAAGAGAGGAGGAAGCTGAGGAGACAGAATCAAGTTCGTTACGCCTAACATTATAATAAGAATTATAATAATATATAGTTTATTAGGTAAATAAATAAATAAATAAACAAAAATATGGAATAAAAAATAGATATGAATTGATACCCAAATCGCCATGTTACAAAAATTAACATTGGGTTTACATTTAATAACAAAACGCCACCTTGGTTTATGCATGCCGAACAATTATACACGCATTGTGTTGAAATTAACTGAATAGAAATGTATTGTCATTTATGTATGTTACTTTAAAATAAATTTATATACTTTTGTAATAATAATAATAGTGTATTTTCTTATATAGCTACTTTATTTATTAATATTACTATAGCTAATTAAATGAAATAATATATTATAAAATGATGGTAATAATATATATTAATTAAACATTAATTGATATCATGAATATATTTAGATAATTATTTATATATATATATATATATATATATATATATATATGTTTACAAATCTTATACTCGAATTTAAAACATAAATCTTTATAATTTTGTACAAACATTTTGTCTCAGTTAATGAAAAAACAAGAAAAACCCTCAGACCCAGATTTCCTAGCAACTCCGGAACCTACCAGTAAAAACTATGGTTCCAATATCAAAGGTTCATTACGATCACCTCACTTGTATTACTAGTAGTAGTGCTTTAGTAACTATATGGATGTGTGATAATATCACATACCCATATAGGCAGCGTATATTCTAGATCGATGAATAGAATCGAATATTATTTAATAATATTGAATATTATTGAGTTAGTAATTCTTTAATTCTCTACGGTTACGTGCTTATGTTTACATAAAGTATCATAGGGGATGTAGGTATTTACACTAGTCTATTGTCTGTGTATGCCCAACCCTAGTCTATTAATATATAGATAGAGAGTGCATCACATGTGTATATAACACTATGTCTTGGAAGCTAGCAGTGGTGGTGGCAGTGGTGGTGGCAGTGGTGGTGGCAAGGGTTACAATGTGAGATTGTTTATTGTCCCCTGTACCAGGTATACACTGTGTGCAGTGCACCTGTATCCGATCTAGGCAACATGTCAGTACTCTCTCTATGGGTATTGCTTTGAAGGGCATTATTTAGATAGACAGCCACATACATTAACTTCATTTCAATTAAATTAATACTCCACCAATTCCATTATTATCTGTAGTGTTTGATGTCACCATGATTTAGTGTTGGTTTCACTGAACATCAATAGTTTATCAGTATATGTGTTGATTATTTCATTTTAACTAACACACATGAGAACATATCACCAACATATGTACATATACACATACATACACACACATATACATATGCATATATACATACAGATTCATTAAACTTACGATTAGAGGATTTTACAGAATATTAAAGGCTAGAATGTAGAAATATATATATATATATATATATATATATAAAGTACATGGATCATCCCCCTACTCTAATTTTTGATATCCCTGAAAACCTGCCTATATCATTATGTAACCTTCCTGTACCCTACTACTACTACATGACTGTACTGAGTATTACATATTAAACATGTTTCAATATATACATTGTATTTAAGGAAATATATACAGTGTTTTCATACATTCACAATATGTTCTATGTAATAATGTATTCATATACAATAATACTACACTGATTATAAACTATCATCAAAGATTTTTTGGATCAAAAATCCTTAGAATAATCTTTGCTATCATTATATTTATTATTATTATTGATATTAATATTATTATTATTGTTATTAATATTATTATAATTTCAATTGGGTACAATATCATGCTATTTGTGCATACATAATATCATTAGCTTACTTTCCATAAGTATATAGTTAAACATGTACGCACATGCACCTATATGCATATATACATATACCTATTCACATGTATAAATATACAGTTAACATTCACACTAATAGTAATGATAATTATTATTTATTTATATGCATTGCTCTGTGTTAGAAATAATTATTTCATATATCAATACTATATGTATGTATGTATGTATGTTTTATATATATATCTTCATATATGTTAATTATAAACTTAATTATAATATATATATATATATATATTACATATAAATATTTAGTAAAGCTATATGTATATTGCCTATTTTAAGTGTATATGAAAATGTTTATTTATACATTTAATTTCTTCCCAGTTATAATAATATACTTAATTTTCCTTATTTAATACGGTTCTACCAATGCCCATTCATATATTCATACAAATGTACATATATACACACAAGTGACTACACTCTACCATGTATATACATACACATACGAATATACATTATTATTCATACATCCAACGATTATTTAGCCTATCTAGTTATATAAATATATATATATATATATATATATATTCATGCCATTTATTTCCGATATATATATTATTTTACTAATATTTGTATTATAATTATTTGTATTATTTAAACACTTATGATTGTGTGCCAATATATCTATATGTAAATACCTACTTCCCTCCCTCCATCACCACAATAACCACAATACCCCTCCCTCCTCACCCCAATAACCATTACTACCCCTCCCTCCATCACCACTCTAACCACTACTACCCCTCCCTCCATCACCACAATAACCACAATACCCCTCCCTCCTCACCCCAATAACCATTACTACCCCTCCCTCCATCACCACTCTAACCACTACTACCCCTCCCTCCATCACCACAATAACCACAATACCCCTCCCTCCTCACCCCAATAACCATTACTACCCCTCCCTCCATCACCACTCTAACCACTACTACCCAACCCTCTATCACCACTTAAACAACTACTACCCCACCTTCCATCACCACTATAACCACTACTACCCCACCCTCCATCACCACTCTAACCACTAATACCCCTCCCTCCATCACCACTCTAACCATTACTACCCCTCCCTCCATCACCACTCTAACCACTACTACCCAACCCTCCATCACCACTCTAACCACTACTACCCCTCCCTCCATCACCACAATAACCACTACTACCCCTCCCTCCATCACCCCAATAACCACTCTACCCCTACCCAGACCTACCTAAATCCCTATGGAAACTGCTCCGTAACCCTGTGTATACTGTCACCTCTCTGGGCATCTGTTGTGAGGTCTCCATAGT
>OZ025243.1:20948032-20963032 GCA_964019155.1 Osedax fenrisi | reverse complement strand
CTATGATGTACATTCTACAATCGTGTTAATATGACATGATTCTAGAGAATTCTCACATCCGTCCACATTTACATATTATTGACTGCGATAGAAATACAAAATTGTCAATTGTTCTGTTTACAATACCCGAATAAATATATATATATATATATTTATTAATATTTATTACATATTTAAATAATAGTTATAAAATATGTATACCTCGCTTTATTAATGATTTAATTTAGATGTGATTAATGCCGTACACAATTATCATTAATAATAATCTATAATAATATAATTCACGGCGCCTTATTCAATAGTACGTCTTTATCGCACCTACCGAACCTGTCCTCGTCGTGTAACAGCAATTGTTCCTGCGATAACAATGAAATAGACATAGTCTGTGGCATCAATGGTTTGTTACGCTATAATGCTAGCTTATTACCCATCAACTGTACACCTGTATATAGTATATATGTGTACTACACGCGTTTTATTTTCTGTATTTCGTATTATTCCTTGTTTATTTCAATAACGTATGTTATCGTTAGCAAATATTTGTACTTTATACTTTCGATTATATATTTAGACTATGTATTTGCTTAAATAAATTATCAATCGATAGCGTGGCATCTAATTATTAGTAGATATTAAACTTATACATGTTTACAGTTACTATTGTGTTTTACATAATTAATCTTAATATATTGTACCTACTAATATGTTTAAACCTGATATAGTTAAATTATATAGTTAAACAAGTTATATATTATATATGATATCTAAACTGATACAAATATTACTCATATATTATATATATATATATATATATATATATATATATTTATAGTAATATTCTTTATTATAATTTGTAGTGAGTCCTTTATTATTTATAGTATTGCAAATATGTGATATTATCTAAAGATGGTGTGCATTAAAATCTTTCATTTTTATATTTCTTACTTAAATTAACATCATAGTTATAGTTTTTCTCTTTCTTTTTGTATAAATGAATATAATGTATATATATTAGTTTTTGTTATTGCTAAAATGCAAATTGTTGTTTAATTAATTGAAAATTGAAGTTAAAATTGAAGTTAAAATATATATTATTAAAAATGTGATAACAAATTATGTAGGCCTTAATAGTGAAAATTCATTATTCCATGTAATTAGAGTCTAAAGTTTATTATTTCTTCATTTTTAAAATAAATAAACTATTTCTATTTTTTACTCATTCTAATGTTTTATTTTTTTTTAATATACCAATTTATATGAATAATAATCATTGAATAACATATATAATATATTTCTAATATTTATTATATTTTATATGTAATATATAAAATATATAATATAATAATAATGAACATTAATTTATCTAACATATATTTGTTTTGTATTATTTTATATTTATAGTTATATTTTATATAGAAATTTGATTTTATCGAAATTTAACATATTATATTTCATACATTTTAAATATACATATATATGTATATTATGTATAATAAATAATGTTTAGAATAATGTGATAACCTAATACCTTATTCACTTTAATCACCTTAATCAATTTAATCACTTACTCAAGTTTATTAAGTTGTATTATTCAACAAATATTATATTTGTGAATCATATACAATTTAAACCATAACATTTATATTAATTATTCATTAAGTATATGATTAATTAATAATATAATATATGATTATGATCTATATATATATATATATATATATATATATATATATATATATATATATATATATATATATATATATATATATATATATACATAGGATATATGATTGAGACATTTTGTTTAAAAGTCAAATATTACATATATAGTTGTATTTTATTTTAAATATTATATATATATATATGTATTTTATAACTTTTTGATAAATAATTTAAATCTATATTTTTCAACAGGAAAATCCTATTTCTCCCCCTGCCATGCGGGATGTTCACATATCTTGGGACATAACAAGGTAACGTCGCGATCAACATTAGTTATTCACATTTACTCTGGTAACCATATACTTCTATCCCATCACTCTCTATGTCACTCGCTATCAATCCAAACTTCCCCTTTTCGCACCCCTCATTATCCCACTGTCATTAAATTAATAATCATTTATTCCATCGCTTACTTACTCCTTTCACTCATTATCTCACTTTCACTCCGTACCTTTCATTCATATCATTTTCAATCTCTACCTAACTATCTAATTCCCACTATTTCTATCTTTGAATTCATATATCAACCTTCCATATCTTCATCTCCCTTTCACACCCTATATCACTCTCCTTATTCATCCCCTCACTCCCTATCCCTTTCACCCCCACTCCCGCCCTCCAGTATTCTGACTGCGAGTGCGTGATAGAAGACCACCCCAGTTCTCTCCCCCTCCCTTTCAATCCACCTATAATTCACCCCCACTCTCTCCCCACCCTCCCTGTATATTGAATGCCAGTGCGTCATAGAAGACCACCCCAGTTCTCTCCCCTCCCTTTCACTCCTTATACTACACCCCCGCCCAGTATTCTGACTGCCAGTGCGTCATAGAAGACCACCTCAGTTCTCTCCCCCTCCCTCCCACCCCCTATATCACTACCCCCACCCCCCGCCCAGTATTCTGACTGCCAGTGCGTCATAGAAGACCACCCCCACTCGTCGCTGAACTCCACGGTTGTGCAGGCTATAGACGGACCCTGCGAGCTGCACCCCTGCGACACCCTCACCCAGTTCATGATCATGCTGTTCGTGATGACCTTCCTCGTCGCCAGCACACAAATGCCACTGCTGATGACCACTCTCAGGTGACCACCCCCCCCCCGCTATGCTTGATGTATCGGGTAGCCTAGATAGGGTGTCTAGGTAGCCCGTCTAGGTAGCGAATATTTATAATATATACGTTTATAAATATATGTTTTATTTATCGTTAATGAACGGAGAGAAAAAAATTAAAATTAATAATTTTTATTAAAAACAAAATAATTACATTTACACAGCCTATTGTATTGTCTATTTATATTGAAACTTTCAAATAATTATATCTATTATTCAATGAGATGTTTATCAATTATTTGTAATCACGATAACGTGCTTTTAAAACTTTTTTCAACAAATCTGTCAAATTTTAAACCGTAGTTGATAAAATATTTTGTTATATTAAAAACTTTTTTAGTTTTTGAATTTAAAATGCAGTATAATTGAAACTATAATATTATCACCACTCGATTTTAAAGTTGAAAATTAATAGAACCATAGCATTAATAATCATTATCTAATATTTCAAATACAAATTAATATATTTGAAATATATGTAATTTAATTTAATAATATTTTAATTTTAATATTTGAAATATATTTTAATATATTATATTAATAAATGAAACTTAAATAAACTAATAATTTGTCAGTAAACATTTTGTTAAAATACTTAAAAGATAGTTATTAAATTGTTATTATAAAATAAATAATTAAGTATGTTATTAAATAATTGTGTATATATTTAATATATAAAAATATGTATTCATTTATTTATTATTATATATATTTATATTTCATATTTATATATAAATTTTGTTATTTATCAAACTAGCAATTACAATTTATAATTTGACTTGAAATAAAATATATTTAAAATCAAATTAATTCAATTAAATATATAAATTAAAAAAATATAATAATAAATTATAATTAATAAGTTATATCAATGTTTAAATATTCATTTAGAAAATAAACGTAATTAATGTAATACATAAATTTGTATTATTATAATACATTCAAGGTATGCTTGCTGATATTTTGTTCATAGTTATTTCATAGATTGTTTTTATGTTAGTGTATTATCAAAGATTTTCCGAAGGAAAGATATAACACTTACGCGAAATCGTGTAATTCGAATTTGTATAAAAAATACCCCAGTGCCACCTATAGCGGGTTACTTTTAGGAACTATGCGTTGTTTATAATGTAAATTCGTATTTAACTATACCCTTTAAAATGTTAAATAATATGCTTAAAATTAATATTTATATGATGAAAACTAAGTGTTCATTACTAATATATAACAAACAAATATGATATGTATGTTTTAAATGCTACAAGTATATATTTAGTGAGTAAAAGCTAATTTATATTGCATGTAATTTAATAGAGCAATGAAAACACTGTTGTATGCAAACAGAGCCGAACATAAATCTATTTCAGTGATTTCGATACTACTGCTAGCAGCGGTTGGGGATATTACTAAATTACGTTGCATGCATAGGGAGTGTTATATCTTTGCTTCGCAAAATCTTTGGTATTATGGTCTAGGAATATAAATTTTGATTTTATATAAAAAACAATCCAAAAACCTCATTTTTAAATTAATTATGTCGATATATTTGTATTAAAATGTTAATATAATGTATAGTATAGGAATACATTACTTATATTATAAACATGCATGTAATAGAGAAAATATTTTTCAATTGAAACCGAATTTATAAATAAATTCTTAACATATCTATAAAGAAATACCAATTTAAATAAAGTAATTCACTTTATTTAGCAGATGTCGTATCCTTGATATAATTAATTACTTATAAATGTATATACAGTATCAGTATCAGTAATTATTCAACTTATGTATGCAGGTGCGTTTCAGTCGAAGAAAGAGCGCTGTCACTCGGACTTCAATTCGTGATGCTTCGAGTCTTTGGTAGGTCATAACCTTGAGTCCGTAACTACTCCCGTAACTCCCTAATCACTCTCCGAAATCTTGAATAATTTGTGTTTAAATTCGCAGCCTACATCCCTTCTCCGATCGCGTTCGGAGCTATGATTGACAGTACGTGTATATTGTGGGAGGAGCTGTGCAACGGGTACGGAGCCTGCCTCCTTTACGATATAGCACATTTCAGATATAAATATATAGGTTTGTAATTAAAGTATCGACGCTACATTCACGTGACCAATCCTTACGACGCGCTTGGAAATAATGCTTCGTTTACAACTATCGCATATTAAGATATATTATAATATTACGGTAAAGGATTTAATCACTACTATTATTATATGGATATTCGAACTGCATACCTTGCTTATTGACAGGTACTCAAATCGTTTCACCATCGCAGAATAATTAATTTATATATATATTTATATATAATTAATAATATCTAATTTAGATATCAAAACACTCTTCTATTGATGTTAATTTTAGAAATTAACAAAGTTTTTGATAATTTGTTAATAATTACGTAGAACAACAGATAATGGGTAAAGAGTTGCAAATAAACTTACGTCAGTTAACTGTTTTATATAGTTATCATTAATATATGTGAATATACATATACGCATAATTCATATAATATATTGAATACTTTTATGTAGATGAATCTTTTGTACGATTATTAAATATACACAGATGATCACCATTCATGTCTACTACTGTATATTATACAGTTTTATACGATGTATTGTTATTGTAAAATCAAATTAAAATCTATCATAATTTTGAAAATAATATTTATATATGCATAACAGATATTTATTAGAATATTAACATTAATTTTAACTTAAAATATTCTTATACACAAAAAACTGCCTGTGTGGCTCAGTGGCTAAGGCGTCAGACACACAAGCAGTAGGACACGAGTTCGAGCCTCGTCCGGACCATTAATTAATTTTATAAAATGGGTCTTAAAATATTATTTAGAAGTGATCTTATATAATTTTGTATAAATAAATGATTGGCTCTCGTTAAAACAATGGATGCCTTAACATGAGAGCGTCTTCGAAAGGACATTAGAGCCATATATGGTTATAAGTGAAAACTTCATCTAAGTTCCTGGATGGGATGAAAGGACTTGACCAAAAAAAAATAACAATAACAATAACAATAACATAGACGATTTTTGTATAATAATCTACGACACATATTAATGTTGTAAGATTAATAAAACAGTTATTCTCCTATATAATATGATCCTATCTTCCCTATCTATAAGTATGTTTGATTGGCAGGATACGCAGCCTGCATGAAGTTCGTAGGGGCGTTGTTCTTCTGCTTGGTGGGCTACCTCATCAAGAGAGACGAATATAGAGCTAAGGTGAAAACAGAAACTCAGGTCTCGTTTCTATTAGTTAATGTATTATTTGTATATGCGCTTTATTCATAATATTAACTATGTCATAATAATAATAGGTATATATTCAAATAACTATATATATATATATATATATATAAGGGGTAATTGTCTCGATAAGCAACACTACTTCTATAATTACCCGGGCATTGCCTAAATCTGATAATAATAATAATAAATAATATATATATATATATATTGTATACAATAAAAATAGCAGATACAAATGAACTCTCCATGTTTTATACATGTTAAAAATAACATATATTTATAAACATGTATTTAAAATATTTTAAAGAATGGAATAAAAATGGATATGTAATAAAACAATTATTTCAATATAAAATGATATATTATTATACTATAGAACAAAATAATGTATTTACCTATTATTGTGTAATTGAATTTATTGCAAGGCATCTATGCCTTTCTATTTACATTGCGCGAAGGAAGTCATACCTCCCCTTTATAATTTAATAAGTTATTGGAATAGAACCTGATATATATCACCAGCAAGATATAGTTCCACTTGCATACTAATCCCTGATAACAATGATATAATATATATATATATATATATATATATATATAAATATTGTTAATAATAGATAATGTAGTACTTATATTAGTAGGCATGGATAATGGATGGAAATTGTAATTATATTAAATAAAAACCTTAGTAATTTGTAATTGATGAATACTATTATGTATATAACTGATTGCATAGTATTGTATTATTAGACAGTAGTTTTGAAATCATTATCTGCATATGTATATTATAGTGAGGTAGCGAACATACAATCCTAATGAAATGTACGTAATGTTGCAGACCTAATACGTACACGTTGAAATATATACCCAGCGTTGGTATAATTCGTTTATTTTAAGCTTCAGCGACACCATTTTCCTTTATTCGTTTTGTTTTTCTTTATTTATCTTTCATTCCATTTACAGGACAATATCTATATTTCATCAATAAAAAATGTTAATAATAACGCGCATGTAAGTTATTAATAGAAAAATCTTCGATTATATACAGACGGCTCCAGAAGAAGCGTGGCAAATCGAAAAAGTCATAGAATCTGCGATCTAGAGGTCGCCGACGCGCCATTGCAGTATCAGGGGTCAGAGTTCATAGATCATCGCCGCCGCCGCATCACATGACTACTGCCGCCGAGTATAGAGAGATAAACACGCCCCCAATGCCCCGCCCCGCCCCCCCACACCAAGCCACTCCCTCTCACTCGATACGTCATACTTTCATCATCAGAGGTACATCCATCGACCTATCGACTCACGTGTATCACTGGCATTATTGTTTATAATCGTTCACACCTTCACAGTTCAATATTTTATATGTATATATATATATATATATATATATATATATATATATGTACCGGTGACATATAACTTTGTTTATTTATTTATATCTTTAATAAGACTATATCAGTTCAATTTACATTCTATTGTATTTAGTAATGCATATATATATATATATATATATATATATATATATATATATATATATATATATCGCAATAATACTTTAATTAGTGTATAAAAAACTAATAAATATAAAAAAATAATTTCATATATCATTATTTATTTTTGGTTCTCTCGCATAGATGAAATATGCAAAAATTAATAAATAAAATATTATAATTTATTCATTAATATTAATTATTTATATGTTATTTAGTATATGTCAACAAATTATAATTGAAATCGATTTAAAAATAACATAAACAAAAGCAACTTTTATAACAGATGTAATATAAATAATTATCAAATGTAATCTAAATGACTTATTTGGTTACTAATATATGTATAATATATTATAACTAAATTTAATGATGTATTTAATAATATTATTTTATTATTATAATTTAATAATTATATGTAATTTAGTATCTGTCAAAACATTATAATTGAAATCGATCTTAAAAAACATATTTTCAACAAATATAATAAATAGTTAAATAAATTATATATATATATATATATATATATAATTATAATTTAAATGACTATTTTGTAAATCTTATTTTATGATATATTATAACTTATATATTGATGATTTTTATAATTCAAAACCATATTGTTTATATTATTTATTTATATCATTATCATTGTATCATGTGATTTTATAAACCACTGAAATAACTCGAATCATTTAATATGATTTTCTTTATATGTAATCACTTTTTATTTTATATTTTTCAATATACATTTTACAATTTAAGTTATTATTTTTATAGTATTTGCATTTATTTAATAGTATTTACATTGATGTATAGTTACTAGATAATATTAGTTAGATAGACATTAGTTGTTACATAATATGTATAATTTTACATTGAAAATGGATCTATCGATTTATTATATTTATCGAATATAGATTGTGTTATCAAGATTGTATACGCACGAATGTTCATTATAAGAGCGTGTTTAAATAAGCTTGTGCATATCCTAGTTAAGAAAATACCAGCGATGAGCGATTATATAATTATTGTAACCATTATGAGATACATATACACTGTAAGTGTGGTTATAGAGTAACTATATAGTAACTAGACTAGTTAAACTAGTAGATTTAGCATTAAATAGACTAATGATATAATTATGTGTGGAAATGTTGCTATTGTAAACGTGTATAGGATCCGCGCTATTATTTAGTCGGTTGAAAATTGTCTGATTTAGAGAATTAATTATGTTAATTTATCGTGAGATAATATAGATATATAATAGAAGTCAGTTATACCAGTATACAGACCTGTAACGATAGTCAGATGTTACGTCTGACTAACTTAGATATGTGTAAATGATTTGATCGAGCTCCTTAGTTCAATATTTTGATGAATAATTCTTTTTATTAACGCAATTTTTTATTAAATTGTGATATTAAATGATATTAAATAATGATTATTAGAATGTTAACGTACAAACTTATTTATAAAATAGCGAGAACCTTCGGAAAATTGTCATTAAGGTTAAGAAGTTGATAATTAAGTGCATACTACTTACAATAGTAACTTTAATATCGATCACGTATCAAATAGTCATATACAAGTTTTCAGATGCGTTTATTAAACGTTCGTAAACTCGGGCCCGTTCTTGCGAATGATATTGATAGCCGTATGCCTGTTCACGAAGTTACTGCTAAGGATCACGTTGCGCATGGCGATATCCTTAGCCACGTAGTGAAATACGTCGTTCGTACGGTTCATGTTCTCGCCCATGTCCACTATCGTATTGACCAACACGTTCAGGTCCCATATACTGGTGTCCAGGTAGGCGGCGACGTGTTCGCTAAGGTCGGAGGTCACGGCCGCCTTGACCACGGTCAGCGCTCGATACGAGTCGGAGATAGCCGTCTCGATAGCGCGCGAGCCGACGGTGCTGGTGTGCGCGGCTACGAAATCGACGTGCTGTTCGGCGGACCAGAACAGCGACGTTCGACGAGGGTACAGTACGATGAGGCGAGCGGTGGAGCCGGCGAATACCGAGAACCGAGTATCGCCGAGTCTAGCCGACGGCGTGTTGTTCACGAACATGGTCAGGTTGGCCGTCTTCAGGTAGTATTTAAAGCCGCTCATCAGCGTTTGGTCGAATAGCGCCCGTTTCGAAGGGGACACGAGCGTTTTCTCGACGTGGATTATGGCGATCTCGCCGGGGTTAGCGACTAACAACGCCAACAGATCGTACAGGTAGTCGAAGAAGTCCTTACCCAGTAGCGTATTACTAGTGTAGAACGTGGTGTCGACTAGCTCCAGGTGTACGTGGAAGTAGCGCACGCCCATTTCGAATAGTTCCCGTACCGACGCCGTCTGCGTAATGGCGGTGCGCAGGCCGAGGTATTCCACGGAGTCGCGTTTGTGTTGCATCACGTTACGGATCACCGTGTTCAGATTCGCGTTGTTCATCACGTACATCTGTAGCATGAGCTTGGTGAGCAGTTCGGCGCTGTTCAACTGGTCTAGAACGCGGCTGTGGCTGCTTAGAATGCTCGTGGCCGTGTTGAAGAACGCGTGATTCGCACCTGATCAATAATAATATGCATATTTATTTATGTTATTAACATATTTATGGTAATATATATATATATATATATATATATATATATATATATATATATATATATATATATATATATATATATATAGATATATATTATAGTGTGTACACTGTACCCAATTATAATTCATATTCATACACTGTACAATGTACAGTGTAGGAATATGAATTAAAATTGGGTTATAACTTATAAGTTATAATGACTCATAACTCTAATTTCTATGATTTTAAGACTTTATTAAAGTTCACAAAATTAAATTATTTCAAACAGGGTTTACAAGTTGTAACTTACAACCTAGTCCTTAATAATAAAATTTTTATTTATATAATTTATTTTTATTTTATAATTTACATTTATTACGTTTAGGTATAACGTTTATTATAACATAATGTACGTATAATAGCGTTACTACATTGTTACTATATTTATATATGACTATAATATACGTATAGTATACTATTTAATAATGGTTAGCACGTACCTGGCATCACAATTTGTGCGAGAGTGAGTTTCGAAAGCTCGACTCGTTTCCGATACATCCATCGATTCAAGTTGGAACAAAGAAAAGTCACGTTATAATAACAGCTACCGCCTCCACATGAATTAAACAAACAGTCACTATCTACTCGGTTAATGGGTGTTGTACATTATTATATAATATTGGTTATAAATGAAGATATAGGAATGAATATCATACATATGAATACCTATAAATTGTTATTTTATTTGGTAGAGTCCTTTCATCCTATCCAGGATCTTAGTGCATTTTTCACTTATAACCATATGTCTCTAATTTCTCTTCGAAGACACTCTCATGTTAAGGCATCTATACTACTACTACTACTACTACTACTACTAATACTACTACTACTACTACTACTACTACTACTACTACTACTACTACTACTACTACTACTACTACCGCTACCGCTACCGCTACCGCTACCGCTACCACTACCACTACCACTACCACTACCACTACCACTACCACTACCACTACCACTACCACTACCACTACCACTACCACTACTACTACTACTACTACCACTACCACTACCACTACCACTACCACTACCACTACCACTACCACTACCACTACTACTACTACTACTACTACTACTACTACTACCAGAACACTTATAATTACGAATATAATTATCATTATTATCACAATTACTATTACCACTAACACTATTACCTTATTAGTACTAATAACTTTAACATCAGTATCACTACCACTGATAGTGGTCCACTATCATTATAATTAGCATTATTAAATATGATATAATTATTATTAGTGTTATCATTATAATGATACAAACATATAATACAAATATAGTTATATTAATAGTATTCGTTCACAACACATACACACCCATATCCGCACCGACACTCACAAACACCCACACCCACACACACCCACCCACATCCACCCACCCACACCCACCCATACCAACACCCACACCCACATACACCCACACACACCCACACTCACCCACACCCATACACATACTCGCGTATTCTAACGTTCACATTGCTTTCCGTGGTAGTTTTTATAACAGAAGCACACACTGGTATCCTTGTCTATTAGAGCGCACTCCTGAGTTGTGTTCGCGTTGCATGTGTCCTCTTCGCAGACTAGCTCTTGCAGCAGACTTTCTGTCGAGGTCGTAGAGGAGCTAGTTAGGAGACTTTCTGGCGTTTGTATTCAAATACACTGATCGCTGTATTCGTATTCGAATGAATCCTACCCGGAAAGTATACTATAGTATTTGTAATCGATAACGTGTGTTTGTATTCGAATAAGGCATTACATACATATTTGTATTCGTATGTTATTGTTTTTAAACAGAGTATCAGTATTTGTATTATTAATTGTATTTGATTTCTGTATATTACCCTACCCCTAGTCATTAGTAGTAATACTAGTTGTACTACTAGTTAGTAAATATAGTATACCACAGCTGTGGTATAGTATACTACCCTAGGGTATACTAGTTATTAATTAAATTAGTCTACCACTGACCTAATCGTGTAATTTCATATAGACACATTGACACATTGACACATTGACATAGGCAGTAGAATTCTAATATATTTATATTCCATCTAAGGCGCCTATCCTTAAGATTATCCATAGGGTTAAGGGTAAATTCACAGTTGTAATGGAATAAGTCTACCTCGGGTTTATTTTAATAGACGTTAGCATTCTAATACGTATGTAAGGCGCAGACTACCAGTGTAGGTACCTATACCTACCTGTAGTAACGACAGTCTATCATTTTAGGGGAAAGTAACTGAATACGGAAAGTAACCGAATACTGACAAAATAACAAGTGCAATAAGATACGTTATCTACTTATGTTGAAAATGTCAACAAGAAATAACAAGACCTCATATAACCTCGAGGTTATAGGAGGTCTTGGAAATAAGCAATAATAACATATATATATATATATATATATATTGCATAGTTATATTATTTTACGTATAGAAATATTAGGCACAACATATTGAGAATAGGTTTAAAGTTTTGTGAAGTATTTCAATAGAAATTAATTATAAAATAAATTAAAATACAACTAATGATATATATATATATATCACTATAACTATCCTAAAACTTTATTATATAGTAATATATATATATATATATATATATATATATATATATATATATATATATATACTAATACGCATGTATACATGTGTAGAGATAATCACATCGCTATAAACAACACACACACGCATGTGCATCTAACCTTTACAATTTCCATCTGCACACGAAATAGTAGCTCTAATACTTAATAATGACAACAATATAGCACCTATGTATTGCAATATAATACATTTAATATAGATATATAATACTATAATATATATATATATATACAGTAGAAGCTCGGTAACTCAACATGCCGATAACTCAACATTGCCGATAACTCAACATCCACAAAATATTTGGTTGGATTCGATCTTTTACATGTTAACAAAAACCCTATTACTCAACAAATATAACTCAACATACATATAACTCAACATCGTTTTTATAATCCTAGCCTATACATTACATGTACATATACATCCGATAAATCAACATTTATGAAAAATCAAAATATCATAACATATGTTGTTGGATTCGTATCTTTTACATGTAATAAAAAACTACATTGCTCAACAAATATAATTCAACATACATTATTCAACATGGTTTTATTTAATAATATATGGATATAAATATATAAACGTAAAAATACAATTACAATTATTATATTATCATACGAGTACTATTTTGAATGCATTTATGTGAACAACACATTAATTATGTCATTAATTTATACATCCAATAACTCAACATACTCGCTAACTAAACATGAAAACTCCGTCCCGTCAATGTTGAGTTATCGAACTTTGACTGTATATATATATATAATAATAGAATATATATATATATATATATATATATATATATATATATGTACGTAGTAGTATACTACTATGTATTACTATAGACTATAGTCTATAGTGACTATACAATCATCATCAAATATATAAATAATTTAAATAAATCGAAGACCATTCTAACCTAGATTCCCAACATCAACTAAATATCCGATGAACAAATACACCCCTTCTATACTCACCATGAAAATGTACCCATGTACCTAACGGCCTCCAATCTTCATATCACGACCCTCACTATTAACGATAAACTATTATTACACCACACATTCCACAAACTAATCCGCGATTATCTCTTATTCCGCGTACGTCGTACAAATGACTAACTCATCCCCATAATGGAACAGTGACTGTCAATTCAAGAAATCCACAACAATGAAACTAAGCTTTGTAGTCGCACACTACTTAGTAAGTACTTAACTAAGTACTTATATATAGTACTACTAGAACTTCTAGTACTACTACTACGTATATCTAGTAATACTTACATATACATATGAACTTCACACACGACAATAAATAGATAATAACCAAATAACCCCCACCTACGTCTGATTCATCAGTTTACCAAATAACACACACACATACACACACACGCACACACACACACACACGCACACGCACACACACATGCTCACCATATCAAAAGTAGACCTTCACAATATTCTCTAAACTCCCAGAGCGTAATGTAAATAATATCTTTTCTACCATTCTACATGAAACTATTTTTTAATTTTAGATGATTTCTACTTCCTCCACAAGCTTGCGGGTACACAGTTAGAAAAATATGGTACTAGAGGGTGTTTGAAAAGGATACAGTCGTTGTCCCGCAGATGCCACATATATGTGGCTTTTTGAGAATGACCTATGGGACCATAGCTTTGTTCCATTTGAAAACGAGCTCATGTACCATTTTTAAAACGCTGTATTGTACCATTTTGAATAAATTTCCTAATGTACCATTTTGAAAACGCTGTATTGTACCATTTTTAATAAATTTCCTCATGTACCATTTTGAAAACGCTGTATTGTACCATTTTGAATAAATTTCCTAATGTACCATTTTGAAAACGCTGTATTGTACCATTTTTAATAAATGTCCTCATGTACCATTTTGAAAACGCTGTATTGTACCATTTCAAATAAATTTCCTAATGTACCATCTAGAAATACATTATAATTAAAATTAATATCCTCAGATGGTACATGAGCTAATGTACCATTTGAGAATCACCTCTTGTACCATATTTTCTAACTGTGGAATATATTCTCGGAAATCTACAACCATATTCCTATTAAAAAATCTATAATTCACTCACTTGCTTTATTTACCGT
>OZ025243.1:20830532-20943032 GCA_964019155.1 Osedax fenrisi | reverse complement strand
ATATTTTGGAGAACATGCTAATAGTGATAACATAGATATTCTCACACATCTCTGATTGTTAGATCAAATAGTATGAAACCGATGGATAAATAATTGTTTGATAAACTAGAAGGTGATAAATGATAAACGTATTAAGGTATTATTAACCATAGTTAAATCTTAACAATTTATAAATCTATAATTAGTTTACAAAACAAAAAGTATACTTTTTTTTATTAAAATTAAATATATTTTATAATATATATTTTAACTATGATTTCTGATATTTGTAAAGGATTATATTGATTATAAATTACGAAAAAAACGATATTCTATATAGATTTATAATTGTTATAGTAATTAAAAAAATAGATATTTTCAAAATAATTTTTCTCAAAATAATTAACTTTCTCTATCTTATGCTCGTATTAATAAAATGTGTATATTATCATAGTGTATATATTATTATAGTTGTATTAGTACACATAATATATATATATAATAGTTTTAATTTAAATATGATTATTCTGATTTAGGTTATTCCTATAGTATTGTTAATAATGTCTATTGATGAAAGGGAATTATGTACATAAAATGATTATCTTTTTCAACATACTATCATTACAGAAAGATATTATATTTATTGAAACATATATTATTTATAAATATATATATATATAACATACATATAATACTAAAGGCATTTTTGCAATTATCCACCTATTACTTGCAAATGAATATTTAGATTGACATCACCCTCATCTATCTATTTACAACTAAATACACACAATAGCGATATTCTTATTGGAGAATAGGTGATTAAAGTTATCACTGACAACTACATAATTGAAGAAATACAAAATTCAACATATTATATTATATATCAGTGTACTCACTTCCATATATATTATCGTTATTTATATCAAGTTAGGTATGTATTATAGCCTACTGTTATTATATAGGTATTTATTGATTTACGACTTTACTTCCATTTACGATTGTAAGTTGAGATTCATTATCACTGATAATTTATCAGTTATAATTTATCAAATTGATCAATATTTAGCTACCGATCTATTAGAATTTTTTCAATAATAATATAATTATAATAGATTATAGAGCTCAAAGTTATGAAAATGCCAGCATATGTCTGGAAGATTCAATGACATGAAATATATTATAATAACCATAGTCCATTGTCAATATGGATTCACATATCTACACTGTGTATTCCTTAAATCTGGTTGGGCAAAAAATGCCGTTAAATCTTCGACAAGTGTAGCAATTTCTTTGCCTTCATCCCAAATCAATATAATTTATTTAGCCAAACTATATAAAGAATATATTAACATCTAGATTAAAGAAGAATATAATATTTTTTATTAAAAGCATTATCGAATATAAATTGGTGATCGCAAGCAGATTCTGTTAGTGCAGTCTCTAGAGGACTTCTTATAATTACATAATGTATATCTGATATTATATATGTTAAAATATAACTTAAATTACATTACTAGAGTCAATGTATTTATTCAATAAAATGCAATTTTAGAATTTGAGACTTCGATATAATGAAAACCGTGGAGCTAATTACTTTGTAGAATAAAGTCGATCAGAAAAGTATTACAATTAGGTTACATTGAGATAATAGCGGTAATACAAAATATTGATGCACTCTATAAATCAGTGGTTCCCAACCTATGGGTCATTGAGTATTTTGTGTAGGTCCTGATCCAATTTCTAAAAAATAATAATTACTTTTATATGCAAATTGGATTTATGGTCGAGAAAAATTTAAGATGGAAATATATATTTAAATATATGTATATTAATTTTTATATGATTATTTTATGAATAAAGTATAATAATAACAAAATAAAATTTGTCATTGGGTCATGGTATATTTTTTAATTAAGAATTATAAAAAAAAGGGTCACGGTGAAAAAAGGTTGGGAACCACTGCTCTAAATATATATGCGAGAAAAGAAATTATTATGAGGAGTTGATTAAAGTATACAAACAAATTACAAAATAATTAGTATAATGATAACATATGATAAAATTGAAGAGTTATAAATATTAGTTTTTGCCAAAATGGCCCATTTAATATATTATTAAATTATTATGGGGCCCATGCGTTTTTTTTGCCCGGGGCCCATAGTATGCTTAAGCCGGCCCTGAGTAGTAGTAGTAGTAGTAGTAGTAGTAGTAGCAGTAGTTGTAGTTGTAGTTGTAGTAGTAGTAATAGTAGTAGTAGTAGTAATGGTGGTAGTTGTAAGATACGTACCTACATTAGTAGACGTCGTATTGAAACGTACGTCATAAATGAGTATAGCACATTATGATAACTAATAAGTTTACTTTAATTTATAGTATACGATATACAAGTCTATATAAAGTTTATATACATCTACTCCTAATGTTTAAACATATGCATGATCAGATAATTATCGTATTCGTATAACAATATTTTCAATAATATTTGGACATGTATCCACTATTTCCTGTTCATTATATAATCGTAGACAATACTGTAAGAAAGATGTAATCTTATTTTAAATATATCATTATGAAGAAGTAGCATATATGCGTTAAGGTTCGTTGATAACATACACTCCATAATAAGACCACTACAACGATCCTAGGACATAACTAAGAAATATAAATGGAACCATTATAATTACATCTCAAATAAATTAAATATTCCAAATATTTATGGGCAACTCTAGTGAATGAATTATAATAAATTAATCTATAATTATAGATACAGTATATTTGAACTCAAAACATAATGTTATATCAATTC
This sequence comes from Osedax fenrisi, assembly GCA_964019155.1. NCBI lineage: Eukaryota > Metazoa > Annelida > Polychaeta > Sabellida > Siboglinidae > Osedax > Osedax fenrisi. The sequence goes on along the minus strand of OZ025243.1, from coordinate 20,940,247 downwards.
CATAATTTAGTGTAGGTATGGAACGTATAGAAGATCACTTATATTGGTTTCAAACTCTAATACCAGCTCTTTACCTTGTTTACTTTATCTATATTACTTGGTGGCTAACATATAGGGTTAATCATGGTGGTTGATGGATAAATTGAAGAAGAAGAAATGCACTACATTTAAGATTCACATATACATAATAAATCACATAGAAGATTACTCAAAATATCATACATATAAAGAAAAATAAACCATTAATAGCATATAATATGAGGTCAATAGTTGGTAACTAAGAATAGTGTTAGTATACCATAACAGTAAAATAACTGATCCGATGTAGTCACTCGTTAAGAAATAATTCAAAAATCTGAACAATCTTAAAAGTTTAGAAAAAAACAAATAGATAGACAACAATATAAATAGGTAGACCGAAGAATAGCACGACGTTAATGATTTCTCCGGATTTCCTATTAGGATACTCTAAACAGACCCCCCTATGATACTCACATTCAAACGATAAAGTTATATATTAAAATACTAGCTATGGCTATAATAATAATAATATATATATATATATATATAATTATTATAAAATGTAAATGACATATTGATGTTGTCTATATCAGTGGTTCCCAACCTATGGGTGACCATGACCAGGCCCAGTTATTTTGGGATAAAGTACACCATAAAATCAAAAAGCCCTAAATAAGAATTTTGAAAAGCCCAAAATAACTTATGTTGGGCTTTTTATTTTATTTGAGGCTTTTTTACTTTTTCTCTTATTTTATAAATGTTAACTAATTATATTTAATTTTTAGTATATATGTCAATATTTAATACGATTTCGATATGAACTTGTATAAAATTTTAGAAATTACAGGATCTTAATTTGAGAATTCATGAATAAATAATTATCATTAATAATTTAGTAACTACTTTCAAAAATGTAGGTTTAAAATTTTTCTATTTTTAAATAAATTTTAATAATATTTGTAATGTATTGGTTTTCAATTACGGATTATACAATAGAAATAATGTATACATTTAATTTAAACAATGAATTCATAATAAAGAAATTATCGGCTTTATACATGTTTGTGTTATATTTACATACTATAGTTTATATTTGTTGTACATTTTAAGTGAATTGTCTGCTAACCTATATTATATGTGCTATATACAGAGTTGTTGGTTTTTTTTCGGGTTTATTTGGTTTTTTGTGTGAAAAATAATGGTTTTTATCTATAAAATAATTTGTATTAATACATTTTTATATTGAATATTATCTGTAATAAATACTAATATAATTATTATTAGATATTTCATATATATTATATTATAAAGTATTATATATAGGTACTATAATATAATTTATAGGTACACATATTTATTAGTTATTTGAGTAAATTATTTCTAAATTTTATTTTTATTTCGGCCAGGTCTGTTTATTAAATGAATAACTTTATATAATATCATAATCTATAATATTATTAAAAATATTGATACACATATCAAATGATGCTATAGTATTGGAATTTATATTCAATTATTTTATATAAAAATAACGAATTCGTTTTTTTATTAATAATAAAAAAAAACAAATTCAAAAAACTGTACAACCATGTAACTCACACTTCCCTCCAGACGGCACTATTATTAAAACTGTTGATATAAATATTAAATTATATCATTAGTATTGAAATTAATATATTATTTTACAAACCTAATTATATATAAAATAACCAAAAAAACCAATAAACCATGTTTTTTTGATAACAATTTACAGAAGAATATATATATTTCTTTCATGAAAGAGAGCCAGAAGAACTAATAATATTTTAAGTAGTTTTTTTAAGTATTTTTAATTTAAGTAGTAAACCTACACATTTCGAAGATGCGTGGAAGGATATTAAATATAAAATAAAAATAATTTTTCTGTGACATAGAAACCATTATTCCTGGAACATCTACTGGGGAGTCAGATTGTGTTATACTAAAGTGTATACAAAATAATTATAAGAATAATGTACGTAAAATTAGTCTTGAAGGTATGCTTCATTCAAAGCAATACAATATATTATCACCACTTTTATATTATAAAAATATATTATAAAAACAATGAATTATTATTACTCATTATTATTTAATCTAATTTTATATAATACAAATTAAAAATATATTTTTTTAATAATTTTATCATTTCTTAACTTAAGCATACTGATACCTATTGATAACTTATAAAATATACAAAAATAGTATAGTATATATGGTATATAATATGATAGTTATTAAATATATAATATGAATCATAAATTATGATGGATATTAACGTATTTTCCAGTTTTTTAAAAAAGGCCCAAAATAAGGATTCCGAAAAGTCTACAATAAGATATGTTGGGCTTTAGCCCAAATTAACTGGGCCTGGTCATGACCCACATTTTGGTCATTGGGTTTTTTTGTTGGGTCATGAGCCAATATCTAGAAATATGTATATATATATATATATATATTATATTTATATTATTGATTTATGACTAAAGTCTGATAAAAAAATAAAATATGTCATTGGGTCAAGGTATATTTTTAAATTTAGAATTTAAATAAAAGGTTCAATGTGAAAAAAGGTTGGCAACCGCTGGCCTATACGAACACTCGCTTTATGGTAAGATCACCTGATGGTGATACTTCGTTATTCGATGTATCGATAGTATATATATAACTACTGGAGAACTACAAGGAGTTTGAATTATTTCTATTAATTACACATCTAAACTATATATTGATATAGGTATATATATTTTTTATTATATATTTTTATTTGGTGGAGTCCTTTCATTCCATCCAGGAACTTAGATGAAGTTTTCACTTATAACCATATATGGCTCTAATGTCCCTTCGAAGCCGCTCTCATGTTAAGGCATCCATGGTTTTAACGAGAGCCGATCATTTATTTATACACAATTATATAAGATCACTTCTAAATAATATATTAAGACCCATTTTATAAAATTAATTAATGGTCCGGACGAGGCTCGAACCAGTGTCCTACTGCTTATGTGTATGACGCCTTAGCCACTGAGCCATACAGGCAGTTATATGTATATATATGTATATATATATATATATATATATATATATATATATTGATAATATATTATTAATGAGTATACTCATTGAATCATATCTTGGTTTCACTCTTACAAAAATATAAAACAAAGGATCCCTTGCAGTATATATCATTGCTATTGACTATAGTCATATATTCTGCATATATGCTGACGATATAGCTACACTATCGGATAGTCTGATAGATGTAAATACACTACTACACCAACTTGAAGATACGGTTAGAGATATTGGAATACTTATAAACTCAAACATGAAGGAATATACGTGTTTAAATCAATAAAACCAGATAAACATTAAAACCGAAAGGGCTATGATATGCATACGAATAATTCAAATATCTAGGTATATATATATATTAAATAATTATATATTATATAAAGTATATTTAAATACTATACTAGTTATTTAAATACTATTTAAAAAAAAATAATAACTAGAATTATGAGTCAATTTATTTTGACTATAATTATATATAAATGACTAATCTAAATCGCGAATGATTATGGTATTTATTGAAATAACTATCAAACTAGTAAATTTGACTAGCTTATTTTTCTCAGTGCTGCTATAGTATACTAAACTATAGTTGAACGCGATTTACACGTAATGACCGGTAGTGCCTGAACAGAATTAGGATATCGAACCTAACAAATAATCTCGTAATAAACGTATTCGGAGGTACAGTCGAGTACTCGTTCTCGTACGTTCTCGTACGTTCTCGTATATGGTTACGCAACTTGAACTTTGACACCGTAATTAGTGACAAAACACGTGACTAGTCCATGCTTTATTTAGCGCGTATCACGCGGTATGCGTGCGAAGACTTTGTCGTGTTTTCTCTCTATAGAGATACTCGATATTCGCGTATAGTATGTAGGCTTCTCTCGGGGTATCGCTGCCGTTGAATTCGTCGTTACGTGTACACTGTACGTTACATATATGATTATACAACTTGAACTTTGACATCGTAATTATAATTACGATGTCAAAGTTCAAGTTGTATAATCATATAGGTAACGTACACTGTACGTCGTACAGTGTACACGTAACGACTAATTCAACGGCAGCGATACTCCGAGAGAAGCTTATAGAACCTACGCGAATATCGTCTTAGAATCAGAACGAGCTAAATAAGCGCTATAGGTATAAGTATATAGGTATATAGGTATACTACTCGCGACAGGCTAACGACAGCCCTAGACTAACGACACACACGAGGCTGATATTTGAATACATTCGTCGACTAATATACACTGTTAGAAAAAAGAGTTTTCCAGCGTTTATTACAATTTAGAAAACTCTTTTTTATAATGTAGAAAACTCTTTATTTAACAATCAGTTTTCTATATACTAATATGGCCAAATATATTCTACTAAAGAGTATTCCATATCATAACAGATATAAAAACTACCAAAAGAGTATTTAATATAATACACATTCAATATCTATTTTATAAAACTCTTTTTATATAATATAGAATACTCTTTTTATATAATATAGAATACTCTTTTTATATAATGGAGAATACTCTTTTCTGTAGAATTGATGTAAATATTACCTACATTAATTTTATATTAATTATTTAATATATAACAAATACAATATTATACCTTTGATTTATTTTAATATATTTATTATATTGTTGTTTATGCAAATTAATTATTAATTATTTTTTGAATTGTATATTTAAGTTAATAAACTGCTTTAATAAATAAAATATTTATTTTAAAAACTTAAATTATTTAAGTATCCTATAGATTTTTCTAAATTATCAACTAAAATTGTATTCATAATAATATTGATAATACAATTAGAAATCATATTGAATAATTGTTCAATATTGAATATATAGAAATTAAATATTGTATTCAATATTACACTTTTATTATTATTGAATTTAAGTTTTACATCTAACTTAAATGAAATTATATAATATATTGTAATATATGAGTTAATACTTTCATGTTACGATACTTTTTATTACTCTAAGATAATAATATTTATTTGAATATTTTATTTTATATCTAAATCCACATCAACAACTAAACTTATTAATAGTGCTAAAATACTGTTTTAGTAAAGAATTTTATATTTATTAAAAGTTATAATACTCTTTTGGTAAAGAATTTGTATATTTATTAAAAGCTAAAATACATTTTGGTAAAGAGTTTTTATATATATTAAAAGCTAGATTATTCTATTGCAAAAGAGTTTTCTATTACGTAATGCTCGAAATGAGTTGAATAATACAGAACGGACTCTCAACTCTTTATCGGTGGAATTTAAAACTCTTTTTTGTTAACAGTGTACCGCTGTACTATCGCTACGAGTGAATAACTAGCGACTGTGTGGTGTGTACAGTGCATCACGTGATAGGTATGCATGGAGGTCACGTGTTATTAACTGCCGCGGCAAGGTCTGATAAGGTAAAGTACATATATATCCATTATTTATATATATATATATATATATATATATATATATATATATCTTAACTCGGCTCGGGCTCGTTTGGTATGAGTATCGGCTCGGGCTCATTTTGTTCTCCGAAAATAAAGTCTCGGCTCGGCATCATAAGTACATCATCACAAGTTAATACTATATATATATATATATATATATATATATATATATATATATATATATATATATAGTATACGTATAACGTATAGGTTAATCTATGTCAGCTATGTCGACTGTTGACTGTTGATTGTTGACTATATTACCTGTACGCGATATATGTAGCTATACCCACTAACGATGGCATTCGTGGCGTGTAGCTTACTATTCACTCGTAATCTATTACATAACCACTATTGAGGTGCCTGGATCTATAGAGGTGCCTGGAACTCTATCGCTAGTGGAAAAACACACACGTGTACAGTACACACGGTGTACCGATATAGTATATACATTGTATTGTATATTATTTTAAATAATGTAGTATATATTTTATTATAAAATGAATATATATATATATATATATATATTAACGATTGTGTCATATCGGGATATACTGTATGTATTAATGTCTGCTAAGTTATTAATTAACGAACATCATTACTCGATTAACATTAATAATTATGTAACACGAATATAAAAAAGTAATTAATAAATATAAATGATATTAGATTTAGTTTTTAGTAAATTAATATTCGACTTAAAATTGTTTGTTATTGTTTCGAATAATACTTAGATACATGTATCTTATGATACATTCTCGTACTAAGTAAGTTGGTAACGTTGTATACACTGTACTAGTAGTACAGTATGCTACTGATCTAGCCTATAGTTCACTGGTCGTAGAGCCACTAGTGATGTAATGAGATAGCGCGGCTGTCACGAGTATTACGTCATATTACGCAACAATGGCGTAACTATGACGTAACCATGACGACATCGTTATAATTAATATGCATCGAGTTAATAAACACATATGTTGCACAGCTATCTATCTGTAGATGGCATATATTACGTACGAACCTTGTATGAGTAGGACCATTCATAATCATAACATATTTAAAAGTACGTTGAAAACTATGTATTATTGAATACAATGTTAATATTTATAATCGTTATACATTAATTAATATTATACATTTATTTTCTTTTATTATTATAAATACAACTAATAATTTTATTGATATTCTTATTTCGAGTTAGAGTGCACTTTAATTACGCATTTCTGTGATAAAATAAAATCATCATCACCATCATAATTTATATAGATAATTATTAAAATTGTATACTCTTTGATATATATTATAATCGAATTAAATATGCCCAATTAATTATTGAAAGATGATATTTAATCGGTTATATATTTGCTTTATTAAATATATATTGGTATCATATTGTAGGATACTTATCAATACTTATATTACAGGCAATAAAATAGTGATACCTGTATTCTTATACGGAATATATTCCTAAATAGTCTCTAATACTTATATTGAATAATAATGGATTTTCAATAGAAAAAAGTGAATTAATTAAATTATTATTACGAGTTGGCTTTTCTATTTATTGTAAACATTAATTTTAATACACTGAGAAAAAAAGGCTAGTCATTTTCTAGAAAAATCTAGTTATTTCAAGAGTGTCTAAGTGGACCATGGTAAATTAAAAATTGACTATATTATAGATATTTACTAGTTATATAGTTTGTATTGACTATTATATCTAGTCATTTCCAAATTACCATGTTATTAACAATATATTCAACTTACTTTAGTCAATTATAATTAACTATTCTACTTAATAAATCTAAATTGACTAGAATAGAATATCTATATAATGTATATTTACTAGGTTATATAGTCTTTATTGACTATTATACCCAGTCATTTATAAATTATTACTAATCTAAATAGGTTTATATTTTTACAGTAAATTATAATTTCATGTTACCTACTAAATATACTAATGAATATAGTTGAAAATATTGTGTTTTTAATAATAAATAACTTTTCAATATTTAGGTGTAATCAGTTATTATAATAGATCGATAGATAGCCATTCATGAATACAAACTATTATTTTGAATATAGTACATTGTTATATATATAGTAATGTATTATGTTTATATTAAAATGATATGAAATAAATAATATATAATAAATATATTCGATTATAATGGAATTGTAAATGAATGCGCAGCTCTTCATGTATACACACCCTACAGGGTTCGTTATCACAATGGTATATCGTATACGGTACAATGTACCTGTATGTACAAAGGTACAGTGGGGTATACACCAGGGTATACCGCACGCGCCATAAAGTTATAACTAGAAAATGTAATTTATTCTTAATTAAAAATTTGTAAATTAAAATCTCCTATAATTAATGGGATACAATCGTGAACGTTATATAACGTGTGTTATATATATATATAACACATCATATAACATATGTTAATATTATAATATTATACACACATAGGGGAAAGTAACCTAATACGGACACTTTAACAATAAATGGTCATAACATTTTATGACTCATTATTTGTATTCAAAAATTACAATATATTAATATTATATGATTATAGATATTATTGTGATTTTTAAATTTTATTTAATTTTTTAATTTCATAGATAACGGGGGTATCCGTATTTGGTACCCATGTCCGAATACGGATACCCTGTGATATAATACGGACACCCTATAGGGTGTCCGTATAGATACCAATAAATAAACTATATAGTATTGATGAATCAATCAGACAAATCGCAATTACATTATTTATAATTAATTTTATAAATAATTTATTCTAATTTTATTAGTTAATAATTTATTTATTTTTATTAATTTAAGTATCTAAATAATACAAGTGTTATATTTAGCTTTATTGGTGGTATTAATATTATAACATTATAACCGCGATTTTTATGAAAATCAGAATAATTCATACGCTGCGCGCTGGTTGGTTATAGGGTGTCCGTATTAAGACACATATATGTGTCTCTATACTCTATAGAGTGTCCGTATTAGGGACGTATATGACTTCTAGATATATGCTTATATCTTAATGAATATTTGATAAATAATATAGAAATTTTATATATAATTGTTAGAATGCTTTATTTTTTTTTAACAATATAGTGTTATATTTTATATCGATACATTGTATATTCTTGAAAAGATTTTAAGTTGAATTTTTTTTTCTTTAATTTAAAAACGTAATAAAAAAATCAGATTATTGGATATATCAGCAATATTTTGAATAATTGAAAAATAAAAAATACTTTTTTAGACTATTTATATAATTATGAATATTTTATGTAATACACATTTTTTGTTGTAGGATTTATGGTTTCTGAGATAACGAGAGTGTCCGTATTCGGTAACTGTCCGTATTCCCCTATCTTCATGATAAATTGTATTACAATGTAGATGCGTATACATATTTATTAAATATAACTTTTGAATTAATGGATATATATATATATATATATATTTGTGTACATTAATTCAAAAGTTATATTTTATAAATATATATATATACGCATCCACATTGTAATACAATTTATCATGAAAATATATGTGTATAATGTTATATAACATATGTTATATAACTATTATATAACATACCAAGTATTAGTATATAATATATAATACTTATATAACAAGTATATAACTATTATATAACATAATAAGTATTAGTATATTATATATATAATACTTATATAACAATGTATATGCATGTTATGTATATCACTAGCCATGTTACATAATGTTGTATTAGAATATGGAGGAATAATATAATGGTCATAATAATTAATAATGATATGCTAATAAATAAATAATTATTAATTTGTAACAATAAAGTATATATATATACAGTCAACTCTCGGTAAGTCGGACTACGGATAAGTCGGACTTCTCGATAAGTCGGACACATTTAGTTGGTTTGGTTGGATTTGTATCTAGTTCCATGTTAAATTAATCGGATAAGTCTGATAAGTTGGATTTGATAAGTCAGACATCTTACTAAGTCGGACACTTTTCCCGGTCCCTTGCGAATCCGATTTATCGGGAGTTGACTGTATATATATATATATATATATATATATATATATATATATATATATATATATATATAGGCTTCTAACTGATATCAGAGTCATGAATATTTATAAGTGAAAAATTCATCTAATTAGATCTAACTTAAGTTCATGGGTGGGATAAAAGGACTTCACCAATTAAAAATAAAAATTACAATAATAATATATATATCCGTTAAATTATATAATATTTAATTTCTATTACTCATCAATCTACTATTACATATATTCTATACATATATAAAGTATATATTGATTATTATTATATATATATATATATATATATATATATATTTGGAAAATTTAATGTTAATATTGAATGATTTGATTGCATTAAATGTATTAAATGTTATATTAAGATTGTATTATATAATACTATAGTAATATATATATATATATATATATATGTATATATATATTTGGAAAATTTAATGTTAATATTGAATGATTTGATTGCATTAAATGTATTAAATGTTATATTAAGATTGTATTATATAATACTCATTATACTTGTATTATCGACATAACTAATATTGAAAAACATCTTTCAATTCAAATCAAATATAGTAATAAATCGTATTATAAGTAATATCTTTATAAACGAATACAAAACATGAATGCATTTGTATGTCATAAATCTGGTATCTTTGACATTATTGAAATATAAGTAAATATATTACTAAGAAAGTGAGTATATAGAAGCAGACTTAAGTTTAAATATTTGACATATTTTGTAATTATACAAACTATGATTAAACATAACTAAAATAAACAAACAAACAAATAAACAAACTACCATTTGCAATTAAATATTTATGATAATAAAGTAAAAAAAGTTAACAAATACAATGGATACTCCCATTGTAAAATCGTTAGTTTATATATATAAATAATATAAAAAAAATTATATTACGATATACTTAACTAAGTTAACTAATTACTAGTTAACTTATTATATATATATTATATATTAATTAGCTATACCTATGGGTACTGCTATTATATTTATTGGTAAATGAATTGTAATAGAATTGAATGTTGTATATTATATATAATATATGAATAGTGGATTGTCAGTATGAAAACTTGTAGTTAATTTATATACATGAATTATAATAGAATATTAGTTGTTGACCTATCAAATTACAAAATATGTTTTTATGTATAATGTATATATATATATATATATATATCCATTAATAGTAGGCCTTAATTTAAAGAAATTATATATCACAATTTAAATAAATTAAATAGGCAAAATTATACTAATTAGATTAGGTTTTTTGAATCATTAGAAACCGTATAAGTAGTTTACCTAACAAATCAACTGCAGTACAACAGCAGTAAGCATTGTTGTACACAATGCTTATACCCTGTAGCGATCATTTAACTAAAATAAATTAAATTGTTCACAAAATAAACAAAACATTTAATATTATTTACATTTTATTTATAATTATATTGTTTATTAATACAACAAGTATTATTAACCTAGAAATATATATATAACTAGCCGTACCCGACCCGGCGTTGCTCGGTTTTTGAATATTTGCCTATTATCTATTATTTATTAATTATAGATATATTATATACCTATTCATGATTATGCATTGCTATATATACAATAAAATAAATGTTAGCTAAAATACAAACAAAATATAGAAAAATATTTAAAAAATTAGTGGAAATATATTAAAAAATGCAACAAATATTACAAAATATGTTTTAAAAAATGTCTAAAACCCAAACTTAAACCCAAACCGTACCCAAACCGGCGTTGCTCGGATATTGATTGTTTGCCTATCTATTATTTATTAATTATAGCTGTTCCTGATTCTTCATTGTTATATATACAATTAAATAAATGTTAGCTGAAATACAAACAAATGTAGAAAAATATTTTAATAATTAAAAAATTAGTAGAAAAATATTTCAAAAAATATATTAAAAAATACAATAAATATTTTGAATATTACAAAATATGTTTTAAAAAGATGTCGAAAACCCAAACCTAAACCCAAACCGTACCCGACCTGGCGTTGCTCGGTTTTTGATTTTTTGCCAATTATTATTTATTAATTATAGCTATTACTAATTCTGCATTGCTAAATATTTATATTTAATTTGTTCCTAACTATTATTTATATACAATAAAATAAATGTTAGATGACATACAAACAAATGTAGAAAAATATTTTAATATTTAAAAAATTAGTGGAAAAATATTTTAAAAAATATATTAAAAAATACAACTAATATTTCAATTATTATAAAATATGTTTTAAAAAAATGTCTAAAACCAAAACCCACACCGTCCTGACACGGCGTTGCTAGGTTTTTGATTGTTTTCCTATCTATTATTTATTAATTATAACTATTCCTGATTTAGAATTGTTTGCCGAACCCAACCCGACGTTGCTCGTTTTTTTATTATTTGCCTATCAATTATTAATTATAGTTATTCCTAATTATGCATAGCTATTCTTTAATTGTTGTCTTCTAACTAATATTTAATAAATCTAACTGTATCCGATGTAGATCTAGCGTTGTTCTTTTTAAGACTTATTCGTAAAATATTTTGTAAAAATACAAAAATACAAAAATACTTTAAAATATTATAAAATATATTTTTAAAAAGTGTCTAAAAATATTTTTTAAATATAAAAAATATTTCAACATATTAGCAGTCATACCCTACCCGGCGTTGCTAGGTTTTTGATTGTTTGACTATTTATTTTTATTAATTATAGCTATTCCTGATTATTCTAAAATATATAATTGCTAACAAATACAGAAAATATTTAAAATATTACAAAATATGTTTTAAAAAACTGTCGAAAAATCAAACCTAAACCCAAATCCAAACAGTACTCGACTCGACATTTATCGGTTTTTGATTGTTTGCCTATTTATTATTTATTAATTAGAGCTATTCCTGATCCTACATTTCTAGTATATACAATTAAATAAAATTAAACATATGTAGAAACATATTTTTTTTAATATTTAAAAAATTAGATAAAAAATATTTCAAAAAATACAACAGATATTTCAAATATTCCAAAATATGTTGAAAACCTAAACCCAAACAGTTCCAAATCGACGTTGCTCGGTTTTTTATTATTTGCCTATCTATCATTTATTAATTATAACTATTCCTGATTTGGAATTTCTTGCCGTACCCAACTTTGCTTTACTCGTTGTTTGATAGCTTACCTATCTATTATTTATTATTTATGGCTATTCATGATTCTGCTTTTCATATACAATAACATAAATTGTTGCTAAAATTCAAACAAATGTATACAAATATTAATATCTCAAAAATTAGTGGAAAAATATTTCAAAAATATTTCAAATAATATTTTAAAAAATACAACACATATTTCCAATATTACAAAATAGTACTTAATAAATATCGAAAACCCAAACCGCACCCTGCGTTGATCGATTTTTGATTGTTTGCCTATCTATTATTTATTAATTATAGCTATTCCTGATTCTGTATTCCTAGTATACAACAAATATTTCCAAATATTACAAAATATATTTTTTATAAATGTTCTACAAATATTTTAAAAAGTATATTATTATATCTTATAATATTTATATATTTATTATATAATTATAATATTTTAATTATATCTTAAAATAATAATATTTCAACGAATAGTTGAAAAATATAAAAAATTATTTCAAATAATATTTTTTAAAATACAAAAAATATAAATAATATTACAAAATATATTTTAAAAAAATTTCAAAAAAATGTTTAAAAATATTTAAAAAAAACTTCAAAAATATTTCAAAAAATGTCAAAAATATTTCAAAAATATTTCAAAAAATTTCCAAAATTTCCAAAAATTTCAAAAAAAAATCAAAAAAAATTCAAAAAAATAGTTCGAAAAAATGTAAAAAAAATATTTCAAAAATGCGACGCCGAAGATTTTGGACGACAAAAAATCATTTTAATGGCAAAAAGTCAATTTTTCAGGTTTTTCTGGGGTACGCGGTATAAAATTCAAAAAATTTTCCGGACCAAGACCATACTGTTGCAAATTTATTAAGATCGGGTATAAAATATTTTCGCGACGTACCCCGGTTCTCGAGTTACCTCACCAGATACACACACACACACACACATATATATATATACTAGCCGTACCCGACCCGGCGTTGCTCGGTTTTGATTATTTTCCTATATATTATATATTAATTATAGCTATTCCTGATTCTTAATTGATATATATATAATACAATAAATGTTAGCTGACATACAAAACAAAGTAGAAAACATTTTCAAATAATATGTTAAAAAATACAACAAATATTTCAAATATTACAAAATATGTTTTAAAAAAATGTCTAAAACCCAAACCTAAACCCAAACACAAACCGTACACTACCCTGCGTTGCTAGGTTTTTGATTATTTGCCTATTAATTGTAGCTATTCCTGATTATACTTAGCTAATATTTAATTGTTTTCTTCTAACTAATATTTACTAATTCTAACTGTATCCGATGTAGACTCAGCGTTGTTCGTTTTTAAGATTATTTGTAAAATATTTGGTAAGATTACAAATAATAATTTAAAATATTACAAAATATATTTTTAAAAAGTGTCTAAAAATATTTTAAGAAATATAAAAAATATTTCAACATATTAGTAGCCATACCTGATTTTTAATGCCTATTAATTTTTTTTATTAATTATAGCTATTCCTGATTATTCTAAAATATATAATTGCTAAAAATTGCAAAAAAATATATAAAATATTACAAAATATGTTTTAAAAACAAACCATACCCGACCCGGCATTTCTTGGTTTTTGTTTGTTTGCCTATCTATTATTTATTATTTATTAATTAGGGCAATTTCTGATTCTATATTTCTAGTATATACAATTAAATAAAGTTTATTTAAAATACAAACAAATATAGAAAAATATTGTTTATAATATTTAAAAAATTAGTGAACAAATATTTCAAAAAATATTTTAAAAAATACAACAAATATTTCAAATATTACAAAATATGTTGAAAACCCAAACCCAAACCGTCCCAAAACGGCGTTGATCGGTTTTTAATTATATGCCTATCTATACTTTATTAATTATAACTATTCCTGATTTAGAATTGTTTGCCGAACCCAACCCGACGTTGCTCGTTTTTTTATTATTTGCCTATCAATTATTAATTATAGTTATTCCTAATTATGCATAGCTATTCTTTAATTGTTGTCTTCTAACTAATATTTAATAAATCTAACTGTATCCGATGTAGATCTAGCGTTGTTCTTTTTAAGACTTATTTGTAAAATATTTTGTAAAAATACAAAAATACAAAAATACTTTAAAATATTATAAAATATATTTTTAAAAAGTGTCTAAAAATATTTTTTAAATATAAAAAATATTTCAACATATTAGCAGTCATACCCTACCCGGCGTTGCTAGGTTTTTGATTGTTTGACTATTTATTTTTATTAATTATAGCTATTCCTGATTATTCTAAAATATATAATTGCTAACAAATACAAAAAATATTTAAAATATTACAAAATATGTTTTAAAAAAATGTCGAAAACTCAAACCTAAACCCAAATCCAAACAGTACTCGACTCGACATTTATCGGTTTTTGATTGTTTGCCTATTTATTATTTATTAATTAGAGCTATTCCTGATCCTACATTTCTAGTATATACAATTAAATAAAATTAAACATATGTAGAAACATATTTTTTTTAATATTTAAAAAATTAGATAAAAAATATTTCAAAAAATACAACAGATATTTCAAATATTCCAAAATATGTTGAAAACCTAAACCCAAACAGTTCCAAATCGGCGTTGCTCGGTTTTTTATTATTTGCCTATCTATCATTTATTAATTATAACTATTCCTGATTTGGAATTTCTTGCCGTACCCAACTTTGCTTTACTCGTTGTTTGATAGCTTACCTATCTATTATTTATTATTTATGGCTATTCATGATTCTGCTTTTCATATACAATAACATAAATTGTTGCTAAAATTCAAACAAATTTATACAAATATTAATATCTCAAAAATTAGTGGAAAAATATTTCAAAAATATTTCAAATAATATTTAAAAAAATACAACACATATTTCCAATATTACAAAATAGTACTTAATAAATATCGAAAACCCAAAGCGCACCCTGCGTTGATCGATTTTTGATTGTTTGCCTATCTATTATTTATTAAGTATAGCTATTCCTGATTCTGTATTCCTAGTATACAACAAATATTTCCAAATATTACAAAATATATTTTTTATAAATGTTCTACAAATATTTTAAAAAGTATATTATTATATCTTATAATATTTATATATTTATTATATAATTATAATATTTTAATTATATCTTAAAATAATAATATTTCAACGAATAGTTGAAAAATATAAAAAATTATTTCAAATAATATTTTTTAAAATACAAAAAATATAAATAATATTACAAAATATATTTTAAAAAAATTTCAAAAAAATGTTTAAAAATATTTAAAAAAAACTTCAAAAATATTTCAAAAAATGTCAAAAATATTTCAAAAATATTTCAAAAAATTTCCAAAATTTCCAAAAATTTCAAAAAAAAATCAAAAAAAATTCAAAAAAATAGTTCGAAAAAATGTAAAAAAAATATTTCAAAAATGCGACGCCGAAGATTTTGGACGACAAAAAATCATTTTAATGGCAAAAAGTCAATTTTTCAGGTTTTTCTGGGGTACGCGGTATAAAATTCAAAAAATTTTCCGGACCAAGACCATACTGTTGCAAATTTATTAAGATCGGGTATAACATATTTTCGCGACGTACCCCGGTTCTCGAGTTACCTCACCAGATACACACACACACACACACATATATATATATAATTAAATAGACTTTCTTTTATATAATAGATATAGTTCTATTTTATAAATAAATCTACCGATTTACTTTACTTAAAGGGGCATCCCACTATCAGTATTTCCGGCAACTTGTCGGAAATATTGTAACTTTAAAATTATGTATAGCAAGTTAACTACTATTGTAGTAGGATACCCCCTTACTTTCCGGCAACTTGCCTGAAATATAGTAACTTTAAAGGGGTATATCATTATAATTTTATAGAAAATCGTTTTTAAGTTGCTATATTTCCGACAAGTTACCGGAAATACTGGAAGTGGGATGCCCCATTTAAGTAAAGTAAATGTTAGATTTATTTTACAAAATAGAACTATACTATATATATTTCTAGGTTAATAATACTTGTTGAAATAATAAACAATACAATTTTAAATAAAATGTAAATAAAAATAAATGTTTTGTTTATTTTGTGAACAATTTAATTAATTTTAGTTAATGGATCGCTACAGGATATAAACAATGAAATACGTGAACAACAATGCTTACTTCTGTTAGGTTATTTGTTAAGTAAACTACTTATACGGTTTCTAATGATTCAAAAAACTAATCTAATTAGTATAACTTTGTGTATTTAATTTCTTTAAACTATGAAATATTACTAATTAAATAACACTACTAATTACAATTAAATATTGCAAAAATTGTCAAAATCTATGTTTTTTATGCGATTATTGCTAAATATTCTAATCCGAATTTATTCTAGTTTTCGTGACAATTTATGTAGTAATTGGTAATTAAACACACGCACAAGTATACTGCATCGATGTAAATAATAAATGTACATCGATGGTATACTGACAAGTATTAATTACAAGCGTATTTACCTTTATATGTGTCAATCTATTTATAATCGTTTATAATTGTACGCTATTAATATTAAGTGATTTAAGCGTGTACGAAAGTAAGTGTTTAAGAATGCGAATTGTGATTAGTATGTACTATTGTATACATTATATCAAATAATCATGATTAATAATTATAATATGTAATTATTTAATTACAAATATATTCATATAATCACCTTATGATTATATAATGAACTTAGGTTCATAAGTTAATAATATGTATGTATTTTTACTTCGAAAATTACAAGAATATATTACTCATGTGAATACCCTACAATTTATACCGCTAGAGGATTTTGCAATTGAAATTCTTAAGTATTCTACTGCTAAATTTCTGGAATATATTGCTCATGTGAACAGCGCTTAATTAAAGGGGTAATTTCACTAATAACCACTATGATAACTCAATTGTCTTGTTATTGTTATAGTGTGTAAACATATAGGTCATTGTTCAACATTACAATACACTACACTGTAATAAGGTTTACATTCCTATTTTTTAAATTTTATATTATTCTTTGTTTATTTTAATAACCTACTTTAGACTACTTTAAAACACTTAATACTCATTTAATTAAGACCAATCAAATCTATTGGAGAAACAATTTCATATATTAGGACTTGTAATATTAATAACAATAACATGAAAGTCATTACCTATGATATGCACTTTTGCAACAGTATTTGTTATTTATATTATCTAATATTTAGTATTTTAATATATAATTATAGTGATGATGATGATGATGATGGTGATGAAAACTATTTATTATGCACTTAAATAGGTTCATGTAGACCTATTCGCTCGTGCGGGAAGAAAATAATAATACGATAATAATAACACGATAAAAAATATATAATAATAATACGTTGAAGATAAAATGAAACACAAATAATGAATACAAAAATAATAAGTTGGACGATTTAGTTATTAGTGGAGATAAAATAAGAAGTAAGATTTAGATTTGTTGTGGGATCTAATAGAACGGATGGTATAAGAGAGGGAATTCCATAGAGTGGGACTAATATTTTTAAAATCTCTAGAATGTAGGGAAATTTTACTAGAGTTCCTTGAGATAAGGAGAGGAGAATTTTGGTAACAAATTTATGGTAATATTGTACGTTTTTTAATTAGATCAGAGATATAGCTATGTGTGAAAGAGTATCGTCTATAATTTATAGAGAGAACAAGTAATTTACACCTGAAGTAGAAGAGTAGCCACATATGAAATGATTGATGAGATGTTGTAGTAGAGTGATCCAGTCATGGTATACAGTAAGTAGTACGTATTGAGGAACGGATAATCCTATTTAGTGGAGCAGTAGATTTAGTAGGAAGTAGATTCAGTAGGGAAGAACAGTAGTTAAGTCGGGAGAGTACAATAGGTCCGTATTTTTTAAATAGAGATATTTTTTCAGATTAGTTTTTTCAGATATGAATTAATCCATTTTAATGCTAAGACATATATACCCATCATAGTAAGCCGAGAGATTAATATATTATGGTCCAGGGTATCAAAAGTAGATGGAAGGTTAAGTAGGAATAGCTTGCAAAAAGTGTTGATATTTAAGGTAGATAATATTCCCTTAATACATCCCTTTTAGTAGTATATCGTATTCTTTTATATTGTATTATAAGTATTATATATTTTTAATATAACTATTATATCATAATTATATATTTATCGGTTCATCGTTATCATTTAATTCCAAACACCAAACCCGATCCCTATCTCTCAATAAATAGTATATATATATGACAATTAATTAATTTAGTAATCTAATTTAATATTATTCAGAAGTTACGAATTTTGACAACATATAGTATAGTCATTAAATAAAAATAAAACGCATACACACATAAATATACACAAACACACACATACACACATACATACATATTAATTCATTAAATGAACTAACTTTTTGAAGTATCGATACTTGTTCGAACAAAATTGTTGAAGTACCGATACTTGTATATAAATTACGCCAAGAATTTTGATAGAGCCGTAACTTTGGGTAAATGATGCTTACTCGAGAATTTTACTCTACAAGCGAAAAAACGAACCAAGACTATTTCGCAATGGGTTCAACCCAAATTGAAACTCTTACCTGATATAACCGAGCACAAACGATGTTTTTTATGTTATATTTTAATCATAATGTATTACACACACACATATATATATATATGTTAAATAAAAATAAAGGCGCATTTTTATGGAATTCTTTAAATACAACCATATCATCTTTAATGAATTTGAATAATTTTACAATGCATATTAAAACATGCTTTTAAATAATTATATCTAATCATTTACATCTTATATGTATTTTTTTAAATTTTATTTACATGATCACCTTTTCTTATTTTTAGCTCTTTTACATTTTTCGTATTGTATACATATTTTTTATCTCTGTAGCCTTACTTTGGTCTTTCGTTTTCTTTGATTTTTATAGTTTAACTTATTTATTATTTTAGTAGATTTTTACATTTTAAAATATTTTATCATATATTTTTATTATATTTTATTATTATTTTATTGTTATATACATGATAATTTCTTGGTATTGAGAGATATATTTAATTTTACTGTATTGATTTTTTATGAGGCAGAACACGAATGAACACAATAGAATTGCAAAATATTTATACTATTTATATTTATTCGTTTTTGTATTAATTATCTCATTACCAAGAGCAGGTTGGTATCTCGATAAGCTAAATAGAACTTCTATACCATACCTGGGTTTTTGATCTCGGTCATCAACTGAATCTGATATTATTATTATTTATTTATTTATTTAAATCAGACATGAAATACAGAGGTCCATAGAATATAAACGAAAATTAAAAAGAATAAACTAAAAAAAAAAACAATTAATTTAAGAAACGAAATTTAAAATACTATACAAACAATGAGTTATACCACACGGTAAACAGTGGCGATGGGAACACAATATTATATTCATATAATTGAACAATTAGTGAATTACACGATAATTGTATTCGTTTATATAGCGAATAATATGACTTGCGTAATTTAACAGTTAAATTATTAACATAATCGTTAAAAAACATTAAAGAGGCACTATTTCTACGTCTGTGGTTCATAACAATACGATAAGCATTATTATAAGCTATATTAAGTTTAGCCATGCAATATCTATTTGGTATCCATATGCTACTAAGGTATATTAGAAACAAATGTTTTAAATAGAATAATTTTTGTATCCTTAGAGCAATGATTAAAGTTATATGATATTGCATAGGTTTGTTTATATAACTGTTTAATATTACTATATATATATATCAATATCATCAGATAAGTCCTCTGAAATCCAATGTCCAAGATATCTATATGATTTGACTACTTTTAGAAGTTTATTATCTATATATAATTTCACAGGTTTATGATATGATTTATCAAAATAAATTGGTAAAATAACCGATTTATCAATATTAAACGTTATGTGGTTATGGTTAGCAAACTCTTCACAACAACTTATCAACAACTGCAAACACTCTAGTGATGGTGAAAATAATGCTATATCATCTGCATAACATAGATTATTGATGATATTTCCATAACTTCCTTAACCTGAATGTATTTCATTTAATTTCTTAATCATAGGATTAGTATATAAATTAAATAACAATGGTGAGAGAATGCCACCTTGACGAACACCCCTTGTAACAGGAAATCTATCCGATGAATTATTACACCATTTAATATATATTCTTTGGTTTCTATACCAGTAATTTAAAAAATTAATTATGTATAAAGGAATATTATTATCTTTTAATCTTTGAAATAAAATGTTATATTATTATTATTATTATTATTATTATTATTATTATTATTATTATTATTATTATTATTATTATTATTATTATTATTATTATTATTATTATTATTATTATTATTATTATTATTATTATTATTATTATATATATATATATATGTATACACGTATATGTATATATTATAACAGAGAAAGTGCGGAATCGTACGTCTATCAAATTGAAATTAAACCCAGCATCACTTCCAAAGATTTACTCCAGTTTATTCTAACGAACGAGTCTATACGTTTGCCGGAAAATGACGACAAACAAGAGTCTACACAAAACACCGAGATTAGCGCTCCGATTCAACAAGAAATTCGGAATGTTAACATATTTTTTCCGGAAAATGAAAAAAAAATCCACCCTTCCCGAAAAATAAAGAAAGGCGCAATGATGAAACTAATCGATAACTTTCTGACTTCAATGGCAAATAAATCATGTAAAACATATTGCTATTATATTGTTATATTTGTTTTGCTTATCTTATCTGGTTAGTTTATGTATAATATATATATATATATATATATATATATATAATTAGTAAAGTTTATATATGGGACTATTTTATATATATATATATATATATATATATATATATATATATGTATATTGTTATTTTAGTGGATTCCTTTCGCCCCTTCAGTAACTAATATTAAGTGTTTACTTATAAAAATATATATTTAATGTCACTTGATTTTATAACCCGTTCTCATATGAATTCATAGTTTTAACAAGAGCCGATAACTTGTAGGGAAATAGGGAAATGACAAATATCGAGGATCCTCATACACATATTTCTGATACACTGACCAACTGAGCTACATAGACATTTACTATATATAATATTTAATTATTTATATATCACTTATTATATAAATGATAAATTGTGATAAATTTATGAATACAATATATAATTTAAAGGTAAAATGTATTGTAAATTTTGATTTTGACTTATTTTCTAAACTTGATAGCGATCTATAGATACTATACCTATTTTATCTAATAAATCATAAATATTCAATGAGTATTGTTTAATAAATTGGATTATATTATAAAATAAACAAAAGTAATTCGTTCAGGTTTCCCCAAATTTCGGGGAGACACAATCCACTTTTTAATTATACAATAACAACTTTTCTGATATAATTTATTCTAAAACAATGTATACAATTTATTAATTATATTATACTAAACAGGTTTAAACCTATAATGATGTTTACTTTTAGTATTTTAGTTGTATATAAGATTTTATTATAAATGGATTACGTATCAACACTCTCCACTATATATATATATATATATATATATATATATATATATATATATATATATATATATATATATATCTATAGTATAGAGCAGGGGTTCTTAAACTTTTTATCCCATGGCCCATTTTTCAAATTTGAAATACTTATATGGCCCAAAAAAAATTAGAAGAGAAAATAATGTTTATTTTAATAATAATGATAAAACAAAATTAATGAGATGGGTGCAATTGTTTAAGAGTAACTAAATTACGAATTCGAGGACGTGTCATGCTTAAAGAACATCTCATGTCAACTTCTAAATCCAATCTGTTTCTATTCTTGGATTTTATGTTCAGCATTGTTGAGAATCCAGATTCACACAAGTAAGTTGATGAAAAAGGAAGCAATTTTCTTAAAACAAAGAGACTTAATTGTGGGAATAATGTCATAGTTTTAGCCCAATAGTGTATGTCTTTATTACTTTGAATGAACTCTTCTTTAGCCTATAATTAACAAATATATAACGAAAATTAATTGATGATTATATATTAACCTCTGTATCATTTCGGAAATCTAAGAATTCTTCTTGAATCTCATTGGGTAAATCATCTACGTTGCAATTGAACGGGTTTCTTGATAATTTCATAGCTATATCGTCAGAAATTATATCTGGGAAATATCTTTCAAACTCAGACTTTAGTTCGGTTAAATGCTGCAGGATACAATTCTTTAATATGTCTGGTAATTTATCATTATTCATCTCTTCATTAAGTCTATGGAATGGTGATATGTTGTTTATTTCTATTTTTCCTGTCCAAAGATCCAATTTATCAATGAATGATTTAATTGCATCAGTATGCATTATAATAGTAGTTTCTTTTCCTTGCAACTGACGATTTAAGTAATTTAATCTTTCAAAGATATCAGCTAAATATGCAATGCTTGGTAATATTTCTTCATCAAAATCTTTCAAATCTTCCTGCGTCTTATTACTTTGTTCAGATATAAACATTTTTATTTCTGAGAATAATTCAAACACTAGATCAATTACATTTCCTTTCGATAGCCAGCGCACAGCAGTATAAAATAACAAATCCTGATGATTAGCGTCCATTTCACCACATAGCTTTCGAAATAGACGTGTTCTAAGTGAACTACCTTTAATATAATTAACTACTTTAATAATAATGTTTAATATACAATTTAATTCAGATGGTAACGTTTTTGATGCAAGTGCTTGACGGTGAATTATGCAATGCGTTGCAATAATTTCAGGGTTTTTTCTTTTAACCAATGAAACAAATCCCGACTTTGATCCTAGCATACTCGGAGCACCATCCGTACAAACTCCTATCAATTTATCCCATGATATTTTTTCTTCTACAAAGAATTCAGATACCATTGACATTACATCAATAGCTTTAGTTGTCGTTGTCAATACTTTACAAAATAAAAACTCTTCTTTAATTTGATTATCACAAATATATCTAGCATAAACCAAAAGTTGTGATAAATTGCTTACATCTGTTGATTCATCAAGCTGAATAGAAAAAAATGGAGATAATCTTATTTGATCAGTCACTTGCATTTTAATATCATTGGACATTTCGTCTATTCTAGATTTAATTGTACTATCTGATAGACTTATTTGACTTAATTTATCCACTGATTTTTGATCTAATACAAGTCGAGCTGCTTCTAACATGCATGGCTTTACTAGAGATTCTCCAATTGTATGTGGTTTCTTCTTTTTAGCTATAATAAGTGCAATTTCATATGATGCTTCGGTAATATTTTTATTTGGGCAGAAAGTACTTGTGGATGTATTATCCAATCTTGCCCGTTTTAAGCCGCGTTCTTTCATTCTGAAATATTCAATGCCCTTATTTGCTAATAAAGGATGCATTTTATTCAAGTGCAATTTTAATTTCGATGGTCTCAAGCTCTCATTTGATAATGTAGTCTTGCACACTACACATTGCGGTCGTATTATTCCTTTATCCAAGATTGAAGAAAATCCAAAATTTAAATATGAATTATCATAAACACGTTTATTAGGCATCTGTAAAATTAAATGATATTGTTGCTCAAATCTAATTTATTTGATATATAAAATACTTTTTTACTATGATTTTAAAAATTTTAAAAATTCTTTAAAAATTTTAAAAATATGAATTTAATAAATTTATGTCTTAAATTATTTAATTAATATAAATAATTCAATTTAATTAAATACATAAATTACTATATTATAAACTTTATAATATAAAGTATACTATTGCAATACATATTTTCATTACAATACATACAATAGTAACCTTAAACGTATTATAAATTTATGTCTTAAATTATTTAATTAATATAAATAATTCAATTTAATTAAATACATAAATTACTATATTATAAACTTTATAATATAAACTTTATATTATAAAGTATACTATTGCAATACATATTTTCATTACAATACATACAATAGTAACCTTAAACGTATTATTTCTATAATTATTTTTCAAATTTTAATTTGGATTTTCATAGATTTATATTTATATTATTTATAATCTTTGAATAATAAAAGAAATTAGACAATTTAGACCAAGAATATTTGGCCCAAGAATATTTATATTATTTATAATCTTTGAATAATAAAAGAAATTAGACAATTTAGACCAAGAATATTTGGCCCAAGAATATTTATATTATTTATAATCTTTGAATAATAAAAGAAATTAGACAATTTAGACCAAGAATATTTGGCCCATGGCCCAAGCAAATTTGGCCCATGGCCCAAATTTGGGCCCTGGCCCACAGTTTAAGAAACCCTGGTATAGAGTATTAACTTATTGTGTGGCTCAGTATCTAAGGCGTCAGACACACAATCAGTAGGACACGGGTTCGAGCTTCGTCCGGACAATAAATTATTTGTTTTAAATGGATCTTAAATATTATTTAGAAGTGATCTTATATAATTGTGTATAAATAAATGATCGGCTATCTTTAAAACCATGGATGCCTTAACATGAGAGCGGTGATTGGGGATATTCGAAGGGATATTGGAGCCATATATAAATATAAGTGAAAACTTCATCTAAATTCATGGATGGGATTAAAGATTAAAGACTCTACCAAATAAGATAACAATACAGATAACAATATATATAATATCGTTTTTAAAAGAAACTTATAATTAAATGATTTACTATTATTAAACAAATAATTTATTAATATCATTGTTAAAAGTATAATCACTGTTAAATTGAATTGTTATCATTGATCATAAATACATATATCATACACGATAAATCGTTGTTAACCAATGTGTATTATATCATACATGAATCATATAATATGATATAGCAAACATGATATGTATAGCATTAACATCACCACATAGTGATGGCGTGGACGGCATTCGATAAGTTGCGAGATACGCTGAGATGCGATGACGGAGAATGTAAAGGTTAATACGTGCGTATGTGTGTGCGTAGGTGTGTGTGCGTGTTTGTATGTGTGTGTGTATGTGTGCGTATGTGTATGTATGTGTATGTGTGTGTATGTGTGTGTGTGTATGTGTGTGTGTGCGTATGTGTGTGTATGCGTGTTTGTATGTGTGTGTATGTGTGTGTATGTGTGCGTATGTGTGTGTGTGCGTGTTTGTATGTGTGCGTATGTGTATGTATGTGTATGTGTGTGTGCGTATGTGTGTGTGCGTGTTTGTATGTGTGTGTATGTGTGTGCATATGTGTGCGTGTGTAAGTGTATTAATCATTATTAATATAGTAAATAAACGTTAAACAAGCGTGTCCGATGTAAACATAGGTTGGCTGTATGTGACTCGAGTCAAAGAAATGTATAGTGAAAGTATTGAACTTTAAATTTATAATGTTAATTAACATTATTATAAATATATGTTTTGCATATATGCACTTACGAATGGATATGAAGAACCCACTAAAAAACAATTACAAATTAATATTTATAAAAAGTATTATTCGTGTTGTTTATATTTAGATAACTGACAACTATCATTATAATATATATATATATATATATATTTAGGACATATATTGACTATATTTAGTTCAGATATTCGAAAGTACGAGTAATATGTTTAATAACAAAACTTTCGATACAATCAATAAAAGTTCGATACATTAATGTCGAATAGTTAACTATTCACATTTTAGTCCATTTGAAACACTAATATATATATATATAATATATACTATATATATATATATATATATATATATATATATATATATATATATATATATATAATATATATATATATATATTGCTATTGTTATTTTTATTGTTATTGTTATTTTGTGGAAGTTTTCACTAGTGGTTATAAACCTATAGGTTATATATAACCATATATGTCGCTATAGAGATTATAATATCCC
The DNA here is from genome assembly GCA_964019155.1 of Osedax fenrisi. Taxonomy (NCBI): domain Eukaryota; kingdom Metazoa; phylum Annelida; class Polychaeta; order Sabellida; family Siboglinidae; genus Osedax; species Osedax fenrisi. Next base: position 20,913,279 of record OZ025243.1, on the reverse strand, counting down.
TTCGAAGCCACTATCATGTTATGGCATCCATGGTTTTAACGAGAGCCGATCATTTATTTATATATAATTATATAAGATCACTTCTAAATAATATTTTAAGACCCATTTTATAAAATTAATTAATGGTCCGGACGAGGGCCGAACCCGTGTCCTACTGCTTGTGTGTCTGACGCCTTAGCCACTGAGCCACACAGGCATGCCTGCAGTGTATTACAAATTGCAGGAATAGATAAAATAGTATTAACGTTGAACCATAGAGGCTGTTCTACAACATAATATGGAGATAAGTTAAATTTTTTTCGTTTTATTTGATTTTGTATTTTTACTATTAGAAATTATATTATTGCTGTCTTTCACCCATGGGTGAAAGATGCATCCAGTAACAGTTTATATAGCAACACCATGTTCGTCAGCTACTAGTTTTCTTGATTTTCCGTCTGCAATTTCTTTTATAGAAATTGCCTTATCCATTTTATATATATAATTTTACGTTTTGGTATGTTTATGTAACAAGGATTAAATATGAAATAACTTTTATGTTATAAATAACAATGCTACAATACTTATTACAGTAAAATAGCATTATGAGTACTTAATTGTATTAGTGCATTGTATTTATCATGCACATATAACTAATTACAATTAGTTTCTACTATATACAATGGACATTTCATGCTGGTATATTTATCACTATTAAATTAATATACATAGATATGGTATATGTATACTAATAATTGTTATAGTATTATTATATATTCTAATTTTAACTTTAAAAGTCGTTATATGCGAAGTAAAATCCAAATATATCATCAAAATATTGTCGATTTAATATAGCCGATTTAAATCCTAATTTAAATACTGACACTTGTCAGTATAAGCGGAGTATCGTTAAAACGATTGTATTTCCATGTAAGTAGGTTTAAATCCAATAAGAATTTTTTTTAATTGTTGTTATACCCGAATTGTCATTATAAGCGATAGTCGATATAAGCGACTTTCACTGTATACATATATATATTGTATAATTAACATTATATTATTATTTATTCTATAAATTAAAATGTTAATTAATATATATATATATATATATATATATATTAACATAATGTTAACATAATATTATATTATTATTTATATAATACATTAAAATATTAATTAATATATATATATATATATATATATATATAATATAATGTAAATTATATGAATGAATGAATGAAATCAGTTTATAGACAATTGTCTAAGGAGGATAATTGAAAGCTATAAGTAGCTTTATTAAGTCGATACCTCCATAGTATATGAATATAATAGCTTTGGGACATTTATACAATAATAATAAGACTTGTGTACTAGAATTCAATATAATAAGAGTAAATAAATATATATAAAGAGAATAATAATAATAAAAATAATGTCCCTCAGCGTATTTCATCATGTTTCATCAATCCATTAAATAAACTAATAAAATAAAATGTTTTAAAACTTGTGCAAACAAATATAAAACAAAAAGTGCGAATAAAATAATAAAAAATTATTGAAATGTAATAACATAAAATGATTCTAATGGTTTAGTATATATAAATTAAAATAAAGTATGTTTAAAACTTGTGCAAACAATTATATAACAAAAAAGTGCGAATAAAATAATAAAAAATGATAAAAATATAATAATATAAAAATGTTAAAAATATACCCAAATTATACATTTACATAATTATACCCAAGTAGTTTTAAATATAAAAATTTTAAAAATTGACGAAGATTAAAAATATTAAAAATTATTAAAATGCTAAAATATAAAAACTAATATTTATTTAAAAAGTAATTCTTTAATACTTTTTTTAATTTGTGTATATTATGTATATTTTCAGATTTTAATATATTATTACTCATTATATTATTATAGTATTTTGGGCCTTTAAAAAAAATTGTGTTTTGAAATTTCGTTGTTTTCATTAATGGTAAAATAAATCTTGATTTGTCTTTATTATAAATAAAAAATGTATCTAGATTAATGTTATAGTTATTATGTAAAAGGTTATATAAAAATAATATTATTCTAAAAGATATGAGTTCATTCAATTTTAAAATAGAATTATATTTAAACATATTATTAGTGTGTGATAAACGAATCAGAGGTAATTGAGACTTGTCTATCATATTTTTATTGATAATTCGAATTGTTTTTTTTGTATTAATACTAGTTTTTTTAATCTATCTTCATAAACATTACCCCATATTTCTATTCCATATGACATATTTGATAAAAATAGTGAATTATATAATATAATTAAATTGCATATGTTAAGAAATTTTAGCTTCCGAAAAAGATATACAATTTTTGATAATTTATTACACAAATTTATAATATGAAACGAATATGTTAAATTACTATCTAATATAATACCTAAAAACGTATACCTATCTACTATTTCTATGTTCGCATTATTTAAATTTATATTATTTATAATTTTTGTATTAAAATAAGGAAGTATTTTAGTTTTTTCAATATTCAATTTTAATTTATTTATATTAAACCAATGACATAATCTATCTAAATATAATTGCATATTACTACTCAATTCTTCATTTGAATTTGCAAATATAGAGAGTGATGTGTCATCTGCATATATATTTAAATTTATATTATCATCATTATTAAATATATTTGATATGTCATTAATAAATATTATAAAAAATAATGGACCTAATACTGATCCCTGAGGAACACCAAAACGTACATTTCTAACAGATGATACAGTATTATTTATTCGAGTTTTAACTTTTCTATCTAATAAATAATTTTTTAAAAACACATTTACATGACCCCTAAAACCACAGTATTCTAATTTTTTTAATAAAATGTCATGGTCTACAACATCGAACGCTTTTTTAAGGTCTAAAAATAGCGTAGCAATTTTTTTATTTAAACTATGTTTAGTAAATAAAAAATGTTGTAAGTTAAAATGTGAAAGGGTAGTATTGGATTTTTCAATAAATCCATATTGGTTATCATTAATTATTTTATTTTTATATATAAAGTCCATCATTCTATTATAAATTATTTTTTCGAAGATTTTACTAATTTGCGGTAGTAATGAAATGGGTCTATAGTTGATTATCTGTTTTTTATCATTTGCTTTAAATACTGGTTTAATGATAGCAATTTTCATATTATCAGGAAATTCAGAATTAGCCAAGCATAAATTAAATAAATATTCTAATGGTTTAGCAATAGAATTTATTAAAAGCTTGATTAATTTCATGTCCCAGTTATTTATATCTTTGGATGATTTAGATTTCATATTAAGTGTAATATTAATTATTTCCTTATCAGTAATAGGTAAAAAATAAAAACTGTTCTCAATAGAGTTTAAAAAATATCTAAAATCATTATCATTAGTTATATTATCATTAGTCATATTATCACTAGTCATGTTATCACTAATCAAATTATCATTAGTCATATTTTTATTTAAAAAACTTTCATTTATTTTAAAACCCACATTTGAAAAATAATTATTAAAATGTTCACATTGATCTTTTATATTTATAATTTCTTTTCCTTCATATTTAAGTATTTTGGGTAATTCATCAACATTTTGATTAATTATAGTGTTCAAATGTGTCCAATTTTCTTTTTGATTACAATTTGAAAAAATATTTGAGTAATATTTATTTTTTTCATATTTTATATTTTTATTAATTTTATTTTTTAGTTTTTTATATTTAATAAATGTGATAGGGCAGTTTTTAGTTTTATATGTGTTAAATAATTTATTTTTTTTTCTTATTGCATTTTTCAATTTACTTGTAAGCCATGGATTGTTAATACTATTTTTATTTATTTTTTTTCTAGATATGGGACAAAATTTATTAAACATTTCATTTAATTGTATTACTAATTCATCATAACATATAGAAGGATCTGTAATTGTGTAAAAATAGTCCCATTTGTAAATCGATAATGTATTTACTAATGCATTAATATTATGCATATTTCTGATATATACATAGTCACAACTTTTAGTATAGTTATTTTTTATATTCAAAGTAGTAAATATAACAGAATGATCAGATATATCTGTATTAATAACACCATTCAATAAAATTGAATTACTATTTGTTAATATGTTATCTATTAATGAATTCTTATAAGTTGATAATCTAGTTGGTATTTTTATTAAATTATTTAGGCCTAATTGTGAAATGGTATTATTAAAATCAATTGTGAATGGATTAAAAATATCTAAAAAATCAATATTAAAATCACCACAAATAAAAATTTCAGAATTAATATATTTTAAAAACAAATTATAAAAGAAATCATTAAAGATAGTTCTATTAATATTTGGTGCTTTATACAACCCTGTGATTATTATAGGTTTATATTTAAATTTTAAATTTAATTGTATACTGATTATTTCTAAGTCATCATCAATTGCTGTTGATAAGTCTTCTATATATAAACAATCTAAATGTTTGTGAGCAAAAATTGCAACTCCTCCACCTTTTTTTTTAATTTTTAGTATACGATTTGTTTTAAACATTTTGTAATCTGTTAGATATATTGAAGGATCATCAGTATCAGTTAACCATGTTTCAGTTAGTACTATTATATCTGGTTTACTGACTAATGTATCCAAATATATTAAATGTATTGATATTTTTATTGAAACTTCTAATGTTTAGCATCAATATAGTTATATTTAACGTATTATATATATTATTATATTCCTTAATAGTATAATAAGCTGTGTTTTGAATTGTATTATTCATCATACTGTTGTGATTCAGATACTATAGATATTGTTTTAAAGGAATTATTTATAAATATTACTTTATATTTAACATCATCAGTTGACTTACTTTTTGCCTTTTTTATTAGGTCTGATTGAATATTAAGTTGATCTATAGAAAATTCATGTGTTATACCAACTTTATTATATTCAGAATCTTTTAATTTAAATGCATGTTTGATTATATTAATTTTATCAATTTCATTTTTTAAAATTACTTTTATAGGTCTAATTTTATTATTTTGTATCTTTACATCATTTCGTTTTCCTAATCTATGGAACTTAATTACATTATTACATATAGAATCATCTGTAACAGTCTTAATTATATTATTTACAAGTTTTAATTCAGTATCATATTTACTTTTATTATCTGCGAAGTCACTTTCATTAGCATTATATATTATTATTGATTTGTTTTTTAAATTATCACCATTAATTTCTGAAATATTTTTATTGATTGTCTTTTTAATAGTACTTTCAATATTAAGTAATTGTTTAGATGTAATATCTGCATATGTGGTATTGTTATTATTATTTTTTTTATCTATATTATCTATTTTTATGATTAATTCATCAATTTTTTCATTAAGTTTAATTATTGTTTCAGTATTATTTTCTAAAATCTGTTTGATATTACCTTCAAATAATTCCTTTATATAATCCTTAATTGATGTTGACAATTCTAATTTGTCATTCTAAAAAAGATGACATAATAAAAATAAAAGGTATCTAGTATATTTATATATTCAATAGTTTATTTATATGTAAAAGTATATTATTACATAATAAATAATGTAATATCTAAATATATTTATATTATAGTTATAGCTGATATTAATTTGTTTTACTACTATTAATTTATATGCATATATTTGTCATTTTATATTAAATATTCAATAACAACAGAGTATCTGTATAGGTATATTTATACACTCAATAGTTTATTTATATATCAACATATATCATTGCATAATAAATAATCTAATATATAAATGTACATGCATAATAATTATATATGATATTAATTTGTTTTACAACTATTAATTTATACGTATAGATACACACAAATAAAATAAAATCACTTATCTGTCTGTATTGTTCACGGTCTATTGAATAATTCTATAAAATCAAAAACACGTCCTATCGCTTTGAATCCTAATACACAAGTGATATATATATACATATATGATATATATATATATATATATATATAGGTGTATATATACTCCCGTAATATTCACACAACTATACCCACACACCCACATACCCACATACCCACATACACACCCACCCACACACACACCCACACACCCACCCACACACGCACATACAGACACTGCCAGCTACACGCTGATATGTCCCCCGGTGTGCGACAGCAGAGGAACAATAGAATGTGTCGCCGTGTTGGGAAGAGCTAAGTGCTTCTGCCACGTAGGCTTTCACGGAGTGAACTGCTCTCAAGGTTAAACCCAAGGTCAACACACAGTGTGTGTGTGTGGGTGTGTATCACACACCCTGCTGTATATTGCATGTATACACACATAATTAGATATTGTACCCAATCAAGAGTGTTATATGTATATATATATATGTATATATATATATATATATATATATATATATATATGTATGTGTGTGTATTTGAAATAATAAATATATTTATATATATTTAGTGACTATTGTGAAAAATATGTTATTATATATACATACGTGTACGATACCCCATAGTAAACGAATGCCTGGTGAAGATGTACGGGCAGAACGCCGACTGCGGTAACGGAACGTGTTACTACAGCGAGGAGAGCGGGGTGGCCACGTGTTCTAATCTCAACCAATGGATGACTCTGAACAGGGTGGCGCTATCCACCCGAACCCTAGCCAACATCGTGATACCCGGTAAGTGACGGCTGTATACACATAGCCTATATATATATATATATATATATATATCCTATAGGCTATCTATAGAGAGACACTATACTCGATTACGTATCCTATTATAACAATAATATATTATGTTTATAAAATAACCCTTACTCAATTAATCTATAGAATATTCTATATTGCTTTAGACTATAGCCATATATCGTGGTAAATAGCGTTTTTCTCATTATTAACATCGCCTGTATATATATATATAATTCAAATTATTAATTTATAGTAATTACTATACTTTATTTGAAATAATAGATTTAATGAACTTATTGATGTATTGTTTTAAGAGTTAATAATTATTAATAAATTGTTGTTAATAACTTAATTTATTGTATTGAACATTTCTGTGCTGTTCTTAATATATATATATATATATATATATATATATATATACATATAATAACATGTCATAAAACATCATCTTAATATAGAAAACTTCATCACATGTCCTATTATTATCGATAACATCAAGAAAGTATAACTTTAATTACTAAGAATGCGTTTACTAATTTTTAATTATATTAGATAAATCATCAATAATAATAATTGCAAATACATTACTGGTACTAAAAAATAAGTTTATATATATATACTGTTTATATCATTTATATAGTATTATAAATATATATATATATATATATATATATATATACATATTTCCCTATAGGAGCGAACCACGCCTTCTTCAACATGGCCCACAGGATACTGAGCAACTACAGCGAAGTACTAGAGGCGCTGACCTCCGAACGTCTGCTCACTAAGCTGACCTACTTGATGTACCTCTACACTGACCCTCAGTTAACCCTTGACCTCGGCAGAGTGATGCGCGACCGAAAAAGATACGTCCAGGAGTTCGGCGCCTATCTGGCGGTCACTCAAAGCGCGTGCGTCGAGCAGCTGTTCGACATGGGCGTGCGCTATTATCACGTGCACCTAGAATACCACCGCGGGCGTTTCTTCGTGTCGAACTCGTTACAAGGGGACGAGTTTTACACGTACCTGTTGCGACTAGCGCGATCGATGCGTCGGAACCCGGGCGAAATAGTCGTACTACACGTGGACCGGATGTTTCACCCGGCCCACGTGACCGAGGCGGAAGTGGACGCGGCGATGCAGACGATGGTCGCGATATGCCTGAACGCCACGGAAGTAACGCTATACCAGCACGCCGAGTGGCAATACGACCTGGCACACGTACCCCTGGCGAGCATACTGAACACCACGCATAGACTAGTTATCGTGTACCCGCGACACACGCGCATGTTCTGGATGTCCGCTAACTCTCTCTACCAGATGGCGCCCTACCTGTTCACGCTAGCCGGACTGCAAGGCGTGCTCGACTCGTACATCCGGTATCGCGATTACGATCGTATCGGGGTCATCAGAGCAGCGTTGACCCCTGATTTCACTGCGCATGTCCGTCACTACACGTATAGTCCTTACGACGATGTATACCTACTGGACCGGATGTTAGTAGGGCTGTACGATAGTATGGAAGTCGGAAAGGATGTGTTCAGCTTCTTAAAGGGAGACACTAGCTTAAAGGACGTGATCTTTAGTAGTAATTTCGTTACGAGAAACACTACTACAAGGATAATCGCGCAGAATGGAAATGATTTTATTAATAATCTTTTGTAATATATATATATATATATATTTAACCATATATAGTATTGTATATATAATATATAACGTTATAAATTATTAATATAATATGGTGTTTTAATTATTATAATTTATCCATATCTATTGTTATTTGTAATATAATATATTATATTTAATATAACTTTATCCTGTTACTGTTTACTATATTCTTAAAACCTCGTATTTGTTATTACTTTTTAATAAACACTTATATAATTTAGCGTACATATTCTCTATATAGTTATTAATTATTAGTATTAATAAAAAGTAATACACGAATATATAAATTAGAATAAAAAAGAAGAAGTAATAACGAATTATATTCGATTTTATTTCTAGAGATCTTTTTCGAACCCTTCCCCGTTAGCCTTGATCACCAGCAGCGCTAGTTCCCTATCGATATTGTTAACGCTGAGCACCATGTCCTTAAAGTCGGCCTTCCCTTTCACCAGGTACGGTAACACCGATGCCCCGTCCTCTAGACTATCCACCATCTCCTCCTGTATCTCGTACATGGTGTCCAGTTGAAGGAATGCCAGGCCCGTGAAGTAGTCGACGTGTTCGGTGAGGTTAGAGGTCACGGCGACCTTGACCACGTCGATGTAACGACCTCCAGTCGACGGTCTATTATGCACGGCGGCGGCAGCCCTCTTTAGCGACGTACGGTAGGGTGCGGAGTAATCGAGCGCTTCTTCTGCCACCCACAACACCTTATTAACCCGGGGGTACACTACTATCAACCTCATCCCACTGTCCAGTAGTTCTCCGTACGTTGTCTCGGCCAAGGCGCTGGGTTCGTCGACCCGGTAATAAAGACTGACGTTGAACTTTTTAGCCGTCGCGTAGATTTCGTGCCGAAGCTCGGCGTCGAACACCGATTGGTCGCCGGTGAAAAGCGTTCTCTCTATGTGCAGTATGACCACCTCTTCCGGGTTCAGCGACATCATGTGACAAAGCTCTCGTACGTACATGTCGAACGTCCCGCCCACCAGGGTGTTGGTCACCCGTATCGTGTCGTAGGTCATCTCGACGTGAGCGTGGAAGTACCGCACCCCGAAGTTGAACATCTGGTAGACGCTGAACCGTTGCGAGACGAACGTGTGGGCGCCGTAACCCTGGATGTAGAGCTTCTTGTTGCGCATGACATCGGTTAGGTGCGTGCGCGTGTCCTGGTCGCCCGCCATCATGATGGTCGTCAGTTTCATCAACAACATCGTCGACGACATGGCTTTCAGGAGACCGCTGTAATCGCTAAGATGGCCGTGGGCCGTGTCGCAGAAAGCGTGGTTTGCGCCTGTCGAGTGGGGGGTGGGTGGGGGTGGGGGTGAATGAATCAATTCGGCATATATTTAATATATTAACATAGTTTTATTTTTAAATGTAAATTCTAAATTACTCGAAACATACTCTAAATTACTCGATATTACTCGAAACCGACTCGGAATCGTAATTTTGAAATTTTAATTACGAAACCTTTCGAACATTACTTATCTCGACCCCATCACTAGTAATGCTACTTTTAATTCACTATGTGCTATGAATATATTCATAAGTGATAACCGTAGATACATAAACCACATGTTAAATTAATTAGAGGTGTATATTCACAAATATATATAAGTTATTTATTATTTAATAGCATATTCTATGAAGGAGAATTTATTTTCAAATAAATATAAATTAAACGATTTCTCATTAAATAATTGATTATATGCTGTATTATATTACTTATATAATTGTATCATTTATTTGAATTGAGTTTGCATCAATACATCTATTAAGGGGGTACGGGTACCCGGTACGCTGGTTATGAGAATTAATGTAAAAAGATCGGGATTTTTATTTATTTTTAAAAGTATATTAGTCTAAAATTAATTAAGTTATTTTAATTCTGTAAACGGTATATGGTAGTGTGTAATGTTGTTTATAAGAAAATGTAGCATCATAAGAAAATATTATGTATTTTCGGAAATATAAGTCATATTAGACATGCTTAGGGATATGAAATTAACTGAGCCTGGTCGTAGACATTTATTTTATGTAGATATATATGATGATGATGATAATAATTAGGTTTATTAAGCACTACAATGTGGTCACCCCGGCCTAGGTGCATATAACAATATAAAACGAAAAAAAATAAATATATAAATAAATTAGTTAAATAAATAAACAAAAAGATAAAATAATATAATTGATAAAAATAGTAATGTCGTATGATTAAAATAAGTGAATATATTACATTGAAGATATGTAAGCTTTGAGGTTTGTAATAAAGGACGGTTGTGAATGGAATATATATATTATGTTACGTAATATTTAGTGCAAATAAAGGTATATTATATTAGTAGTTATAACCCATATATAAGTCTCACTTTATAATATATATATGGTCATTTTAGTTATATCATTTTATTTTAATATGTATCAATACTTAGAAAATTAAAATGTTATAATACATACTACATTATAAGCCTATAGAGTTATTTCACCGAATATATTACCCGACGCGAACTACATATTAGATATATCTATATATATATATATATATATATAAATATATATTTATATTGTGATTCAAATACGTAAATATATTTAAATTCTCGTAAATATTATCTATAGATACACTTTATTGACGTATTTATTATACTATTGTTCACGCTAACCTGGAATTGATATTGTCGACAGTTTACGACCGCGTAGCTTTTCCTTGTTGAGACCCATCCATCTATTGAGCTTAGTGCAGATCGCTTTCTGAGTACGTTCGTCGTAGAAACAAGTGCCATCGCCGCAGTCCATTGTTAAACATTTGTTTTCTATTTTAGATCAAATAACATTATTATATATATATATATATATTATATTTTTAAACTATTACCCTTTTACCTACACCTCATACTTGTAGTGGATTCCGCTCTCCCATGGGAGTGCACTTACTCCTATACCGTTTTCCTTACGGAAACGAACGCGAGATACTAAGACTTACACACACACAGACATACAGACAACTTCGCCGTTATAGTATATATATATATATATATATCTATATATATATTGTTATTGTTATTGTTATTGTTATTTGGTGGAGTCCTTTCATCCCATCCAGGAACTTAGATGAAGTTTTTCACTTATAATAATATATGGCTCTAATGTTCCTTGGAAGCCGCTCTCGTGTTAATACGTCTATAGACGTATATTGTAAAACCATATATGGTTTTAACGAGAGCCGATCATGTATATATATATATATATATATATATATGGATAGTTAGTAATAATCACCAAGTTCGCATTGTTTTCCGTGATACCCATTGCTGCAGAAACATTTCGAAGTATAATTAACTAGGCCGCAAAACTCGGTTCTGTTGGCCGCGCAGCTTCCTACAGAACACATGTATCGCGTGCTGGCTTGCTCTGAAGATGTTTGCATACGTTAACGTTGGATATCATTAATATATATATATATATATATAACTTTATATATATATATATATATATATATCTATTTAGTTATATATATATAGTGTGTATATATAGTGTATGTGTGAGTGTATATATAAACCTTTACACTTTCCATCGCTACATGATATAGCTTTAAACAAAATATAAAACTCGCCAGCCTTTATAACTATTTTACAATGTAATTATTTTACTGGTATATAATAAAATGTACAATATAATGTCTTTAATATAAACTATATTATCACATTAATTTAAATATATAATAATAATACTAATAATATGTATTCATTGAATCACGTATATATATATATATATTATAATATATTGTATTTATATGAAATATTAATCTATGAAAATCTATACAAAGTTATTTATAATATTTCGAATGTTATCATAAATAAAAATGAATAATCGCAATGAATACCTCATAGTTAGTTGAATTAATGTTTTTAATTATGACAATTTAAATAGGATTTTATACTTAACAATATATTGTTAAGTATAAAATCATATTTAAATTGTCATAATTAAAAACATTATACGTATACGTTCAAAGTACTTAAATGTATTTATTTTTACTCAAGGTGATGTATTGAAAATTACTGTTTAATACTATTATTTAATTTAACATTGTCACATTGTAACAATCATTATTGTATAGATAATAATGTTTTACTATATTCAACTTTACCCCCCATACACTGGTTCAATGCGGATGCTTCACATAATTAATAAGATATGTCTGTCACACGATCGTCGATTAGTCGACTAACATGTATTATTGTTGAAAATCAAAATTGTTTTGATGAAATATTAATTATAATTGCAATTATCATAATTATAATATATATATATATATATATATATATATATATATTCAATTCATTAATAATTATATATTGAACTATATAATAAAGACAACAGTTATATATCACTAACAAACGGCCAGAAACACTATAAATGAAATAACACAACATATCTTGTTAAACAGGGTCATCTGCATAATCAGTTTTTTCAAATTCATGACGCGGCGTTTCAAATCGTCCATCAGATTGGTATCGCTGTTTTCGTCCTTGTTCGTATCGAGTTTAACGTTACTCGTGCCCACACAAGACACGTTCGTGACGGAGGACATGGTGCTTTGTTGGTTCAAAGTCTCGCCGCCAGTCGACTGAGCATAGGATCTACGTCGTGAGGTAATTACGTTAAGAAATACGACGACGTGTTTATTAAATAATGTGTTTATTCAATAATTTAAGAATAAAAGAGTATATAGTGTAAGTGTAAATGTAATGTATCGATACGTTATATATCGACGCTGATATAATGTAAATTATAATTATAATTGAATTTATTTAAAAAATATATATATATATATATATATATATACATATATACCAAAACATAAACGATTAGTAGATGATATTATCCTTAAGGGTGCAAGAGCGGGTTGAGGATTACTATGTTAATTCTAGCTCTAGCTAAAATTCTAAGGATACTAAACTAACAAAGATAATGAAGTAATTTTTGTTTTATTTAATAGATATTATTCTACTACATACAAATATTGACATTTTACAAAAATAATTTATTTAAAATTATGTAAAAAAAATTGTTTAAAATAGTTGACATATTTTTTATATTTTTGTATTAACAATATGAAGTTTATATCCATTTATTTAAAAAAATATAAATTATAATACATTATCCTGTCAATATTAATATAGTGTTATTAATATATGTTATTTATATAGAGTAGACATTTCAGATAAAATATTATTAATCAAAGAAGTATGTATACTATAGTAGTAGTAGTAGTCAGTCCCGTAGCCAACAATTTATACCAGGGGAGGCAAGGCCCCACAAAATTTAAAAACTAAAATGTAATGAATATAAACCAGTATACTAGTAATAATATCACTACCATGATCACTAGGTACCTACTAGTAATTTACTAGAATCCTCTATTACTTATATTGACGCACAATGTGAATCACCAATACCTATTATAACCTCGAGGTTATAGGAGGTCTTGGAATTACTCAGGGTATAAATAAACAATAAATAAAAATACACTATGTGTGTATATTATACACTATATAAATATACATTTATGCATATAATAAAATAAAATAAATCAGTAGGACCAGGTTAACCGGTAACGTGAACAATAATAACATTAGTAGATAAGTCTACTGAATAAAATCGAGTGAATTAAACATTTAGTCATGGCAAAGGTAAGCTTATAACGAGATTTTCTAATATTATATAGAAAATAGTTATCAGTGCGTATCATATTATTAATGTGTGGAGATTAGTCTAGTTGAGAGGTTATAGTGAAACATAGGATAGTTATAGATTGAGAAGTTGGAAGAGATAGTATAAAAAGATGAATGATTGGTAGAGGAGAATTCTCCACAGTTAACTTTGTCTTGAGAATATGATAGTAGTATTAGTTTTATTAGTTTCATACCTATTAGTTTTAGTCATATTTAAGGAAATGGAGTTATGAGAGAACCAATAAGTAAGATCAGTAATACAATTAAACATAGCTATTTGAATCAGGCCAGAATCACTAGAACTAGAAAATGAATATATCTGAAAATCATCGGCATAAAGATGATAGTTAATATTAGGATATTTGTGGAAAATTGATTTTATAGGAAGAATATAAATAATGAACAAAATAGGGCCAAGAACAGAGCCTCGTGGAACTATGTATGTTAAAATAAGGAGGAGACAATGAGAAGTTAATATTCAACGAATATGTTCTAGATGAAACAATATACATAAACCAACTGTGGACTTGACAGTGTATTCCAATTTAATTAACTCCAATAGAAATAATATTGTGATCGAGAGTATCAAAAGCACTAGATAAGTCTAGTAGTACGATATAGCATGGGGCATTATTATCAAGATATATCATTATGATTAACCTATGAGAATATCATTAATGATTAAAGTAAGATACGCACTTTAATATTTATCAACAATAGCATTATACTACATTAGCATTAACATAACATACTGTAATAAATAAGTTGAGTGGACACAACTCGTTCTGAGATATCATTATGGATGATAACTGGGATATTTGAAGATAACTATGAATATTTCATTGACTGTGGAACAATATATTATATAATAGATAAATGAATGATTTACGCGATAAGTCCAATAAAATATGGTGATAATGAAATAAGTAGATTGAGTGGAATAGGATCAAGGGGGATTTCAAGGATGTCATCAAAGAGAGTTCAATGTCATGTGTGGGAAGCGAAACACATGAACAGTGATTATGAGTGGATATTAAATTGAGATTGAGTCGTTCCAAGTTGATATTTGGAAGTATATTGATAATACTAGAAACTTTTTGTTGGAAGAAATTGGCAGACAATGAACAAATAACTAAATCAGGCTAGTCCGGAAGATGCTTGGTTTGGGTTTTACCTACTAAGGTGACAGATAAGTATAAGCTTGTTTAGAATATATTCCATAACTACCGAGCTTATCAGTAAAGTATGACGATTTGGTAGAGAGACGTTTTTTCTTGTAAAGCGATCGAAAACTTTAAAGGAAATAAGATCAGATTTAAATTTAGAGGATGCATATTTACGTTGTAGTCTACGAAATATTAACCTTAGTTTAATAAGCTCAGTATTAAACCAGGAAAACTTAGAATAAGTTCGGTTGATAAGAGTAAAGGAGGGTACAACAATTTCAAGCGAATGAGATAATGCCAAATTAAAATAATCAAAAAGTGTTGACAAATCAGAAGATATACTGTTGTTAAGTTGATGGAATACAGAGTTAACACACATTGGTTTATCAATATGGGAGATTTTCCGAAACGATCTAGAAAGTAGATTAATTTGTGTCTCCGGCAAGTTCAAATCAAGTAATATGACAAATTGATCAGATATTAGAGAACTTTAAGTGGGATATGAAATTAATTTAGAATCAGCTAGATATAAAAACAGTCAATATTATTACTATTAGTGTTAGTAGTAAGGAAAACATATTGCGTCAGAGAATAATCAAATATAAGTTTATTCAGAGATAAGGAAGCATGATTTTCATTATTAATTTGAATATTAAAATCACCAAGAATAACCGTGTTAACTAATGTGAAAGATTCTAAAATAGAAGAGATGTCAGCTAATAAACTCCATAGGGTATATAAAGGTGGAAGGTAGATAATTATAATTAGGTTTGGTAAATAATTTGGTATAATTATAATGGTAAATAATGAAGGAAACTGAATATTACAGATCATAATTCCATGTGAAGATAAACATGGGGTGGATGACGAAATAATCTTAAGTTCCGATGAGAATAACAGAGCCAAGCAACATGACGATGTGATATATACCTATTAGTAAGCAATACTTAAAAACAATCAGAGGTCAGTTGGGAAGCTAGAGCAGAATCACCAGTAGTTAACCAAGTCTCAGTAAAACTCAGTAAAACTTTTGCATTATTTTGTATATATATATGTATATAATATATACTATATATATAATATATATTATCGGTAAATATTCTTATTTTATTTCCAAAATTGCTCTACAACTTGTACATTTAGGACAAACATTTCCGAGATCAGATGAAATTAAATTATTAAAATTTATTTTTAATATTTACCATAATTTTAGAAAATATTTTCTCAAACTATAAATACTGAATAAGATTCTCACTATAATTTATATGTCTATCATACATACATTCTAATAAATAAATATAATATAAATAAAATTATAAAATAAAAATATAAATTAAATTGAATATCTAGTAAATACTATATGAAAAAACCTAATATGAAACAAGTTTTAGGGGCCTACCTAATCTCTGGGGGGGCGATGCCCTCCAGGCCCCCCGTGGCTACGGGCCTGGTAGTAGTAGTAATAGTAGTAGTAGTAGCAGTAGTAGTAGTAGTAGTAGTAGTAGTAGTAGTAGTAGTAGTAGTAGTAGTAGTAGTAGTAGTAGTAGTAGTAGTAGCAGTAGTAGTAGTAGTAGTAGTAGTAGTAGTAGTAGTAGTAGTAGTAGTAGTAGTAGTAGTAGTAGTAGTAGTAGTAGTAGTAGTAGTAGTAGTAGTAGTAGTAGTAGTAGTAGTAGTAGTAGTAGTAGTAGTAGTAGTAGTAGTAGTAGTAGTAGTAGTAGTAGTAGTAGTAGTAGTAGTAGTAGTAGTAGTAGTAGTAGTAGTAGTAGTAGTAGTAGTAGTAGTAGTAGTAGTAGTAGTAGTAGTAGTAGTAGTAGTAGTAGTAGTAGTAGTAGTAGTAGTAGTAGTAGTAGTAGTAGTAGTAGTAGTAGTAGTAGTAATACAACTAGTTACCTAGAGCTATATGTGTGTATACGTATACATTGTATAAATAATGTACATTTAAAATGAAGTGCCGAGCATGATGTCCTTATAATTGGTAACTAGTTTATCTAATTATTAACAAAATGTTTATTCGCTACGCTAATCACGTGTTCTCATTGAATCATTATTATCACTAGATATACTACTACTACTACTACTACTACTAATACTACTACTACTACTTTTACTACTACTACTTTTACTACTACTACTATTTTAAACTATTACAAACGTAGTTTAGAAAAGAGATATAATTACATTATAAATTGTATATAATATAAGATATAATGTAATTTAACATATACATATGTTATATTGAATATGTAAACATAATGTTTATTTAATATATATAAATATCTATTTTTATATTAACGATTTATCGGTAGTTCCCATTGTGTATTTAAATATAAAGGTACGCAATTATATAAATATCATCTAGTACATTATTCAATGTGTAAATTTGTTATGATAATATTATTTTTAATAAATTTAAATAACAGTTTTATTACTAAACAATTATATTTTATAATTGATATTTATTTTTATATATTAAATTAACTTATTAAAACTTAAATATATAAATACGAACAATATTTATTTTGTTTGATACTTTTTACTTAAAAGATTGATGTACACCAAATATAAATATATTATTTAGAGATAGAAATGACTAAATAGCATATTTCGGATGTGTTTTTTATTCGAACTTGATATTACACTAAGAACCGTGTTAAGAACTTCTTAATGGAATGTGAAATACTATATGAAAATTTAATACAATTATAATTAATAATCACCAAATAAAGTACAATATATTTAAATATGATACTATTATTGTTATTGTTATATTATTTTGGTGGAGTACTTACATCTAGGGGTATCATAAAAGGGGGGGTAGTGGGGGGACATGTCCCCCACTTTTAAGATCTACAAATTATTTTATTCTTTATAAATATTATATTTATAGTCTTTGTAGTATAATTATATCCAAAATTGATCTGTATTGTGCAACCCGATACAAGTCAATCACATTAAGCCCTCTACAAGTGATATTATAGATTTATCTTCTTAGCAAAATATATGATAATAATTTATGAGTCTGAGATATCCTCCCACCTTTAATCACCATGTGACGCCCCATTAATCAAGATAAAGTTATTCTTATAACCAAATGGCTCTAGTGCCCCTTCGAAGCCGCTCTCATGTTAAGTCATCCATGGTTATAATGAGAGCCGATACTTTATTTACACACAATTATATAAGATAACTTCTAAATAATATTTTAAGCCCATCTAACAACATTAATTAACGTTCCGGACCAGGCTCGATTTCGTGTCCAATTGCTTGCAATACATATATGTTTGATGCCTTAGCAAGCTAGCTACACAGGTATACCTAACAAACTATAGTTTGTATATATTGTATATATACGTATATATATAACAGTCTGATATAGAAAATGTTTTCAGAAAAATAAATTCAACGATTCGCAAAAGGATGAAAAAAGCAAAAGATGATTGGATACAATACAAATCTATAGATGCCGATATAAGACATGGAAGACACAATAAACGTTGTAAGAATACTTACAACTCTATGTCAGAAATCATGGTCGAGTAAAATATGGCCATCTCAGTGGACCAAGTCACTGATAATACCAATACCAAAGAATGGTGATCTCAAGAAATGCAAAAACTACAGAACACTAAGTTTAATCTGCCATTCTAATAAAATACTACTATCTATAATCCTTAAACGACTAAACCCCCAGGCAGAAGAAATATTATCTGAAGAACAATCCGGATTCCGAAAAGGAAGGAGAACTACAGAACAAGTGTTTAACTGCAGAAATATTTTTGAAAAACATCTAGACAGCCAAAAAAACCTGTTCAACAATTTCAGATTTTAAAAAGGCATTTGACCGAGTATACCATGACGGATTATGGTCAGCATTATATAAGTTTGGAATACAAAATGATATAATCATGAGTCTCAAATCACTATATGCAAACTGTACTAGCGCAGAGCTACTAAATAATGCTGCAGGAGAATTTTTTAAAACTTCAGTTGGTGTACGTCAAGGATATCTGCTTTCACGAACATTATTCAATTTATTCCTTGAAGAAATTATGAGTGAAACTCAGAGAAACTACTCTTCATCTATTTCAGTAGGTGGACGACTACTTTAGAATCTATAGTTAGCTGACGACATCGAATTTCTTGCTGGAACCAACGAGGAACTACTAGAACTCACAGATAAACTATCAAGAAGTGTAAACATGTATGGATTGGTAATAAGTACATAAAAACGTAAAGTGATGGTAAACTCTAACGACAATTCTATACATGCAAATATCACCCTTTATGGAGAAAAGCTTGAAGAAGTTGACAAGTTTTGCTATCTGGGTTCAACCCTTATAAGTGATGGATCATGTTAAGCGGACATCAGAATCAGATTAGCTCTTGCAATTACATCTGCGATGGTACGGTTATATACTATATGGAACAGCACACAAATAACTTTCAAATTAAAACATAACCTCTATCATTCTCTCGTATTATCGATTATTACTTATAGATGTGAGACATGGACGATAAATGCAGCCATGTAAAAGAAAATTCAAGTTTTTGAAAATAAATTGCATAGAAAATTGCTCGGTATTACATATCAAGAGAGAAAAACAAACGTGTTCATGCATAACAGAATTATTGAAATAATTGGTAACTTCGAGCCGCTCCTGCAAACAATTAAACGATGCAAATTAAAGTGGTTTGGACATATATCCAGACATAATAGTGTAATAATTTGTGCAAAACAATCATGCAAGGAGCGGTTGAAGGTTCTAGAATTCGAAGTCGCCCCAAACAAAAATGATAGATAATATTGTTAAATGGACACATAAGGATGTTAATTGTTTGATTAAATATGTGCATGAACGAGAGATTATGTTACTCTGGCGTCATTGATTCCCCCTACGATTTACGAGTCACAGGATAACAAGTAACAAGTAAGTATATAACACATATATGTGTACATAATTAAAATATAATACTTTTTACTATTAATAATGTAGGTATTATAATACTTTAATTATAATTAATACACGAAGTTATTGGCGTTCAAGTGTTATTGCTAGAGTTCTTTAAGGAAATCTTTACCGTTTCTCTTAATGATCAACATCGCGATTTCCCTATCGGCATTGTTCACGCTCAGCACCATATCGTTCAGATTAGTGGAATCCTTCAGGTATTCGGCGATCCTAAACTCGGGATACTGACTGTCCTCGAGATGTCCGTGCATCTCGAACATCTCGTTCAACGATACGAAACCGAGGCCGGCGTAGTACTCCACGTGTGCGGTAAGATTAGTGGTTACCGCCCCTTTCATAACGGTGACGACGGCGTCGCCTCGTTCTCGGTTGTTGATGACGTCATCGATGGACGTCAACGAGTAGAGGTACGGGTCCACGAAATCCAGCGATTTCTCCGCCAACCAGAACAGTTCCACCTTGCGCGGATACACGACGATTAGGTTCCGACGTCTGCCTACCACCTGACCGAATCTGACGTCCGCTAAATTGTCGACCCCGTCCATGACGCTGTCGTACAGCGATATGTTATACATGTTCGCTACCTTCATCAGGTTAACGAACAGCTGTCGGTCGAAGGTCACCGGGTCAACGTTGTGGAATATCTTTTCTATGTGTAGTATGACGAGCTCGTCCCTGTTCGTCGACATCATGCGGAACAGGTCGGATAGGTACCAACCGAACGGGTCGCCGACCAGGGTGTTCGTGACGTAGGTCCGGTTGCCTAGCAACTCGACGTGAACGTGAAAGTATCGAACGCCGGCGTTGAACAGCTGTTCGACGGTGAGTTTCTGCGTGACGAACATCAGATGACCGTGAGTTTCTAGGTTGAGCTTCCGATTGCGCATGACTCCTCGAACGATGTCCGCCGTACGACGGTCTCCGCTCGACAGCACCACGGCTAACTTGAACAGAAGTTGACGATCGTTCAGCGCTTCCAGTACGTTACTGTACGGGCTCAGGTATTTGTGACCGCTTTCGCAGAACGCGTGATTCGCTCCTATAGGTGTTCAATATCGCATATTTGAATTACTTTATATTATATTTTACTATTAATATAACTTCATTATATATATATATATATATTAAAAGTAAACTGCAGAAAGTATAAAATAATATATATATATAATATTAAATATATAATAATTATTATATAATTATATAATTAATATATATAATATTAAATATATTTTATATTCAAATCTATATACGATTAGTATTATTTGTATACGTATACGTATATATACATAAATTACAATATTATATTGTTTATATAAATTACTAGAAATATATGACTTATAAAATAATAGTATTTTGGTACGTATTAAATATTTCGACATAAATATACATCACGTATTTAAAAATTAAACTAAAGTTTAAACTATAGTTTATATCTATGTATAACTATGATATATCATACATAATATATTATTATACTGTAGTGTGTATTATAATACTAGTAACACTTACCGGGAATGGATATTTTAGATAGTGGACGATTCCATAACTTCTTACTGTTGAGACCCATCCATTTATTAAGTTTCGTACAAATGGCGGTCTTAGTACTGGAGTCGTATAAACAAGTTCCGTCTCCGCAGTCCATGGTTAAACAACTGTTTTCTGTTTTAGATTGTTAAACATTAATATTATATATATATAATGTTTATAATGATGTTGTTACTATAGTGTATACCTTATATTATAGAATTATGAATTGTAGAGCTAGCTCGACCTTCTAACTTATCTGAATACAGATATATACAATTATAGATATTTACATACATATAATTAGATTCACATGTACAGAATACATACCATATATATATATATATATATATATATATATATATATATATATATATATATATATATATATATATATGTATATATATATATATATATATAAACATCACTTATTTTTCTATCCAATTTAATAAAATGTTAATATCCTTCAATACAATCCTATATATATATATTTATATATGTATTCGTATGCAAAACATTTAGTGCAAAATACGTTCTACATTAATTAGTTAACGGTGTGGACATTTCTATTCCCAGGATAGGATAGTTACTATTGTGACTTGAAATAACTTGTCACAATAACTGACAACATCTAATCATTTTTTTAGAACTACAAGGTCAAGCAATAACTGTCAAACATGTCATTCACGGTCTAATAATTTATTAAGGCACGCCTACTTTGATCATATTTATAATCATGGGTTTTCTGAATACTAAGATGATACTATTACCATTGAACAATATAAACATACGGTAATGTAATGATGTACTGATGTATACCCATATATGGGTAAGTACAATACGAGAGGTTTACTACTGGCTGATTTCACCTATATGAAGTATCCTTTAGAAATTGAATCATATCTATGACCTAGATTCTAGGTGGGTATATATACCTATGGGTATACACTATGTTATGCATGTTATACATGATAATGTATATTAATATGACAGTATAGTATGCGAGGAAGTCGTGTATGTGTACGTTAAGGCGGATTTTAACATGCGTTTTTAACTAAAGAGTACGCACAAACTCACCAGCACCCATACACATTAGAAAGCAAAATCCGAATTTTATTTAAAATTCCAGACGACGACCACTCAATTGTGAATGGAGAGATAGCAATGTTAACATATTGTGGATTGCGATACACTTTACATACACTTTAACAGTGAATACACAAGATAACAATGATAATCTACAAGTAATAATAAATATAAATAACAACAAATACAAGTGTCAACAATTTTGTAAACAAAATTCATGGAAATTCCAAGAATCATTTTCAAAATATAAAATACTATTATTACTACTATTATCAATATATGTGTCACTATTTTGATAAAATATAAAATTATAAATATACATTATATGATATTATTTTTCTAAAAAATTAAAATATTCATATATCAATAATTAAAAAATATATTTTATAATTATTGTACGTGTTATTAATCTAATACGTAATATTTATTCTACGAACAAAATTGAGAAGTTAGGATCATTAGTTATATTTTAAAAAAAGTATTAAAAACTATAATTATACTTTTATATACCTATCAATTTAAATTGTTTATATATACCTATACAAATATACTGATTATTACATCTAATTTTGTAATCGATCATATCTGTTATCGAGTTCTTGATTTCGAACCACAACCTCGAATAAACATTTATAATATATAAAGCTGTATTTTATAGCTTATTTTTGTAAAAGTTATATATATATAACCGTAATTATCTGTATAAATATAAATAACTAAATAACTAATTGAAATACACGGTTGCTAATGTACACTACTGTTACGCGCATTCCTAATAGAGCATTCCTTTGTTTATAAAACTTGTTTTGTTTATATATTGTGATCGAATAGTTGTAAATAACCGCAATATTATTTGTAATTTAGATATTACAGTAAACTCCCGATAAGTCGGAATCGCAAGGGACCGAAAAAAGTGTCCGACTTAGCGAGATGTACGACTTAACCGAGATTCAAAATATCATGCAAATAATACATGAGATGCGCAGCATGAGTTAAAGGATTACCGAAATGTGGAATTATGCAACAATCAATGACATAAAATGTTGTATTCAATAAAATTACTTACTATAGTAATTTTATAATATTATAATATACATTATTTAAAGTAAACATTTCTGACAATTTATAAAAGTCCGACTTATCCATTATAAAAATCATAAAAATTACAATAATATGTGTCCGACTTATAGAAAATTCCGACTTATCCAATCCAACTTATCCGACTTATCCGATTAATTTAACATTGAACTAGATACAAATCCAACCAAACCAACTAAATGTGTCCGACTTATCGAGAAGTCCGACTTATCCGTAGTCCTACTTACCGAGAGTTGACTGTTATTATTTATCGCGTAATTTGCATTATGCTACGGAACATAATCACTTTAACGGTCCGTATTAACGTATCCGTTAATACTTTACCGTGACCACGACCTCGTTACCCGTTTACACTAGCGATACCCGGAACCGCTTCACCACTTAACCAGCCACCTTCTTCTATAGGGTAGTTTACCTTAACACAACTGGACCTCCTCTCTGATTACAACAATATTCAATAATACACGTGACCACCACGTCTAAAACTCGGCTGTATTAGTTAGCACTATTACTGTATAGTTGCTTCGATATCGCTATATCGATATCTATACGAATTGTATACTTAAATATTGTTTAAATACGAGTATTTAGCTACAGCTGAGGTAGGTATACCTGCAGGTACACGTATCTTTAATAAGACAACGATACATGTATCTTTAATAACGATACACACATACGCACACGCACACACACACATATACACACACACATATATATATATATATATATATATATATATATATATAGTATATATGGTATTGTATATATTAATGTAGGATATATCGTAAGAATACGTCACCTTGATTACAGCGAGGGCCATGATAGCCAGCCTTACAGAAACACATAGGGTAATAGTATACCAGTCCACACATGCGGGTATTGTTGAAGTTGCAGGTGTCATCGAAACAATAGAACCACGAGCTCTCTTGGTTTTCTGTGTATTGATTAGAGTACAGTTTTCTAATCGAAATAGTTGTAGGTGTAGGTATATTTGTATGGGTTACCATAACATTATACAACTATAGGAATGCACGGAAAATATGTAATATATTACTATATATTACTATAGTAATATATATATATAATTTATACAATTTGTTATTTTGATATTCCTGTTAATTTTAAATAACATTTTCATTAATCATATATTATATTTCAAATATAACGCGTCTTTTCACAAACGTAAGGTAACTTAAGTTAATCTTAGGTTACACGTAAGGTAACTTAAACGCATTCGCTAGGTATTTGTTAAAATTGTATCGCATTTTTATATAGGCATTTTTTGTATTATTTAATTATACATACTAGATATAAAATATAAATTAAATAATTATTAAATCTAAATGTAAAATATTAACCACAAAAATGTGTTTTCTATAGAAAAAATTAAATCTATATATATATATATATATATATATATATATATGATTTTATTATAAAATCAGTAACTTTTTATATTAATCCTACATACCATACCTAAAATTCTGATTAAAAAACTCATCTCAATTTTTTATAAGTTTATTTTCGTTAAGTAATACTATTGTTACGTAACAGGTAACCATGGTTACGGGTAAACCGGGTGCAGTAGGTGTGCATGTGGGTAGGTGTGCATTACTATCTGATATATCGAATACATTTATTCTAAATATATATATATATATATATATATATATATATATATATATGTACTAGGAATTAATATATATATATATATACATATAATACATATTATTATAAATATGTATATGACTGCAATTAGTAAGTACATATGTAGTTGTACCTATGCATGAATACATTATTATATAACTTATTTACGCAAATATTCACATACACATGCACACACACATGCACACACACATACATACACATACACACAAATACACACATACACAAACATATACACACATA
This sequence comes from Osedax fenrisi, assembly GCA_964019155.1. Lineage (NCBI taxonomy): Eukaryota > Metazoa > Annelida > Polychaeta > Sabellida > Siboglinidae > Osedax > Osedax fenrisi. The sequence goes on along the minus strand of OZ025243.1, from coordinate 20,887,405 downwards.
GTCCACTATACCGTTACACTGTCCATCGTTACATGATATCGATTGATACAACAATATAAACCGTCTGATCTTTACTACTATTTAAATAAATGTGATACTGTTAATTATACGTAAGGATATATTCAGTATAATCTAAATAATGTATTAGTATACTAATTATAATAATATATATGTATATAAATATATATATATATATGAATATATTTTAAATTGTCGAAATATCAGATATAGTTCTAAGTTTCCTTGAATTCTGAGATATCGACAGTCAACTTACAATTTTTTGTAATGTATTTATATGAAAAATACAACAGTAAATATCATTACTATATTATTGATTTGTTATTACAAATGAAAATAAATCTCATCTATTTAATAATGTCTTATTTTGATTTGTGAATTTAATTTATTTTAAAATTGTAATGGACCAAATGTGATTGTACTGCTGATATATAGAATAACTGAAATTATTGATAATAAAGTTATTACTTATTTCATAATAAGATTAAAATCGTATTGCGTATTTATTTATTTTAAAAGAGTATCATACAGTAACCATTTGTAATTATAAATTACTTAATTATTTTAAAACATTTATCATTAATAGTAAAATATAATTTATATATTCATTAATTAATGTTTAAATGTTTTTTTTCTATTCTATTAATACTACTTTTATATTCTATTATATTATATTATATTAATACATAACTTTAGATTGATATTTATATATATGGTATACCAGCGGGTGTTAATTAACTAATTATAAATGTTATTTAAAACCATATTATTATCTTATATTGTATTATTTATATGTATCTAGTTTAACTTATTTTAATGTTTATTATTTATATTTATTTCACCTTATATATAACCTTTATTTAAGTATATAACCATTATTTAATTAATTATATGTATATATTACTATTAATCTATTATGTTTATAATAATTAATATTTTAATATTTTATTATTTTATTTGAATGAAAATGAAGATACGATATTTCTGTCAGGGTCAATAAAGGTCATTGCTTTCACTGATCCTTCGTGAACGATGTATACTTAATGATGTAATTCATTCGTGTAGGTATATATTACATATGCACAGTATGTGTACACTATGTGTATACATATTAAATGTTAATTACTATGTGGGCTTAGAAAATCAACAAACAGAATATTTAAAGTAATATATATATATATATATATATATATATATATATATATATATATATATATACATTTAAATGATATATCATATAAATGTTAAAAATAAAATTATTAATTAGTAATTATTATTGATGAAATATTAGTTATTTATTATGGTAAATATATAACATATTCATTTAAATATATATATATATATATATATATATATATAAAATAAATAAAATAGCGATAATACAGAAAACTAACATATTATTAGCAGTATTATTATGGCCACGACGCAACCCAACTTCTGGAACGTCGTCAACTTTTCGATCCGTTTTCGTAACTTCGTCACGTGACGTTTCAGCGCGTTGTCAGCGGCGCTAGTTTCCGGTTCTTTGTTCGCGTACACGTTACTGGCGTTGGCTTCGGCTACGTTGGTGTTCGAGGACAACTGTTGGTTGGTCGTCTCACCGGCATTCGAGCCCCCCGCGTATCTAGAACGAGAAGGTATTACGTAGTGCGATGCGAGAGTTACGTTAGTTTGTTATGAATTTAAATTAATGGAACGTACCATAAGGGTGATCATAGGAACCGACATTTGTGAATTTGTATGTATACAAAATGCTCTAGTGTATATCTTATAGAGAATACATCAAAAAGTAAGTTACAAAAAAATGTGACCCAATTAGAACAATTTTTGATATTGCGCCCGCGCTTTTAAGATTAATAAGTATAATTTGCATTGAAAAAGATACGATTTTCGATTTTCGATTTTCCGTATGTCGTACGGTCGCGTTTATTTATAGTACGTAAGCTATATCCTATAGGAAGCGGTTTTAACGAATTTCCCGGTAACATCACGTGATCAGAATTGTATTAACGTGTTAAGCCGCGTGTCACGTGACGTAAACGTGGGAATCGTTAACACCGCAGCCGTATACTCGAATATCACCATTTCTATTATTATTGGCATCGTCAGCCATCTCGTCTGCTATCTTCTCGTTTGTTATGAAATAGTTATGTTACGTCGTCAATCTAATCGTAGTTAATCAATAAGCAGTGTTGCTTTTCTTTATTTAACTATCACGTGATGCACATTAAATATTCTCAACATTATCATGGTTATCGGTCAAATCAAAGCCTAGTATACTAGATATTATAATATCATTGAACTTATCATCTGCACTATTATACATGCTCGATTACCACTCAACATCCACTAACGTTATTAATCCGGTCATCTCCTCCATTGCATATGCACACTTCACTATATCACATGCCATTCCTACTATGGTATACAATGTACTGTGTACGATCGTACCTTTCATAGTCATTAGCGCAGCCGGCCATCTTTATTAATGAAGTATCTCAATATCGTATCGCTTTCAAAGTACGCGATCAACAAACTCATTAATTTACAACGTGAATCAAGCCGTGTTAGTTAAACATTCCAAGCTATAGCTGTATATACTACACTGATAACAATTAGGGGACAGCGAATTCAATTTATAGGGATTCAATTTACAGATCGTTAAAATATCACAACAATTTTCTATGTACCCTAAATAGGAAACACGACTGTTAAACTACTATAGTGAGTATCCTGTAGGATACACCATATATATGTGTAGGGTATATGTTAATAGGGTACATATGTTAACTATTAGGGTGCATGACTATTAAATGCACTAGGTTACAAACTATATATTGATTATGGTACAGCTATGTTAAATATTAGGATACGTGATTATTATATTTACATATCATGAAATTCAATTACGGTATATATCATACAATTGCATTAGGGTACACGGTATCATTTAATTAGGGTACAACCAGCTTAAATTCTTTAGGGTACAGTTTGATCATGTTATAACATGGTACCCTAATTAGGGTACGGCTATTGGGACTCTACTTACACCCTAATAAAGGCGCCATCTGTACCCTAATTGTTAACAGGGTATGGTGTAAACACTATGGACTCGGAACGTACGCACATTAGCTTGCACTCACTTCGTGTCTATCTTTATACACTAAACTTTAGTGACTAAAGTATCACTCGTCAAACTCTAGTGTTCGATTATTAACGTATGTTCTTCTAGAGTATATATATATAGTATACTAGGTGTACCTTTCAAGAAATAAACCGAGCTATAATGTAATCTTCCTTCAATCAAACTATAGATATATCCCCAAAATCTGCAAATCTATATATATCATTACCCCCCACCCCGCCCCCATTCACTAACCATATATATATATATATATATATATATATATATATATATAAAACTATACCACCATGCCTTCGATATCGCAGCTCCCAATAAATGTAATACACTCTACCACATATATCACCACACGTATTAGGAATACACCACATACATGATACTATCACTTTCGAAAGACAACTGAAATGCATATTTTCTACTCGCTCGTAGAAACGTATAGGAAACGTAGAAACCTACTACATATTATAGGTAGGTAGTTAGTAGGTACTACCTACTACGTAGGCATACTATAATATATAAGCTGGTGCATCTATTATACAAATTAGTATATTAGAGTCAATAGACGTAGAACTACCACGAAAGGGAAATAGGTTATTATATAATATGTACTAAATCTTAAATAACGAATTTTTCTGAGCATATTACTTACTGAAGAATGGAATTAATACTTATTTAATAAAATATATAATACATGTTTAACATATATTAATACATATATGTGTATATGAAATACTATATATCTGATAGTTATATATCATATATTGGACCATATATATATATATACATATATATATATATATATAGGATTTATAATGAGAATATTAACGATTTAGAAGACTCCATTGTATATATATATATATCAATTTAATTGGTATGCGATTAAATAAACATTAATTTGATATATCAATTTCGTTTTGTAAAGACTTTTTGTAAAGACGGGTTATAGTAATTATGTTAATTATTTATTAGATTATAAATTAAATTTGTATAATTTCTTACTAATATATTTTATTTTTAATATTTAATATTTTAATATTTTTATTATAATTATTCGCAAAAATATTGATGATAACATCAGTTTTTAACTAGATTTGTTTGCTAGATTTAGTTTGAATATATAGTATATAGAAATAAATGATATAAATATTTAATTAATTTAAGGTTTTAGTTTACTCCAACTAAAACTCAAATATATTTATAAATATTTATATAATAGAGTTTATTGTAATAAATACAATAATATAATAATAAATATCATGTACATTACATAAACAATGGCATGTATATCATGCATATACATAGTTTTTAATATTAAAATATAAATTATATATTACGTAGATGTGCTATTTAAATTTATAGAATTATTAATGTTATGATTTATATTAATATATTAATGATTATTTAACATAAGAAAAGTAAAATATCAAGTCCATGATTGTGTAAGAGAAATAGTACAAATACCGATAGTCGATGAATACTTACTTTACTTTTACTCCCTTGACTCTTGAATCGTAGGGGGAATCATCAGACAAGTATCAACAACACATTTATTCCATTTTCCGTGATCTTCCGTCATCCGTGTTAGTTCGCTAGTACTTCTATCTGTCCATTTATTTATGTTGTGCATCCAATTATTTCGTGGCCGGCCTTTTTTCCTCTTGCCTTCTACTTTTCCTTGTAGAATGGTTTTGGCCAGTCCATCGTGTCGACAAATATGACCATACTACTTAAGCTTTCTTCGTTTTATAGTGCTTAAATTACCCATTTAAGAGTGGTTCATATTTGCCTATTAGATTTATCATTTTTTCATGGATATAGTCATTTGTTTTCTTTGGCGATATGTAATACACAGTAATCTTCTATGCGATTTATTTTGGAATGCTTATATCCTTTTTTCCTCTTTTTCCATTAAGGTCCAAGTTTCGCAGCCGTAGAGAAGTATTGATGATATAAGTGATTTATAGAGGTTGTATTTTACATGGAACGCAATTTTTTTGCTTTTCCATATTGTTCCAAGTTTTACCATTGCTGAGGTTGCTGTTGCTAATCGTATTCGTAATTCGTTATCTGATGATCCATCTGATTTCAATATCAATCCAAGATACTTAAATGTTTTGACATTTTCGAGTTGGGTTCCGTCCATCATTATGTTTGCACTTTCATTTTTACTATTTACCATAGTCTTGCTTTTCTCTTTGCTTACTTCCATTCCATAATCTTTAGAAGCTTCAGAAAGTCTATTAGTAAGCTCTTGTTATTCGGAATTGGTTCCAGCGATTAGATCGATATCGTCAGAAAATCTAAGGTTATTTATAATCCTACCACCAACAGATATAGTTGACTTGTGGTTATGGAGTGTTTCCTGCATGATATGTTCTAAGAAAATATTGAATAACACTGGGGATAGCAGACAACCCTGTCTTACTCCAACTGTAGTGTGGAAGAAGTCTCCTGTCTTGTTATTTAGTATTACAGCACTATTCGAATTTTCATATAGCGACTAAATTATTCTTATAATTTCATGAGATATGCCAAAATGACCCATGACACTCCATAGCCCTTTATGCCATACTCTATCAAAGGCTTTCTTGAAGTCAATATAGTTATGGTACATATTTTTTTCACGATGAATACAGATACCCCAATAGTACGATACAGGATACCTATAGGGATAGTATTATAATATAGTAGGTATTACCTACCGTGAACCTACCTATTAATGAAGAATATGGATTTATTATTTTGAATAAAGTATCCAGAAGAAATATAAGTGTACTTTTATATTTGTCCATACATAATGTACAAAATAACAACAATAATACAAATTAAATTGCATTTATAAAAGTATACTGCTTGAATATTTAATAAGTATTTATAATTTTAATATACATAATAGGAAAGTTCATTTAAAATTGGATATAAAAAATAATTATATATAATATTTAGTTTCAGATTTAAGAAATTTAATAAACACACTAAAAATACATAATATAAACACCCAAGTGACTTTAAGAAACCAATAAATTCCTATCTAGATAGTTATCTGAAATTAAAAATGTAGTTAGGTCTAAATACTAAAATTCATATGCTATATCATTATAAACATTGTGTATTATATGATAAGTTTACCGAGTCTGTGTATGTCGTGTATGTTTGGGTGTGTGTGGGTATATGTGTGTATGTTGTAGTTGTTGTTGACATTATTTATTCAGACGTGTGTATTTGTGTGTATCTATATTGTGTTTATTTATTTGTATTTATGTTGGGTTTATATGTGTGAATGTGTATGCATTGATGTGTTTGTGTACGGGTGTGTGTGGTGTGCCAATGTGTGGTTTTGTTTGTATTTGTGTGTGTGATTTTTGTATATAGTAGTAGTAATATAATTATGTTAATCTCAAAAATCCAATTTTAAATTAATTGTTCGGAAGTGATATTGCGCGCCATTAATTAAATAATAATATTAAAAATTAATTGTATGGCAATTTGTTAGTGTATTAAAATGTAGTACCGTTATTAGTTAGTAAGTCCATTTAAAGTAAGTATCTATGTAGTTTATTTTTCAAGTTGTTGTCGTTAGTTATAGTCACGTGGAGACTATTCCAGTAAGATGAGTAGTTAATCGATTGATTGTGTTTTAATAGTATATTATTTTATGACCTCAAGTTATATCTATTTTTAAATTATATTGATGATTTGATGCATATAGGAAGTTTAATATGTATTGCAGTAGGGAAAAGTAACCTAATACGGACACTTTAACAATAAATGGTCTTAAAAGTGTATGACTCATTATTTTTATTCAAAAATTACAATATATTAATATTATATGATTATAGATATTATTGTGATTTTAAAATTGTATTTAATCTTTTAATTCCATAGATAACGGGGGTGTCGGTATTCGGTACCCATATCCGAATACGGAAACACTGTGTTATAATACATACATCCTATATACCACTCGATAAACAATATATTATTGATGAATCAATTATACAAATAACAATTACATAATTTATAATTAACTTTATGAATAATTTATTCTAATTTAATTAATTAATAATATATTTATTTTTATTATTTTTTTAATTAATAATACAATTTAAATGTTTTAATAATAACATTTTTAGATTTAGCTTTAATGGTGGTATCAATATTATAACCTCTAGATATATACTTATTACTTAATGAATATTTGATAACAATTATAGAAATTATATATATTATTTTTAGAATGCTTTATTTTTTAAATAATATAATGTTATATTTTATATATTCTTGAGAAGGTTTTAAGTTGACATTTTTTTTCATAAATTTAAAAACGTAATACAAAAATCAGTTTATTGAATATATCAGCAATATTTTGAATAATTAAAAAATAAAAAATACTTTTTTAGACTATTTATATGATTATGAATATTTTATTCATTACATTTTATTTGTAGGATTTATGTTTTCTGAGATACCGAGAGTGTCCGTATTCGGGCACTGTCCGTATTCGGTTACTTTCCCCTATGTATAATATATAGAGTTTTGTAAATGGATCTGTGTTTTAAAGTAACTAGCGTAGTTTTATTCGGTACTATGTACAAGTACTATAAGTACTATAGTATGTGTTCGTTTGGAAGCTTAAAAATAAGTCTGCAGGTTTGCTTTATAATTTTGTTAAGTCATTTTCTTGTACTTTAGGCATATCAGTAAGTAGTGCGGCATTACAGTGGTCATGTTTCAATATTATATAAGCGCATGTTATTATATTGAGATATATTCGCTTCAGAAGAATCTTTATTTGTTTTAATTGATATAGTATATTGTTACACTGTTTTATTATTGATGACATTTGATAATTTAATGTTAAATATTTATCTAGTTTCACACTTTGTTATTATATATTGTTATATCCGTTTTTATTTTTATTATAGTATTTGCTATTTTTATGTGAGTTAAGGGAGGTGATATTATTCATTTGTTATGGAAAATAATATATACAGTAGCTTATTAAATTGTAAATAGTTGTTGTTGAAATGTATTTCTAGTTCGGTAGTTAATTTATTTATTTTATTTATGGTTTATGGGAGGTTATTTAATGTAGTTGATGTATATTATTATATATAACCTTCATACATAGGATAGTTAATATTGTGTGTATTTAATATGGAGTTAATATCGGATGTGAATTCACTTATTATATTAATATATTGAAAAAAATAGGACCCAATAAACTATCCTGATGAAACCTTATTGCATGACAGTTGTATGTTTTATTCGGAGTTTTTAATTTGATAGTAAAAGTTCTATATAGTATGATCGTATTAGTGTTATTATTGTGTGGTGTATTATTATTATTGTATCCCTATATATTGTAGTTTTAAGTAAAGTATTTTGTGATTTATTTTGTCAAATGTAGATCAAAGGTTAAGTAATATAAGCAAAGCAGGGCTTTGGTATAATATAACGTAATGAATATTTTGAAAATTAACAGATATATTTGTTTTTAGGTCAAGTAGTAAACTTCCATTATTGTGATTTTATTTATATGAACTTTCTCTTGGATTATGTAATTTATTATTCATGATATGTTGGGTAAGATGTTTGCGATTATTTTTTCTATTAGTAAACGCGATGATTAGTCATAGGGTGTCCATATTGAAACATCTAGAGTATCCGTATTAGGGATTTATATGAGCTATAAATATATGCTTATAACTTAATTAATATTTGATAACAAATATAGAAATTATGTATATAATGTTTAGAATCCTTTATTTTTTTAATAATATAGTGTTATGTTTTTATATCGATACATGTATATTCTTGGGAAGGTTTTGAGATGAAATTTTTTTATAAATTTAAAAACATAATAACAAAATCATTTTATTAGATATATCAGCACTATTTTGATAAAGTAAAAAATAAAAAATACTTATTTCGACTATATTATATAATTCTTAATATTTTTTTATTATTTTTTTTGTAGGATTTATGTTTTATGAGATACTGAGAGTGTCCGTATTCGGGCACTGTCCGTATTTTGTTACTTACCGGGACATGTTTAACATGTATTAATATTATAAGATTTTCAATATATGCTGGGGTAATATTAAGTGATGGATTTGATATAATTGATGATTAATTATTTTGTTTATGTAGTTTGATGTAAGAAGGTTATATGTGTTAAATTCTATGTCTTCGTAAATGGTTTTTATTTTGTTAATACAAAATATTGTATAAATATATTAATAATATATATTTTGTTGTTGTTTGATTTATTTGGTTTTGTTTTAGGTTTGTTTTGTAGCTGTATTTCATCCTGAAGTAATACTATACAATCCTGTAACCTAGAAGTTTACTTTTTACATTAATTTATATTTCAACATTTAAATGCTTCGTGAATAAATGTAACTATATTTGTATACAAATTGTTAATAGGGGAGGGAAGGGGGTAGTGGCCGAGGACGGAGTAGTGGCCGTTTTAATTAACGCTTAAATGGTGCTTGATAGGAGAAAAAGTTCTATATACAATATTTAGATAATCAAAATATCTATAATATATAGTAAACATTATTTTTAAATTATTAATTAATTACTCTAATTTATTACATAATAATTTTTTGTCAAATTTTAAGAAAAACATGATTATATATATTTATGCTTATTTATGTGTAAGAGTATGTGTATATATAATTAAATCATTGGATCAAATAAGGTGTGTATGCATCATAAATATAATTATTTAATATTATATAATTAACAAAATATAAATCGAATACATTACGAGACACCTATCGCATTTTCTGGTACTAGCAGCCACTACTACGGCCTTGCCTTATTTTAGTGTTTTTTAAAGCCTAATCAAACGTTTATATTATTAGGTTAAACACTTTATATATAAAAGTGAAATCACAATATTCTAGAACTATATGATTTCTAGTTAATTCAAAAAAATAAGAGCCTACAATTCAGTATTTATCGATATATTAGAAATCTTCTGAGGCATATTAATTATCGGCCACTATTCCCTTCCCTCCCCTACATATTATAATAAAATATAGATATGTATTATATTATATATGCAGCATTACACATTTATTCGATAGAACAAGTCTACTGTACACTATATATAGCAATATATTATATAGGATACATTAATTCACATACACATATATATATATAGGATATATACATCGAATTTGATAATGAATGTATTTGTATGAACGCTACCATCACCACGACAGCTGTAAATACGATAATATATTCAATATTAAAACAATATCCGTTGATCGTTCTGTGTTCTGTAGAACAAATATACCCGGTATATCCAGTATATATATACTCTATACATATGATGTTACCTATTATCATGTATAATACCGGATAAATCCCCGATAACACGAGATCTACAAATAAAAGTACACACGTCTATATATTATAATGTATATCGGTATTCACCCATATATTTTGATTTTGGTTTAATTTCTATTTATATTTATATTCTTATTTAATATGTATAATACTTATTATAGGTGTTATATTAATTTATATGTATGTATAATTAAGGGGATATACTTTAGGTACGTATATTGATTAAAGTAAACTTATAAATAAATATGATGTTACAAATTTCGAGATAACAATTTCAAAATCTGAGTTAGTTTTTGTTCGCTCAATTCAAAATGTCTCTCGGGAAAACTTACAAAACCATTTCATTATGTTATTTAATATAACATGTGTTAACCTATTAGATATATTTCGAATTAAGCCAACGCAATTAACATTATTTCGATGAGCAAATACAATAAATAACACATAATACAATTTGTATTTTACAAATAAAAATATGAAATACAAATGTATTATTTATAAATTATAATTTAGAATTAATTTTTTTAAATTTATTTTTAAACATAATATATATATTGTTACATTATTTACGAAATTTTATTTGTATAATCGCATATATATGCGTATCTATATTTGAAATGAGCAATACTATGAATAATTCTAACTATAAATCGTTACTATTATTATTATATATATACAATAATATATTATATATATATTATTGAATAATTTTATCTATACATCGTTAATATAATTATATATATAATATAATTACAATAATATATATATATAGTTATTATATCCGTCTATTTTTAAATGGTGTAGTATTTACTATCTGCAGATAGACGCATGCGTTGTCAATGTTTTTCTACTTTTCCTTAATCTGTTAAAGTTCATATATTCCAACATTAGTATAATTCATTGTTCTAATTCTTCTTTTCTATAGAATGTTATCAGATGTATTGTCATAATTCCACTGACACGTGCTAATTAACGTTAACACGTGCTAGTTAATGATGAAACGTGCTAGTTAATGATGCCACGTGCTAGTTAATGATAACACGTGATATAGCAACTATAGTAACATTAACGTACGATAATTAATGTGGTGATATTTGTATCTTTTTATCCGCGGCGCCGTATTTGATTTGCTACATTTACGTAAAGTGGTAATCACTACGGTGATGTATGAGGTGATGTGTGCGGTGATGTGTGAGGTGATGTGTGCGGTGATGAGTGCAATAGTGTGTGAAATAGTGTAGTTATGCGTGCGGTGATGCGTGAAGTTATATGTTCAGTGATTGGTGTAGTGATGCGTACAGTGCACGTCGTACAGTGATGCACCGTGCACTATACTAGGCACTATGCAGACTGTAGACTGTACTGCAAGACGTGCAGTGTATGACATACTGTATGTACCTATAGGTGTGGAGGTAGGGGCGCTGGTACGATGTTGTTTGTATGTACCCCTATAGGGGTACATTTTTACCAACCAATCAAAATAAATGTTGTGGTAAAAGTGGGCGGGGGGGGACCACTACATAGGAGGTCACCCTAGATTTTAAAGTGGAATGGAGGACATACCCCCCCGTACCCCTGTTGCAGCGCCCCTTTGCGGAGGAGATATCATCTCGATACCCCACACCGCGATGTCCGCGTTACTTCAGCGAGCACCACAGGCTGTTAGTAGTACGTAATATCACATTAACGATCACTTACTATAGCTGTTATCTATTTAACCTCAATTATCATATATGTACACTATATATCTCACTTATAGTATATATCACTCAATATATATCACACTATAGTGTATCGCTGCCATTAGTTATCGGTATACTCATAAGTATCATTATATCGTGTATTATTATTATTATCATTATTATTCAATCACCAAATGTAGGTAATAATATTTCTAAGATATTAATTGTATTTATTATAATATAATAAAATCGATCTATCTATTTGCCAGTGTAGGTCGGTAGTTACACTAGTGTAGCTCGGTAGTTACGTAACTCGGTAGTTACACTAGTGTAGCTCGGTAGTTACACTAGTGTAGCTCGGTAGTTACACTAGTGTAGCTCGGTAGTTACACTAGTGTAGCTCGGTAGTTACACTAGTGTAGCTCGGTAGTTACGTAACTCGGTAGTTACACTAGTGTAGCTCGGTAGTTACACTAGTGTAGCTCGGTAGTTACGTAACTCGGTAGTTACACTAGTGTAGCTCGGTAGTTACACTAGTGTAGCTCGGTAGTTACGTAGCTCGGTAGTTACACTAGTGTAGCTCGGTAGTTACGTAACTCGGTAGTTACACTAGTGTAGCTCGGTAGTTACACTAGTGTAGCTCGGTAGTTACGTAACTCGGTAGTTACACTAGTGTAGCTCGGTAGTTACACTAGTGTAGGTCGGTAGTTACACTAGTGTAGGTCGGTAGTTACGTAACTCGGTAGTTACACTAGTGTAGCTCGGTAGTTACACTAGTGTAGGTCGGTAGTTACACTAGTGTAGCTCGGTAGTTACACTAGTGTAGCTCGGTAGTTACGTAACTCGGTAGTTACACTAGTGTAGCTCGGTAGTTACACTAGTGTAGCTCGGTAGTTACGTAACTCGGTAGTTACACTAGTGTAGCTCGGTAGTTACACTAGTGTAGGTCGGTAGTTACACTAGTGTAGGTCGGTAGTTACGTAACTCGGTAGTTACACTAGTGTAGCTCGGTAGTTACACTAGTGTAGGTCGGTAGTTACACTAGTGTAGCTTGGTAGTTACACTAGTATAGCTCGGTAGTTACGTAGCTCGGTAGTTACACTAGTGTAGCTCGGTAGTTACACTAGTGTAGCTCGGTAGTTACGTAACTCGGTAGTTACACTAGTGTAGCTCGGTAGTTACACTAGTGTAGCTCGGTAGTTACACTAGTGTAGCTCGGTAGTTACACTAGTGTAGGTCGGTAATTACACTAGTGTAGCTCGGTAGTTACACTAGTGTAGGTCGGTAGTTACACTAGTGTAGCTCGGTAGTTACACTAGTGTAGCTCGGTAGTTACACTAGTGTAGCTCGGTAGTTACACTAGTGTAGCTCGGTAGTTACACTAGTGTAGCTCGGTAGTTACACTAGTGTAGCTCGGTAGTTACACTAGTGTAGCTCGGTAGTTACACTAGTGTAGCTCGGTAGTTACACTAGTGTAGCTCGGTAGTTACGTAACTCGGTAGTTACACTAGTGTAGCTCGGTAGTTACACTAGTGTAGGTCGGTAGTTACACTAGTGTAGCTCGGTAGTTACACTAGTGTAGGTCGGTAGTTACACTAGTGTAGCTCGGTAGTTACACTAGTGTAGCTCGGTAGTTACACTAGTGTAGCTCGGTAGTTACACTAGTGTAGCTCGGTAGTTACACTAGTGTAGCTCGGTAGTTACACTAGTGTAGCTCGGTAGTTACACTAGTGTAGCTCGGTAGTCACGTAACTCGGTAGTTACACTAGTGTAGCTCGGTAGTTACGTAACTCGGTAGTTACACTAGTGTAGCTCGGTAGTTACACTATTGTAGCTCGGTAGTTACACTAGTGTAGCTCGGTAGTTACGTAACTCGGTAGTTACACTAGTGTAGCTCGGTAGTTACACTAGTGTATCTCGGTAGTTACACTAGTGTAGCTCGGTAGTTACACTAGTGTAGCTCGGTAGTTACACTAGTGTAGCTCGGTAGTTACACTAGTGTAGCTCGGTAGTTACGTAACTCGGTAGCTACACTAGTGTAGCTCGGTAGTTACACTAGTGTAGCTCGGTAGTTACGTAACTCGGTAGTTACACTAGTGTAGCTCGGTAGTTACACTAGTGTAGCTCGGTAGTTACACTAGTGTAGGTCGGTAGTTACACTAGTGTAGCTCGGTAGTTACGTAACTCGGTAGTTACACTAGTGTAGCTCGGTAGTTACACTAGTGTAGGTCGGTAGTTACACTAGTGTAGCTCGGTAGTTACGTAACTCGGTAGTTACACTAGTGTAGCTCGGTAGTTACGTAACTCGGTAGTTACACTAGTGTAGCTCGGTAGTTACACTAGTGTAGCTCGGTAGTTACACTAGTGTAGGTCGGTAGTTACACTAGTGTAGCTCGGTAGTTACACTAGTGTAGCTCGGTAGTTACACTAGTGTAGCTCGGTAGTTACACTAGTGTAGCTCGGTAGTTACACTAGTGTAGCTCGGTAGTTACACTAGTGTAGGTCGGTAGTTACACTAGTGTAGCTCGGTAGTTACACTAGTGTAGCTCGGTAGTTACACTAGTGTATCTCGGTAGTTACACTAGTGTAGCTCGATAGTTACACTAGTGTAGCTCGGTAGTTACACTAGTGTAGGTCGGTAGTTACACTAGTGTAGCTCGGTAGTTACGTAACTCGGTAGTTACACTAGTGTAGCTCGGTAGTTACGTAACTCGGTAGTTACACTAGTGTAGCTCGGTAGTTACACTATTTTAACTCGGTAGTTACACTAGTGTAGCTCGGTAGTTACGTAACTCGGTAGTTACACTAGTGTAGCTCGGTAGTTACACTAGTGTAGCTCGGTAGTTACACTAGTGTAGGTCGGTAGTTACACTAGTGTAGCTCGGTAGTTACGTAACTCGGTAGTTACACTAGTGTAGCTCGGTAGTTACGTAACTCGGTAGTTACACTAGTGTAGCTCGGTAGTTACACTAGTGTAGCTCGGTAGTTACACTAGTGTAGGTCGGTAGTTACACTAGTGTAGCTCGGTAGTTACACTAGTGTAGCTCGGTAGTTACACTAGTGTAGGTCGGTAGTTACACTAGTGTAGCTCGGTAGTTACGTAACTCGGTAGTTACACTAGTGTAGCTCGGTAGTTACACTAGTGTAGCTCGGTAGTTACGTAACTCGGTAGTTACACTAGTGTAGCTCGGTAGTTACACTAGTGTAGCTCGGTAGTTACGTAACTCGGTAGTTACACTAGTGTAGCTCGGTAGTTACGTAACTCGGTAGTTACACTAGTGTAGCTCGGTAGTTACACTATTTTAACTCGGTAGTTACACTAGTGTAGCTCGGTAGTTACGTAACTCGGTAGTTACACTAGTGTAGCTCGGTAGTTACACTAGTGTAGCTCGGTAGTTACGTAACTCGGTAGTTACACTAGTGTAGCTCGGTAGTTACACTAGTGTAGCTCGGTAGTTACGTAACTCGGTAGTTACACTAGTGTAGCTCGGTAGTTACGTAACTCGGTAGTTACACTAGTGTAGCTCGGTAGTTACACTAGTGTAGGTCGGTAGTTACACTAGTGTAGCTCGGTAGTTACGTAACTCGGTAGTTACACTAGTGTAGCTCGGTAGTTACACAAGTGTAGCTCGGTAGTTACACTAGTGTAGCTCGGTAGTTACACTAGTGTAGCTCGGTAGTTACGTAACTCGGTAGTTACACTAGTGTAGCTCGGTAGTTACGTAACTCAGTAGTTACACTAGTGTAGCTCGGTAGTTACACTAGTGTAGCTCGGTAGTTACACTAGTGTAGGTCGGTAGTTACACTAGTGTAGCTCGGTAGTTACACTAGTGTAGCTCGGTAGTTACACTAGTGTAGCTCGGTAGTTACACTAGTGTAGCTCGGTAGTTACACTA
This sequence comes from Osedax fenrisi, assembly GCA_964019155.1. Classification (NCBI taxonomy): domain Eukaryota; kingdom Metazoa; phylum Annelida; class Polychaeta; order Sabellida; family Siboglinidae; genus Osedax; species Osedax fenrisi. Next base: position 20,871,302 of record OZ025243.1, on the reverse strand, counting down.
GTGTAGCTCGGTAGTTACACTAGTGTAGCTCGGTAGTTACACTAGTGTAGGTCGGTAGTTACACTAGTGTAGGTCGGTAGTTACACTAGTGTAGCTCGGTAGTTACACTAGTGTAGGTCGGTAGTTACACTAGTGTAGGTCGGTAGTTACACTAGTGTAGCTCGGTAGTTACACTAGTGTAGCTCGGTAGTTACACTAGTGTAGGTCGGTAGTTACACTAGTGTAGCTCGGTAGTTACACTAGTGTAGCTCGGTAGTTACACTAGTGTAGGTCGGTAGTTACACTAGTGTAGCTCGGTAGTTACGTAACTCGGTAGTTACACTAGTGTAGCTCGGTAGTTACACTAGTGTAGCTCGGTAGTTACACTAGTGTAGGTCGGTAGTTACACTAGTGTAGCTCGGTAGTTACGTAACTCGGTAGTTACACTAGTGTAGCTCGGTAGTTACACTAGTGTAGCTCGGTAGTTACGTAACTCGGTAGTTACACTAGTGTAGCTCGGTAGTTACACTAGTGTAGCTCGGTAGTTACGTAACTCGGTAGTTACACTAGTGTAGCTCGGTAGTTACGTAACTCGGTAGTTACACTAGTGTAACTCGGTAGTTACACTAGTGTAGCTCGGTAGTTACACTAGTGTAGCTCGGTAGTTACACTAGTGTAGCTCGGTAGTTACGTAACTCGGTAGTTACACTAGTGTAGCTCGGTAGTTACACTAGTGTAGCTCGGTAGTTACACTAGTGTAGCTCGGTAGTTACGTAACTCGGTAGTTACACTAGTGTAGCTCGGTAGTTACGTAACTCGGTAGTTACACTAGTGTAACTCGGTAGTTACACTAGTGTAGCTCGGTAGTTACACTAGTGTAGCTCGGTAGTTACACTAGTGTAGGTCGGTAGTTACACTAGTGTAGCTCGGTAGTTACACTAGTGTAGCTCGGTAGTTACACTAGTGTAGCTCGGTAGTTACACTAGTGTAGCTCGGTAGTTACACTAGTGTAGCTCGGTAGTTACACTAGTGTAGGTCGGTAGTTACACTAGTGTAGCTCGGTAGTTACACTAGTGTAGCTCGGTAGTTACACTAGTGTATCTCGGTAGTTACACTAGTGTAGCTCGATAGTTACACTAGTGTAGCTCGGTAGTTACACTAGTGTAGCTCGGTAGTTACGTAACTCGGTAGTTACACTAGTGTAGCTCGGTAGTTACGTAACTCGGTAGTTACACTAGTGTAGCTCGGTAGTTACACTAGTGTAGCTCGGTAGTTACGTAACTCGGTAGTTACACTAGTGTAGCTCGGTAGTTACACTAGTGTAGCTCGGTAGTTACGTAACTCGGTAGTTACACTAGTGTAGCTCGGTAGTTACGTAACTCGGTAGTTACACTAGTGTAGCTCGGTAGTTACACTATTTTAACTCGGTAGTTACACTAGTGTAGCTCGGTAGTTACGTAACTCGGTAGTTACACTAGTGTAGCTCGGTAGTTACACTAGTGTAGCTCGGTAGTTACGTAACTCGGTAGTTACACTAGTGTAGCTCGGTAGTTACACTAGTGTAGCTCGGTAGTTACGTAACTCGGTAGTTACACTAGTGTAGCTCGGTAGTTACGTAACTCGGTAGTTACACTAGTGTAGCTCGGTAGTTACACTAGTGTAGGTCGGTAGTTACACTAGTGTAGCTCGGTAGTTACGTAACTCAGTAGTTACACTAGTGTAGCTCGGTAGTTACACTAGTGTAGCTCGGTAGTTACACTAGTCTAGCTCGGTAGTTACACTAGTGTAGCTCGGTAGTTACACTAGTGTAGCTCGGTAGTTACACTAGTGTAGCTCGGTAGTTACACTAGTGTAGCTCGGTAGTTACACTAGTGTAGCTCGGTAGTTACACTAGTGTAGGTCGGTAGTTACACTAGTGTAGGTCGGTAGTTACACTAGTGTAGGTCGGTAGTTACACTAGTGTAGGTCGGTAGTTACACTAGTGTAGCTCGGTAGTTACACTAGTGTAGCTCGGTAGTTACACTAGTGTAGCTCGGTAGTTACACTAGTGTAGCTCGGTAGTTACACTAGTGTAGCTCGGTAGTTACACTAGTGTAGGTCGGTAGTTACACTAGTGTAGCTCGGTAGTTACGTAACTCGGTAGTTACACTAGTGTAGCTCGGTAGTTACACTAGTGTAGCTCGGTAGTTACACTAGTGTAGGTCGGTAGTTACACTAGTGTAGCTCGGTAGTTACGTAACTCGGTAGTTACACTAGTGTAGCTCGGTAGTTACACTAGTGTAGCTCGGTAGTTACGTAACTCGGTAGTTACACTAGTGTAGCTCGGTAGTTACACTAGTGTAGCTCGGTAGTTACGTAACTCGGTAGTTACACTAGTGTAGCTCGGTAGTTACGTAACTCGGTAGTTACACTAGTGTAACTCGGTAGTTACACTAGTGTAGCTCGGTAGTTACACTAGTGTAGCTCGGTAGTTACACTAGTGTAGCTCGGTAGTTACACTAGTGTAGCTCGGTAGTTACGTAACTCGGTAGTTACACTAGTGTAGCTCGGTAGTTACACTAGTGTAGCTCGGTAGTTACACTAGTGTAGCTCGGTAGTTACACTAGTGTAGCTCGGTAGTTACGTAACTCGGTAGTTACACTAGTGTAACTCGGTAGTTACACTAGTGTAGCTCGGTAGTTACACTAGTGTAGCTCGGTAGTTACGTAACTCGGTAGTTACACTAGTGTAGCTCGGTAGTTACGTAGCTCGGTAGTTACAATAGTGTAGCTCGGTAGTTACGTAACTCGGTAGTTACACTAGTGTAGCTCGGTAGTTACGTAACTCGGTAGTTACACTAGTGTAGATCGGTAGTTACACTAGTGTAGCTCGGTAGTTACACTAGTGTAGCTCGGTAGTTACACTAGTGTAGCTCGGTAGTTACACTAGTGTAGCTCGGTAGTTACACTAGTGTAGCTCGGTAGTTACACTAGTGTAGCTCGGTAGTTACGTAGCTCGGTAGTTACACTAGTGTAGCTCGGTAGTTACACTAGTGTAGCTCGGTAGTTACGTAGCTCGGTAGTTACACTAGTGTAGCTCGGTAGTTACGTAATCGGTAGTTACACTAGTGTAGCTCGGTAGTTACACTAGTGTAGATCGGTAGTTACACTAGTGTAGCTCGGTAGTTACACTAGTGTAGCTCGGTAGTTACGTAGCTCGGTAGTTACACTAGTGTAGCTCGGTAGTTACACTAGTGTAGCTCGGTAGTTACGTAACTCGGTAGTTACACTAGTGTAGCTCGGTAGTTACGTAACTCGGTAGTTACACTAGTGTAACTCGGTAGTTACACTAGTGTAGCTCGGTAGTTACACTAGTGTAGCTCGGTAGTTACACTAGTGTAGCTCGGTAGTTACACTAGTGTAGCTCGGTAGTTACGTAACTCGGTAGTTACACTAGTGTAGCTCGGTAGTTACACTAGTGTAGCTCGGTAGTTACGTAACTCGGTAGTTACACTAGTGTAGCTCGGTAGTTACGTAACTCGGTAGTTACACTAGTGTAACTCGGTAGTTACACTAGTGTAGCTCGGTAGTTACACTAGTGTAGCTCGGTAGTTACACTAGTGTAGCTCGGTAGTTACACTAGTGTAGCTCGGTAGTTACGTAACTCGGTAGTTACACTAGTGTAGCTCGGTAGTTACGTAGCTCGGTAGTTACAATAGTGTAGCTCGGTAGTTACGTAACTCGGTAGTTACACTAGTGTAGCTCGGTAGTTACGTAACTCGGTAGTTACACTAGTGTAGATTGGTAGTTACACTAGTGTAGCTCGGTAGTTACACTAGTGTAGCTCGGTAGTTACACTAGTGTAGCTCGGTAGTTACACTAGTGTAGCTCGGTAGTTACACTAGTGTAGCTCGGTAGTTACGTAGCTCGGTAGTTACACTAGTGTAGCTCGGTAGTTACACTAGTGTAGCTCGGTAGTTACGTAGCTCGGTAGTTACACTAGTGTAGCTCGGTAGTTACGTAACTCGGTAGTTACACTAGTGTAGCTCGGTAGTTACACTAGTGTAGATCGGTAGTTACACTAGTGTAGCTCGGTAGTTACACTAGTGTAGCTCGGTAGTTACACTAGTGTAGCTCGGTAGTTACACTAGTGTAGCTCGGTAGTTACACTAGTATAGGTCGGTAGTTACACTAGTGTAGGTCGGTAGTTACACTAGTGTAGCTCGGTAGTTACACTAGTGTAGCTCGGTAGTTACACTAGTGTATCTCGGTAGTTACACTAGTGTAGGTCGGTAGTTACACTAGTGTAGCTCGGTAGTTACACTAGTGTAGCTCGGTAGTTACACTAGTGTAGCTCGGTAGTTACACTAGTGTAGCTCGGTAGTTACGTAGCTCGGTAGTTACACTAGTGTAGCTCGGTAGTTACGTAACTCGGTAGTTACACTAGTGTAGCTCGGTAGTTACGTAACTCGGTAGTTACACTAGTGTAGCTCGGTAGTTACGTAACTCGGTAGTAACACTAGTGTAGCTCGGTAGTTACGTAACTCGGTAGTTACACTAGTGTAGCTCGGTAGTTACGTAACTCGGTAGTTACACTAGTGTAGCTCGGTAGTTACACTAGTGTAGCTCGGTAGTTACGTAGCTCGGTAGTTACACTAGTGTAGCTCGGTAGTTACACTAGTGTAGCTCGGTAGTTACGTAGCTCGGTAGTTACACTAGTGTAGGTCGGTAGTTACACTAGTGTAGCTCGGTAGTTACGTAACTCGGTAGTTACACTAGTGTAGCTCGGTAGTTACACAAGTGTAGCTCGGTAGTTACACTAGTGTAGCTCGGTAGTTACACTAGTGTAGCTCGGTAGTTACGTAACTCGGTAGTTACACTAGTGTAGCTCGGTAGTTACGTAACTCAGTAGTTACACTAGTGTAGCTCGGTAGTTACACTAGTGTAGCTCGGTAGTTACACTAGTGTAGGTCGGTAGTTACACTAGTGTAGCTCGGTAGTTACACTAGTGTAGCTCGGTAGTTACACTAGTGTAGCTCGGTAGTTACACTAGTGTAGCTCGGTAGTTACACTAGTGTAGCTCGGTAGTTACACTAGTGTAGCTCGGTAGTTACACTAGTGTAGCTCGGTAGTTACACTAGTGTAGGTCGGTAGTTACACTAGTGTAGGTCGGTAGTTACACTAGTGTAGCTCGGTAGTTACACTAGTGTAGGTCGGTAGTTACACTAGTGTAGGTCGGTAGTTACACTAGTGTAGCTCGGTAGTTACACTAGTGTAGCTCGGTAGTTACACTAGTGTAGGTCGGTAGTTACACTAGTGTAGCTCGGTAGTTACACTAGTGTAGCTCGGTAGTTACACTAGTGTAGGTCGGTAGTTACACTAGTGTAGCTCGGTAGTTACGTAACTCGGTAGTTACACTAGTGTAGCTCGGTAGTTACACTAGTGTAGCTCGGTAGTTACACTAGTGTAGGTCGGTAGTTACACTAGTGTAGCTCGGTAGTTACGTAACTCGGTAGTTACACTAGTGTAGCTCGGTAGTTACACTAGTGTAGCTCGGTAGTTACGTAACTCGGTAGTTACACTAGTGTAGCTCGGTAGTTACACTAGTGTAGCTCGGTAGTTACGTAACTCGGTAGTTACACTAGTGTAGCTCGGTAGTTACACTAGTGTAGCTCGGTAGTTACACTAGTGTAGCTCGGTAGTTACGTAACTCGGTAGTTACACTAGTGTAGCTCGGTAGTTACACTAGTGTAGCTCGGTAGTTACACTAGTGTAGCTCGGTAGTTACGTAACTCGGTAGTTACACTAGTGTAGCTCGGTAGTTACGTAACTCGGTAGTTACACTAGTGTAACTCGGTAGTTACACTAGTGTAGCTCGGTAGTTACACTAGTGTAGCTCGGTAGTTACGTAACTCGGTAGTTACACTAGTGTAGCTCGGTAGTTACGTAGCTCGGTAGTTACAATAGTGTAGCTCGGTAGTTACGTAACTCGGTAGTTACACTAGTGTAGCTCGGTAGTTACGTAACTCGGTAGTTACACTAGTGTAGATCGGTAGTTACACTAGTGTAGCTCGGTAGTTACACTAGTGTAGCTCGGTAGTTACACTAGTGTAGCTCGGTAGTTACACTAGTGTAGCTCGGTAGTTACACTAGTGTAGCTCGGTAGTTACACTAGTGTAGCTCGGTAGTTACGTAGCTAGGTAGTTACATTAGTGTAGCTCGGTAGTTACACTAGTGTAGCTCGGTAGTTACGTAGCTCGGTAGTTACACTAGTGTAGCTCGGTAGTTACGTAATCGGTAGTTACACTAGTGTAGCTCGGTAGTTACACTAGTGTAGATCGGTAGTTACACTAGTGTAGCTCGGTAGTTACACTAGTGTAGCTCGGTAGTTACGTAGCTCGGTAGTTACACTAGTGTAGCTCGGTAGTTACACTAGTGTAGCTCGGTAGTTACGTAACTCGGTAGTTACACTAGTGTAGCTCGGTAGTTACGTAACTCGGTAGTTACACTAGTGTAACTCGGTAGTTACACTAGTGTAGCTCGGTAGTTACACTAGTGTAGCTCGGTAGTTACACTAGTGTAGCTCGGTAGTTACACTAGTGTAGCTCGGTAGTTACGTAACTCGGTAGTTACACTAGTGTAGCTCGGTAGTTACACTAGTGTAGCTCGGTAGTTACGTAACTCGGTAGTTACACTAGTGTAGCTCGGTAGTTACGTAACTCGGTAGTTACACTAGTGTAACTCGGTAGTTACACTAGTGTAGCTCGGTAGTTACACTAGTGTAGCTCGGTAGTTACACTAGTGTAGCTCGGTAGTTACACTAGTGTAGCTCGGTAGTTACGTAACTCGGTAGTTACACTAGTGTAGCTCGGTAGTTACGTAGCTCGGTAGTTACAATAGTGTAGCTCGGTAGTTACGTAACTCGGTAGTTACACTAGTGTAGCTCGGTAGTTACGTAACTCGGTAGTTACACTAGTGTAGATTGGTAGTTACACTAGTGTAGCTCGGTAGTTACACTAGTGTAGCTCGGTAGTTACACTAGTGTAGCTCGGTAGTTACACTAGTGTAGCTCGGTAGTTACACTAGTGTATCTCGGTAGTTACACTAGTGTAGGTCGGTAGTTATACTAGTGTAGCTCGGTAGTTACACTAGTGTAGCTCGGTAGTTACACTAGTGTAGCTCGGTAGTTACACTAGTGTAGCTCGGTAGTTACGTAACTCAGTAGTTACACTAGTGTAGCTCGGTAGTTACGTAACTCGGTAGTTACACTAGTGTAGCTCGGTAGTTACACTAGTGTAGCTCGGTAGTTACGTAGCTCGGTAGTTACACTAGTGTAGCTCGGTAGTTACGTAACTCGGTAGTTACACTAGTGTAGCTCGGTAGTTACGTAACTCGGTAGTTACACTAGTGTAGCTCGGTAGTTACGTAACTCGGTAGTAACACTAGTGTAGCTCGGTAGTTACGTAACTCGGTAGTTACACTAGTGTAGCTCGGTAGTTACGTAACTCGGTAGTTACACTAGTGTAGCTCGGTAGTTACACTAGTGTAGCTCGGTAGTTACGTAGCTCGGTAGTTACACTAGTGTAGCTCGGTAGTTACACTAGTGTAGCTCGGTAGTTACGTAGCTCGGTAGTTACACTAGTGTAGCTCGGTAGTTACACTAGTGTAGCTCGGTAGTTACGTAGCTCGGTAGTTACACTAGTGTAGCTCGGTAGTTACACTAGTGTAGCTCGGTAGTTACGTAACTCGGTAGTTACACTAGTGTAGCTCGGTAGTTACACTAGTGTAGCTCGGTAGTTACGTAGCTCGGTAGTTACAATAGTGTAGCTCGGTAGTTACGTAACTCGGTAGTTACACTAGTGTAGCTCGGTAGTTACACTAGTGTAGCTCGGTAGTTACACTAGTGTAGCTCGGTAGTTACGTAACTCGGTAGTTACACTAGTGTAGCTCGGTAGTTACACTAGTGTAGCTCGGTAGTTACACTAGTGTAGCTCGGTAGTTACACTAGTGTAGCTCGGTAGTTACACTAGTGTAGCTCGGTAGTTACGTAGCTCGGTAGTTACACTAGTGTAGCTCGGTAGTTACACTAATGTAGCTCGGTAGTTACACTAGTGTAGCTCGGTAGTTACACTAGTGTAGCTCGGTAGTAACACTAGTGTAGCTCGGTAGTTACGTAGCTCGGTAGTTACACTAGTGTAGCTCGGTAGTTACGTAGCTCGGTAGTTACACTAGTATAGCTCGGTAGTTACACTAGTGTAGCTCGGTAGTTACGTAGCTCGGTAGTTACACTAGTGTAGGTCGGTAGTTATACTAGTGTAGGTCGGTAGTTACACTAGTGTAGCTCGGTAGTTACGTAACTCGGTAGTTACACTAGTGTAGCTCGGTAGTTACACTAGTGTAGCTCGGTAGTTACGTAACTCAGTAGTTACACTAGTGTAGCTCGGTAGTTACGTAACTCGGTAGTTACACTAGTGTAGCTCGGTAGTTACACTAGTGTAGCTCGGTAGTTACGTAGCTCGGTAGTTACACTAGTGTAGCTCGGTAGTTACGTAACTCGGTAGTTACACTAGTGTAGCTCGGTAGTTACGTAACTCGGTAGTTACACTAGTGTAGCTCGGTAGTTACGTAACTCGGTAGTAACACTAGTGTAGCTCGGTAGTTACGTAACTCGGTAGTTACACTAGTGTAGCTCGGTAGTTACGTAACTCGGTAGTTACACTAGTGTAGCTCGGTAGTTACACTAGTGTAGCTCGGTAGTTACGTAGCTCGGTAGTTACACTAGTGTAGCTCGGTAGTTACACTAGTGTAGCTCGGTAGTTACGTAGCTCGGTAGTTACACTAGTGTAGCTCGGTAGTTACACTAGTGTAGCTCGGTAGTTACGTAGCTCGGTAGTTACACTAGTGTAGCTCGGTAGTTACACTAGTGTAGCTCGGTAGTTACGTAACTCGGTAGTTACACTAGTGTAGCTCGGTAGTTACACTAGTGTAGCTCGGTAGTTACGTAGCTCGGTAGTTACAATAGTGTAGCTCGGTAGTTACGTAACTCGGTAGTTACACTAGTGTAGCTCGGTAGTTACACTAGTGTAGCTCGGTAGTTACACTAGTGTAGCTCGGTAGTTACGTAACTCGGTAGTTACACTAGTGTAGCTCGGTAGTTACACTAGTGTAGCTCGGTAGTTACACTAGTGTAGCTCGGTAGTTACACTAGTGTAGCTCGGTAGTTACACTAGTGTAGCTCGGTAGTTACGTAGCTCGGTAGTTACACTAGTGTAGCTCGGTAGTTACACTAATGTAGCTCGGTAGTTACACTAGTGTAGCTCGGTAGTTACACTAGTGTAGCTCGGTAGTAACACTAGTGTAGCTCGGTAGTTACGTAGCTCGGTAGTTACACTAGTGTAGCTCGGTAGTTACGTAGCTCGGTAGTTACACTAGTATAGCTCGGTAGTTACACTAGTGTAGCTCGGTAGTTACGTAGCTCGGTAGTTACACTAGTGTAGCTCGGTAGTTACGTAACTCGGTAGTTACACTAGTGTATCTCGGTAGTTACGTAGCTCGGTAGTTACACTAGTGTAGCTCGGTAGTTACACTAGTGTAGCTCGGTAGTTACGTAACTCGGTAGTTACACTAGTGTAGCTCGGTAGTTACGTAACTCGGTAGTTACACTAGTGTAGCTCGGTAGTTACACTAGTGTAGCTCGGTAGTTACGTAGCTCGGTAGTTACACTAGTGTAGCTCGGTAGTTACACTAGTGTAGCTCGGTAGTTACGTAGCTCGGTAGTTACACTAGTGTAGCTCGGTAGTTACGTAGCTCGGTAGTTACACTAGTGTAGCTCGGTAGTTACACTAGTGTAGCTCGGTAGTTACACTAGTGTAGCTCGGTAGTTACACTGTTTCATATAGTTGTTCACCCTGTTGTGGAATACTGTTACAGACGGAGCACTTCTTATCGCCGGAGGTAGGTTGTTCCACATCGAAACACCAGAAATCGTTGAAGGACCTCTAGTTTGGATTTGTAGACCATTTCAAGTTTCATGGGATAGCGCGTATCGAGTATTCCGTTCTTTTCTCTGAATATAGCGTTGATAAATATATTTATTATAGGAAGCTTTCCTATGGGAAGGTACTCCAGAAATAATTACTTTTTTTAAATATATATATATTATATATAATATATATAATATATATAATATATATATATATATATATATATATATATATATATATACTGTTTATTTATTGAATCACACATATAATAATATCGGATATAAATGGAACCCTCAAGAAGTCATAGACTTGTACATGTTATAAATAACTGAGAGGAGTCCCAGACAATACAAAACAAATAGTAACATTTTGTTTTCTTTTGTTTTGATTCATCGTGTATTAAATTCTTGATAAACACAAGAGAAAAATAAGAACTGCCTGGAGTAGAACCCGGGACCTCTGGCTTACTAGCTTTCGGTTATCCCACTGAGCCATCGACCCCAGACTAATATATATATATATATATATATATATATATATACTACAATGATTTTCATTACATAACAACGTATTCTAGATCGTTCGGCCAGTCGACTGCAGGCGAGACGGTCAACCAGTTGAGCAACATGTCGTCGAACCTGCAGACACCTAGCGTCCTGAACGGAGCGATTAAAGACGCGCTCAATAAGGACGCTGACGAAAGCAGCGAGGACAACATCGTCAAGGACATGAAACGACAGGCCGCCATCTTGAAGAAATCCTTACTAGGCATGTCATTAGCATGGAAGATCGCTACCGGTATACTGTTCATACTGGTTATAATCACTGGTTAGTACTGCGGCTTTTTTACACATATATATTTAATATTTGCACGTACATATATATCTATATATATATATATATATATATATATATATATATATATATATATATAGTGTACGTAAACGTTAACAATAATAATTATAATTAGTCAATAATATTTAACATATAATTACTATTGATAAAATAATAGTTACTAATTATGATACATAATATATATATATATATATATATATATATACACATATATATATACATATATATATATATATATGTGCCTGTAATATCGACACCCCTGTTATCTCAGAGTTAACAAACTAAATTAAATTTTAAAATAGCTATTATATGTACCTACTTAATACTTATAAATAAAATTTGAAAATATTTAATTGAGAAATAATAAAGTGATGGTGATTTATTGTTAGGGTGTCGGTATTCGAGTACTCTCCCCTATATTATTTAAGTATACTTTTAAGTCATGAACATATATGTATATTAAATTAATTGCATGAATATAGGAGGGGTTAAGTTATCTGTATAATCTGTATAATATTCTAAATATTGATATAAAGCTATAATTAGATTTATATTATGTATACATTATTAATGAATAATTAATTAAAATATATATACATTGTATATATATATATATATATTGAAATATCAATGTACCCACTGGTTATTTATTGTTATATATATATATAATGTACTTTGAGCGAATAGAGAATTTTACATCTATATGAGTGTAAATCTATTTAATATATTACGTATAGTATTATTATATTATATGAATTATAATGCATATATTATATGTAAAATGAAACATATTTTAAATCAATAGCATTACGGGTCAACCAATATTATAATATAATATATGACATGGAATGTAAAAGTATCGAATGTATAGGTTATATATAATAATACAAAAATACACACATGTATATATATATATATATATATATATATATATATATATATATGTATATATATATGGTTCCACAGTCATAAAAGATTTCTATTTAGACTTCCCACCTTACCCAACAATATATCATTACATATATCCTCTTAAATAGTTTAGTGTTACTTAGGGAGAGTTAGCCGAGTTACGGCATTATCTCATTAACTTACGTCGGTCTCTTAAACCTTATCTGCGTACCTAAATTTTAATCCTAAATATTCCATAAAAATACGTATTCTCGTTGAACATACATTTAGGAATTTTTACAATTGTTGTTATACTATTTAATACTTTATTTTTATATATACTATTTAATAATTAACTGATGTTATAATAAAATTATATCCCGAATACTAATTTTTCATTTATTAACATTTTACATTCATATTTAATAGTGTTTATGTATTCACATCTACTTTATTACATAATATCTATTTAATTATATATACATATATATATATATATATATATATATATATATATATATATATTAATATTAATGTATGTACATAATAGAAGAATACTGCTATATAATGATATATATATATATATATATATATATATATGATAACTTAATTGCTACGTTACGTGAACAGAATACCCGGGATATTACTTATCGTGTAGCACAATTAGAAGGAAAGTGAAGAAGATGTGCGTTGCTAATAATACTATAATGTGTGGAATGACGCACGGCTCTCTCAACTGTGAATGCCGAAATGGATACCATGGGATTTGGTGTGAAAAAGGTTTATTTTTCAATATATCATCACAAACATATACACACATATGAATGAGTGAATTAATGAATGAATGAATGAATGAATGTTTATTTAGACACACAAATAACGTTAGATGTTCTCTATTGTGTAAAAAAAATATAAAATAACTAAATACACAAAAAATATAAATCAATATATATATATAAACTAACAAGCTTTACTTTATGTACCTTATTAGGTAAGGTATACCTTACCTTACAAGGTCGAGCTTGCTTCGCACTTCATAATACGTTGTTTCCATACATCTCTATTTTCCATCGCGGTTCTTAGTTCGTCAGAGGTGCAGTCTGTATTCGATACGTTGTGTGCTGTAAGATGTTGGTGGTCGTCATTGTTTTCTTCTAGAAGCTTCCATGGTTTGGTTCCCAGAGTAGAACGTCACTGATTACTTACTTTTTGCTACGCCAAGAGTGTCCGCAAAATCGCAGTCGTTATTCTCTTATCGAGGCACTAGACTTCGGTATATTTCCGTACAAATCTTTGTTTGTCATGTGGTTTCTCCATGTTTTATTTATTGATGCGCTTGCATACTTGTGTATGCGATATTATTCTCTTCTAGAGATACAGTTACAGTCCGTATGCTTGAGCCGTATACCAGAACTGATTCAACTGCAGCTCTAAAGAAGTGGTTCTTCAGATTGTCTTTGAGATTTGACTTCCATATCGTATTCATACTATTTAGCGCTGCCTTATATTATACATTTAAAAAATAACTTCTAACAAATAATTATAATAATTAGCACTATTATTATGTGATAGAATATTTACAATTACTATGGCTCTGTGTAACCCCCATATATATATTGTATACGCGTGAATAATAATTAAATAGTTTGAATTTAAATAAAGCGTGTAATACAAAGTGATCAGATACCATGGAAGTTTTCAGTATATTGATTCTGAAACATAACATTAAGCCTCGTACGAATTTAAACGGTCCGAGATGGATATATTTATAAATATATTCGAGCATATACTGCGAAGTAGGTCAGTTTATTTGCGAATATAGCACTTATTAGGTATATAAACAACCACGAATCACAAACGACATACTTGATCTTTGCGATGCAAGACGATCTCTTAAAGCAGCAACAAATTATAAGATGATAGAAATTATTAGTAAATAATATTTACTAAATATAGACAAGTAAATAATCAAATTTACAAAGACATGAAGGCAGCAAAAGAGCAGTAGATACAGATGCAATATAAATCAATAAAGGAAGACATGAAATATGGACGACATGCCAAAAAAGCACACGAAACTCTTAAAAGCCTCATAAAAACACAAGAAAGAAGCACTTCGATAATAGAAGATAAGAACGGACAGTCGGTAGATGAAGAACACTATGTTTTATGGCGATGGACAGAATACTGTCAAGAACGCTATAACTAACCTATACAAAACCTGACCTTATCGTTATAAACAGTAAGATCACAGAGAAGGTAGATGAATTACCAATTTTAAAAGCAGAAGTTGAAGATGCTATACAAAAGTTAAAAAGGTAAATATTCTGGCATTGATAATATATCTGCTAAGTTAATAAAATACCGAAGAGACAATTCGTTAATATTTTCACAGAATTAGGTCAAATAACATGCTCTAACAAAGAATGACATACGCAATGGACAGAGTCCCTAACAGTACCATTTCAAAAAAAAACAATCTAAGAAAGTGTGAGAATATGTGAATACTATGCCACACAAGCACATTTATATTGAATAGATTAACCTCGCAAGTTGAAGAAGTACTTTCGAAAGAACACGTTAGTTTTAGGAAAGGAAATAGCACCACTGAGCAGATATTCAATTGTAGAAATATAATTAAAAAATACTTGGAAAGCCAAAAGGACTATCATAATTTCATAGAATTTACTTTTCATAGAGTCTGGTACGATTGACTCTGGTTTACTCTCAATAAATATGACATCGAATCTAATATAACTTTAATGATAAAAACATTATATCAAACATCCACATTCGCAATGCTATTTAATAGTATCCAATGTCAGATGTTCAAGACAATTGTTGGTGTGAGATAGGAATGTATATTATCTGCTGTGGTCTTTAATTTATTTCCTGAAGAGATAATGGATGGAATTCAAGATGAACATATATCCACAATATCAATTGGTAGCCGAAATCTATCGAATCTCAGATTCGCCGATGACATAGACTTGATAGCTGGATCAAACGATGAACTACAAACACTCACAAACAAGCTGTAGACTAGTACTAGGCGGTATGGAATGAAAATTACTGCAGAAAAGAACAAGACGATGATCAACAGCAACAAAAGAAATCTTCATTCCAACATGTAATTATATGGTGAAAATCTAGAAGAAATAGATCAGTTTAAATATCTCGGTGATACATTTACAAAATATGGATCAAGCAACTCTGAGATTAAAATAAGAATATATCAATTAACATAGGCTATGGTAAGGCTAACTATAATTGTATATAATTGTACTCTATCGTATTGTATATTCTAACTTATGGTTGCGAATCTTGGGCTATAAGTACCCCTTCAACAAAAAAACTACAAGGATTCGAAAATAATTCTCACCAAAAACTTCTTGGAATATCATACAAATAAATGAAGACAAACGAGTATATTAAAGGTATGATAAATTTAATTTGTACATATGAACCACTATTACAGTCCATATGTCAAATAGGAAAAAATAGGTCATACAATTATACATGACCACCCCAGAATAACAATGGTTGAGGACAAACGTGGTAGACTCAAAAGAATAAAGAAGTGGATTGATGATATTAAAGAATAGAGCAAGACGACTCAGTCTGGCTTAATGGTGACCATCCACATGACCGCAACGAATGGCGACAGCATTGCTTAACAGCTAGCTAATCGATCCCCCCTGCTCTTCGCGAGACAAGGGAATACAGCGAAGTAAATAGGTCACAAGTTGTTACGCGTACAGCGCGATGAATATTATTGTTATAGTGCTCTGAACACGGGATCTAGAGCTCAGTTGAACGGTCGACGGCTGCAAATCGTTATGACCCGGTTCAGATTGCAGGTAAGTAGTAATGTTCTCCCTAGTGATTAGTGTTTTTCGTCTTGTAATTATCGAGAACTTGATAAATGATAAATACAAAATACAAGAAACTAATATTACGTATTAATTTTGTATTTTCCTTTTACCTTAAATTAATTACTAATACTATTAAACGAATTATATATAGTACATTAAAATATGGTAATTTACTTGTGTTTTTCTAATTATGTCGTTTTCCTCAGCCATAAACTACTAAACCATACTCTTAACAATCTAATCGATACACGCATCCAACTAAATGTATATCCATAAAAAACCGGCCACCGCGGTTATCACTGCAGCGTTATGTGTAGCATTCATGATATAATCGAATCTAGGAGATAGTTCCTATAGTAGAGATACGTATTCCTCACAAATACTTCACTGACTCTACACCCGTTAATCACGTTAATAATGCTATTTCTAGTGCGATATCTTCCTCGTATACAAAAAAAGCCTTGCCTTATCTTCTGATCACTGTAACTTATTTAAACTTTCTATTAAACTTACCCTTCTGTTACAAAACTCTCCCTTCTTTTTCGAATGACAATCACCACTGTCACCCTTACTTCTCCATCATTCCTATCATACATAGTTAACCCCCTATACATAATTTAACCCCAGGCAATAATATATGTTGTTATTATTAATTCCTTCTTATCCGATATGAGTCATTAATCCCGAAGTCACGAAATACCTCGCCAAGTTATCGTATCCCACGTTATGTTTATAACAAGATGTTGTCCCTTTCATGGTCACATTTTCTTAGGTGATCCTAAATCCATTAATACGGGAATTAACTAGTTGTTTTAAAATTTCCATTAACCTTAAATGTAATACTGAAGACAAAAATGTTGATCAGAACTCCTTATAAAATGATCGTCCAATATCATAACTATATATATCAAGCAATATTACTGAACAAATTATTTCTAAACAATTATTATCATGTATTAATTTTACATATCTCCTAGACCTATCTAAGGTATTTGACTCACTTTACCATAGAGTATACATGTATACAACACGGTGGCCACTAGGTATTAATGGTATATCTGATTCTATTTTGAATCGGTCTACTCCTAGCCTCCCTCACATCATATCACCTCTATTATGATCTATAATACTTGCTATTCGTTTTTTCATATAAATGTTGGTATTCCCAATGGATGGGTACCAGCGGGTACTATCGGGTACTAGAGGGTACTAGCAGATACTTTACCTACGGTTACTATACCCGATACAATTTTAAACTTATATTCGTTATATATCTGATATAATTGCAAAATTTCATATTAATGCGTATGATATAAATATCTATTTAGCATATTTCCATGTTTCCTATAACTTATTCTTCAATCTGTAACTCGCACTTATGAATATGTAAATTATACACGATTATGGCTCCCTATAATTGTATTCTACTATTCATGAATATAATACTATTGAAAACATTTTAACTTTCAAGGTTTAGATGTTAGATGATTCAATTTTGATTATAGATACTGAATATAAAAACTATTTTTAAACATTTTCTACACATTGACTACTAGTGTAAAATGTATTATTTCAATCACTATACTTTTAATATAAATGAGTCATAACATTATATATATTATTGATTTATGTATAATTACACATCTTCACATTGTACAATATTTAAGAATCAAATTCGTCACTTTATATTATTAGTAAGTTATTAATTTCAAATAAAACAGTTTTGTTGTTTCTTTGTTTTTACATGTTTGTAACAATTGTGTGAAAATAGAATTATCCAAGTTGTATTACAATTTAATACACATATGTGTATATTATATAATATAAAATAAAAAAGTTATTTATCAAATTGTTGAAATAAATGAAGATAAATATTATTTAATTATAATTGGATAATAGTTAAACGTGACTTTATGTTATAGGTACGGGGAGGGGTGTGTATTAGTAATGTAAATTATGCCGAGATTTTGATGCCGAGCAGATACTTTTGATTTTTGATGCCGAGCCGAGACTTTCATTTTCGGAAGAAAAAAAACGAGCCCGAGCCGAGCCGAGACTCTAGCCAAACGAGCACGATGGTAGGTTTTATTATGTGTAGGTGCTATATAAACTGGTACATGTTGTTAAATATATTATCTTATTTTTCAATTTAATTTAATTTAAACAATAAAATATGGTGATATCAAAATAAATTTAATATATTTCAATATAATAATGATATACATATATAAATCCATATAAATACACAATTAAAATGTTTATATATATATATTTTTTTTTAATTCATAATGAACATCCCACGGAATATATATATATATATATATAACATAATAATATAGTTAAATCAAAAATAATATTAATATAAATTAAATTCTTAACTAAATAAATAGTAAATACATTTAGAAGAGCTGCAAACGATATTCGGCAGTATATTAAACGAATGCAGTATATTAACTTTCAGTTAAGTGTAATCCTATAACATGCATAGCTGCAAAGATATACAATATAATGTTACTAAATATAATAAGGCCTACGGTAGATATTATATTACGAAAAAAATCAGAACGGTTTTATAGCTAATAGATCTACCTCTGGGCAAATACTTACTGTTAGAAGAATTATCGAAGGCGCAAATGCAAAAAATCTGACAGCTACTATCCTTTTCATCGATTTCTCCAAAGCTTTCGATTCCATATATAGAGGAAAGTTTGCAGTGATACTAAATGCGTACGGTATACCAGATGAGATAATAAGTGCTATCATGATAGCATACAAAAATACTAAATCTATTGTGAGAACTGACGATGGTGATATTGACTTTATAAACATCTCGGGTGGAGTATTTCAAGGTGATACACTTGCTCCGTTTCTTTTCATAATTTGTCTTGACTATGTTTTGAAGAAAGCATTATAATGCTTGGGTCTATAGACCGAAATGATGATATTGGGTTTACCTCATCGAGAGAAGGAGCAAAAGATATCCTGCAATAAAAATTACAGATGTGGACTATGCGGATAATCTAGATATAGTAACCGATAAAACCAATGAAGCAATAATACTTTTACATAAAATTGAAAAGTCTGCAAAAGAAAGTGGGCTATCTATAAATACTGGAAAGACGAAATTCATCAATATAAATCAAGGAATAAATGAAGCTATAAAAAGCATAAACGGTAAGAATATTAAGGAAGTTTCTGATTTATAGTATCTTGGGAGCTACATCCAGTCAACAGAAAAATATATCAATATCAGACTAGCTAAGAGCTGGGCAACCTTAAATGAGATGAACTCTATATGGAAATCTAGACTACCTGATAATATGAAAATAAACTTGTTCAGAGCAACTGTTGAGTCTGTGTTAATATATGGTTCTATTAGCTGGTCTCTAACAAAATCGCTTGAAAAAAGACTCAATGGAAATTATACTCGAATGCTGCGTGCCATCCTAAACAGATATTGGAAATATCATCCAAATAATAAAGATATGCACGGAAATATAGCGGACATTTGCACGTTGATAAGACAGTAAAGGTTGCGTTTTTCTGGGCACTGTTGGAGATCAAATTGGAACTGGCATCGGATGTTATTATCTGGCAACCTTCTCATGGTAAAATAGGTCAACCTCGCAGTATCTACGTCGATCAGCTGGTGGATGATACACTCTGTGATGTTAATGAAATAACAAAAGCGATGAAATATATAGATGGTTGGAGGAATATAGTCAAAAACTGCCGAGCAAGCTCGACATGGTAAGGTAAGGTCAGAGCTGGGCACGATACTCATAAAATGTATAATAGATACAATTACAATTACACACTTTTTTCTTATAATAGATACTACTACAATTACTTTTTAAAAAATCATAGTAGATACAATTACAAATACATAATTTTCTTAGTAGATACAAATACATTATAATTATATACAATATATATAAATATATAGATATAAATTATATAGATATATATTATATCATATAATATATATTTATATATATATATATTCATCGATATCGAATTTGATAGTACATGTCAAGGTATATTACACGGAATAATATCCGAAAATGTTTGCTAGAAAGTGAGTTTCTAGCAAGTTGTAGTGGGACCCCCTTTAAATTTACTATATTTCCCGAAAATGTTCGGAAAGTAATGGGGTAACTCACTACATTCTCCTTGATTTATCAGCTGCCTTCTTTACAATTGACCATAATATCCTTATAAATGGACTATCCTCTATCGGAATATCTGGTACTTCACTCGATTGGTTCATATCATACCTAACTGGTCATTTTTTTAAACCAAATTAGCAAAAATTCACTAATGTCTAAACCTCGTAAATTTACTCATGGAGTACCTCAAGGATCTGTCATCGGTCCACTCCTGTTCAATATCTATCTACTTCCCTTATTTAAAATTATTGACAAAACCCCACTATAGATCTATAGTCGACTATCACTCGTATACAGGTGACATACAATTACACTGTAAATTGATAGACCCTAACAATGCAATACATTTAAGAACTTATTACTGATATACATAACTGGCTCACCAACAACTCCTTATCACTAAACTGTCCTAAAACTGAATCATTGCATATTAAAACATCTACTATTATATTCCTTCTACCACAAATTACCATTAACAATTTGAGTATTTTTTATTCTAATAAAGTAAAAACTCTTGGAATATTAATCGACCCAACACTATAATTTCACATTCCGACTAAATCACTATCACAGTCAATTAACTACATAGTTTTAGTACACAACACTTACGAACAATAAGACCCTTCATTAATTTTAATACTACAATCTTCTAGCTACATCCCTCATTCTACCCCACATTGATTACTATAATTCCTGTCTCTATGCCTCTTCACAATCTCAACCCAACATAAATATTTCTCCGTACATGCTACAAAATTAGGAATGATCTACCTCACCATATCCGGGCAATTGATGCAAACAGTAATACTCAAGTAAAATCTCAAAACATGCCGTTTTCTCAATAAATACATTAAAAATCATGTCAGAAAACCTCCATAAAGAAATTGATGGAAGTGCCTAAACCAATTATGTAATAGATAACAAGTAACTAAAATTGTAGTTAACTTGCTAGAAAATAACTTTCTAGCAAACATTTCAGGACATTATTTGAGGAAAACTGGTTGTGACCCCTTTTAAAAGGACATATTAAATATGTACACCTTATAACGTGTTTCTCAATAGATGATATAGAATAAATTTGTTGAAATGTAATGACATTTAATGATACCCACGATGAATCTTTTAGTGTATACACTGGTTGTACATACGCTGGTATACCAGCGTTTATTTCATCTGAAATTATAATATGATCCATTACAGACTATAGATAAATATACATTATTACAATATACTATTTTTCAACTCAAAATAATCAGCGACCTTTACTTTCGAATCTTCAACACAAATATAGTAAATTATCAATTATACAAAAAATAAATCATTAATATATTATTAATTATTATTATTTAGAATTAATAGTATTTATTAAAATAATTGTATCTTTCAATGTAATATATAATTTTGAATTATAAATCAATTATTATATAAAATATATTATCAAAATAATATCTTTGTTTTCAATAAATGTATATAATTGTTTTTGAGAATATCACTATAATTGATATATCATAATTTTTAACAATAAATTAATTTCAATATTACAAAAGATATTTGATTAAAATATATTGATGATTAATATATATTAAAATTAATTTATAATATGATAATATAAAATACATATAATATGCAAATGATATATTATTTAATAAAATGTATCTGTTTATATAATTGTATTAGTAGATATGTATCGTAGATACTATTTATGACTAATAGATACGATTACAAATAATTTTATAATTTTTATAATAGATACAAATACAAATACAAATTTATCTACGATACTGATTTTTTGCCTTAATAGATACTGTATCGGCGATACTGCCCAGCTCTGGGTAAGGTGAGTGTAAGCATATATGCTGTACTATGTTAACTATAGTTCCATTTAGGTGATTAGGCTCACGAGAGATCTGTACACTCCGATACATACTACATACCTATTATATATGTATGGTAATGTACGGTAATTACCGTATTTATCCGGTTTAAGTGTGTATACAATACTAGATAATTGTCAATAAACATACTAATATAATTCAATTATAAAATAAAATTAAATAAATAAAAATAATGAATATATATATATACATTATTAATGATTTAAAATATATATAAAACAGAAAACAGTTGTTTAACTATGAACTGCGCAGACGGAACTTGTTTATACGACGTATCTACAAAGAAAGCCATTTGTACGAAGCTTAATAAATGGATGGGTCTCAACAGAAAGAAGTTATGGAATCGTCCACTATCTAAATTCTCCATACCCGGTAAGTGTTACTAGTAATAGAATACATATTACAATAAAATGTCTATTATTTGTGAGAGTTTACCTACATAGTTAGTTAATTGAATATGTGAACATGAATTTGTATTCTAAATATTGTTAAATATACTAATTTATATATATATATATATATATATATATATATATATGTTTTTAATACTAGTATAGTTAGTAATGTAATACCATTCCATATTATTCACAAAAATAAAAACGCTAGAGAAGTTTCTATTTGCATTTAAGAATAATTTAATATACAATTTTAAATAATATAAGTAATTTACTAGACAATTTTGTAGAAATATTAAACCCTATTAAGTATGGTTTTGTTAAATATTGAAGAAAAACCAAAATCTAGTAATAACATACACTTATGAGAAAATATTAATAAAATATTAAATATAGGATAAATAAATTAATTAGTACATTTTTAAATATTCGTGAATCTAAACTCTGATTTAAATAATAAAATAGTACTATCGGGTATAAAACTGTGTATACTATAGTATACAGCGTATACTATACACTGACGAGTCACATTTTATATTATCTTTAAGAAAATATATCCAATAGTTGCTATCCGACAAGCCGCGAGTGTTTACAATTCGTCTACGATTACGAGGAATATATATATATATATATATATATATAAGTTTATTTAATATTAAAAACGTATTTGATATAATTTATTTATTAAAAATTGACAATGGTTGAGATATATCAGATAATAAAGTGTATACAAAGAAGTAAAGAATTGTATATGGATTAATATTATTATTATCATAATTATTTATATTATTATCCGTTTTTATGATTCTATTTATCGTCAACATATTTTAATAAATCAACAATGTACTTATATGTTAATACATATTTTAATAAATATTTAATCTCTTGATATTTTATTTTCTTATGATATAAAATAATTTGTAATTATAAAAATAATAATAATCATAAATTAACTATAAATAATAAAGTTATATGTTTGTTAGAATTTTGGGGTTTAAAGTTATTAAAATTATTGATTAAAGTTTTAATAATAAAAAATAATTTAAAATCATGCAAGAACAACTTATAAACAAGTGTAAACAAGTTTAAACAAGTTTGTAAATAGTAACGTAATTATAATAGTGCATTTTACAATTGACACTTTAGATATTTATACTTTTTATTTTATCACTTTTTTACAATTTCATAAATTACGGGGAAGTAACCGAATACGAACAGTGCCCGAATACGGACACTCTCGGTATCTCAGAATATATATATATCCTACAAAAAAATGTTTAATGAATACAATATTCATAATTATATAGTTTTTATAATAGTCTATAAGTATTTTTATTTTTCAATTATTTAAAATAGAGCTGATATATAAACTGATTTTGTTATTACCTTCTCAAAAATATACTAATATATCGATATAAAACATAATAATATATTATTACAAAGATTTTTTTAAAGATTTCTAAACATTATTTACATAAATGATATATTTGTTATCAAATATTAATTAAGTTACAAGCATATATCTAGAGGTCATATAAGTCCCTAATACGGACACTCTAGATGTATTAATACGGACACCCTATAACTAATCAGCGCGCAGCATGTGAACTATTCTGATTTTTATTTTCATAAAAATTGTGGGCGTTATAATATTAATACCACCAATTAAGCTCAATCTAAAAATGTTATTATTTAGATACTTAACTTGTATTATTGATTAAAAAAATAAAAATAAATAAATAATTACTAATTAAATTATATTAAATTATTCATAAAATTAATTATAAATAATGTAATTGTAAGTTATCTGATTTGTTCATCAATAATATATAGTTTATCTAATGGTATATATGGTGTTCGTAATATAACACAGGATGTCCGTATTCGGTACCCATGTCCGTATTCGGACATGGGTACCGAATACGGAAATCCGTTATCTTTTGAATAAACAGATTAAATAAAATTTTAAAATCACAATAATATCTATAATCATATAATAAACATGGTTGCATGATTTCAATAAAGACTTATATAACATTGACTAATATAATTTTACACATGTAATTCGAAGAAAAAGATCTATATCAAATCTAAATATAGGTGGTGGTGTTTCTATTTTTTACAAGAACATTTAAATGTTAATATATTAGATAATTTAACTTATTCAATGCCAGATTAGTTTAGACATAGTTAGTATATCGATGATTATAAATAATAAACATACTATAATCAGTGATAGGGCGTTCACATCAACTCCGTTTTATTTTAACTCCGATTTATGCTCCGATTTTTAGATCCGATTTTTAGCTCCGTAAATTTAATTCTGTAGTCGGCGTCACATTGACTCCGAAAAATTAACTCCGAAATTAGCTCCGACAAAATAATTTTATTTATTAATTTTCAAATTTATTATTATATTAATTTGTTTACAAAATAAATTCGAAATCTTTGTTAATAAATATTGTAACTTACATTAAAGCATAATATGCATGCGAATAGATTTATCATAATATATGTAATATTAATTAATTAATAATACGTGTCGAGTTAACAAATTACAAAAATGTATATTATATTCATAATATGAGTTTAAAAGTGCTGTTTTGGCATATTTATTATGTAAATAGAATTATAATTAATTTATAATACATCAATTAGATGATCAAAGGATTTTAATATTTTTAACACATTAATTTTATAATTATATTCTATAAATAATATTTCATTATTATAATCCGATATCATTATTCAGTGATTATACATTATATTTAATCATGTATATTTATACTATCTTACAAAATATAATTGATCATTCTATATTCTATATACAATATTATATATGATGTCACATCATATAATCGGTTATATATTTCAATTAAAATTAGTAACTATGATCTATATTTAGATTTGAGTGACACATCTGATGTGTCACTCAAATCTAAATATAGATCATAGTTACTAATTTTAATTGAAATATATAACCCAAGCAATACGCATATCGTGCAGTTAAATCATTGACTTGTATTGGGTCAATACAAGTCAATGAGTTAAATATACACCTATATAGGGGAAAGTCCCCGATTACCTACCCCCTCCTAATACCGACCCCCTATCGTATCTCAGTAACTATAAGATATATCAAAAAATAATATTAGTTGTTAGTAATTTAATGATAAATATGAATAAGTATTTTATTTTAAAAAATATGTAATTCTACAATTGTTATTTGATAAAATGTAATATTCTGTTTTTACTTTTTAAATATTTGAATAATAACTTTTTTTAAATCATTGTAAAAACTCTATTAATTAAAAGAAAACTTAATACTGCGCATAATATTGTAGATCAATAAAATGTTTATAACTATTATAAAAATAATTAAATTTGAATAACTATTAACCAAAATATCTTAATTATATTAACCCATATGATTTTCCAAATACTGACCCCCTAAATCACCCTAATGCCGACCCCATGTGATGTATAATATCCAATCAAAATAGATCCATATTTTACTTTAAAATATGACGTAAGTTGTTTGTGTATCATTTATATAGAATTCGGATTCATGATTCCAGTTGATTATATACATACTGATTAATAAATAAATATTAAATAATAATATACACTATTTTAATATAATTACTATAAAGTTTAAATTTAAATTTAATATTACTATTAAAACATAAACTCAATACAAAATAAATTGCGTGAATGTTATAATTAATTATATTTATGTATATCTACTATTTTTATTGGATATTATAATACTACAATTATTTATATCACGATTATTTTAGTGGGTCGGTAATAGGAGAAGGGGGTCGGTATTAGGTACATGTATCCGATTACCGACCCCCTGTTTATTCTTGTAAATATAATTATATCACAAATTTAAAATAGCCACATTATTCGTTGCCATAATATTACCCTAATTACAAAATTTCAAATAAATATATTTAATATTGAATAAGTTATTACAAATAATCATTTAGGGGTCGGTAATCGGGGACTTTCCCCTAATTAGGTCATACAAATTATGATATTTTCAAGTTTTATCATGCTTAGTAATTTGATTAATTAATAACTTTATGTATATATATTATATTATTCTTATTAATATTAAGTGAATATATATTTACGGCTTCATTTATTTTGATTATTATACGTCTTTTATATTTTGAATTACTAAACCTATCTACATATTACGATGTTTATTATCCTTAGTAAGTCTATATGTTTGTCTATATCTAAAATAGAATCCAAAAGTTACGAAAGAATTATAAATTATTTAACTATATATAATATAAAATAAAAATTGAATACAATATTTTAAAATTTAAATCCCATTTTGCAATTCTTTATTATATTGTCTTATTATTTATATAAAATACCTCCGTACATTTTTAGCTCAACATGTTGAGTTTTTATCGGAGCTAAAATAATTCTTCAACATCCCACATATCGGAGCTATTTTATCTGTTTTTCGGAGCTAATTTCCGGAGCTAACTACTTTTCGGAGCTAATTATCGGATCGGAGGTTAAAACGGAGTTGATGTGAACGGCCTATGAGATATATAAATCTCCTAATTCTGATATTAAACGTTTTAGTGATTTTATTTA
The DNA here is from genome assembly GCA_964019155.1 of Osedax fenrisi. NCBI lineage: Eukaryota > Metazoa > Annelida > Polychaeta > Sabellida > Siboglinidae > Osedax > Osedax fenrisi. The sequence goes on along the minus strand of OZ025243.1, from coordinate 20,844,662 downwards.
TAATAATTGTATTGTTTTTCCAGTCACAGCCTGTGACTCACATGTGATTTATTTTTATTTGGTTATTTGAATGCTAATATTTTAATTAAAAATAGTAATATTGATTATGGATTGATACCATTTTTAGTATGGGTTGTTTTCAACTAGTAACTAGGCCGACCAGATATGGTAATAGTATTAATTCATTAATTGATAACATTTATTGTAATGTAACATATAAACCAGTTAGTAATGAAATTTTATTTAGTGATATCAGTGATCATCTACCAATTTTTTTAATTGATGACATATAAAATAATATAATACAAAATATAATACATATAAATATATCAGAAAATGAAATAATCATACAATAAATAAATTTATATGTAGCAATAATGATTTGGATTGATCATATATTTATTCTGAAATAGACTTAGAAGTATTATATGATAAATTAATTAATGATTTACTAGAATTATTTAATTTAAATTGTTCTTTTATAAAAGTTAAAGAAACAATTAAAAACAATAAACCAATTGTCTAATTAAATGTATAAAAAAATGATTAAAAATAAATCATTTACAAAAATAAATTATTATAAAAGATATAAAAATATACTTACATCATTATTACGTTTATCTGAAAAATGATATCATTAAAATAAAATAAATAATAATAAAAATAATATTAAGTATACATGATCAATTATTAATAATTTAATTAATTCAAATTTAGGTAAAAAAAAGATAATAATTCGAATTCTTCGATTCTAATGAATTTAACAAATTATTTAGTAATATAGGTATTAACTTATCTGAAGAAAGATCTGCACCATCTCTTGATAATGATATTTATAAAACTATGCAAGGTAATAATACAAATTCATTATTTTAATTTATGAAATTTTGAATGAGGTAATTCAAAAAGTAAAATCTAGTACATATTTTACCGATTCAAGTATATTAACCATTAAGGACATTATTTTATAAAGTAGTCCTTTATTAAAAAATGTATTCAATAGCTAAAGTTATTTCACTTTTTAAATCTGGAGAAAAATTATCAGCTGAGAATTACAGACCTATATCCTACTGCTACAAACATATTGAGAAACTAATTAAAAGCAGGATTTAAAATTTTGTAAATAAATGTAATACATTAATTGGTAATCAATATTGTTCAGAAAGAATTTGTCTACATCGGATGCATTTTCTGATGTATTAGAATGAGTTAATATAAATTTAGAAAATTTAGATAACTGTGCTATTGTTTCAATAGATTTACTCAAAGCTTTTGATACACTCGATCATGATATTTGAATAAATTAGATTTATATTTATGGTATCAGAGGTATACCTATATATATATACCTATATATACCTATCTATACCGGTACCTACCTATAGCGCTAAAATTAATAAAATATTACTTATCAGATCGTCTTCAATTTGTTAGATATAATAAAACTGAATCAAATTATAATTATATAAAATGTGGTGTTGTACCACATATGGTACAATATACCCTATAGGGATCTGTAAACGATCCGTTATTAATTATTTTATATATTACCTTCAGAATATATCAGATAATTTTAAATCAGTTTTATTTGACGATTATACAACGTTACTTTTTTCAAATACATCTAGTTTAGAATTAAAAAACAATATCCAATGTAATATTAACAAACTATAAGATTGGGTGAATATAAATAAATTGTCACTTAATATTAGTAAGACGAATGTTTTATTATTTAATACAAGAAATATAAATAGATATAGTAGGATACCTAATCTGGATTTGAATATTAATATTATTAAAGTTAATACACAGTTATTAAAGTTAAACAAGTCAGTGAAATATAATTCTTAGGTGTCATTATAGATTGTAAATTGAATTGCAAATCGCAACTCAATTATATTTCAAATAAACTTTATAGAACAATTGCAATTTTATACAAAGTTAAAAATAAATTAAATATGAAATCTTTAATTTTATTATATAATGCTTTATTTTGTAATCACATATTAATTAGTGTTCAAATATTTGGGGGAATACCTTCAAATCGAGTTTAAACACTATACTAATTTTACAAAAGGAGAAATAAAATGCATTAGTAGGTAATAGTCATTCTATGTATAAAAATATTATACTATTTCTAATTCTCTTAAATTTTGTAAAAATGAATGCTATAATATGTATGCTTCGAGCTAGGAATAATGTTGTACCTAATAATTTACAATCATTATATAAAGCTAAATCTTATAATGTAAATCTGTTTCATAGAATAAAATTACGAACTGACCGAAAAGCATTGTGTTTATCGAATACTAGTCCAATTGGACATTTAGCATTAATGCTGTAATGATAATGGAACAGATTACAACAATAAATAAGAAGCATTACTAAATTGATACATTTTAAAACAATTTTTAAATCATTTATGATATCGTCTCATTAATTTTAATTTTATATTTTAGATATCCTATTTTGAAATATAGTATTATGTGATATATTAATGAATACATTATATTACCAGTATTTATCAGTATTTATTTTATTTTATAGTTGTATAGTTTTTATTTATATAGTTTTTTTTATATTTTAATTTGTTATACAGTTTTTAATTTTTGTATTTATTCGGTTTACATTTGTTAGGTTATATATTATTAAAGTTTTATTTAGAATACGTGAATAGAATGATTGTGAGGTTTTTTGCAATTTATTTTATTTTATTTTTATTTTATATACCTTAATTACTTTTATTTTAAATTTTATACATTCTATCAGTATTATTTTCTATTCAGGAAGTCAAATTTTTATTTTATATATTTAATATAAGTTATTCACGAGTATTTTGTATTGATTCTTTATGTGTCATGTAATGGTTCATATCGGGGATGAGGAGGCAATTGTTACCAGTGCTAATACTCTTAGCGAAAGATAGTTCCTTAAGGCATTGGATATAGAAACCCAAAATCCTCCAAGTTAATACAACTTTATCGACTTCCATTAGCAATTGGTATAAAGTATTCGAAGTAGATTTTGTTATGACTATTTTTTTTTGCTGATATCCTGGATAGAAATTTTATAATCAAATATTTTATTTAATATTATTTTAATTTTATATCTGATTTTTTCCCCCATAATCACATTGGGTGAACGACTTGATAAACTCTGCCTTTTATTTCATCCAGGCTAATGCCAAAACTCTTATTATATATATATATATATATTGGATACTGAGTATATACCTAAACATTCTAAAATGTATAGCTAATACTAAATATTTTGCAATTGGGTAACATTATGAAATTAAATAATTTTAAATATATGGTTGGAATAATTATTAATTTGAACTATATATCGTTAAAATATGTTTTTAATTATACCATGGTAAACTAATATTTTGATTCCATATTTACGTCTAAATATTAGCAGATTTTTATCATCTAATGACTTGAAGTCTAATATAAATTATTATTTATATTATGGAAAATAGATTAAATTAATTAAATATATATATATATATATATTTTTCATGAATATTAAATATAGTCTATAGTTATCTGTGTGTTAGATAAATTCTTAATTTTATTTTATTTCATAAATAGAGTAAACTTATTAACTATTCAGATATAATAGCTTGTTTCTGTTAATTTGTTTTATAAGCATGATGAATTAATTTATATACACAGAAATATATATATATATATAATATATATATATATATATATATATATATATATATAATAATTATATTAATTATATTAAATAATATAGTTAAATAAATTTATAATATTATTAATAATATAATAATTATGTATTAAAAAATAAATATACAATGATAATCAGTAAGAAGATTAAATACATGATATCTTAAAAAGTAGATTATTCAGAATCATATATATATATATATATATATATATATATATGTATGTAGGATATGATATATATATACCTATGTATGAGTGTATTTGTATGTTTATATGCGTGTGATAAGTAAGTTATATTAATATTTAACATATGTTATAAAGTTATTCATATATAAATATATGACATTTTCTAACCGTATTCGTATTAATATATATATAATTTATATAATTATTTATATAATATATATAATATATATATATAATAAATATATGTGTATACACAGGAGCAAATCATGCATTTAGTATATTCGCGCATTGGATATTGAGCGAACACAGCAAAGTACTCGAAGCCCTGAACGATACGCGTCTGCAAACGAAACTAGCTCTGATTAGTATGGCCGGCGGTGACGATTTGAGAGAGCAGGTGGTCTCGTTCATGCAAAACCGAACGAAAAATATCGCGGACAACGGCAACGTTATATCGATCACTCAAAAAATGTCGCCCAGAAAAATGTTTAACATCGGAGTAAGATATTTCCACGTTCACCTAGAATACTCTTACAGCCAATTCTACGTTACGAATACTATTCTGGGACCCAGGTTAGACAACTTTCTATGGGATCTGCTATTGCCGTTGGTCGAGAACAAAGACGAATTCGTCATTCTGCACATCGAGAAGTGTTTCCACCGTATGGCGCCGTCCAGATTCGACTACCTACTCTACAAGAAAATATACGAGTACGCCGATTTCCTAAACATCACTTTGTACGCGCCGAAAAGTGACGGCGTCACGAATCTAGCCGACGTCACCTACGCTCAACTGCTGGCCAAGGACGCTCGTCTGATCGTCGTCTACGATCGGCCGTTTCCGACGTTCTGGTTGCCCGAAAACTCGCTGGACTACTTAGACCAGTACATGTACTCGCTGACCGCCATCAATAGCGTGATCAACAACCGTGACGCCACCGATCGCATCCGAGTGGTGAAAGGGGCGATAACAACTAATTTCACGGCGCACGTGGAACACTACACCAAGTCGAGCTGGCTTCACTTGGATCTGGGACCTAATATCGTGTTCGGGCTACAAGACAACCAAATGAATATTAACCGCGTATTCGCTCAGCTGAAGGAGTCGACGAACTTGAAGAACATGATACTGAGCGTGGATTACGTCGATAGGGAAATAGCGTTGTTTATCATCAAGAGAAACGGTGACGATTTCATAATAGAAGGACTTTAGAAACTCATTCCCGTATTGTATTTATTGATACCGTATATTATTATATTTTAATTATATATATATATATATATATATATATATATATTCATTTAATATTACATAGTATGTTTATAAGAATATTATATATTATATAATAAAAGTATTATATTTAGGTAACTAAATATGTTTCGGGAGGTACACTGAAATAATACACTGTAATATATATATAGGTACAGAGCTGGGCACGATACTAAAAAATGTATAATAGATACGATTACAATTACGCACTTTTTTCTTATAATAGATGTCTATAAATAACAAGTAAAATAACTGATTATAAATAATAACTGTTTTGTTATAAGGAATAACTGTTTTTTTTTTGTATGTAAAATATTATTACACACATTGTGAATCGGACACACACATCAAATATTAAATACAGTTAATTAATAGTTGATTAATAAACATAGGTAAGTATTATATTAAAGTAAATTATCAAATATACAAAAAATAAATTATTAAAATATTATTAATTATTATTATTTATAAATTCTATAGAATGAATCCTATTTATTAAAATAATGTTATCTTTCAATATAATCAAAGAATTCATATATTTATATATGTGGGCTTCGCTCCTTATATGTTAAAGATAATATAACCCAGTGGTTGTCTCCACGCTACTGCAACTCCTCGCTATTTGCGAATATATTTGTTTTATTGAAATGATAACAAGCGGCCATTGAGGCTGTTAATTTACGTATATACATATACATATATCACATACATTGTATGTATTACGCATATACAAACATACATACACACATATATATATATATATATATATAATATACATACATACATACATACATACATACATACATACATACATACATACATACATACATACACACATACATACACTCATACATACATACATACATACACTCATACATACATACATACATATATTATATATATATATATATATATATATATATATTCCAAGAATTCCATCAATATATATGTATTCTATGAATAAACTCAGTATAAGGATAGCTATTATATAATTATATAACAGTGTTTTATCTGTCGTAATTAACTTAATTTGTTAATTATGAGACACGTTTAAAAATAAAATATCCATATTAATATATTATATCCATATTATATCTTTATCGTTCATTATATAATTTGGAAGTATAATGTTGTCTCGTTTAAATAATAAAAGTATCATTATTATTTATTTTGGAAATATATGTAGGATATTAACTACTATAGTTAGTACTATAATAGTATACTACTATAGTTGACGTTTATTGAGATAATAATCACATACTTATTTTATATATAGTACTAAAAATGTTTTTATTTTCATATAAAATAGAATTTTCCGAAGATTCCTAACAAGAATATTCAAATTTATATTATTTTTGAACCGAATGATGATGGGTTTAATATTCTTCAAACATACCTAACATCATAAGTAGAGTAATTTTTGTATATATATATACAAGTAAGTAAGTATAGTAATAATTTAAGTTTAGAAGATGATATAGATATATCTACTATCTATTCCAAAGGTAATAAGTAAAATCAGTAAATAGATGTATATCTAAAGAATGAAATCTGCAGAAGTATGTTTTATTTATATATTATTAGATTTGTTCTTGTTACATTAGACAATTATATTAAATTTCCATTATAATTTTGTTCATTTAAAACAAAATATGAATTTGGTAATTTGGTGATGATTTTAGAATAAAATATTATTATTAGAAGAGAAACTTGGGATTTTAAATTCTTCCTATATTTCATTAATGTATAAAAATTCATTTTATTGGTTTAACTTTATTAATATCTCTCTCAAAATGTAAGTATTCTACTTATTTGCTTAAAAATTTAAGTAGTCTACTTTATAATGCAAGTATATAATATATTTTCGAAATCAATTTTATACTTTCTTCTTCAATTCCAATATATAATCTAAGAGTACTTTTTATTGCAGTATTCATATTACAAATAGGTATATCAATAGAATAATATACTATCTTACCAGGATTGCAGTTATTTGAACATATTTAACTAAATTTCTAACTAGGGGCGCAGGAATAGGGGGGTCGTGGGTGTCCGGACCCCCCCCCCATTTATAAATAAGGGGGGTCCATATATCTTTGGACCCCCCCCCCTGATTTGGAGAATATTTACAAAATAATGTAATAATTTGTTAATAGTTTAGAGAAGATGTAATGTTAGTAGATTATTAGTAAAATACATATTAGCTATAATCTTAAATTTATAGTCAGAATATTATTTAATATTGATTTGAATGGACATAATTATGTCAATTTTAAATTACCTCCATTTTAACTTAAGTTCTTTCTATTGAATTGCAATAATAAACATAATGATGATAGTTTTGGAATATTATAATAAATAAAACTAAACTATTGTTTTAAATTCATTCATATAATTAATAATAATATATAGCATTTATAATTACTAGTTATTCAAATTTGAAGAAGGTAATGGAACGAGTTATACTAGGTTATACTAGTTATGGAAAATCTAATATTCATCGTTTGTCAATAGAATCGAAGAATAGAAATAGTATTTAAGATGTAATGATTATATATAATAAAAATGACATATACAATACAAATATTGGTTTGGGAGCTATATTTACTTCTATAAGATAAATTGCTCAAGAAAACATAACTTTTAGAGATAAAATACATTTTTAGGGTAAATTCCTAAAAGTAACTATTAAATTAAGATAAAATGAAATTACCCAATTAGATGCATGGTTTTATATTGTAACTATTAATAATAAGTAATTACATGTAATATCATGGAAAATTCAAAATGAGATTATTGAGTTATTGCCCATGCAGTCTTAAGAAAAACGTTCTAAACACAAATGATTAATAAGAAAATATATCCGAACAACTTCTACAAGAAGAATACGACACCATTGAATCTGACATTCTAAACTCCAATATCAAATGTATTGAACAATCCAATGAACAAAGTAGACATGCAGATAACTGGAAGTTAATTAACAAACTGACTGGACTGAGAATTCCAAAAAGAGGGAAAATCAAGGCCATTAGTTTAGCACGAACAGTTTAAAAACTGCTAGGTGAATGACATGAACATGAAACAAGTTTCATACAAATCAAGACTATTAGTGAAAGTACTCTCGCTCTAAAAACTTAACCTTTCACGAACGAAGAATATAGCAAGGTAAATGAAAAGTTAATAGACGATAAAGCTGTAGAGCCCACGGATTCGCTCCAGAAATCCTAAAATACGGCAACTTCGATGACATATTCATGCTTTCATGCTCGAGTAAACTAACAAGTTATTCACACGACACGAAATACCATCACAATGGCTAACATGCAATATTGTTCCATTTCCTAAATCCGGTAATCTTGAAGAAGAAGGGAAATACATAGGCATAGCACTATCAGTAATAGGAGCTAAAATGACGAATAAAATAATAAATAAACTATATTAGCCTGCATTCTAGCTTATTTATTGATTGTTACAATTATATTTTAAATATAGAATTTTAAAATAATTAATAGTTCTTTGGGTAACTAAAAAATATGTATCATTTCTAATTGATATTTGGTAATTAAGGAGGGTAATGGGGTAACTTGGCTTATCTCATAAACTATAGATTCAATCAAAACAAAATGAATATATATATATATATATATATATATATATATATATATACAGAAATCAGATAATATAAATTAGTTATATTTCTAAATTACTATTTTATCTAGGTATTTATCGCCATATTGTTATGACATACAGTCATTTACTGATATAATTGCTTTTTCGATATTAATAATATGTAAGTAAGTGTAATGGTATACTAGGATCTAGCCTATTAATGAATAGTAATATAGCCTATAGTAATTTATAAAGTTAAAATAAAAAGCATTAATGTATCACAATTTTAAGGTGACCACATTACCCGCAATATGTGGTTCATTACCCTCCATGGAGGGTAATGTGGCCACCTTAATAATTTTAATTTTAATTTCTAAATTAAATATTGATTTCTTAACATTACAATTTATATTTATTTTAAATAAAGTATAATACTCTTTAAACACATCTAATATGTTTTAAATATAATTCAATATCCAATGGAATATATTACAATAAAGTTGTTTTTTTTTAATTTAAAAAAAATTACAATATCCATTTTATAATTATTGAATGTTTATTTAATTAGTTAAATTGGTATAATCAATAAATAAAAATTGTATATAAAATTGTTTATTTATTTACTATTTAAAATATGATTTTATTATCCACATGGACTAGACGTTATTTATATATAATTATTAATTATATTATACTAACATTAATTTTAAAAAGTATTATTATATATCACAAATGCCATAATATCACGGAATAAGCCGTACGCCATAAACCGGGTAATAAGTTATTACAAATAAATGAGTTGCATCTAAATCTATAATATTATAACTATATCTATAGATATAGTATATATAAACTATATATAATTTATATATATATATATATATATATATATATTTATATATAAATATATGTTTATATTAGCATTATAGCATAGCAATATTGCTCCTATAAATGAATATATTATCGCATGCGCCTATTTAAATAAATACAATAAGTTAAGAAATAGAAAATGTATTTAGTATACATATCATTTAATTAACATATTTTATATATTGTGTAACATCATTGATTATAACAAAGAAGGCGACCTCAAAAATTTCTGAAACTATCGAACTATTAGTCTTATAAGTCACTCAAGCAAAATACTACTAAGAGTCATTAACCAAATTAATCTTCCCTATCCAACCACTTTGGTGTAAGACAATGTTGCCTATCTTCAGTATTATTTAATATAATTCTAGAGATAATGGATACTTTAGAAAATCACCAATAAACAATATCATAAAATTCCAACCTACGATTCGCTGATAATATTGATATTCTTGAGCTGGCTCTGAAATTGAAATACAAGCGTTAAAAGATTATTTAGAAAAAGTGCTGCATCATATGGCATGGAAATAAGATACGGAAAGAGCGAGATACTCATACACGGTGATGGATATGCACCAAATATTACTGTATATGGATAGCAGCTCGATAATATTAATACATTCAATATATTGATGCGATGCTTACTGCATATAGAACTAGAAATAAAGAAATTTTAATTAGACTAGCCGCATCAATTTCAGCAATAGTAACATTAAAGAAGATAGAAATCTAGACAAATTTAATTTCAATCTCAAGTACATGTACTTGCAAGCTCTATAAATCGTTAGTTATATCCATTTTACTATATGGCTTTGAACCCTGGATATTGTGGAAGAGTCTACAAATAAGATACGTGCAATGCACGTCGTGCATTCGAATATAAAGCACATTGAAGACTCCTAAATATCACATACAAACAAAGGAAAGCTAACATCTACGTATACACCGAAATAAGAAGGAAAATAGGAAATCTTGAGCCTCTCTCAGACGTTGGTAAGTAGAGAAATGATTTTGTTTGGGCATATCTATAGAAATAAATAGCTAGCTAAAATGATATTGAAATTCTATTATTGTATTTTATTATATATTACCAATATGTTTATAATATGATATTTTAATTAATCTAATTGTTGTTATTAGTTATTAATTGAATATATTATATTAACACAGGTTTAAAGTATTTTAACATATGCCTATCTATATTATATATGCGATCTAGTAAATATATATATATATATATATATATATGTATATTTATTTTTTGTATAAGGGGTATATATGGGTTATTGTGTATGGTAGTATGGAAGGTTTCTGAACAGTCTAACACTATACAATATACTTAGAAAATGGGTAGTTCAGGATCATCTGTCCATACACACTACTCAACTGATGCAATTACCTCCAAGTAGTCGTGAACAGCACGGCGGGTAACCCTGGTAAACGACCTCGACTGGCCGGCTAAACATTGCATGGCTATGACTGGCTTCTAACAAAACTAGTCTAACATTTCTTATAGTAACAGAAATAAAACAGAGTCTTTTCTATCGAGCAGCAGCGATAGAAATAGTGGACGAAGCGGATGATCTAGTAAGGACAACGGCAACTTCATATATACTCGAGAGCGTTCTGGCAACCCCATTCACGGCTTCAACACTGCGCTGAAGAAAGTAACGGGAAACTACTCCAGTAAAATTCCCACGAAAACAAACATGACTTCACAAATAGAAGTAAATGCAATAAGGCTAGAAAATGACCCCCCCCCCCCAGGTTGGGCAGCCTTTCAATTATTACTGGGGATGAGCGAAACTATCGTGTTAATACAGTCGGTAAGGATGACGAGGCTATCTTAAATCCGCAAGGAAGGATTGTTTCTGAGAAAATCGTCTTGAAACACACAAATATTAATAGCTACCTACAATTTAAAAAAAATATAAGTATAGCGACATGGAATGTTAGAACAATGAATAATGGAAATACACAAATTATTACAAGGGAAATGGGAAGGAATGGGATAGATTTGATGGGGATAAGTGAAACGAAGTGGAAGGGGATAGGACAAGTAAAATCTGATGACTATTCAGTATATTTTAGTGGAAACGATAAAATTGAAAGAAAAGGGGTGGCATTCATATGCACAGAAAAAATAAAAAAATGTGTTCTTGGGTTCAATCCTATAAGTGACAGAATAATAACAATACGTATCCAAGGCAAACCTATAAATTTCACATTCATACAAGTATACGCTCCCACTTCAACAGCAGATGAAGAGGAGATGGATTATTTCTACGATGCCTTACAAAAAGCAATCGATATAACTCCAAAAGGTGACATCATGTATGTCATTGGCGATTGGAATGCTAAAGTGAGTAAACAAAAAACAGCTGGGGTAACTGGTAGTTTTGGACTGGGGATTAGAAATGAAAGATGTGATACCATGGTAGATTTCTGCAGTCGAAATAGACTTATTGTTATGAATACAATGTTCAAACAACATGCAAGAAGACTATATACTTGGAAGTCACCGGATAAAATTACTAGAAACCAGATTGATTATATCATATGTACAGGTCGATGGAAAAGCTCTATAAAAATATTAACAAATATCCCTGGAGCAGACTGTAGCACAGATAACAATTTGTTAATAGCTATTGTCAAGATAAAGCTCAAACAAACTAAAAGAAATAAGACTACTCCAAAATATGATCTAGAAAACATTGATACGAAATATACTGTAGAAGTCAAGAATAGATTCAGTATACTAAAAGTAGATGGCAAAAATCCTGATGATCTATGGACTGATATACGTGATACTGTGATAGAGACGGCTGAGAAATGGATACCAAAAGTAAAGAAGAGGAAAGTTACAAAATGGTTAACCGAAGAAATAATAAAAATAGCGGAGGAGAGAAGAGAGGCAAAGGGAAAAGGTGAAATAGACAAATATAAAAACTAAATGCAGAATTTCAAAAAAAATCAAGGTATGATAAGGAGATAAATTTAAGAGATACATGTAGAAAAATAGAAGAAAACATGATTGGAACTATCTTCAACATGATTCGAGCCTCAAGATGTAGGAGGAGTTGGAGAGCTGCTGTCATCGATGTCGCCAGGGGTCGGATACAGGTTAACAGGTTAATATATGTATATATATATATATATATATATATATATATATATATATATATATATATATATATATTAAGAACCATCTCAAATGGAAATGTGTTAATAAACGAAAATAATAAAATATTATCGAATCTTTTTAAAGATTTTTATTTTTTTTATCTCCGTTTTTCTCTATCACCCTTATAGCGGTCTCCCTCGAAATTCGATGAGTACTCAATATCATATCGTCCAAGTCGGTGCCGGGTCGTAGGAAATTCGCCAGTCCTTTCCGCGGCGTCACGCTGAACGCCAGCGCCTCGATAACCACGTCCAAGTCGTCGAAGTTCAGATCGTCGACCATGTACTGATCGATGTGCTGCGTGAAGTTGGTGGTGATAGCGGCTCGAACCACGTGAAGCCCGTCCGACCGTCGTCGTCGGTTGATAACGTTGTTAATCGGCTGCAGAGAATACAGATAGGGCTCGGTGTAAGCGACGCTCTCCTCTCGCGGCCAGAACATCTCGCTGGCGGTCGGGTAGAGAACGATCATCCTAGCGTTGGTCTCGAGTAGGGTAGCGTAGCGGACGTCGGCTAGTATAGCGCCGGGCGCGTTGTCCACGTATATGCTGATGTTGTACATGGCCGAGATGTTGGCGAACGTGTCCTGTACGTAGTCGAGCATCTCCTCGTCGGATCCTCCCGAATAGCTACGTTCTATGTCCACGATGACGATCTCGGACGGGTTTGTCATCAGCAAGATGAACAGTTGCATGATGTACTGGAATAGGTGGTCGCCTTGCAGAGAGTTGGTTACCACCAGCCAGTTTTTCGACCACTCGATATGGGCGTGGTAATAGCGCACGCCCACGTCGAATAGTTGAGTGACGGAACTGTTTTGAGTGACGGCCAGCAGAGTTCCGTAGTGTTCGACGGCGTACTTGCGGTTGGTCATTATGTTCACCACTTTGGAGATGAACGCCTCGTCAGACGACATCATGTACAGCGCTAGGTTGGTGTGAAGGCGGTCGTCGTCCATCGCGTACAACACCATGTTATCGTAGGTCAGGGTTGAATGGGCGTGGTTCATGAACGCGTGGTGGGCGCCTGTTCGATTGACGAGTTATCAATGATGAGTGATAGTTTAGGAAATATATAGGCGAAATATGTATAAAAATGATATAGTATACTTAAAAATGAACAAATTATAAATTAGATAACAAATATTTATACATATATAATTAAAAATGTGTAAATTTAACAATTCATATATATATATTAGTTTAGTTAACTATCTATTCTATAAATTGTATCTAATACACAATATGTATTATATTATTAATAATATTTACCTGGTATCGATATTTTACTTAGAGGAAGATCTATTATCTCATT